>JAOEGL010000003.1:66523062-67734937 GCA_034509955.1 Urosaurus nigricauda
TACTTATAACTTTTTTCCTGACAAATTTATGAACATTAAACTTTGTTTTATGCTTGCAATTTCCTTCTTGATTTTTTTAAATTACTACATTCTAGTCTGCAGACTAGAAATGAAGGTTAATAAGAGAATAAAATAATTTATTTAAGTAGAAAACTGACCTCACTCTCCTTCCTTTACACACTACCATTTAAATGATACCTAATGTGCATTAGTTAATCCTTAAAAGCTCCAGGCCATATTTTAAGTTATTACTTTCTTGAATCAACACTTGACTGCTGACTGGTTATCTTAATTAAAATTAATCTATTGATCCTTTATCTAATTAATTATCTGCTTGACTATTTAATTGGTTAACTAATTGCCTTATGGATAAACTTTTATTGCTTGTTTAATTGCTTACCCAGGTCTTTGCTTATGCAATTGTTTTGCTACCTCATTGGCCTATTGATTTTTTTCCTGATCATTTGGTTAATACTCTATTGAATTGATTTCCTACAATACCTAATTGGTTAATTTTGTTCTGGTTTGTTCCATTGCTTATCACCAGTCAGACATTACACACATTACATAGGACATCTTCTGGTCCATGGACATGTCATTTCCCTTTCATTACATATCATTTACCTTTCTACCCTAATTACCCTACTACACCATTTTTCCTTTTTTGTAATTTATGATATGCAAATAACAGTAATAATAATAAGTAGAATACAAAAATGATACACATTTTTAATTCTTGTTAAAAACATCTGAGGAATTGAGTAGATCAGGTATAACCAGTAGAGTTGTGTAAGAAGTATGCTGTTATTGTGTGCCTTCAAGTCATTTCTCATTTATGGTAACCCTAAGGCAAATCAATGGCAGAATTTTCTAGGCAGTATTTGTTCAGATGTGGTTTGTCTTTGCCTTCCATGGGTTTCGATGGCCCAGTGAGGATTTGAACTCTGATCTTCATAGTCATAACTGGGTGCTCAAGCCACTACACCACACTGGTGTATTTATGAAGTATACATGGCTGATTTTATTAGGTGGAAGTAAATCCCTGTAATCTTATAAGTAAACATCTGTTGAAGGCACCAGAAAAAGGTTGCACTGCTGATAAATGGGTAGATCATCCCAGACTTAATTGACCATTTCTTGATTAGACTTCTTCCAATTGTCAAACCCCAAAATGAATGAGGCCCCCATTTGTGCTACTTTTATATGATCTCTATAGTCTTGCTAAATGGATGAAAACTTTTTTTATCATGTTTACTTTGACTCAAGCCTAGTAATATTAGTTTAGCCTTCTTAGTGTTGTACAAAAACCACAAATATAGAAAACCCCAATGGGAAAAAGGAGTGATATATAACTTAAAATCCATCTGGTTTAGGTTTTCAAGTAACTTTCCTAGGATCTTGTTTTAGACATTTGTATCGTGCCATTGACATGTATGGGGCAATTTATATTTCACACTGTTAAGTTCTTCTGTTAAGTAATTTTCCAAAGGTTAGCATTCAAGAAATAAGAAACATAATCCATGAGCCCATAAATCATTTCAAGTGTGATGCAGTTTATTTTCTTGTTATATTGTCTGTTGATATTAGACAATTGAACCCCATTGCACTCTAATTTTTTATAAATTGTAACTGTTTTAACTTGTTGTACCCCACCCCGATTGCTCGCTCAAAGGGGTGGATTATAAATAAAAATTATTATTATTATTATTATTATTGATTTCAGCTTGTTCAGCATCCCCAACTCTAGTGTTTATGTTAAGTGCAAAGTAATGCATAGGTAAATGCAAGGTTCTCAAAGGTCTGGAGGATATTAGGTTAGGATCATTCTATTAATATGCATTTCTCATGCAATTGAACAGAATAAGGATTGCAAAAGAAAGAAAGAAAGAAAGACCAGTGTTGAATATAGAAAACATATTATACCAGTTTTAATGGGCTTTCACTGACTGCCAGTATACTTCTGAACTAATTTAAGGCTGCATCTGCACTTTCAAAATAATGCAGTTCGACACTGCTTTAACTGCCATGGATCAATGCAATGGTATTCTGGCATTTGTAGTTTAGTGAGATATTTAGTCTTCTCTTTCAGAAAGCTCTGGTACCACAACAAACTACATTTCCCAGGATTTGTAGGAGCAGCAAATGCATACACATACAGATACAGATACACATTCAGTTAAGGTGTATATCTATGCAAAGCCAGCCTAATCTATTTTCTGCTCACGTCTGACATAGAGAATTAACATCATCTGATCAAGTTCCAAAATAACTAATGGATGCTACTAGTTATATGGAGTGAACTGAGGGATGAGATTTGAAGTTTTATTATTGTTTAGATAGGTTAATTTAAAGTCTTCTTGACTTTAAATTCTTTGTATCAGTCCTACAAGTAGATAGTTGAAAGCACACAAACACATGCACACATCTTTTCTCCACTTATTTTTTTAAGCATAAATGCAGCCTTCAGTGTTTATATAGACACTGATCTCTTCTAACATTAGACATATTTCAGAATATTGGAGGATCATTTTGTCTTTTAACCTGAATAACCTAGAAAATAAAATAATGAGAGGAAATGCTCCATATAAAATTAATGCATCTTTTTCTATATTATTAATACACAATATAACATTGTGGGCGGAGCTCCTACTCCTTGGGACATAATGGCAACAGGTGTGTGTATCTGCCGGGAATTTCAGTCTCAAAGTTATACCAGACACGTGGAAGATGCTTAAACAAACTTTACTTAAACTTTAGGAAACAGAAACTTTATCCCCTTTGGGTACATAAACATAAATGCGGCTTTCAATTCTTTTCTTCAGCCTCAGGAGAGGGTTTTCGGCACCACCACTCTCCCCTTCTCTGCAGGCTCAACCTCAGCCTTTTCAATTAAGTCTGGATCCATGCATTGCTTCCGAGTTTTTCCTTCAGGGTCCCACCCAACTCCTTCAATCTTAGCTTCCTTCTTAAGAAGGTCTTTTTCCCAGACCACTCCAGGAGACTCAGCAATGTTCCTTTCTATTGTTGAGTCCCTGGGGACCTCCTCCACAGTGGGACCTACCCTCAGCTGGCTTAGATGTCCCTGCAGGGTTACCGAGCAGCCCCTTCCACTTGGGCACTGAGTAAACTCTCCTATCCCTTCCACGGTCGGTCCTCCTCATCCCAATCTTCCACATCTTTCCTCCTCCCCCGAGGCACCTCTCCCTCACTCCTTATATGCCCCTTCCAACCAGAAGCCTCCCAGGATTCTTCCCCTGGGTCTTCCAGTCCTCCTCCTTCCTTGCTTTCCTTTGCCCGCTTGACCCGATGACTCCCCTCATCACAAACATGTAAATAAAATTTGTTATGCTTAAAATGCTATTCAACATGGGAAAGGGATAACTCAGAAAAATCAAGCCTTTTGATAAAGAGCAGACAGTGAAAGGCCCATTTGCACTCTACTTTAGTCAACAAAATTAAATAAATATGTCAATATGAGAGAAGCTTACCCTATATTTTACAGTTTTCCCAAGAGAAATCTGCATGCTTTCATATAAATGCCTGACATTGCATTAATTCTGGGGAACAGTAGTGATGTCATCTCCCAACTGGAGAGACAAGCCCTATGCTTGCCGCATTGAGGAACAAGCAGAATGCTCGCATACAATATATGGAGAGAGAGAGAGAGCACTAGCCCAGTTCATGTAGTCCTTACAGATTAGTTGTAAAACTGCATAACTATCTCTACTCTAAGGATCTTTTATAAGCAAGGATTATAGTAGGTGGATTATAACAGGAGTGCATTTATTCTACTTCAGGTGTTTGTTCCACTTTCCCTGCACAGTTTCATATGGAGACTTAATTGCTCCTTCTTGGCATCTGGAGATATGGAAAAGTTGTACTGCAATTATTATTATTATTATTATTATTATTATTATTAACCTTTATTTATATAGCGCTGTAAATTTACACAGTGCTGTACATACAATCATAAATTAGACGGATCCCTGCCCTCAGGCTTACAGTCTAAAAGAGACAACACAAAAGGAAGAGGGAAAGGTGATGGGAAAGGGGGTGAGGTCCAGTGGTTCTTCTCTCCCTCTGGGGCCAGGACCAAGGCAGATGGACAGGAGGGAGGGCATGGCTTCTTAATACAAAGTTAAAAGGAGGCATCCTGGGGCGGATGGCACAGTCCTGGGAAAGCTTCCCTAAATAATATAGTCTTTAACTCAGTTTTGAACCTGGTTAGGGAAGTGATGAGGCGTGCATGTGGGGGAAGAAGGTTCCAGGAGTGAGGGGCAGCAAGTGAGAAGGGACGAATCCGGGATGGGGCAGTGGAAATCCTCGGCTGGGACAGGAGACCTAGACTACCAGAACGGAGGGTACGAGAAGGAGTGTGAGGAGAAAGAAGTTCAGACAAGTAAGGAGGGGCCAGTCCGTGGAGGGCTTTGAAAGTCAACAGCAAAAGCTTGTACTGGATGCGGAAGGGGAAGGGGAGCCAGTGAAGGGAGGATAAAAGAGGAGAAACATGGTCAAAGCGGCGAGCAGATGTGATAATACGTGCAGCTGAGTTCTGGACAGAGATTAAAGGATGGAGATGAGAGAGAGGAAGCCCTGTCAGAAGGAGGTTACAATAATCTAGTCGTGATACCACTAGGGCATGGACCAGAGTCTTGGCGGTGGAGGCTGAGAGGAAAGGACGGATTTTAGCAATGTTGTAAAGAAAGAATCTACAGGTCTTGGCGGTGGCCTGAATCTGGGGAGTAAATGACAGCGAGGAATAAAAAATGAAGCCAAGACTGCGGGCTTGCTGAACCGGCTGAATAGAAATGCCATCAACAGAAACAGAAAAGGAGTATTGAAGGGTGGGCTTAGGTGGGAAGATGAGAAGCTCTGTCTTAGACATGTTGAGCTTCAAGCGCCGATGCCGCATCCACTGAGAGATGGCAGCCAGACAAGAGGAGACTTGCTGTTCGAGCCCCGGCGAAAGGTCAGGGGTTGAAAGATACAGCTGAGTGTCATCGGCATACAGATGATAGGAGAAGCCAAAAGAACTGATGAGTTTACCAAGGGACTGTGTGTAAAGAGAGAACAGAAGGGGACCTAAGACAGAGCCCTGAGGAACTCCAACAGATAAGGGGACAGAGGAGGAAGTCTGACCACCTGTGACCACGGCAAAGGATCGGTCTGACAAGTAAGATTTGAACCAGTTGAGAACAGAGTCGGAGAACCCAAGGTCAGAAAGTAAGTCAAGCAAGAGACAGTGGTACTGCAAGCATTGCATAGCTCAAGAATCTGGTCTCTCTGAGGCCTAACATTTCACTCTATGAATAAGAGGCAATGGTTCTCATCCAAAAAAAAAAAAAAAAAGTTCATGTTAAACAAGTTAGCCTTAGAAGTCATGCAGATGGGGCCAAAGGAGTGGCCAAAGCCCACTCCTGCCCTGATCAACATGGGATTGCAGCAACCGCATGGGCCTGGGCCTGATCTGGACCACTATCGCTGTCCCAAGCGGGATGCTGACAAAGAGCAGATTTCCCTGTTCCTTTTGAGCCTGGCTTTTCCCAGCACGATGAACTCTCTGCATGATTTCTGGCTCTGTTCAGGCATGTGTCATCTACATGCCATTTCTCCAATACAGACTGAAGCTGGCACTTTTGGCCCATCTGCTTCAGGCCTTAGTGTTTCCATTTAAGATACTGGCCACTAGCAAGAATGAGCAAGCAGATAGGCAATGCATAAGACATAGAGTCCTTGTAGCAAGAAGCAAGTACATTTCTATACTACTTATTAGTGCACTTAAGCACTCCCTAAGCAGTTTACAAAGTGTAATCTAATTGCCCCCAACAATTTGGGTACTCAATTTAGTGACCTCAGAAGGATGCAAGCCTGAGTTGCATCTTCTCTGGTATTGAACTCAAAACCTTATGGTTTCTGAGTGAGTGGCTGTAGTACAGGCATTTAATGACTGTGCCACTAGGGCTCCTTGCACACTACATATTTATTTATTTATTTATTTACCGTATTTATACCCCACCCTTCAAACCCTAAAGGCTATCAGAGCAGTATAGTTATAACACTATGATTCCACGTTAACTGCCCCAGCTTCATTTGGCTTTGGTTTTGTGAGCACTAAAATTCAATGTCTGAGAATTGTAAACTCTCTTCATAAAATACAAAACCTAGATTTTCATGAGCAGTTAAAATGGTATCATAGCACTATAAATGTGTAATGTGAAATGGTCTGTAATCTAAAATACCAATGTCCATGAAATCTGGACACTTTACTCAAAGCAACCAGAAGTCTGGAAAGTGTAAAGAATTTAATTCTTGGTATCACTGACTAGTGAATCAAAGCATTCTAATTAGTACAAGTCTAGAATACATGAAATGGCTACAGTATGAAAACCACATTCCCATAATCATCCAGAGAAGACTTACTTCACACCATGGCAAAAGTTTTCTTCTCTCTCTCTCTATCTTTAAAATTATACTGGATTTAGCATGCCTTAATTGCCAGGTTAATGTGAATATTGTAGAACAACCTCAATCTTCAGTGTTCTTATGTGAACAGATGATGAGTAAACTTAATTTTCCTATACAGTAGCTTTCTCTACCAGAAAATAAAATCAGGGTGTATATATACAGTGCCACACCATTATGTTTCTTAAATATTCAAATGGACAAGCAATGCTCAAGTTTCCCCCAGTATAACTGGGTTTTTGATGACACAGTTATTTTCTTCCTCAAAGAACAAGAAAAGCTTTTAGGCTGAAGGGACCCAAAAGATCTGGGAATGTGTCCAAGACTGAAATATCACCAGAGATAAGAAACTTGATAAGAAACTTGAGCACTGGTACAATCTACCATATGAAAGTTTCTGCACATCACTTCTAGTTTGTGTGTCTTCTATAATCTGTTATTGAAATTGATAAGATTAAATGTTCAGTATGGTTGCATGCACAGTGTATATCAACATGAATAAAAATAAATTGTAGTAATTACAATGAAAGTAATATTGAAGTAGCTGTTCCAAATCTTGGAGTACTTAACAATTTTTTCTTGAAGGATGTACATTTTCTCAAAGACTAGATTTTGTTCAGATACCATCAGTGGCCATGGATCCATTTTGAATATAGATTTTGTTCCTGGGAGGAATCTAGAATGGGAGATGAAGGACCTTTTGCAATCTGAAGATGAGCTCAAATGCCTCCTAGGCTCCCGCTATAGCTAGAATCTTAAAGTGGAAAAATTGTGGCCTGCAAGATGTTATTGAACTGCAGATTCCAATAACCTTAGCCATTATAGCCATGGCGAGAATGCTAAGAATTACCATCTAACTGGAGGACTGCATTTGGAGGACTTTGTTTTTTGCCACCCTATCTTGCTACACCATTCAAGAACCATATCTTCCATTTATTAATCCCTTCCAACTTCCCATTGGTGCCTTCTGAAACAGGTTACTTTATCCTGCTGTCAGTCCTTGTCCCAAGTGACTCTTTAAAAAAAAATCTCAGTAGAAAAAAGGCTTACTTTTTAACAAATGCCTTCAGTCTCATACTTAATTTTGTTGTTAAAATATAGCATGAATCCTTTTGGTCATCCTAATTAGGAGTTAATTACACACTGTTTAAACAGTAGACCCTTGGTTTTGAAAAGATATTGGAGAAGTGTGGTTGGGCCTCCAAACTGCAGCCTGATTGCACTTGCCTGGCCCCCGGTGCGTATGATAAAATCCGGCTTTAAAATTAAATGCGAATGGGGTAAGTCACTTTAAACAGTGTGCAATAAACTCCTTAGAGTCAACCCTGTTTTAAGTCCTATGATGATAACATTTAAAGAGTAGAGAAACAAATATATATTCTAAAAATATTTTTAAAAGTAGTAGATACTGCACACTCCCCAGCCCTATTCACACTGCAGGGATGGCTCTTTTGGGTCATTTGTAAAGGCCCACAGTATACAAAAAGAAAATAAAGAAGAAAATGGATGAGAAAACATGTTGGTAACAGTTCTTAGTACCACATAAGTGGACTTGGAAGACACTTCATGAACAATTGAGTTTTGGTAGTATATGTTTTATAGCTGAATCATCCTCAAAGAAATATTTCCATTTCTGGTCAAGGACCTACATGTTTGACAATGGCATGGAAATTCAGCATGCAGGATTAACTACATGCTCCCCATTCAGCACCCACCAGGACTTACAATTGTGTTTCAATAGCCCTACTCCCTTGAGCCATTCAATTGCTCATGGAGAAAGGGGTAATCAGAAAAGAATCTCATTATGTTCACATGGCCAGACACAGACCAAGGATATGTTTCACTAGATCTGCCTAGATTCTGTGGAGGTCACATTGGATGATGTCATCAACCTGTGTCTGACCATAATATAGTCAAGTGCTTGCCCAGTATCCCCTGGTCTCCCTGAGCAACAAAATGGTATTAAAGGGTTTTTTTTTCCAAAGAACAACAGAGATTCTAGGAGGGTCTTTGGTTCTTGTGGAGGGTGGCAGAGACTATGAACTACAAAAATAATAAATAAATAAATAAATAAAGGTAGGTGTAAGGTGGACTTTTGCCTACATATTTCACTAACAGTATGCCTGCCTCTATTTGACTGGAGTGTGTTCAGAAGTTTGAAAAGATTCCTCACAAGAAATAAACTGAAATTTAGCATCTTTTAAAAAAGAAAGAAAATATATCTGGTACAGCCAGAATTTTGGAAGGTGGGGAGCAGGGTGTCTTTATTCTCCTGGAGGTCTTTCTGTTATCTTTATTAGGTGGCAGCATTATTTCCAAACAATTTATTCTGTGTGTTCTGTCATTTTAGCTTCTGGGAAGAACTTACTTGAAGTGTGGAGTCGAAGGCTTTCATGGCCAGCATCCATAGTTTTTTTGTGGAACTTTTGGGCTATGTGGCCATATTCTAGAAAAGTTCCTTTCTGACGTTTCGGCAGCATCTGTGGCTGGCATCTTCTCTGATGCTGGTGAAATGTCAGAAAGGAACTCTTCTAGAACATGGCCACATAGCCTGAAAGCTCCACAAAAAACTTACTTGAAGTGATTTATCATTGGCCATTAACACAAACAGATACACAAACCAACAGGCTGGTGCAACAGACTTGTACTCGACAATTGATATTATTCCCCCACTAGTATTGATACAATATATTCTCCTCATTCTTTCTACCAGCTTATTCAAAGAAGACTAACATTTGGGTGACAAGAAAGAGAATATTTTAAGAAATGAAATCAAAATGTTTGTTTATACAGCATGGGAACATTCTTTATTTAATAAGCCAGCCATTTATTGCATGATGTATAGCAAATAAATAACAAAGAATCATTGAGATGTAACTTTAAGAGGCATAGATCTTGTTAAAGAGACAAGTGGTCAAATGTATTTCAGTACACAGCTATTCATAGTGCTATGATTTTAATCATTACATGTAGCTAAAGTAAAATATTGGGAATGCTATCTGCAATTGCCTAATAAGTCAGGCTAGGTCCCTTATAAGACATATAATGCTATACAGGTTTATCATCCTCAAATATAATCTGAATAGTACACAGTCCTTAGCTTTCAGTCTATGTACTTAATCGAAAGTGCAGTTTTATTCTTCCAAGAGGAACTAAAAGGAACCAATTGGGCTTTTACTGGGGTTTTTTCACATTGTAATCTGTTTGTTTAATAGGTTTTCTTTATTAGAAAAGGAATAAGCAATGAGAAGGGACATTTATTGCCACATAGTTGAGATGAGGCCATTGATTTGTTTTATTCCTGGATCATTAAGTTTATTATTATTGTTCCATTTCTGCTTTAACTTTAAGTAGACAGAGTTCTCTGAACTTTTACTTTTATTCAATAACTTCCATTCAATATAATTTCATGTCATATAACTGAGACACATAGGCTACAGTCTTCATCCTCAGTTACAATGAAGCAACTCCATTCTGTTGTCCAGCACTAGTGATTTTTTTAAAAAGTTGAGAACTGTTGAGATAAGCAAATCAAAATTAAACTAGACTTATGTAATGAAAATTCAATATCCTGATACAAATGACCTAATACATATTGAAGATTATTTCACATATTTTGTAAATGGCTACATATCTGTTATGAGGACATATTATATGCATGACAAATACAATGTGAACTCAATGAAGAAAAGATATGGGGAAAAAACTCTAAAATATATTCTGCATGAAACTTTCACTGTCCATGATTGTATTCTGTCTTGCATACCACATAATATTTTCAAAGCGTGGCAAGGAGAAATCTGAGTGCGTTACTGAGAGATTTTTACATTTGCATGTACTACATCAGTAACTAAGTAATCTCATTAAAATTACTCTGGCCCAAAATAGATGGAGCAATGCTTGCCCCCAATGTGGCCAGAAGCTACTCTAAGGCCACCTAAGGCAGCCCAAGGCTGCCAGCAAAAGAAGTGGTGAAAAGCTTGTTTGGGACTACAGCCATGGCCTGATTTAAGATTAGACCATCCAGTTTCTCTGGTCACAGGCCAAGCAGGGCTTGATTGCAGGCAGAGCAGCCTCTGGGTACTCAGAGCCTCCTATCTCCTTCACCTCTTTGTGTAGTTAAATTATTGAATTACAGTATTCCTGTATTATATAAATATTGCCACAGGTCACTGCTAATAGATGAAAATACTCAGTAGCATTGTTACTTTATATAGCACAGCCAGTTGAACGACCATTGTATAAATCACACAAATTAGTCCACAGTAGTAAATTAGTAGTAATTTAACTTTGGGGGTCTTTTCCAGCATTTGTAGACAAACAGTTTTATCTTCCCCCCCCTTATCTGGGATGACTCTGTCATTTATCATTGCAAGTAATTAGAACATTGACATTTTCTGGTGAATTATTTTCAACATTTTCTTCAGATTTTCCATCTGAAGATACAAGATTGGGAATTTCACTATAGTTTAAGATGGTTTTCTCTTGTGTTTTCAATGAATTGCCCACAGAAGTGTTCTCTTTTACTGTTCTGCTTCTCATAGACCAGAATCCAAATTTGTTCCTTCGAAGGTGGTGGTGTAAGAAAGCTAACTATTACAGTCACAATCCCAGTGATCCAGAATAGCCCAGTAGCAACATACATATAATGGATACTTCTGATAAAGAATAGTCTAGTGTCTGGTTGATTACATTCCAGAACACGATAAATAAATGCCAGTATCAGTCGGATAGCTCCCAAAGTAAAACCAACCAATCCACCAAAGAAACAAACAGCTTCATTTATATACCACTTCATACATACAGTTTACAACTGTAAGCTACTTGCCCCCAACAATCTGGGTACTCATTTTAGTGACCTTGGAAGGATACATGTCTGAGTTGAGCTTGAGCCCTTTTGCTGGTCCTGAACTTGCAACCTTATGGTTTTGAGAGCGTGGCTGCAGTACAGGAATTTAACCACTGTGCCACCAGGGCTCAAGAAGGCTACTTGCTCGTTGCAACGCTTCCAAAATGCACCCAACAGAAATATAGCAGCCACTGGTGGTGTCAACTAGTCTGCTACCTCTTGTATATACAGATACATTTGGCCTCCTTGCATTTCCACTATTATTGGGACCCAAGCAATGCTTATTACCACCAGGAAAGCAACAAAAACTCTTCCAACAATCATCATTTCTCTAGATGATGCTCTCTGCTGTATGAGGAGCTTGAAGACACCAAGTGTGAATATCGTACTGGCACTATTAAATATGGAATCCAGATCACTTATTAGTTCAGCAATCATAACAGCCATCATAAGGCCTTGCAGGCCAACAGGAACAAGTTTCATTACCAAACGTGGATAGGCAATATTAGAGCATCCAGCTCTGTTCCCATAAACTTTCATGCAGTGTTCTGGATTAATACATGCAATATCTTCTGGAAATAATATTCATGAAATCATTCCTGAAACGACTATAAGGAACATAGGCAAAAGCTTTAAAAAAAACCTGCCATTAGAGTGGATCCTTTGTCATGAGCAATATTTTTTGCTGCCAGAACCCACTGAACAATGACTTGGTCTGCTCACCAGTACCATTCAGAAGCTGGGGTCTATCCCAATAGGAAACCAGGCCAAGGTATATCTTCATCAGTCGGTTCACGCAACATTCTCAGTGCATCAGGTTTTGGGTCAACATGGCAGGAATTAGTATTGGAAAGATTTTGTGTCAACAAGATTGATGTAACATTTGGTTTTGCCAACCTGTACCTTCTTTTAACCTCTTCAAACCCTCCAACTTCTGTAATACTTATGATCATAAGTGTGAAGGCACCAATAATCATAGGCAACACTTGGACTGTGAATGTGTAAATGACTGCCACAAGACCCCCAGTCACTATCAACAATGCAGTCATTCCAATCAACAAAATAACTGACAAATAAATATCACAGCCCAGTGATTCTTGAGTGAATAATGCACCTGAATACAAGTCTACTGAAAGCACTGCAAAGTATACTTGAATTCTATGCCCTCCAAAATGTTTGGATAAGTACCCGGGCATGGTGTATATTCCAGATCATACTGGAACAAAGGCATTGAACTCCCATGCCCCATGGTAAATCCACTCACTGCTCCAGATCCTGCAAGCCCAATGAAGTGTTCACTCCCGATGTTGCTCACAAACAAGGAAACGCCAATTGCTAGCCATGTCATAGATCGCCCTGCCAGGAAGTAACCACTTACAGTGCTTCGATTGTATTTCCACATGGCAAAAAAGCCTATGCACATGACAAGCACAAAATACAGTGCCACAACAGCAATGTCTGCTGGTTCCAAAGCTCCCCTGATTTTTGTAAACAAAGTAACTTCCAAGCGTTGATGTCCAGATCACAGACCTCAAGCCTTAGGAAGATTAATCACTCTTTAGTTTTGCAAACACTCTGGATCAAAGTCTTTGTCCATTTGTTTGCTTTCTTGTTGGTAGTGGTTGTGGTACAACTTTGAGAAGACAAAAATTGTTTTCTCCGCTTCTTAAATATTTAATGTGAACTTTTATTCGCCAATCCAAGATCATCACCATTAACTTTGCTGATGTAGGAGAAATTCTTAGTTGTGGCTAAGTCTACTGAGGTCTACTGTACCAACCCCTCTGCATGGCTTTGAAGATCAAAGTGAGTTCGTAATGTGGCATCTTGGCGGCAGAGATGAAGGACCATTGCACAATTGCTTATAAAAATATTTTTTTAAAAAAATTCTAATATCATAATATCAACTCTGGGGGAAAACCTGTATTCCTGTGGCTTGGTACATAAGCAGTGACCAACACAATTATGTCCTACATGCTCTTAGTATAATTATTCTAACTGACACAAATGGGATTTTTATCTCCTCCCAACCAGCATTTCATTGGCTACTGTACTGTCAGCTGGCTCATGATTGGCTGTTGCTAGCCTAACCCACATCTTTCTTTTCTCTACAGCACAAGGTAAGGCAAAGCCAAATCATGTGATCAAACAATTGGAGAGAATTCCAAGGACCAATTAGGGCAGAATTGGGCAATTGTTCGAGTCTAATAGGCTACATTGGTCCTCAAGACCCCTTGGAAGCCTGTACTCCTTCCAAAAAATCTAATTTTGCCTTCTAACACATCCAAACACCCACTTGAGTTGCTGTCAGACTGCAAAATTAATGTTTCTTTAACTGTCTTGACTTCACCCTTTGGAATCCTGGGATTTATTGTTTGTTGTGGCACCGGAGATCTGGCAGAAAAGGTTAAATATTTCAGAAAGCTACAAATCTCAGAATTCCATAGCATAGAACCATGGCAGTTAAAGTTCTGTCAAACTGCATTAATTATACAGTGTGTATGACCTGGGGTCATATTTACAACATTCTGCCCACCTGAACTGTTTTAGCCCCTAGAGAGGCCTTTCTCCAACCCTATGCTACTTTTTGAAAAGCTAGAACAATTTTACAACAGTACAAAAACATGTTTTTTAAAACAACAACAACAACAACAACTGTATATTAGCTCTGTAGCACTATAGCTCATTTAATTCATTAATGAATGAATAACTTAATTCTGGAGAAAGGTTAATAATGAAACCCCAACTTAAGTCAACCCCTTTAGTTAAAAATTAATTAAGTTGCCTGTTTTCTTTCCAATTCAGACCAATCATTTAGCTGAAAAATAAATTTAATCAAGTTGCCTTTTTCACTCAGAAATTTCCAATTTAATTGCTTTTAATTTAGTTTGTTCCTATGAGTGAACTTTACCAATTGTTAAATCTGATAAATTTATGAAGCTCATCTTCAGGTAGAAACTCTGGAGAATAAATATTTAATTCAAATTAAAACAAAGAATTTTTATAAAAGAATTATATTTATTAAAAGGATTGCATGAAATAGCAATATTTCTGTTTATTTTTAAGATAAAAGGCATGGTGATGTGTAGTGAAGAAAGGTCTAAAATATTTTTACAGGTAATAGAATAACATAATTTCAAAACAAATAAACCTCTCAGTGACCTTTTCTTCCCTTTGAATCAAATCATAAGGAGCTGCATAAGCATTGTAAGGAATATATCAAAGTAATCACAATCATTTCAGTAAATATATATAAAAACAAGTTTGTTGGATGTGGATAAACCATTTCATAAAACATGAAAGAAAAATATTTCTAACATTCCTCCTATGTACTCTGAACACTAGAAAGATAATTTCTCTTATCATTTAATTCAGTCTTAGTTTATTTGCAACTAATTTAAGATTTTTCCACATTCCTAGCTTGCTTGGGATCGTTTAAAAATTGGCACGAATGTTGGAGAGTCTGTCAATCTCTGGTTACATTATCAGGAAACCTGGACATTCAGTCTGCTTTGCAAGTTGAAAACAATCATGATCATTTTCAGGTCTTTTTCTCTAGAATATCTTTTTAGGTAGCAAACCTGTTGGATGTGTAGAAAGAGGACAGTTTTAACAAAGGAATTATCTGGGATATGTCTACCCTTGACAGAATGTTGATGGTGAAAAGAGTTGTAGGAAATGTTGATGTCAGGAGAAGACTTTCACAAAACCTTTCTATTTTCATCTAGTCCATTCTCAGAAGATGGCTGTTTAGCTGTGTCAGCTGCGGGGGGGGGGGGGGGGGGGGATACATACAATGCAAGCATCATGGATTCCTGCAGATCATAAGATGAGAGATGCTGAGATTAAAAAACATAGAAATACAAAGAAGCTGAACAGGTACAGATGCTTTCAGGTTTTGCAGTCATGAAACAGAACTTTGGAATGAAAAAGGACTAGAACCAGTTTGCTCACTCAAGCTAGAGTTTATAAAGAGCATTTTAGTAAATGTATATCAAACCAAATCCAGTAATCAAAAGGTAAGCTATCATCAGGCAGAGTGAGGCATCCGTCTTAGGCACTAGATATTGGATGTCATGAAAGGTAGCAATATATGTACTTCTCTATTGTTTTTAGTTCTAGAGGGGGAGACAGGTGTGGTTTCTGTGCCAAAATACCTTGCTTGTCTTTAGGTGCTATACCCCTTGTTTTGGATGGGAAGTGGGAGGCACCATTTGCTGCATTGCTTCAGGAAGCAAAACACCATGAGCCAACTCTGCAAATAGTATCATATATTTCAGCTAATTTGAATTTCAGTTCCAAAAGAGAGAGAGAGAGATAAGCCTGGTAAATATTCTTGGCCTTTCATAGAAGGATTTAGACACAGACTGTTTTGCTGCTCTTTCCACCATCTTCCTTACCTTCTCCCCCCTCCCCCAATTTAAGTCAGTCTGAAGGATTCAGAAGATGGGTACTTCCCTTTCCTCAGAAAATGTTTCCCTGACTTTTATTGCCATCAATTGAGGATGGTATTGGGTTTTTTTTTTTATTATATTAATAAAAGAAAAAGATCTGACAAAGTTTGTAGATCACTGCAAGTGACATTATTTTTGAAAGTGAAATGGAGAAAAGTAGCAGTTTCAAGTATAGAAGATTAATGTAATAATTAAACTGTGATAGCTGAATTAAGTTTGAATCTAATGTACATATCTTGACAAATTACTCTGAAATAGATTATAAAGATATAGAAATAGATTATATGATATACATTACATGAATAATTGAAAGAACCTGTGGTGAAATATATAAACAATTTTATGCATATTGTAGGATTTCAATGAAATATTGTAGTTAGGAAGGACTGGAAAAAAATATAATGGGAAAGCATGGCTTAATTAAATATACATAGGGCTTTATGGAATGATAAAAATAGTTACGGTTTGAAAGGATAAGTGTTGTCACATAGTTGTGTTTGTAAGGATGTAAAGACATAAATGCGTATGGAAAGATATATAAATATGTGAGAATACTGAAAATAAAAATTAATAATGGAAAAAAAGTTCAAAGTCCTATCTGTTTTAGTCTGTTAAATCAATATGCAAAGGGACTGAGACTCACTGAAAGAAAAAAAACTGGTAGCATGAGCTTTCATAGACTTGAGCCTGTTTCCTCTGATGCATGGGGAGGAAGTAGGCTGAAGTTTATGAAAGCTCATGCTGCCAACCTCTCTTTCAGTTAGTCCCCAAAGTGTTACAAAATCCCTTTACATAAAAAAAGTTGTTACTTCCAACTAGGGAACATAAAACAAACAAACAAAGAAAAAAGTCCCAACGAGAGTATACCCATTGAATAACTGGTAAGCTGCCTTGGCTCAATAAATGAAGTAAAATAAATAAATAAATAAATATACAGTCAACATTAACCCAAGTTTCAGTGATTCAGTGGGTTTACTGCAGTTGGGATGAACTGTTGAATTTGTACCAAAGAACTCAATTCATTTGAATTCAGATCACGACTCTATGGATCTATAAAGAAGCCTTTTGTAGGTTGTGTTTTGTTGTCATTCTGAGTTAAATGGTTAACAGTGAACAACCAGAAACTACTTTTCTACTTGAGTGTTTACTCAAATTTCCCAGGAGCCAGACTTAGCATGAAAATACTCTTTTATACTATATTCTCCAAATAGTAAACCAGTGACACTTAGACATTTACCTGGGAATATGCCCACTGAACTCAGTCAGCCAATACGGTAGCTGGAGAATTCATAAAGCTATAGTCCAAAGAAAGGCAACTTTGCCAAGCTCTGCTTCCTTCTAAATAAGCATGTGTATGACTGTATTGCTAGTTTCCTTTGGATAAGAAGGTACTAGGAATATGAAAAGTCTATGTAATGTGTGATTTATTTACAAATCTCCATGCAGAGCCAATTGAAATTATGCAAACAGACAGACAAACATAACAGACACCAAAATCTCTCAGATCTCTATATCAAATTCACAAGGGAGGCTAAAATCATCATCATCTTCTCACTCTTTCTTGTTCATTCTTTAACCCAAACTGTTGTTTCTCTCATTCATTCATTCATTCCCTGGCTTTCCACTAGAAATGTTCAAAGCAGCTGACAGTAGTGAAATTGTCAGAATAGGGGTCCAGAATCCCAGACAATCAACCAGTCAGCTTTATGTAGAATAAAC
This sequence comes from Urosaurus nigricauda, assembly GCA_034509955.1. Classification (NCBI taxonomy): domain Eukaryota; kingdom Metazoa; phylum Chordata; class Lepidosauria; order Squamata; family Phrynosomatidae; genus Urosaurus; species Urosaurus nigricauda. The sequence goes on from JAOEGL010000003.1 coordinate 66,540,547, forward strand.
AGAACTTTATTGATGCCCCAGGATCAGCAAAACCACACCATTCAGCTTCTTAGCTGAGACTGACCAGTCCCCGCCCAGCACCCCTATATCTTCCAAAGTACCACACCTCCCTCTTTCTCACAAAAGCCCGTGAAAGATCTATTCCAGTATTTTTCCATAGGTTTCGGTTCCACCTTATCTCCCCCCTTCACAATGCTTCCCACCAGAAACTGCTGCATTCCAAGCTTAGAGCCGAGCAGCCCCAAGGTCAACTGATAAATCCTCCTGGCACCGTTATTCACTCCTCCTCTCTATCTAGCAACTAGCTATGTACCATCATCCCCAACTACCTCTACTAACCCATATCTGGAAGAATACTACAAGGATTCTGACAGTCAGCCCCCCGAAAAGAACCCCCCCCTACATATGCTAAATACAGTACATAAAAGGAAACAGCAAAGGCAACAAAATACTATTTAGGCTTGTCAGGATACATACGATGAAACTTCATAACCAAAGCAGGGGCTTTAACATGTTTAGCCAACACCCATTCATCATGATCCGCTGAAAAGTGTTTCCAGCGAATCAGGTACTGCAACTTGTTTCTGTGCATTCTAGAGTCCAAGATCTTAGCGACTTCAAAATGCTGCTCCCCCTCAACCATCATGGGCAGGGGCGGTTCTTTGTCCTGTCTCCATCGTTCTGTGCTTCGGTCCGGTTTCAGCAAACTAAAATGAAATACAGGGTGTAAATGCCTATACGACTTAGGCAAGTCCAATTCCGCAGTCACATCATTGACAAGTCTTTTCACCAGGAAAGGCCCTATGAATTTGGGTCCCAGTTTCTTAGACGGGTGCCTAGATTTCAGGTTCTTTGTGGACAAAAACACCCGATCCCCAGGCTTGATGTCCCACCCCACCGATCTCTTACGGTCAGCATGTTTCTTATAGTCTGTTTTAGCCACCTCCAGAGCCTTGGCAACCTGGGACCAAGCAGCCTGGACCCTCTGAACCCATTGAGTCACAGTCACAGGGTCCGAAGGGTCAGCGGGCAAGGCCGGGAGGGTCCTGAGTTCATATCCATAGACAACCTCGAAAGGCGATTTGCCAGTGCTCCGATGCACTGAACTGTTGAACGCCACTTCAGCATGGGGCAATAAGTCATACCAATCATCCTGCAAATAATTAGTGTAACATCGGAGGTACTTCTCGAGAGCCTGGTTCGTTTTTTCACACTGCCCGTCAGACTGGGGGTGCCAGGCGGTGCTCAGGGCCACTTCTACCCCCAATTTTCTTTGCAGCACCCTCCAAAAGGTTGAAGTGAAGGTGCTACCCCTGTCACTCACAATTTTGTCTGGCAACCCATGATACTTATAAATGTGTGCTATGAACAGGTCCGCAAGCTTGGTAGCACTAGGCATCCCCTTGCAGGCCACATAGTGTGCTTGCTTTGAAAAAAGGTCCACAACCACCCAAATAGTGTTTCTCCCCTTGCTCTCAGGCAGATCGGTGATAAAGTCCATGGCAATGTGTTTCCATGGTCCCCCAGGAGTGGGCAGCGGCTGTAGAAGCCCCCTGGGCTTGCCGACGACTGGTTTGGCACGGGCGCACACCGGACAGCTCTTCACATATTCTTCCACCTCAGCTCTCACCCCCTCCCACCAGTAAGTTTTCCGAACCTTGTGCCAAGTCTTTAAATATCCCCAATGACCTGCTGCCTTCGAATCATGGCACAATTTAAGAACTTCAGGCCGTATGGATGCAGGAACATAAATTTGAGAACCCTTGGCCCACAACCCTTGTGAGTTCAAAACCAACTGATCTCTGTGCTTCTGAAGCCACTCATCTTTCCCGGCTTCCCCTTTTATCTTTTGCAGCAGCCCATCCAGTTGGGGCAAAGGGTCGACCGGTTTCTGCTTAGCCTGGCTACGAGTCACTACAGCTAGTCCCAACTGTTCAGGGGAGAAAATGGCTTGCAGAGGAACTTGCTCTTTCCCCATATGCTAAACAGAACTTTATTGATGCCCCAGGATCAGCAAAACCACACCATTCAGCTTCTTAGCTGAGACTGACCAGTCCCCGCCCAGCACCCCTATATCTTCCAAAGTACTACACCTCCCTCTTTCTCACAAAAGCCCGCGAAAGATCTATTCCAGTATTTTTCCATAGGTTTCGGTTCCACCTTATCTCCCCCCTTCACAATGCTTCCCACCAGAAACTGCTGCATTCCAAGCTTAGAGCCGAGCAGCCCCAAGGTCAACTGATAAATCCTCCTGGCACCGTTATTCACTCCTCCTCTCTATCTAGCAACTAGCTATGTACCATCATCCCCAACTACCTCTACTAACCCATATCTGGAAGAATACTACAAGGATTCTGACAGAAATACATATTATCTTTTACTACTCTAGATTAAACCTAAATTTATTTTCCTTCATCCTATCATTAATTATACCAGACACTATTTAATACTACAAATGCTTCTTTGAATTTAGATAGGAAAGAAATATATAGTTGGGTATGATCAGGACATTGGTAATATCACATCTGCAAACTCTGGACATCTTCCAGTGATTTTATATGCATGATGAAAAGCATTGGAAGGCATGATGATGATGATGGTGATGATTTATATCCCATGTATCCTTCTTGTTTGGAAGACACCTTACAACACATAAAAATATATTTAGCTAAAAATTACATCATAAAAATATAAAACAAATAGTATGCAAAAGGATTGTGTAGTCTTTTGAGACTAACTGAAAGAAAGAAGTTGGTAGCATGAGCTTTCATAGACTTCAGCCTACAAATCTGCATCTGAGGAATTAGGCTGAGGTCTATGAAAGCTCATGCTAGCAACCTCTTTCTTTCAGCTTTGGAACGGCCTGCCGGATGAGATGTGTCTTATAACATCTCTTGATTGCTTTAAAAAAGCTCTAAAGACGCATCTCTTCCCTGAAATCTCATAGTTCCCGGCTCCAAAAATTGAAAAATTGATTTTTAATTTTACGCTAGCTCCCTACATTCCCAACTCTGTTGCTGTCTCCCACCTCACTCAGGAATGATGCTTACAAGAATGCACTTTACTTTGTTGTTTTAATTGCTGTTGGTTTTAACTCACTATTAGTTTAATTTAATTTTAAGGGGTGGGAGGCTGAGGGATGGGCTGTTGTACTGTTTTCACTTGTATGTTTTAATTCGTGCTATAACCCTCTCCAATTGTTTTCCACAGAGGAGTGGGCTATAAATATTATTATTATTATTATTATTATTATTATTATTATTATTATGTCTCTAAGGTGCTACAAGATCCCTTTGCATACTGATTTTCCAGATTAACATGGCTATACCTTTGAAAAAAATAGACAATATAATACATTCAGCAAAGCCTGCTTTCTAGCACCCAGTCTTCGAAGCAAAGCAAAAAAGACACATTTGCCTGTGGAAAATACGCAAGTTCAAGAGCCTGAGAGGAGCAACTGAAAGGGCCCACTTCTGCGCTGCTACCAGATGTACCTATAAGGTCGGTGGGACAGAGAAGATTATCACATGGGAAATCAGCTGTGCATTACATGAGGATTATAACTGTCTCCATCAGGTCTTATCACATTGCTCTGTGCCCAGGTAGTAGGCAGGCCAGGCAGTTGGGGTAGTAGGGGTACTACTTCATGCCTGGGTGGTGGGATTTTTCCAGTTCTTGAAAAGGTGCAGGACAAGCCTGGGTTCCATACGGGCTGCCTACTGCCTGGACACATAGGAATATCTGGTGGGGATGGTTACAACCTGCATATAACCTGTGGCTGATTTCCTATGCGCTAATCTCCAGAGACAAGGGCTTTACCAGAAAGGCCTATGTTTTCAGATACAGGCTCAAAGAGATATATAGAACCCTGAGGGATATATAAGATAATTACAGTAGAGTCTTGATTAACCGACATAAACGGGACCGTCTGATAGTCCGATAACCGAAAATGTTGGATAATCTGGAGGGAATTATCTGACTATCAGATGATCCCATCTATGTCAGATAATCGACTTCCCGCCTTCTTCCTTCTCTCCCTCCCTCCTCCCTCATTCCTGTCTCCTTCTCTCCCTCCTTCCCTGCTTACCTCCTGGTTTGGCTGTGTGTGGGGGGTCTCCTCTGTGATTAACAAAGTAATCAAGGCCTGGAGCTCAGCTCGGCCCACTTCTCTCCTCTGTGGCTGCAGAGGAGGGAAGTGGGCCAAGCCAAGCTCAAGGCCTCTTCTCGATGGCTTCCTCTCCTCCTCCTCTTTCTTCCTCCCTACCTCCATTCCCTGATTTCTCCTCCTCCTCCTCCTCCTCCTCCTCCTCCTCCTCCTCCTCCTCACTGCCCAGCCTCGGCAGCAGCCCTGGAGGACGTTGGAGGATGCCGCTTGTATCCGTCATTCCCACGGTGGAGGTGGCAGAGAAGGCTGTCATCTGGGGCTCCTTGGACATGCCTCTGTCTGGCAAGGCTCAGTCCTCAATCATCCAGGCTGCCAGGGCTTGCTGGATGTGCCTCCATCCTGGATGTCATTGGAGGGCAGCGAGGAGGAGGAGGAGGAGGAGGAGGAGGAGGAGGAGGAGGAGGAGGAAGGCAGGCCTGTTCTGGGGGCTGTTTTGGGCCCGATGTCGCTGCCGCCATGCTTGGGTCCTGTTCTGAGGCCTGCCACCATTTTGGGGGCGTGTCTGGTGGCATGTCCTAACTCAGCCAACGTCGAATAATCCGGAATGTCAGATTACCGAAAGTTGGATAATCGGGACTCTGCTGTACTACAGCATGAAATAGGCCAGCACCATTTTCTCAAATCACTCCTCCAGACAGAAACTTCTGAAAGACGGCAATAGAATGCATTTGTGAAATCTAGCAGAACCAACAATGACAACATGTCTACTCAGTTACCAGCATAGATCATCCACTGATATCACCAAACCAGCTTTGACCTCATAAGGAAATCTGGAACAGATCTAGATAATTTTCCACATGTGTTTGTCTCAGACCTGAGCTCTTCTTGTAAATTATTAATTATTAAACCTTAATTGTATTTTCCCAAGTGCCTAATCACTAGCAAACTAACCAATTTTACAATAATGATAACTGCCATGTTAGATGCTGGGATCTGGAAAACTATCTGGTATTCTTGTTGGATAACCAAAGGTTTTCAAAGGAAATAAACCCATGGAAAACCATTAAAAGATCTATTGTTGGAGCAATGATGGTGGTGATGGTGGTGGTAGTGGTGATATATCTGGGAGTGCATTCAAATTCATTTAAAGACTCAAGATAGATTTTTTTTAAAAAACAACTCACCACTTAATAACTAATGGCAAACAGATTATATATGCTTGCATCATTTGGTGAAAGCTTGTGTGACCTCACATTGGAGACACAGGAAAGTCAAGCTTGAGGAACCAAGCAGTTATTTCATTGATCATGTTGAAAGGAATGTGGGGCCAAAGACCTATTTAGAAAGCTTTTCCCATATCCCATTTCAGCAATGGATTGCATTTTGACTATTGTAGCATACCAGACTAACAGTCACTTAAGCACTTCAACAGAGTCATGATAAATAAATCTCCTGTGATAAATTTCTTTTCTTTTTTTTTTTCTGGTGGTGCACAGTAAATAATCAGGTATATGTTAGACACAAAAGATGAGAACAGGCTATTTGTTAAATGGCTTTTGAATTGGTGCTGCCCATTAAATTCATGTAGGTTTCTTTTCAAGTGTTCATTTAAAAGGAATTGAGTGCTTCTGTTACATATAAAAACAGTAATAAAAGTTGGCATAGCCACTCAGCAACTAGTGCCCTCCCTCCCTGGTGATGGAACCACTGCAATTTGATTGCTGCGTTAGAGCGATATCGCCATCAAAGCAAAGTGGCATCCAAAATGATTCCTCTGTCTGAATCTGTAAGCATTAGGAATGCTCTGCTGGACAACACACAACAAATTAAACTGTGTCCTTGACAAATAGAGATTCTGTGTCTTTGACTTACAGCATATTAATTTGATCCTCCAATTGTGTTCAGCAACCTTACCAGCTCACATTTCCTATAGTTACAGGAAATGAATATAATTTCTTTTAAATGAAGAATTGGGGGGGAGGGGGGAAACACTTGCTATAGGAAATGTAATTGAACCAAATACCAGCAATCTTTCATAAGCTTAGGGAGATATTATGAAGCAGTTTCAATAGGGAGTGGGGGGGGGGAGCATTGCTGCTTATACTTTTCTCTTGCATCCCTCTTACAGTAAATAGGATTCAAGGTCAAATGTGTTTGTGTGTGCCTTTAAGTTGCTTGTTGAATTATTTTATGTTAAATAAGAGCTTGTAAAATTAATTTTGAAAATTATTTTTCCATGCTCTGCAGTGGCATCCCCTTTTCTGGTGTCATCCAGTGTATGTGTGGGGCTTATGAGCAGGGAAAGGGTGCGACTTCCAAAGCAGAAGGGGCAGGACTTCCATAAGGAGGAGTGCAGTGGTCAGCCTTGCCAAGTGCACACACATCCTCTGCCTGTCTGTATCACAGCTCAGTTCTCCTCAGAGGAGAATTAGGCCATGGCAAGGGGGCAGGCCTAGCACACAAATGCCCCCGCCCCTCCTTGCCATGGCAAGGTCATGTGGGGGGAGTGCACACACTTGGCCTGGCTCCTTGCCATGCCCCAGTTTTCCTCTGAGGGAAACCAGGCTACAGCCAGGAGGGGCAGAAGGGGCAATTGGGTGTCATTTCCCTCAGGGGTGTCAGCCAGTTTGGGTCACACACACACTGGTGATGCTACTGATGCTCTGTGTTAAGTAAGAAACTTAGTATTAAAGAACTTCAAGCTCTGCATTAAATATTTCCCAGGTTCTGTACTGGAGCACCATGTTTGCATAACGGTAGTTATGCAAGCAACTGAGTTTTCTCAAAGGTTATATGAATTGTTCCAGTGCATATGCACATAAAATCTACTCATTTGTCTTTGTTGGGGGTGAGTGGGGTGTTTGAACATAACACTACAGGTGAAAGTTATGGCTATAGCACCTACTGCACTAGCACTAACTGCATCATTCTATTTTATGTGATGCTTAAAGTGTATAGGATCTTACCCACAGTACATCATGAAAATGTGCCAGGTAATTCAAACTGGGACCACACATGCAAGGAAATGGGGTTTAATTCTTTCATCTACTACCACTAGTACTCTCCTATTACTTGTGATTTGTTGTTTGTTGTGTGCCTTCAAGTTGTTTCTGACTAGTGGCAACCCTAAGACAAACCTATCATGGGGCTTTCTGGGCAAGATTCATGTAAAGGAGGTTTGTCATTGCCACCCTCTGATGCTGAGACAGTGTAACTTCCCCAAGATCACCCAGTGGATTTACATGGCTGATCTGAGATTCAAAATCATAGGGGCTTTCCAGACCACCCAAAAAGGGCGGTGTGGTACCATCTTTTTTTTTTTTTTTTGCTGTGCATCTTCGCCACAGCAGCTAAACAGAGCGGCAAAGGTGCGCAGCAAAAAAAGAGCACCCCTTCCCTGCTCCTTTTTTGTGTCACAGTTGCAATGCACTAAAGGGAAAAGGTGCCATTGGGCACCTTTAGTCTGTTGCAACTGCGCAGCTCCATGCAGAAGCTGTGCAGTTGAGACGGGATCATTATGTAAGCCATATAAACAGCGCTACATAATGACACCAGCATCATTATGTGCTAGGGCTTGGGAGCGTGCAAATGATGTGCATTCCCCAGCCCTAATCACACCCCGGGGAGGTCCTTCTGGACCATCTGTACCGGGCCTTTGTCTCTAGAGTCTTAGTCCAATGCTCAAGCCACTACACCAGGCTAGTTCCTATAACTTGTGACAAGTAACATTAAAATTGGTACTAGCACCAATGCACTGCAATCACAATCAAGCTTAGGCCCTGCCATCTAACATGTAATAAACAAATAGACTGCAGACTATTATTTAAAGGATATATAACAACAACAACAACAACAACCCTTTATTTCAGCCAACAAGCCATTAGGCAACAGACTATATATAAAACATATACAACATGTTAAAATAGCACTATAAAATAAACATTCATAAAATGTTCCTAATACATACTATACACACATGTACACATATACATATACAAAGTCACTCACAGATCCATTAGATGATACCATTTGAGTTGTGGTGCTGGAGAAGAGTGCTTAGTATACAGTAGACAGCCAAAAAGACAAACAAATGGATCTTGGAACAGATTAATCCAAAGTCTCCTTAGAAGCCAAGATGATTAAACTAAGGCTGATGAACTTTGGCCATATAATGAGAAGGCATGGATAACTGGAACAGACAATAATTCTAGGAAAGGTAGGCAGCAAGAGAAGGAGAGGAAGACTGCATGCTAGATGGATAGGCTCTTGCAAGAACTAAGTAGAGAAGTGGAGGTGTCTCTGTCTCTTGACAGGATGGATTGCATCCAGGATGAAAATGTCCTAGATGCAGCAATATGGAACAAAGTTTAGAGGTAACCAGAGTTCAACAGGAAGCCATGATGACAGTGCATATTGAAGTGAGCTGAGTCACAGGAAGCTGATGACACAAAGGCATGGCATGCAGTTATCAAGCATCAATAATGCACGGTCATGGCACATAAGGGTCAGGAAACTGTGTAACACACCAGTTGGGGGTTGAACTAGAATCTCTGCTGGTGACTGTGCATATAAGGAAGGAGCGCCAATGCTCCATATAGTTGGTTTATAGTGGATGGTGGCAGAGAATAATGTCAGTTGGTGTAGGTACTTGTAAATATTGCATCAAGGATTAAAAGCCTCTTAAAGAGAACTCAGCAGTTGTCATGTCTGCATCTTCTGTGTGGGAGAAGGATTTCTCCAACTTGCATTAACTGTACAGCAGAGCTTTCTGTGGCGTTTGTTGCTGTCATAACTCTTCTGCATATGAACTTCAGTTCTCACATGCCCCAACATCTCATCCACAGGGTCACCATGAGTCAAGATCAACTTGAGGGTAGATAAAAACAACAACAAAGCTATTGTCCTGTTTGTGAAGCCTAGTTTTCTAAAACATCCTCTCTGAAGCTGCTGTTTCCACCTTTCATTTTGGAGAGATTCTTTCTGATTCATAGACTGGAAAACACAGAGGCTTGGGACTCAGATATTCCTTTCATTTTTAACAGATTAACTCCATTTGCCATGCTTTGAGACTATCTAGGGCAGCATTTGATACTTTCCCTCTGTGGGTCTCAGATTGTGAAAGTGACTTAAAACCAAGAAAACTTTTTGCTAATCCAGACAGAACTGCTCAGAGCAGAAATTGTGAAGTGTAGCCTCCAGATGTTTTTGTCCTACAACTCCCACCAGCCTGATTTGGCATAGCCAATGGTGAGAAATCATGAAGTTGCAGCCTAAAAAGCATCTAGTGAGCTTCCATTTCCCATTCCACTTAGAGCAAACATTCATTTGTGGTTTCTAAGATGGGCCATTCCATAAAATTTGTTGTTGCATGCCCTCTTACTTATGGTGATTCTCAGGTGAATATATCACAAGGCTTTCTTGGCAATATTTGTTTGGAGGGAAGGTATTTTTGCCTTCCTCTGAGGTGAAGAGAGTGTGAATTGCCTATGAATCATACAATTCATTGTGATTCTACTTTTAAGAAAATTGGTGAGAATGATCTAATCATTTCAGGCCAAATGGTCACATCATTATTATGGATAACCTCTGTAATAAAGAACAATTTCGTAAATGAGATGCAGACATTTTTTTAAAAATATATAAAACATATAATAAACATATTAGACATAAAACATATATTAAACATATATACCACCTTTCTGCCTTGAAAAGTGTTCAAGGTTACCTATCATATTAAAATGCAAATTTAACAGAAAAATATAAATTGAAACTTTACAATAAATGCCAATTGAAACCCACAAAGCTAGACAAGCACCTGATTGGATAGCCTTGTCCGTCACAACAAGTCAACTTGCATGTCAAAGGCCTGTCAGAGTTCCAAGGTCCTTGTCTGACAACAGGACAATAGAGGCAACAAAGGCACCCTGCAATCCAGAAGGTCCATTTCATTTTTCAGGGTAGTTTTTTACTAGTTTTTTTTCCTGCATAGAAAATGTTGTTTTTTGCACCATACAATAGGTATGGAAAGAATGTTCAAAAATATTCTTAAAATGGCCAAAAACCATGTTTTTCAAGTGTGGAAAATCCCTGATGAGAAGCATTCTGATGAGAATCTCACAGTTCAGGACTTATTCTGCACAAAATTTGCAAGTGATTGTGTTACACAGAAAGCAGTAGTGTGTAAAATAATATTTTTGTTTGTAAATAATATTTCAATGCAGAAATATCAATTTCTGTGCAAAAAAATGCAGTTTTCTGTGTGGAAAATTCCATAACTGGGAGTCATTCTGCATAAAATTTACATGGATGATTTGCATAAGAAACTGCATTTTCTTAATATTTTTTTTCTTTTTGTTGCATGATATTAATAAAACAATAAACACAATTTTAAACATCAAATTACAGATGGACCCAGCATTTTATCTACTATCTGAAGGAGAATTAGAGAAAAAATATGGGGAAATTCTTTACTACATGACCACAACTGCAAGGTTAACATATGCAGAAAAATGGAAGTCCAGTTTCACTCCTAGTATGAAAGAATGGTTGATGAAATTATATGATGCAATAGAAATGGACAATATAAAACAATTGTTAAGATATAATAGATCAAGGAGGAAGGGAATACAGGGATTAATTATTTAAAAGAAATATGGGAAAATACAGTGACAATAGTATTTTCTTCTTGAGTAGATAAAAAGAAATACATTCAAGAGCTTTTGGGTAGTTTGAGAAGGGGAGATGTATGAATTGTATGGAAAGACAAGACAATAGAAACAAATAATGTTAAAGAAATATAAAGTAAATTAGCAAAATAGTAAAAAAGAAAGAAATAGCAATAGAGTAAGCTAGAACAGATTTTTGTTGGAAAAATTAAAAGGAACCAATGATAGAATGAATTTCAATAGAGAAATAGTAATGGATAGCCAAGAAGATCAAAACCAAACAAACTGGTATCTGGTGGGAAGGAAGGTAGAATGAGATTGGAAGAAAGTGTAGGAAGGTTAGAGTATGTGAAATTGAAAGTAGAGAGAATGTAGAAGAGGATATGAGAAGGTAGGAAGGGAATGTAGAGAGAGAAGAATGGAGATGACAGAAGGAATAAGGAAACGTAGTGGAGGGGAAGGAATGCAATAAGAAAAGGATTTTGGAAGAGAAATTAGTAGAAGATATTAGAAGAGAACGGAAAGAGGGAGAGGAAGTAGAAGGAGAGGAAGAAATGGATGAGAAGGTTGGATGGATGGATGACTGATACTTATTAGTTATGAAAAAATGTTATATTATTATAATGTTATAGAACAAGATTTGAATTAATGTAATTTTAATATATTTTGTTGATTAATGTATTGTTTGTTGTGGAATATTGTTTAATAAATTTTTTATAATTAAAAAAAGAGAAAGAAACTGCATTTTCTGCACAGAAATTAATAGTTCTTCATTGTGATATTATTTTCCACACAGAATTTTTTTTAATATTCTCATTACACAAAATTCTGTTTTATACATAAAACAACCACATGAATTTTGCACAGAATAAGTCTTGAATTAGGAATAGTCTTCAAAAACTATGCTTTTCAAATACTTTCTTACAGCAGGAAGAAAACTGCTGAAATTACTTCTTGATACCTTTGAGGGTTACATCCTTGAAAAACAACCATGTGTGAATTTTGTAGATAATAAATATCTAACTTAGGCACACAAAATATTATTCTATGCAGAAATAATATTTTCTCAGTATACAGTGCCATTTTCTGTTCCCCCAAATACCTCATGTGAATTTTGCACAGAATACATTTGCACTGTGAATGGTCTTTGAAAACTATCCTACATTTTCTCACCGTGGAAAGATAATTGCTAAAATTACTCATTACTCAAATTATATAGGGATATAATTTGTTCCTAATTTTGTTCTTCAGAGGAAGAACAAAATTAGCAACAAATTATATCCCTATATCAGCCTGATGGGATAACTTCATGAAAAATGATGGAATAATCTGGACACTACCGCTGTGCACAAAAGTCTTCTTTTTAACTTAAAAATCTTTATGCCAATAAATCATGTCATGTCCAATATGGCATAGGCAGCCACTTGACCACTCCAGTGATCACTTCTCAGCAGTTTGTGCATTGGCACAAATCCCTTTAAACTTGTTTATTTACGATCTAGTGTCTGGTCTTCCAGAGATGACTCTCCTTTTCCTGAAATTGCCTCTAGATCATTGCCAGTCCTGTTATATGCTGCCGCTGCAATCTTTGCTTTCAAGGACTCAGCCTGATATGAAAAGGCTAATGTAAGCCTTTTCTATCTACTGTATCAGAGAAAGCAGCTTCTATATTAGCTAAAACATTAATCTTTTCCAAAAGAAATTTGATTCATCAATGTATTTTTTCCTAGGTAACATGACATCCAGCAAGTTAAATGGGATCTTGAATGAGTCATCATAAATATCTTTTTAGTAGTTCAAAAGTTGTTTAAACCTTCCAAGAGGTAAGTTTTTAGAGAAAAGTCTTTGTTTAGTTACTCTTTAGAATTCCAGTTGTTGAATCAACAACATTTTACTTGTTGTATCAACAGGTAAAATGAGAAAAAGCCCTGAAAAGATTCGAGAGAAACTACTCTGAAGTACCAAAATACTTAATCAATGCCATTCTCCATTTGAAGTTTAGTTTACCAACTGTTGAGACTCCAGCTTGGACAGATGCTCTAAACAATTGGCTTCATTTACTGTGCCTAAAACCACAGGGATTATTCACATTAGTGGTTGCTAAATTGTGCATGTGGTCTGTCTTGAATCTAATCTAAATTGTTTATTGTTGTGCCCTTTCTAAGAAATTAGTCTTAACTTTAGGGTATTCTAAAGTGAGAATGACTCAAAGTCTTTCAGATACAGACAGCCAATATATAATGAACTTTTCCAAAAAGGGTTGCCCCCATCTTTTTCCTACTTCAGTCCAAGCACCTAATCTACTAAACTGACACTGACAATATGTATGCATTTTCTCTCACTAGACATAATATCCTACCCTCTGCTCTATTGACCAGTCTCACAGCAGGTTTTTCTGCCAAGAAAGTCAATGTCTTTGTAGGCATGAGGAAGAAGAAAATATGGTTCTTTCCCCAAATGTAATTCCTATGTAGGTTTATTTGAAACAATCAGTTCACTGTGGAGTCGAAGGCTTTCATGGCCGGCATCCAGAGTTTTTTGTGGAGCTTTCGGGCTATTTGGCCATGTCCTTGAAGAATTCCTTTCTGACGTTTTGCCAGCGTCTGTGGCTGGCATCTTCAGAGAATGATAGCCTGGAAAAGGTTTGGATATATATATCCTGTGTGGCCCTGGGAAGGAAGGAGTAATTTGCAAATATATTGTTCTGTTGCTAATAGCAGTCCTCAGGGTGGAAGGATATACAAAAAAAGGGTTAAAGTCTGCTAACTGGTGCTCATTGTCTGCTGGGAACCGCCTGGCCTCAGGCTTTTTCTCATTTGCATAGGTTGAGTCTTGACCTTGCTGTCCTTCAGGACTGGTAGTCAAGTCTTGTTTACCCTCAGGGTTTCCTCTTTCCTGTTGAAATTGTCCAGGTGTATATGGATTTCAATGGCCTCCCTGTGCATTCTGACATGGTAGTTGTTGGCATGGTCCAGAATTTCAGTGCTTTCAAACAGCATTTTGTGCCCAGGATGGTTTATAGCATGTTCTGTTACTGCTGATTTTTCCAGTTGACCCAGTCTGCAGTGTCTATCATGTTCCTTGATTCTTGTCTGCACACTGTGTTTGGTGGTTCATATGTAGACCTGTCAGCAGCTGCATGGAATGCAGTAGACTCCTGCAGCTGTGAGAGGGTCTCTCTTGTCCTTGGCTGAGCAAAGCATTCACTGGATTTTCTTTGTTGGTTTGTAAACCATTTGAAGGTTGCGTTTCATCACCACTTTCCCTATTCTGTCTGTGACTCCTTTGATGTGTGGTAAAAATATCTTCAACCTTCAAATGGTTTACAAACCCACGAAGAAAGTCCAGCAAATGCTTCGCTCAGCCAAGGACAAGAGAGTCTACCGCATTCCATGAGGAAGAGGGGCAAACACCATAATATTTAATAAAACATATCTATGGCCCTAATAAGTTTAGCCTACTTTAATTTTGGTCCTTCCTACTGCCAAGTTGTTCAGGCCTGGGATAGAGGCATCACATGTAGTAAATATCAGAGGTGATGAGGTTGTAATGAGTGAAATTTACATGCTAGACTGTGTAAAAGGTAAATTTTATGCTAGATATTGTTATCCTCATGTAAAAAAAAGAAATATAAAATGAGAAATATAATAAAAACATAAAATCAAACAAAAAATTAATTAAAAATATCCCATTAATTTAATTATTATTATTATTATTATTATTATTATTATTTATAGCCCGCATCTCTGAACAAACAATCAGGGTGAGTTACAACAGGGTAAAAACAGTACAAAATTAAAATTTAAATACATATATATTTTAGGTGTCATGGTCAAAAGATAGCTTTGCTTGAATTAGTGGCTTTGTTGAATTAACCTGAAGCCTGCTGACATTCATTTTCATGACTTCATGAAAGATAAATGGTGTCATTAAGACATGCAGGAGAGCAAACATGTTGAATGTTTTTGAAAGAGGCTTAAAGATCCATGGGATTGTAAGAGTCCATCTAAAGGTAATCCTTTTCTGAGCACATTAATGTACCAATTTGTTAATCAATAGCTAGTTTGGAATTGTCAAAATCTTATCTGTCAATCTATCCATGAAGAATAGTTTAATAAATTAAACTATCAGTTTGCTTGTTAGCATACATCCTTTTTGAATTCAGTGGCTTAAATCAAATTTCTGGTCTCAACTAGAGTAGATCCATTGAATTAATAGAATTTAAATGAATGCTAATTTAGCATTTTCCCAATGTTTCAGTGGATCTGCTTTGGTTGGTATTATCACTGAGTCAATAAAATTACTTCAGGATGAGGAATAGTAGCCAGGATTCCGTTGGGTTTTAAGGCAGGTTCTCTTGCATCTGTGAAAACTAGTGCCAACCCACCCACTACAGTGAAATTTGTACTCATTCTGGTTAAAATAGTAGGATACAATTTAAATGCCTAATTGGCTAAAGGCAGTAATGTTTATCTAGTGCAGAATATGCTTCAAGTCCTCTTTAATATATTTTATTATTTCAAATAGGGTTCAAATGCAATTATAAGACCTCATATGATAAATTTTACCCATGCCAATTATTATTTTATATCACTGATGTACTTGGGATGAGAAAAATGACAACTTTCTAAGTTTCAAAAGCCATATACAGTGTTGACTCTAGAATGATGTTGACAAGCTGGAGCATGTCCAGTGAAGGGCAGCCAAAATGGTGAAGGGTCTGAAAACCATGCCCTATTAGGAGAGACTTAGGGAGCTATGTCTGTTTAGTATGGAGAAAAGAAAGTCAAGAGGTAATATAATAGCCTTGTTTAAATATTTGAAGGGATGTCATATTGAGGATGGAGCAAGCTCGTTTTCTGCTGCTTCAGAGAATAGGACCCAGAGTGATGGATCTACAGGAAAAGAGATCCCACCTGAACATTAGGAAGACAGTAAGAGCTGTTTGACAGTGGAACTCATTGGCTCAGAGAGTGGTGGAGTCTCCTTCTTTGGAGGTTTTTAAATGGAGGCTGGATGGCCATCTGCCAGAGATTCTTTGACTGTGATTTCCTGCATGCAGGGAGTTGGACTGGATGGCCCTTGTGGTCTCTTCCAGCTTTATGATTCTATGATTCTATGAACTCCATGCCAGCATTCTCTGAAGATGCCAGCCACAGATGATGGTGAAATGTCAGGAATGAACTTTTCCACAATATAGCCACATAACCCCCCCCCCCCCCAAAAAAAAACCCATAAAAAGCAGTTTGAAGTTAACAAAGAATGAGGGAGAAGCCACTCACACATGTGTGTTAAGCAAAGAAAGGCTTGGTAACTGCTCTGGGAGAACTTGTACTAAATAAAGTACAATGTTTATGTTAGTACAAGAGTTGTTCCTTCATTATACAAATAATGTCACATGAAACCATGCCCAGGGACATTGTGGACACATTATCTAACAGAATAGCCACTGGGATGGTAAGTACAACTAAGTGAATATTTGGAGGGGTATTTTTGTTTGTTTGTTTGTTTTTATTTTTAAAATATTTAATAATAATCAGCATTACAGTAAAATGCAAGTGTGATCTTGCATTTCTCCAGATATTATTACAATCACCAAAGAAAGTTTTCCATTTTAATCCCAATTGTCCCCCTAAATTTCCCTGTCCCAAAGAAGATGCAGGAGAGGTTTAATTCTTATTCATATATGGAACATTTTTATTTGGGTGTGGGGACCACTTTATCACAAAATACTTGAACTTACACAGAGTTGTATTGTCTTTTCAGTGATATTGTAGAACTAACACAATGAAAAAGATACTATCCAGAGAATGGTTTTCTTTTTTCTTTTAAGTAATTCTCATGCCATATAAACTTTTGGTCTAATCATCTTACTTTAAAATTCAAAGTTTACTTCTACACTCATTTCTTCTCATTATGCAATAAGAGAGGCTTGCCTCATTATATGGGATATGTAACTTATTATACATTCAAAGGCACTTTGTGATAGATGTGTTTTGCTTTATCCAAGGAGATGTGAAGGATTTATGTATGTAAATGTGCATCTCTTACAGTAAAGGCACACATCTTCTCTATGCTGCTTTGCACCTGAAATCAAACAAACAAACAAATTAGATCAAAGCAGTATCATTGTACAAGATCTGAAGTTGTACAGCAGAAGGAATACATAATACCACAAGTGAAACCTCTCTTATTCATTATCAAACCTCAAAGATGTTACTGTTGCTTATTTTAGTCCAGATAGATAGATAGATAGATAGATAGAGATATGGCTCTAAGGTTTTTCTGTCTCATCTATAGTTTGTGGCACTATGAAAAAATCTTTGATTTGCAAGTTGAAATCAAGTTGCCTCATAATTCTTGAATGTATAATAAACCATTTCTTCATTACAATGAAGTTTAATATTTTTACAATCAAAGTGAGATTTTTAGTTAATTTTGATATACTCTTTTATTTACATTTTCTGCTCATGTATATTCCAAATAACTGAGGATATAAGCACTGAAATATGTGCTCATGCTTAGATGTCATTTTACTGTAAACTCTTTGGGTTATGTCAAATGTCAGTTCTACTTGGAGCAGATCCTCTGAAATCAGTACAACACGAATTAGTTCTGATTGCCAAGTCTTGTGAATCTCCATGAGTCTACTGTAGGTAGACTTAATGTTGTATCTGACTTTTTTCTCCTAAAAGGTAATACAAATGTGCAATGCAGATGCATAAGAAATTATTCTACTTTGACCAAAAAGTTGTTCTTAACAACTTATTGTTAATGTTTTCTTAATGTATTATTAAGAGCACTGCCCGACTCACTCGGGCCAGCATGGTTGACATGGGGTCCCGAGTGCACAGGAGATCTTTGGCAGGCTTTATTCCGCCCTAAGGTCAGGCACCAAGTGCGCTGACCACTAGCAGGGCAGGAAAAGTGAGCCTGGCTTGGCGCAGGGAACTACTGTTCCCATACAGCCCTGAGGCAGGGCTCCCTTCTGCCCATTGGCTCATGCCCCCTGCAGAGCCCTCCCATTGGCCAGGCCTATGGGAAGGTGGGGTTGGCATCATTTTTAAGGCCCCTCATTGGTGGAGAGGCTTTTAAAAAACATGCATGGCACCTTTTCGGTGCCTGTCTGAATTACTCAGCTCTCTGGCAGGGAGCCAAGTTCCTATTGAGAGCAACAGCAGACAGAGGCAGGCGCCACTTGTTGCATCTATTGCCTGCTCCTCCTCTGTGGCGTAGAGGGCTGCGTTTGGGCCTTTGAACAGACAAGAGTCTGAGTTTGCTTTTGGTGTGACAACCAAGCTGTGGTAAGAGTGGTCAATAAGCAAACTTCTAAATCGGAGCGAGTTATGCATTTGGTTCATCAATTTGTACTGTGCTGTTTTGTTAACAATACTTATTTTTCAGATCGTTTTGTGCCTGGCCTCCAAAACGATATCGCGGATTCTCTTTCTCATTTCCAGGTACAGAGGTTCCAAGTACATCCCGGAGGAATTCTTGGAGACTGGATGTCATTTTAACATTTGTTTCGTGTTGCTGAGATTGTGAATCAGCTGCCTATGTTTGTTCTTCTGTATATGAAACTGTTATGGTCAAAGCTGCTTTTGTCACTGCATTCTTTTGGGCCTTTAGCATTGGGGAGTCCTGGATCCAGGAAACAGACAGGGTGCTTTGTTGACAACCCATCATCACAACAATTTATTCCAGTGACTAGAGGCACAGTTTGGATAGTTACGCAATTATGAAATTGCGGTGTTTGCGTGCCTTTGCCTCGATGTCATCCCGATGCTTAAAGATATTGCAACCTCACATCATTTAGCCACGATGTTGTTGCAGTGCAGATCTAGACCTCATGCTTGAGGCCAACCCTACTTCTTGTTGTTTGGTTATAAATAAAGTTGTGGCCATTTTACTGCCATCAATGTCTCCTCATTACTGGGCGCTGACCTCCACTGCAAACACTTATTCTTAATGTATTCTTAATGTATTAATGTAACAAAAAATGCACAAATCAATTAATCATCTCTGATGAAATCAGACACTTCTATTTGTTTTCACTCATAGTTCAATGTTTCTTGCTCATTTGTAGTTGGGCATTCATTCCTTTCTAGCTTCGGTGACTTCAGATCAATATTCCTCTCAGGTATCAGACAGACATTCGTCATTGTTAGGTAAGTAAATGTTTACACTTGTGTGCTGGTTTGTACTTGGAAGGATATTGGAAAGACAATGTCTTCTCTATGTGTTCAACCATTTGCTGAATGTGCACACTTTGTGACATGAATGAATTGCAAGACTGAGTAGTGCCGCCTTTGGCCGTTCTTCTAGAAGTCAAGGACAATGAATGGCAAGAACACTTTCCTCTTGTCAGCATCAGAATCAGCAACATAAGGACCCCTCATTTAATGTGGAGCAAGGGTTTTTGTTTGTTTATTTGAAAGCTTTGTTCCTACAGCCACTATGTCAAACTCATAGTTTGCTTCCATAAAGGAAGCACATAGCATAACATTCAGTAATATTCTCTGTGACTTTGCATTATGCTGTGATAAGGAAAGAACAGCATATTAAGGATGTCACACACCCAGGATCCACTTTGGTGGCAAGCTTATGCAATATTTAAAGACTGGAAATAGAACTTTCACCTGAAAAATAGGTAAAATTTGAAATCTCTTTTATTAGTAATTTGTCATGATAATTACAAATTATGGTGTGGTAAAGTCATCAATTGATTGCATCCATCAGTTCCTATCATTTTGGCTGTGTTCCTAACTCAAAGTTTAGTGCTTAACAGTTAACCAGATGCATGGGATAAATCTATATTTTCTCCTCCTTAAAACCTTATATCAATATTATGAATACAGATAATTGGGTTTTGCAACCTACACTGATTAGTCAAACCACATTGGATGAATTTTAAGAGACAGCCATGTTAGTCTGTTTCATTTCTTCTATCAGAATAAATAAAGCTTGTGATGAAATAAACTGGTTACAAATCTGCTTTTTCATTCCATTTTCTTTTCCTTTCCTCTTTGGACAAATGAGAGACAGGATTCTATGAATTAACTAGAGTGAGTCTGGTTTCCTAAGACACTGCAGCTACAAGGTTGTGAGTTCAACCCCAGAGGCTCCAGCATTGACTCAGCCTTCCATCCTTTTGTAGATCAGTAAAAAGAGTACCCAGCTTGCTGGGAGCAATTAGCTTACAGATAATAAACTGCTTAGACAGTGCTGAGTTCACTGATAAGTAATATAGAAATATACATGCCATTGCTATTACTATTGAAGCTTTTTGCAGGAAGGGGGGCTTTACCCTTGTTCCCATGTTCCTCTTAAGGCCTTTCTTCCTATATCAGGAAAAAAGAAAAAAGAAAATCATAGGAACAAAATGGCTTATTTACAGGTTACTGAAGGCCAACCCCTCTTATAGTCTTTAAAAAACATTTTTAAAAACAGAAAGTGATTGGACAACACCTTTCTAGCTTTCGTTCTTTAAGAAAAAATAATTATTTCTGGCCTAAAAAAAAGACAGCATCGGGAAGGAATAGGAAACCAGGGATCCTTTATGTGGCTGGTGGGTCACACTTTGCCCTCTCCTCTCCTAAACAATTTTATATACAATTAAGATTGGCCATTTGAAAAAAAATATTGGGGTGATAAGTTTTAGAAGTATCTAGAAAATATGGAGACTGCATTCATGAAGAATCAGGAAAAGATAAAAAGAAGAAAACAATAATATGCTGCTAACCAAATGAATAGAAAATAAACAAATGGCATTCATGACCAACAAAGAAGAGTCAATATTAGATAAGAATGGAAATCAAGTAGCACTATCCTGAGATGGTGAGATAGGAAATAATTGTGTTCCATTGATCTTTAATGAGAAAAGGAACTGAATAATAGCACAATAGTGTTCAACTAAGACATAGCACATCAAGGGGGAGAATTAGCCATGGCTGTAAGTTTAGTTAGAGGCTGTACAGGCCAGCACTTTGTGCTGGCCTGTAAGCATGGTGAGGGCTGAGCGTTCGCATCCTCAAAATCCTTACTGTGCTGCCCAGGTGCCATTTTGGTGCATGCCCATCCACATGGCATGCACCATGATGACTCACACTGGGTGCAGCACCCAAATGGTGCAGCACAGAAAGGGCGTCATAATTGCGTGCCTGCGCGCCCATGGTGCACCTCTGGGACACAAAAAGAAGCCCCCTTTTGGAGCTTATTTTTGCTCTCTGTGGAGGCTGTGGCATGTGGTTGCTGTGGCCTCCATCTGGGGCAAAAAGGGGCGGCGTGCAGGCACCTGTCTGTATAAAGATGCTAAATTTCTAGCTGGTTCCTGTCCCACCCACCCCACTCCAAATCCATTCTGTTCATGACAGATCATTTCATTGTTCTTGTTGGTTTTTTAAAAAATTCACCCTAGCAAAAATATGTGGTGTGAGGTTTGTTTTTTCTTTTGCACACTTTTTCAAAGTGGTGACTGAAATTGATATATTTATGAGCCTGACCAAGACATGTACTCATATTTAGCTGAACATTCACAGGCACACCACACTCTCAAGACTTCCAGTTGTGCATAGATGTTAGTGACCCATATGTATTGAGCACTTATAGAATTCAAGCTGGTTGAGCTGAGAGATATAGCTCTTGTTATGTACCTAAATACCCCAAAGACATGAGATCCTTTCTGATCAGCTCTAGCTACCACTTGGATGGGAGACCACCAATGAATGTCACATGCTATAGTCTGAATTTCGGAGGAAGGAAATGGCAAAACCACCTCTTAGTATTCCTTGCCTATGAAACATACATGTACATAACTGACTCCAGCTTATGGGAACCCTATTTCTTGGCAAGATTTATGCAAAGGATATTTGCTCTCCTTTTAGGCTGAGAGTATGTGACTTACCTAAGGTTGCACAATGGGCTTCTAAGGTTGAGTGTGGATTAAGGTATCCTGGAGTCATAGTCCAATACTCAACCTGGCTGTCAGTGCAACACAACATTAGTTAAATCTCCCAGTTCATTCTGAATATTTATGTTCCATAGGCCAAGTAATGCAGCTGTACTGTTCTTTAAACCTGTAGCATTGGCAGTTATGGATTAGGGATTTATCTTCACCAGTGCCATTCATGATGATGGGAAATTACAGGCTGTCTCTCCACTGTGGGGGGAAAATCTTTAAAAACTATGCAGTTTGCAAAAAACAATTTGCAGTTCAGACATAGCCTAAATAAAATTTACATGTGAAGATTTATTTATTTATTTATTTATTTATTGTGCACAGAAAACAGCCTCATCTTTTCTGGGCAAAACAAATTAATAATAATTGCATTCCAAGCTAGAATAAACATATTCATTCTATAAGATTTATATAAGTGTTTACTTATCACTTAGTTTATTCAGAGGAGCCACTTTAGGCAGGAGCAGGCAATTGGTTTTAGGTCTGTATTCTTTGGGTGCAAGCAAAGTGTGTTATGATTTTCAGTTGATGTTGGACACTCCTAAAACATTTTTAAAGTTTAAGTACAAAATTGGACTTTGAGACACACATTCTCAAGCACAAACATAACTCAGATTTTTTTTCTGTGTACCTTACGACTAGTTCCATTGATAAATGGAACCGTTTTCCAGTAACTACCTAGCACAAATAATGTTTTGGATTGCTTGTTGTGCTCACTTGCAGAGCTGAAGGATCCATTTTTCTTCCAGCCCTTAAGGACACAACTGCATTAGTCTTTTCTCACTATAATCCAATCAGTGATTTTTATTTTTATTTTTTATTTTTTTGCTCATGTGGGTAGATGGCCAAGTAGTGCCACTCTCTGTCATTATAAGAAGGAAGGAATAAAATTTCCACCATGACTCAGGCTCTCTGTCTTTGACCATAATCTCCTTTACTAAGTCTCTGGAACAAGAGTTGGTGGGGGAGGGGGCGGGGAGCTGAGTGTGGATTCTGGAACACAAAGGTTTAAAGCTTTCTTTAAATGCACCATTGTAATTCTTTATCTCAATACCTGACAATGACAGTAAACCAAACATCCACATTTTTTAAAAGGATGATGATATTGCTTCAGTGAGGACTGTGGCTGTACTATTTATATGAAGATGAAAAGGTAGAAAAGAAAGGATTTGCTTAATTACGAGAAAGCACATTAACTGTGACATTATCATTCAAAAATTATTCCAATGTAATCTGTGATACAATTGAGAAACATTTTGCAGTTCACCAAATTCTAGTTTTCTCACTTTCAACTGGAAGGCAATGATAGCTACTAGACTCTACACTATGAATGAGAATAATGAACCTGTACTCTTCTACCATTTTTCAGCTGCCCTGTCAATTGCCAATTCATGAAAAAAATCTAATTCCATTTAACAAAGTTCTGATATTGTATTGTTTTAAACTATAAATTGCCTTGAGCCCTCTAACAGTAAGGTGGTAGAGAAAAATAACAGATAAATACATAGGAATATGACTGTGAGGTTATTTTTATAGTAAAATTGAATGTTGATGCCTCCATTCTTCCCTTTTTTTTAATAAGAAAAATTGGTATGATATGAGTTGAGTTGAATTACATGTTATAATGAGCCACATACTTTTTTTCATAAATGCCACAAAAATGGCCACATTTATAAAGTTGTCAAAATTTGAAATTAAGCGTCAAAGGCTATTAGGATGAGCTTGTTATGTCCAGGAGATGATAGATAGATAGATAGATAGATAGATAGATAGATAGATAGATAGATAGACAGACAGACATAAACATACATATGCCAAGGGACCATCAGTAAATATTTGCTTTAATTTCTTTTCCTTTCATTATTTAACTTTGGATTTATTTGAGCTGGAATAATATTGTGACTGTCTTAACCACTGATATAATTATAATAGAGGTGAGGAACAGTGAAACTGGATGTGAACCTAGATTTTTTTGACACAAATCTTGTGATGAACAGTTATTGTTTTAGAAGACAACAGCTGTGCATGACTGGCTAATATTGTGTATAGCAGAGTTCATATAAATGCTGAGCAGTAAAGACATTGTTAGGGACATGGTGGTTAAGATAGCAATCATAAGGTCAGAAGGTTCTATGAAACAGATCATCCAGATAGCAGAGGAATCATGGTGGTTCTGGATGAACAAATCCATATTGAGTAGTAGGAGGAAGCTGGAGTCCAGATCCACATTCAAGCAAAATGTATTCTGTTGAGATCTTTGTTCTCTTGAGAAAAGGTATAAATGTGCATCATTGTTTGAAAAGATGGGATGGGATATTAGAATGAACAGTTCACCTAAGTACCAGGAATTAAGACAAATCTGCATGCTGAGAAAGGAATCTTTGATTTATAAAAACGTAAGAGAGGTCCATGGTGGTGTGAGAATGAGCATCTCTCACCAATGTCTTTAAAGGTAAAGGTAAAACTGCTATGTGGTGGTGCGGTTTTACGACGCTCCTTTGGTGCTGCATCATGCAAATGCAGCGACTCCTTTCTGAACCCTGGAAAGCTGTGGTGACATGACTTTACAACATTCCTTCGGTGCTGCATTGTGCAAAGGAATGCTGTGATGCTGCACACTGTGTGATGTGGCGCATAGGGTCACGCCACCCTGGCGGCAAAGCCAGGGCATGCTTTCTGTAGACACTACACCCTGCCTCTGCCCCAACCTGGCCTTTAAGGCCGGTGTGTCTAGAGGGTTAGTTAAGGCAGAGTAAGAGCCCTGGCTTTGGATTATTTCACATATGTGACTTATGCTGAGAAAAGGGACATGGGAAAACTGAAGAGCCAAATTGCTCTACCAGTCAACCTGCCAACCAACCAATCCCATCTCTGCAACAAATAACCGAAATGCTAACCAAAACTCTAAATCAGTTGTTCCCAACCTTTTATATTCCCCAAACCCCAGGAAATGTTTTATTAATATTTGGACCCCCTACAAGAAAAAAATTTTTTTTAACTCAGTGCATAACATGTAAATCTAAACTGAGCAATTAGATTATAAAATATTTGGGGAGAGATGACTCATGACTCATCACTTAAGGACACAAATCACTCTTTGTCACTGTGGCGCAAATGAACCACCACCACTACGATATCTATGATGACAGCACCCTGGGCCTATTCATCCCACTGCTGCCACTAAATTACTTCTATGGAGATCTGAGGCTTTGTTAACTTTAGTAGCGTGCCACAAGATTTCACAGAGGCCAAGTTGTTATAAAAATAATACTGAAGTTTATTAATAAAACATCAAGGTAATCAGTGAACTACTTTCAAAGCTTTTGCATTTCTTTCTTAGTTACGTTACTACAGGTACATAGACACAACACCTTAGCCCTCAGGCAATCTATCAAGTACTTTCAACTTAAATCGACTGGCTTATAACCTAAAGCCTAATCTGTCCCTTCTCCTGGACTATACATAGACCCTATCTGGCCTAAAACCTAGCCTACACCTGTCCCCAATCAGGAACCTAGAGAGCACCCCCTCAGTGGCGTCCCGCTCCCCAGCCAAAACTCCAATTAAAACAGAACCCAAACAAAAACCCCTGTCTCCCTCGGCTCAGGATCTTATATAGCCTGTCCAGCCAGCTCCTAATTGGCTGGACACTTGGTGTTCTGTGATTGGCTGTTCCTGTCGCCGGGGTCTGTTGTCTCTGGGGTCTCCAGCCAGCTTCTAATTGGCTGGTCACCTGGTGCTTGGTGATTGGCTATCTCTGTCTCTGGGGTCTGTTGTCTCTGGGGTGTTTTTCACTACAGTCACAGCCTGTGAAATTTAATCTTGCACCCCTTTGGGATGTGGGCACCCCAATATGGGAATCTTGCTGCATATAAAGGCATCTTCTTTTGCTGATAAAAGGAAAACAGAGGTAGAATAGCCTAGCCTCTCTTAATAAAGTTTCAGAATCAGGGACTGCCCACCATAATTGGGATTCAATAGGTGGAAGATTGTCATTTACTTAATATTTTACAGATTGCAAAATATATAGTATTTTTACATAGAACTCATTGCTTATTGAATAATAATAACTTACTAACATCTACAACAGAGGAGGTACAATGGGAATTAGGGCTTTATCACATGGGATGTCCCATCAGTGACATCGATCACACTATGCCAAATACCTGGCATAGGTGCCCCATCTCCCAGCCATCTCTTTTCATCCATGAGAGGAAACCCGTGAAGGAACTGTCAATAGAGCAATGAAGAAAGCCATTAGGAGGGAAGTCACATTATTGGTAGCCACATGATGCCATTGTGCCCTCCTCCCCCTTTCCCTTTTCACCCCTCTATTTTTTCTCCTCTTTTTGTCACACAATTCCAGAGCTTGGCAGCATCAAGGTTTCTCATAAAACATTAAAAATGTTAAATTGTGGCTCCAGAACTCCAAAATAGTTCAAGAGAAGTTTAAAATATAAATAAATAAAGGCATGCCAGGGAGGGATGGAGGGAGAGTGGAATTAAGGGGAAGGACAAGCAGGGATAAGACATGATGGGGGCACCAGTCCCCAGCTGCATGAAAGAAAACTGATGCAGTAACAGTGGCAATAAAGGGGGTACATTGCTGTTTCTTTTTTTTCCCTCCATGATTGTAGCAAGAAAGGGGCTGGTGTGATAAAGCCCTTAGTCAGGACAGATTGTTTTAAAAATGTATCACAAGACCTTCCAACTACCCCTAAAAGGTAGCTGGCTTCAATTAACATAGATAACTGTGAATAATTATTTTCACTTCTGTTATGTACAACAGCCCTAATGAGACATTCCCAAAGCTCATAGTCTAAATATGTTTGTTACGTTGAGGCCTTGCTCATGTGCAGAGTCCCTGCAGGTAGATGGACAACTCATCTGCAGAGTTGGTGTGAAGAAAGTGACAATGGAGGAGGAGCTGGGGCTGGCATAAATTCCCTTCTGCATATTTAAACAACATAATTCTGGAATGACTAAACAAGGGTAAGTGCTCATATGGATTGCAAATAAAGTAGCACATAGCAAGATGAATATGGAACCTACCCAACAGTATTTGGAAAGTGGATTAAATAAAATGAATGGGGCTTCCATGAAAACAAATGTACCAGGTTCAAAGTATAAGACTTAAAATGCTTTGTTTTTAAATAACCTAGGATAAATGAGTACATATGACAGTTCTATTGGATATAGAGAGCAGGATCATAATGCTAGATATCTACTGCATCAGAATGGGGAGGTGGGCCATTTTCCCTTCCCACATTGGCTACTGTAGATTCCCTAAAACTAGCTCCACTGCAATGGAAAACCCTCTGGAATTGGTTTTTAGGCACCCTGTAATTTTCAGCAGGGAAAGGGAAAGAAGACAAAGATATGTTGTGTTGGTACTGTAACCCCAATACCATGTTGGATTTAGGCCATGCCCTCCAGGTTAATGCATCCTAAAGTAATACTTGCAATATGGTTTAAGATATTTTCCTCTTTTAAAATAAAATCTCATAACTATTTCTCTTATGTTGGGCAGAATCGTGTTTCAGGGTTTTTTTCCCCTTATTTTTATTTTTATTTTATTTTTACTTTATACTGTGAAATTGATCTATTTTCCACACAGGATTAGATTGACTTTAAAATGAAATATTATTTTAGTAGTAAATGTGTGGAATAGGGAAATTTCTGTACTTCTGTTAAACACTTCTTGGCTCATAGAGCTCATTTTATTGCATTTAGCATAAGAGGGGTATTTTTTGTCAGCTTGCCCTCACTCTGCATAATTTCTGCAGGCTATAAAACTAAAAACTATTAATCTTATCTCTGCTTACATGCTGAACTACTTTACAACAGGGCTTCGTTACTGTGAGAAAATCACAGAAATGTTTTATAGAAGGTATCTTCCATTCATGTCTCATGAGCTGTGAAATATGGTTTGGATACAAGAGAGAAGATAAATAGTTTTCATTTGTAGCCCACAGAAAATGGTAAAGTGTTATGCACTGGTAACTGGTAAATCTTTGAAAAGAATGCCCTGTCACACACATATTCACTGTTCTCTTTAATAATAATAGGCCTTTAAGTGGATGGGCAAGTCCATTTTGCCTGTATATGATGCATCACATCAGATCATATTAAACATTTAATTCTATGGGCACTTAACATTTAAAAGCAATTTTTCATTTGATATAAAAATGTACTGTGTCTCTTTATCTTGTAAGAAAATTAAAAATTACTTCATCTGAACAAAGGTCTGATATTTTCATTGAAATGATTGCCTATATTTTTTTCTAGTTTTTGACTCCACATTGAAATGATTGCCCTTTACATGACTTTATCTGATGTTTTCTTTGATCTTACGTTGAAAGCAACATATATGAGAAGTGCATTCCAGCTAGTTAGATATTATAATGGATAAGAACTACTGCAATCAGATGATTCTAATAATACCAAGAAAGTTCACTTTTATAAGGACAGATCAATTAGAGTATTATGTTACTTGAAGTATGAAGTGCCACATCATAACAAACATATTTAGAATATGAGCTTGAAGTATGAAGTGGGCATAATTTTGAACTATATTATCAAAAATAATCTCTTCAGAGATGAACTGTTAATGCAGTGCACAGTTTCAAGATTTTGAATTCAGATTCACACATTACATTTTGCCTGCACTTGATAACAGCAGCCCTGGTGATGCAATCCAAAAAGAGGGGTCCCTGTTGAGATGCAAAGGGACTTTCATTATCATGGACTTTGAAAAGCTCCCTATTGCTGGATGGCCAAAAGAAGGAGGAGCCTGCCTGCAAAAGATATCCTCTCCATCATAACATCTTTACTAAGGACTGAGACAACATGCAGGCATCTGACTAACATTTCCAATTGTCCCCACCCCCACCCTACCCCGCCACCCTTTGGCTTGTAACATCTTGCCTGAAACCTGGCTTCCAGCTCATGAAACCATAACCTCTGCCTATCTCTCGTTTGGTGAACTTTTCTTTTTTCACACTAGTCATCCGGAGGACAGAGGAATCGGGGTTGGTGTCTTGCTATCTGTGGTGAACCACCAAGTTTCTATGAGGCACTGATATCTTTCTGGTAGCGTCACACTATTTAAAAGAGGCCAAGTAATATTTGAAAACAGGAATAAAGTTTATTTACAAATTAAAGAGATATTTAGTAAAATACTTTAACTGCTTTGTTTGTCTTTCTTGGTTACAGATTCTTTTACCACAAACCTACACTTACTACTATTCAATCCTTATTCACAGATTGCTAAGAGTCTCTTTTACTCCTCAAACCTAACTAACTAGTCCCTCACTGGACTCTCCAAAACCCTACACTTGTCCCCTCAGGAACCTAGAGTACACCCACCCTCTGTGGTGTCTCCCTTTTCCCAGCCAAACTCCAACTAATTACCTTTTATTTCCCTCAGCAACCAGGCTTCTCTCTAGCCACACCCAACCAGCTTCCCATTGGCTGGTCACCTGGTACTCGTTGATTGGCTGTTCTCTGTCTCTGGGGTTTGCTGTTTCTGGGGTCTTTTCACTACACTATCCAACTCCTGTTGGTTTCAGCGCTTATCTTCTCCTCAGCAGCACTGTTTTTCTTCTTTCAAACTTCATGATATTAAACTTTTCCTACCATTTCAGCTTCAGGTTGCAGTTATCTATTGTCCACCAGGATCACTTACTACATTTTTCTCAGATTTTGAGACTTTCTTTTTAGCAGGTGAAGTCCCCTGCTTGATTAGGAGGACTTTAATATCTCATAAGGATGACATTAATAATCTGTTCTTCTCTGTCTGTGTTGTCTTCCTTTGGTCTTGAACTCTGTTCTAATGTACCTGCTCATTCTTCTGGTCATTGACTTAATATTGTTCTTATGAAAAAATGTGTAACCTCTGACTTCATGGCTATGGATTTCCCATTGTCTTACCATCATTTCATCTCTTTTGCCTTCACCCATAATCTACCTTCTATTCAATTTGTTCAAGGCTGCTTTCACAACCTTCATTCTATTGATGCTGTGACTTTTGGCCAGGCTCTGGATTCTTCTTTATATTCCTTAAACTTTGGAGGCTCCATAGATCCAGTAATCTCCTTACTCAAGTCTACCTTATCGGCAACTCTTGATAGTTTTGCCCCCTTTATTTATATGTGTAACCTCTTCTAATAAGCCACAGCCTAAGCAGTGTTTAAGTGGTTTACAACTGTAAGCTACTTCCCCCAACAGTCTGCGTACTCATTTTAGCGACCTTGGAAGGATGCAAGCCTGAGTCGAGTTTGAGCCCTTTTGCTGGTATTGAACTCTCAACCTTATGGTTTTGAGTGAGTGGCTGCAGTACAGGCATTTAACCACTGCGCCACCATAAATCTGTTTGTTTGTTTTTTAGCTCTACCACCTTGGAAAAACAGAATTACTATAAATCTGAAATTGAGGTTAATGACTGGCAGCCACAGCATCTTTTCTCCACATTCAATTCTCTACTAAAACCTTCCTCTCTGTTGGTTCCACACTCATTTTCACCCACTGATTTTGTCTATTGTTTTACTACTAAGGTTGAAACTATCAGTTCCAACCTTGACTCCTTGCATTCTTCTTTTACCCCTGCAACTCAATCATCTATAACTGGAACATTCTTTGCTTTTGCTTCTGTTCCATTGGGTGAATTGTCAAAACTTGAATTCTTCAACAACCTGCCCTCTTGATCTGCTTCCTTCTTATTTTTTGATACCTGTTGCCCCCTCTATTTTACCTTCTCTTCTTTATGCTATCAACCTTTCTTACTCTAATGGCTCCTTCCCTTCTGCCTTTAAGCATGTTCTAGTTTCACAAATTTTGAGAAAGGCTTCTCTTGATCCTTCTTCTCTCTCAAGCTATTGGTCTATCTCATTTCTTCCTTTTCTAACTAAGGTTTTAGAATGTGTTATTTATTTTTGCTGCCTGAGTTTCTTACTGCTAACTCTATTCTTGATCCTTTTCAGTCCAGCTTTCACCTACTGCATTCTACTGAGACTGCTCTTACTAACATCACTGATTATCTTTTACCAGCTAAATCTAAAGGTCTTTATTCTAGTCTAGTCCTCCTGGTTCATTTGACAGCATTGATCATGATCTCTTGGTGGATTTACTCCAAGATGTGGGTTTTGCGGGATCAGTTTTTAATTGGTTTAAATCCTAACTGACAAACAGATCTTTTGTAGTGGTTACAGGAGGTCAGGTTTCTGCCTCCATCTCATTATCTGTTGAAGTCCCTCAGGGTTCTGTCTTGGGTCCTTTACTGTTCTCCCTTTATACCCTGTCTGTGGGAAATATTAGGTCCTATAGCTTTCAATATCACCTGTACACAACAACACCCAGCCGTGCTTCTCTACCCCTGAGATTTCTCCAAGTGTTGAGCAGCGATTATCATTATGTCTTGCTCCTATCTCTGAATGGATGTTTCACATGCATTGGAAATTGAACATGGCCAAAATTGAGCTACTTGTCTTCCCGCCCAAGCCATCTTTGCAATGTTCTTTGTCACATTTCTATGCAGTCTGTCAATGAGGCCCATAGTCTTGGCTTCCTATTTGACTCTTCGTTATCATCCATTCCACAGATCCATTCCTGCAGATCATGCAGATTATTTATTTATTTATTTATTTATTACAATCTCATCAAAATTTGACTGTTTCTTTCTAGGTTTGTCCTGTTCACCTCTTCTGAGGACAGCACAGCAGGGGAGTTTACGAAGGAGTAGTCCAGAGTCTGATCCATTGGTCACATGATAACAGTCATCACAAAGGGCAGATGCAGGAGCGTACTCGCAAGGCAAATTCAGAGATCAGATAACCAGGATCGCAATAGCAAGAAACACAGGAACAACCAGGCTGCAAGACAGATTCTCAGCTACGAAGAATCTCTACAGATGGAGTCTTTTAAAAGGCCTACATGTCTCTCAGCTGAAATTTATTAGCTCTTCTCTTGGCTTCTACATTGGAAGACCATCTCAAAGACTCCTTGGCCTATCTTCTATCCACAGGTCCTAGCACCTGCAGCCTAACTTTTATAGAATCTGTTTCTCCGTCTGCAACTTCCTGAGCTGCAACTTCCTCAGCCTTCTCTGGCACTGCAGATCCAAGCAGCCCAGATCTGCCCTTGCCTCAGATGCCTCCACATCTTCAGAGTCTGAATCTAACTGTGGCTCTAAGTCAGTCCCAGGGCAGTCCATGACAGTTTTTACAGTGAAGACTTTGATGCATGAATTGGTGATATCATGCCTAGATTATTGCAACTCATTGCTAGTGTGTTTTCCTATCTCCCCCCCCCCCCAAAAAAAATCTCTGTGAAACACTCAGCAGCCTGGATCATCTTCTCCAACCTGTTGCTTTGATCATGTTGGCCCCTTGTTATTATCCCTCCATTGGCTCCCCATTTCTTTTAGAATCTGATATAAAATTCTTCTCCTGACCTTTAAATCCCTTAATGGCTTGGGCCCCTCTTATTTGTCAGTGTTTGTCTCTCCATGCACATTGAAATCTTGTGAACCTGCTCGAATCTGCTCCTTCTCCTGAGCTGCTCCTCATGCCTGGAATCTCCTCTCCACACAATTAAGAAATATTATTTCCTTGTCTAACTTTAAGGCCAGATTGAAGACACTCTTGTTTAGAGAGGCATTCCAAATTACTGGTTGTTAATCTTTTGCTTACTTTGTCTTTATTGTATACTAGTTAGTTTTATTTCTGAGATTTTTTTTTATCATGTAATGTTGTTTTAGATTGTCAGATTTTTATTCTCTCCCCCCCCCCCATTTTATTTGACCCTTACTATGTAAGTGCTGTGCAAACTTTTCAGAGCTCTATAAATAAATGTTAATAACAACATAATAAGTTCATATTAAAAGTGTGGGGAGCTATTATCTATGGATTTCCAGGGAAAACCAGTCGAAACTTTCTAGATATTGGCCATACGATAACCTGCAAAATTTGAAGACCCCAGGATCTTCTTTACAGGCACTTCTCTAAGGAAAAAGTTTTGTTAGTTTGTTGCAGAAAAGTCAGTGTCTTATGGTAGCTAACTTATACATTATAAACTAGTTTTTGAAGTGTCCCTGACAGCAAACTATAATAAATTTTGTAGAATCATAGAACTGATGAGCTCGAAGGGATCCCAGGGATTATCTATCCCCCAAACTCTGTCAATTGCAGGAACTTATAATCAAAATTTGTTAGACTTCTACATGCCCCAACCCTCTGTGGTTTTCAAGGTGTCCTCTGCTTAGAGGATACCTAAAGGCCCCTTTAAAGGTAAAGAATTATAAGAAGAGAAAGCTGGGAAGCAGTGTTATATTTTCAGATAATGCAGCACATTTCAAGGAGCTTTTTGTAATAGTGCTGTTGTATCCCATCTATGGAGATTTTATTCACTGCTTTCTCAGTCCATTTGGAATTTCTCCTAGAGCACCAGTCACTACTGGAGTCACAGTTATTTATTTTCTCAGAAGTGCTGAATCTCAGCTGAGATCCTGCATCAGGAGGCATAACTTTGATGATTTCTACCTGCAGTGTAGAAATAATTCAGTTTGACACTCTTTTAACTGCCATGGCTCTATTCTACAGCATCCTGGGATCTACAGCATCCTGAAGACCTTGTAAAATTGCAAATCCCAGAATTCCATGGGATGGAGCAACAGCTTGTAAAGTGTTGCCAGACTGCAATATTTCTAAAAATGTAGGAGCACCTTTAGCTACCGTGATGTGAACAGCTATGAGGGAGCTAGACAAGATCTTCAGCTGTAAAGATACCATGTTTCCCTGAAAATAAGACAGTGTCTTATATTAATTTTTGCTCCCAAAGATGCTCTAGATCTTATTTTCAGGGGATGTCTTATTTTTCCATGAAGAATTCACATTTATTGTTGAACAAAAAACCAAACATTTATTATATACTGTACAGTATGTATATTTATATATAAAAACTTTGCTAGGTCTTACTTTCAGGGGAGGCCTTATATTTAGCAATTCAGCAAAACCTCTGCTAGGTCTTATTTCAGAGGATGTCATATTTTCGGGGAAACAGGGTATATCATTAAACACCAAAGTCAGAACGATCCAAGCCACAGCATTTCTCCTTTCTATGTATGGGCGTGAAGGCTGACAGTGAAGAAAACTGACAAGAAAATAATGTCATTTGAAATGTGGTAGTGCAGGAGAGTTCTAGGGATACCATGCAGTGCCAAAAACACAGATGATTGAGGAGCTCATTGCACCAACTTTTATCCCAACTGCTCCCCAATGAGACACAGTCAGATTGTGGGATGCTAGTCAGGAATTGTTTTGTGGAAAATGCCACTGATGCTGCTGGGTGACTGTATCCTGGCTGAATCCTGGCTCCCAGCTGTGCTCAGCTGGCCGATTTGCAAACACGGAAAGCTCCCATGTGGCATTGGTGGCATTTTCCATGTGATAATTCCTGACTGCATTCTGCAACCCAACTGTTGGGTTAAAAGCAGTTGGGTTAAAAATCAGTGTGATAAGCTGCTGAGTTTTAGCGTAAATCAATCCTGAACTCTCACTAGAGGCCAATATGACTAACCTTTTGCTATAGTACTTTGAATAAACCATTCAATGCCACAGCAAGGGAAAAGGCTTGATAATGCTCAGTAGAGTGGAAGGCAGTAGGAAAAGAGGAATACTGCATTAAAAGTGGATTGATTGAATCAAGGAAGTCAGGGCTCAGAATGTGGAAGAATGGGGCAGGTCTGTTAATGATCAAGGCTCTTGGAAATCATTCATAGAAGCCATATAAGTAAAAATGATTTGATCACAAATAACAACAACAAAGCAACATTATGTTCTAACCCCAACAGGATTTCTATGTCACTATTTTCAACAACTTTTTCAGGTTTATGTGCCTACCAGTTCTTTGAAGATGGAAAAATCATATTTTTTGCTTAGACTCCTATGCATCATCTCTTGTATTCAGTTTGCATTCTTGCTGAATCTGTAATTATTTTTCAGTATTGTTCTCAATGCTATTTGTTTGAAGTGCCGGTTCCTGAGCCTCAAATATAAGGACTTCTGTTCTTTTTTGAAACATCCCTTTCTTTATCTATGTCTAGATTTTTTTTTAATCTTCTCAACTTTTTCTTCTATAATATACTAACCAGGAAGACATTTATTTTGCTAAGTGTCAAGAATAGCTTTCATGATTTTCTTTCTATACATTCTTTTTTTTTTTTTTGCTTCAGTATTCAATATATTCTCTTTATAGACACTGATAAATATTTTTTCTATGCTTTCCTTCATGTATTCACTCAAGGATATATTTTTCTTCACCAGGTTGTTTCACTTCCATCCTTCAGCAAAATTGAATGGTAGATATACTTGAATAATATCACTTTGAGAATGTAAAATGTTGCTATCATAATTTTCTGGGTTTTTCCATGTAGAGCACCTAGTTCATCTTGAGTTCAATCCAATCCAAGTTAAAGAATAATTTGTTTCAGTTCATTCTTTGGTGCAAGTTACATCTTTGGTGGTCTTTTTAGTTTTGATTGTTATTAATTTCCTCAGTATATATATTTTTCTTTTGTTTCAGTTTGTAGGTCAGTAAGAATCAGTATTTCTTTTTTTTTTCTAAATTTTCTTTTAACATCCCCTCACTTACAAAATTCCAATTATAAGCTCATCAGTCCATACATTTTTTTTCTTGCTTACACTTTTACTCCTTTGTTCTTCTGCTTTGTTGATCTTTGTAGTTGTCCAAGTTCTAGCTTTGAAATAGTTTACTTCAGATAATAGGTAGTCCTAATTGCTGCTCTGTTACATTAGAGTCTGGAAACCTTTATTTCCATATGGTATGCATTCTCTTTTGATGACCTCAGAGCTGATGGATTTATTTTATAATAGCATTCCATTATTAATCTGTTTTCTGCCACTGTGTATTTATTATGTTGTAGTTGGCCTTGCAGTAGCTTCACGCATCTTGCCCTGGTTGCCTAGCAAAACATACTGTATCCTGTAGCATATTTTCCATATCATGGACAGGACCCTGACAACTGACACAGTTCTTGTCAATCTAGATGACAAACAAGGCAATATTGGGCTTGGTTTTTTGTTAAGTTTGTTTCTTCACAATATTTAATGTGGTTAGTCTGGTGCTTCAGCAAAAGCCTGTCGGGTTGTGAGACTCTGCCAGTAACAATGCAACTGTTTATAATAGCCTCTTAGTTCACAGAGTTACACAGTCCCACCACCATAGGTAAGCAGTGTCAATATGTGGCATGACAATGAGGAGGAGGAGGAGGAGGAGGACACTGACAATGATGCTTCATCTATACTTC
Source organism: Urosaurus nigricauda (assembly GCA_034509955.1). NCBI lineage: Eukaryota > Metazoa > Chordata > Lepidosauria > Squamata > Phrynosomatidae > Urosaurus > Urosaurus nigricauda. Next base: position 66,576,597 of record JAOEGL010000003.1, read on the forward strand.
AGTTTCCTCCAATATTGAGACCCAGGATGGTTTACCAAAATTAAAACAAATGAATTGAAATTCAAAAAATATACATAAATGTCACCTCGAGGAAGACTGTGCATATGAAAAAGTTATTGTGAATTATAATCATGTGTTGTTTATATTGTAGTAATTATTTCTAATTTTGAAATTATACATATAGATTAGCACATACAAATGTCATGCAAACATCAACCATATTTTGGTGTTTTTTATTTATTAATTAATTTTTGTTTGTGGTGACATGCATAATCAGCCATCCTCCTTCAGACTGTAAACAAAACACTTGAAATTCTGCTATACTATCGCTCTGCAAAAGAGAAGTTTGTATTTCAGTAAAGAAATATGCCAGGATCTATCACATATGTATTTAGAAATGATGTGATGTAATACCAGTGGACCAAAAAGGAAGCCTAATCAGATATGATTCTGATTAAAATGAAGTTTCAGAGCACAAATGTCATGCATTGGAGAAGCTGCACTCCAGAGTCAATAGGAATTGCTTTGATTTATATGAAGACTACAGGTTCAGATAGTTAGCAGTGATAACCCTCTTCAAATTTAAAATTGTGTGTTTTCAAGCACAGCCTACTTGCTGAAGGTACAAGAGATTCATTTTGATTGCTGCAGAATATTTGGAAGACACCCATAGTACCTTGGTAGATTACTCTGTCCTCGGTATTGGATTCTTTCACTGACTTTCAAAAGATGAATTATACGTTATTAGTTGGTGGGTGAAAGATAAGGTGCCCCCTGCAAAGCTGTTTTCAGTGTAGAATTATTTTTATATTAACAGTGTTCATACTATTTGATTTAACCAATTAAATAATTTCTTGGCCTTTTGGCTAAGATCAAACATAATTAAATAATTTCAATCATATTTCTTGGATTTAAAAAACCACATGGGAGGAATCTACAATAACTGTCAGTATTAATGTGTAGCTGAGGACTTTTATATTGATTCCAGTGAACAGAAATTTTATGTTTACACTGAGCTGCTGGAAAACACAGTGGAACCACATTTCTAATCCTCAGAGTTTTTATTGAAAGCTAACTTTGCTGTTACTGAATGAACCTAAATTCCAAACATCTTTATGGGAATCAAGTAAATTATTTTCAACTAGTTGATATAGATTCAGACATATGATATGAAGAAATGATGGAAGAACATTGTATTCAGAATTATAGTACTATAAGAAAACTCCAGAACAGACTTAACTGGGGGTGGACATGAATGCTAAACAGCATTAAAACCATGTAAAAGTTATAAGAATACTACATTTCTCTACAGGTTCAGTGAGTGTAATCCTAGATGGCTAGTTATCTAAATGTACATTGACACCTCACCTTCCTTCACCATTGTGTCCACAGCTTTCTTTCCCATTTTTTTTCCCTCATGACAATCCTTGTAGTCGTCATTATCATCATAATGATGATCATCATGATCATCATGATCATCATGATCATGATCATCATCATCATCTTTTGTTTTTAAAAAACCAAATATATGCAGGAATGAAGCCCTAGTGGAGGGGTTATTGCTCCAAACCCCATCAGGGAATCAATGCAGCCATAACCCCTGACACTTGCATTCACTCTTGCTCTAACTTTATTTGTTGTTCATGACTGCATTTCTATTGCCACTGTTGAAATACACTTGTCACCCGAAACAGCAAATCTTGGAGTGAAGTTAAGAAGCAGAAGTCAAGTGGAGGGGTGGTAGAATGTACCCCAAAGCTTGAGCTGTATCTCTATAGTTCCATAGTTGAGCTTGGGTGCAGATGAAAACATTCTCCATTACCAGTGCAGAAGAAGGATGTAACTGACAGTTTACTCAGCCTCTGTGTGTGCAATGAAAAAGACGCTCCATCTTGCAAGGCAGTAAAATATCTTGGGCCAAACTTTTGGAAAGAGGGGTTCTGTCATCCCCAATGTGTAATCTGGGGAGATGTTTCCTTGAACCTATCCATTCATTTGCACAACTCATGTCTTATAACCTAAACATAATCTGCCAGGATTTCAGGCTGATTATTACAGCCAAGATAACCTTTTTAGGCAATTCACATAAGGTAGAAGTTTAGGTAAAAAGCACATGTTCTTGAAAACTGGAAGTTCTAAAATGTGCAGGGATGGGTGAGGTATTTATTTATCTTATAAACAAAGACTATCTTTCTGTTCTTTTTTTTCCACTGTGGGGAGGGGCAGCTCTGACTCTTCCTGTATCCTTCCAGCCACACATCCCACTTGGGGTTGGACTACAATTCTCATGAAAATGGCATTATGGAATAGAAAAATGTAGCCAGAAAGCTAAGGAAAGAGTCTTGCAGATGTTATAGCCAGAAAGTTCCCCATCCCCACAGCTTTTGATATCTTATGTAAAATAAGAAAACCTACCACCAACTCCTATTGCCATGAAATTCATTCCCACTTCAAAAGCCATGGGAAGGTTTTTTTGTTTTTTTTGTTTTTTTTTTTTTTTTTTTCATTTTCATGTAGTACATTGAGAGTGACACACCCCTAAGTGGAAGTAAGAAAAAGCAGTCAGAGTCAGAGAAATGTATAGATTTAACTGAACAGAACAGCCTTTTGTACTAATACATGCACAGTACAGAAAAATTACACACTTATTCACCCTGCTTTCCATATCAGCACAAGTACAGATTTAGCCAATGTATTTATTTCCCCCCAGAAGCCTAATGAGAAATGGTTTAAAGGCATAATTGAATTGTAAGGGGATATTAGAACAAGCATCACTGCAGATTGCAAAACAACATATGCAAAATCAGCTAGAAGGGGAAATGTTTTCAGTGGGCATAGAATTTGCAATGAAAAATAATGAGAGAAAAAGAAAGATTAGGTAACAGTTTGGTTTTTGGCATACTAAGCTGTGGAATAACATCCACTGCTAACAAATGGTATATTTTTCAAATAGTGAATGTGTGACAAAAATGCTGATATGTTTACTTATAATTATATCTTAGTTACACAGTTTATGTAATTGAAAACATATCAAGAATGTTTTTTCTGCAAAGTAACAGAAGAATAGGCAATTGGTGATTTGTTTTTCTTTCAAAGATTCATGAGTAAAAAATTAACTCAGAGTACAATCCTGCTGAGGTATAGGTTTAATTGGAAGCAAAATGACTTTCTGAATAGATATGTACCCAATGGCACTCTCAATTTGGAAACATTCCCTGAAATGTGGAGTTATAATGCTCTCTTATTTGGAAAAATACAGGGAAAACTATGAAACAACTTTTATCACACCAAGATATTTATTTCAAATTTTGCCACGATCTCTCTGAAATTAGAACCTTTTCGTATACGAGACTTTATTTGTAGTAATTATGATAAGTTTCTGAGTACCCATAAATGGAAAGTTAATGGGAACTGTTGACTAGTTTTTGTTGTTAATAGCTGATGATGGTGATGACATGGTTGCATTATTTGTCAGGCAACACCATAGACCAAACAGCATCACCTATCATATTACAGGTGCTTTATTTCCACATCATCTAATGCAAAGGTATAATTGTGAAAGCTAGGAGGGACATATTAGCTACTTAGGAGACATTTAGAGATCTACCCCTCTCCAGCAGCACCCCCTATTTAAAAAAAATCATTTCCCCTCAAATGCAGTTTGTCACAATTTTAGGCCCTCTGGACAATTCTAGGCCTAGCAGATGTCCTTTTTAATAACAGGATGTTTTGGACATCTACATTGGAGAAAGAGGAACTGAGGGACATAATCCTTCACTGATTTTCATCCTGAAGAAAGCAAAAAGTATTTTTAAAAAATCTTCCCACTACAAGAAAGACTATTCACAGCTCAAGACTGATATGCAAAATTCACACATGGTATATGTAGAAATATATGAAGAAATATTGGGGCTTTCTAGATTGGCAAAAAGAAGTGTGTTCATGGCTGCATGAAACTCTAGCCTTTAGATGAGAAAAAGGGAAAGTGTGCCATGAAAACACTTTTTTTTGCGTTTTAGGGGAGAAGCGCCTTTACAAAGGTGCTGGTTTTCCCGCCTTCTTTTTTAAAAACTGCGGAACAGCGCAGCTCCATCTAAAGGCTGTGGTGCAGCTGCTAAGCATTAAGGAAAAGGCAACTTCATGTCACACTTTCCTGCCAATCTAGAAAGCCCCACTGTTTTCCACACAAATAATGCTGTTTTCTACACAGAACAATTACTTGCAAATTTTGTGTAAAATAAATTTACAACTACATCACTTTCAGTGGAGGAAACAGAATTTTCTGCACATAAAATAATTTTACAGAAAATGCTGCTTTCTGTGGAAAACAAGTAGGTGCATAGAATAACTCTGGAACTGTGAAGATCCCTATTAGTCCAGGATATTCTCATTGGAGTTTTCCAATACTCCATAAACATGTTGTTAATATTTTTGTTGTTGTGGTGTGCCTTCAAGTTTCTGATTTATGGTGACCCTAAGGCAAAACTGTCCTTGGTTTTCTTGGAATGAGTTGGTTACATTATTATTGTTGTTGTTGTTGTTGTTGTTGTTGTTATTTTGACAATCTATCCCAACAGAACAGTCTCTACATGAGAGGATAAATGGATACAAGTATGATATTAGAAAAAGGAGTACCCAAGAAAACAGTTGCAGAACTCTTCAACATTCCTAGACAATCAGTCTTGCAAGTAGTAGTTCTTGAAAACTTCAAAAATAAATTTAGAAAGGGAATATTAGAAAGATAAACAGCTAAAATGGGATAGAGCTACAAATCCACTCTGTTAGCAGTGGTACAAACAGAAATAATGACTTCTTGCTACACTTCTTGCTACATTAAAATGTGAGTTGACATTTCAGCTACATATATTCCAAAAGGACTGTCTTAGCTCCTGTGCCGACTGGCCATTAAGGCTAGCCTGGCGACAGAGTCAAGGCATTGAGTCCATATTATGCACACCCTAGCTCTGCCCCAAGGTCACCATGATGCCACATGCCGCTACACATGGTGTGCGGCATCACGGCACTCCTCTGGAGCTGTATCCGCACAATGCAGTGTCGAAGGAGCATCGTAAAGCCACAGCTCTGCAGCTATCATGCCCTTTCCAGGACGCAAAAAGGAGCTGCTTTTTGCACTCTGGAAAGGAGATATCAGGGCCATGGCATGTGGTTGCCACGGCCCCAATCTGGCTGAAAAGGGGCAGCTAAAGGCCACCCCTTCGGGGCTGTCTGCACAGTACCATACTTTTCATGCCCATATCAATGCACTAGAAAAAGTCTTTTCTCTATTAGATATGTTCCCCTGCTTATATGCATAACCCCTCTCCCACCTTTCTCCTTTTCCCTGCTCTTTATGGACATCATTAAAGTAATATTTTTCACCCCATCACCACAGCAACATATTTTACATTCCTATTACATTTCATATACACCTCCCCTTGTTTGTATAAACATCTATCAACGAAGGCTTCATATAGTTGATAAAATGGATTGTAATTCTTGAAAGCTTATGTTGAAATATATCAGTTAGTTTCAAAGATGCTGCTTGATCTACCTCTTCACATCTTTTCATTCTCAAAAGCTAGAGAAGAATTTGGAATATGAAAGCCAATAGTAGGAGGAAGTAACCTCCTAAGCAAGGAAAGGATGATATGGTCCAAAATCCTTTTGATAGTCTTGACTACAGTAAACTCAATCAATCACTAGGATTAACCTACACATTCAAGAACTGATTTAGCAGGGCTACTTTAATCAACAGTATTCCAACGAAAATGTCTGTGTATCTCCACCCAAGAAAGTAAAGCAGAGCACCTTTAAGGATCTGACAAGGGGCAGTGGATTGTTGCTTGTAATTAGCTGTTTATCCTCAGCCCCATTCTACCTGTACATGAATTATGTGTCATCAAACACCTCCCTGCCAAAAGAAGCATCTCTGATAAGCATTTATCTCTGGAGCATTTCACCAGATGGAAATGAAGATAATGTAGAACAACAGCAATAATAATAGAGGTGGTTGGATATTACAGCAAGAGTTTCCTGTTTTGTAAAATGTAGAGGCCCCATGCATGAAATAAGACAATGAAACCCTAGAGTCTGATTAGGCAATGCTACCAGTTCCTCTTTCACCCTCTCATAGTTGAAAAGAATCTACAGCTCAAAAATTATGTCATGCTATTTGATATAATGTTGTAAGCATCGTTTATGTCCTTAATCTATTTCTACTAAAATATACAAGACACATAGAAAAGCATTCTTCAGCCCCTAAAGTACAGTGCAAGCTTTTATGTGACTTCCTGAATTTTTTTTCAGCAACAGACAAAAACATATTACCAATAAAATCCCTCAGTAGTTCTCAAGTTTCCAGAATCACTGGAATGCTTGAAAGGACCTTTCTCTTTTGCCACTGTTTCTTGATCTATGTCTCAAGGACATAATAGAAATCTTACTTTCATTTTCATACTGACATAACAGCAATTTGCTAGAGAGATGATCATATAAACAAGGTGCTAAAGGTCATGCCATCATCCAACTCATATTTCCTTATGTTCTAAAGTCGGCACAGTTATGGTGATGGGGCATATTGTTCTACAAAAGTATGTAGACAATTTTTCTGAAGTATGAAACACTGAAGGAAAGATAAATAAATAAATTTTGGGGAGAGGACTTGACTGAAGCAATATGTAAAGCAAAAATGGGCTTTCAGGTGTTGTCGGGCTGCAGTTTCCATCAGATCTAGTCAGTGTGGTCAATGGTAAGAAATGCTTGGAACTGCAGTCCCACATCACTATTATATGCTTGATACAATAAACAAATTAATTAAAAAATATTGGAAATAGTGAGACAGTAACCTAATATTGGTGTATTTTCATTTCTTTAGATACTCTCAGGGCTACAAAGGCATGTTTGTTTTTGTGGATTAGTAATTAGTAATAATTAATTGGGTAGTCTTCATAAAGAGTGTGGAAATATAAATCTCTGCTTAGCTAATTCTTCACCACCACCACCTTGTCTCTACTTTTCTTTCTCACACACAAGAAAAAAGCATTTCAAACCCCCCCCCCATCAATATTACAGGAATTTGTAAGTTTTTTTTTTTCACATTTAAGACTTTTGGGAAAAGATATACTTTATCAAAGTGTATACAATTTTTAGCAAAAAATACTGCTTTTAATGCAAAAGTCTTTCATATGTAAAGTGATGTTTTTTAAAACAACATCCACCTAAAATGCAGCTGGGGATGGGAGAAACAAGAGGGGTGATGTTAGTTTAGCCCCTGCATCATGTAGGTGTAATGCAGCAGATCTGCATGTGACACTTTACTGTTTCACCCCACTGCAGCACACCCTATCCCAAACAAACCCTCCAAAAGTAACTAGTAATGGTGTAAAATGGACTTTTGCCATTATATATCACTAAGGGGATGACACCTATAGTCTTTGTTTTTGCTGACACTTAAGGCTGAAAAACAATATGGGGTGTGGAGTATTCAAGGATGAATAGTAAATATTCATTAAATCTCTAAAACAAAATTATTTTGTGATACAAAGATAGTCAGTGTTTAAGCTGGGAGTGATGGCTTTTCAATTCCAGTCTATGTAGCTGATACTATTTGTGTAATTTTTGGTCCAGGTGCCAGTCCGGGTGTCGTGTTCTGCATTCTTTTAGATTGCCAGTAGTGTTTCTTTCAAAACATGATGAATATAAATGGAATCCAGAATTGACCTTTAATTTTGATGCTGTTAATTGATCAAGTCTGTAGCAAATGATCTCTCTAGGATAAATTTTAATTAGCTCAATTAATTATTGCTACAAGCAACATTTTTGGAATTGTTTTCCACCTGTATACTGAGAGAAAAGAGACTGAAAGAATTTTGCAGAGGCAGAATTCTCTAAATGAAATGTTTCTTTTTATTAAGGAGAAAATCACACAACAATCTACATTCACTCACACATACATTTTTAATTTTTTTTAATACATTCTAAAACAGAACAACAGACAATAAACGGTACACCAAAACAACAATAGATAAAAGACATTAACCCAGGTAATGTCCTGAAAATTATAAACAAGAGGTGTATTCAGGGATCTTGAAAGACATCTTTCCATAAAAATTTAGCTAAAATTGGGGGATGTCTAGAGAGTAAATCCTGTTGGATATATTCAATAGGTGGGTGCCAAATCTTATGAAAAGTCAGTCCAGAGTGTAAACCTCTTGCTCTATTGTTATTATCTGCAATTTTCTCCATTGACCACAAGTCCCAGATACACGTATACATACACATACATACGAGGACTAAGGAAATTAGGAGTTAACTTTGGAATAGTTGGAGGCTGAAATAATGGTAATATTTACACAAGACAATACTTGACTCCAGGTCCAATTGTGATGGGGATGACATGGGATACAGCCGTTCTGGTGAGCAGAGGGGGGAATGGATGTATGAGGACTGGTCAGAGTTCACAGTGGCAGAATATCCCCATGCCTTCCAACTAGCCTGCTAACAAAGGATTTTGGAGATCTTTTATAGGTCAAAACTAGCCTGAAGGTAAAGTTGTTTGTCCTACATTAAAGAAAATCCTATCAACATTGTAAAGGATTGCTTGTTCTTGCGATGTCCGGGGTGAGAATGGAGTTGTAAATCAGCCTTATCAGGCTTGTCCAGTAGAATATCCTGCCTAAATCATCTATCTTCCTAACTTCAGAGGTGTTAAAGTTACTTATTTACAACTCCCAAACTATTCTGTTTGATGTGCTTATGGGGTAGTGTGGATGTGACTACTTGCCTCAGAGATCATGGCTGCCCAGAGTGCAAAGTCTGTTCGGGGCTATAGGGAAAACGCACACCCACAAAAATTCAGAAGATTTCGGTTCTGATAAAATGCGTATAAAGCAGTGTGGATTTTGTGTGACTTCATCACTTCCAATTTATTGTGACCTTAAAATGAAATGATCATGGAGTTTTCTTGGCAAGATTTTTTTTATTGTTATTGTGTGTCTTCAAATCTTTTCTTATGGCAATTTAAGGTAAACCTATTACAGAGTTTCCTTGGCAGAATTTTGTCAGAGGAAGTTTGTTCCTCTGAAATTAAGAGAGTGTGATTTACCAAGTGGGCTTCCATGGCTAAACAGGATTTGAACCTTGTAATCCAGAGTCATAATCCAATGTTCAAATAACTACATTGCATTGTCTCTTCAACCTTGGAAATAGGCAAGAATGAACAGGAGTACAGGAAATCGAAATCCTCAAGTAATAATAATAAAATACTAATAATTTTTGTTTCTAGCCCACCCCTCTGAACGAGCAATCGGGGGAGGGTTACAGCAAAGGTTAAAAACAGTACAAATTAAAATATCCCATCCCCCACCTCCCCCCTTAAAAAAGGAATTAAATCACAATGAAGTTAAAACAAATATATAAACAAATAAAACAACTAAGAGCAGCAGCAGGAATTCCGACCTGAGCGTCTTAAACTGTATAGGGTGGAGAAAGCCCAGGGGAAGGGTAGGAGAAACTCCAAAGCCTAAATATGGAGCCGGGAGAAGTTAACCATTTTCAGAGAAGGCCTGCTGGAAAAGATGCGTCTTTAGGGCTTTTTAAAAGCCTTCAACAGATGGAATAAGACACATCTCATCCGGCAGGTCATTCCACAGCTTGGGGGCAACAGCTGAAAAGGCCCTCTGGGAGTATGTGTATGGATGAGGGGGTCATATTCAAGTATTTAACTATGTATTTGATGGTCTGAATTCCGTTGTTAGGTCCAACTAGAGTAGATCAATTGAATCCATAGGAATTACGTATATATTAATTCTCTGTTCAACAATTGATATAGTAGGCTTCCTCTACTTAGAGTTAAGCAATAAGATTTTGGCCTGTGAATGAAATCCTTGAGGTCCAAAGTTTATGTTACATGCACATACACATATCTGTTCCTTTTGAGCATGAATTTTCTCTTAGAATGGAAAAGGAAGTTTCTTTCATGAATTTTGTATAGCTTGCTTTGAAAATGAGAATATTACATATGGATTTTTTGAACACTATTGATCCATTAAAACTCAAGCTCTTAACACAAAGAAACACAATAACTTAAATCATCATCATCATCATCCTTTACTTATATATCACTGTAAATTTACAGTACTGTACATAGAATCTTATATGTAGGCGGTTCCCTGCCCTCAGGCTTACAGTCTAAAATGAAATAAACTTTGTTTTGCCCTGGCTTCTGACAAGGTAACACAAGTCCCAACAGCTCCTGTTTGGTTCTGCAGCCTTCTATTTTCTTTCTTCCATGAGACCTGCTAGCACTGATGCCTTTTGCCTGCAAATAAAAGAAACGAAATGAAATGGAAAGAAGTAGGCAACAAACTAGCCATGAAGTGGTAAACTGCAGATTAACAACAACAACAACAACAACATACATACATATACATACATACATACATACAAAAAGAATGGGTTCTGCAGGCTAAATTTCAGAGGAAGGAACTGGCAAAAGCACCTCCAAGTATTCCTTGCCTTATGAGGTCACCATAAGTCAACAAGCCTCTTGAAGGCATGCACACACAGAGACAAACACACACACAGGGGCTACAGCAAGTGTGGTGTTGGGCAGCTGCCATTGCCCCCCACTATACCCATCAGAGTCAATGATAAGCAATGTCAATAAAGGGCAAGGATAAGGACAGGAAGAGGAAGCTATTTTTGCAGGAAATTGGGGCAAATTGTCCTCAGTTGCCCTGCTGCCCCTGGGCCACCCTAATCACACAAGCTACACACCCTGGTTTCTCAAAAATATATAAATAAATAAATCAGAAGGGGAGGACATTTTCTTGAAGATACACACACACAAACATATAAAAATAGAGTCAGTTCTTTATCTGGTAATTCAGAGGGAAGAAAGTTTAAATGGGGAAATATGTTCCTGTTTATCATAATACTATTGCTGATCCCATCTACCTTTTTTAAAAAAGGTATAACTATAAAACATGTAAACTTAAAGTTTCTTTCTCACAATTTTTAAATTTTTTTCTTGTTTTAATTGCCAGATTGAAGGCTTGGCCTTCTCTCATCAAATAACAATACAATATCAGCATCTATACAGAATGGATAAAACGATAGTGACCTTGAAAATGCTTTTTCTTTAACTAAAGGCATGAAGAGTAGAGCCTTTATTTCTTATTCACATCAACCCTCAACACAGAAAGGACTTTGTTTGTGGGCATAAATTAAGCTTTGCCTGTCAAAGGAAGCTTTCTTCCAAAGGAACAAACTAAATACATTTGCACCGTTGACCTACAAATGCAGAACAACAGTGGGCAGCTCTATGTTTTCTTCATGGAATTGTGGGAGAGGGATAAAAAGATGTTTATATTTTTTGCAGCACATTTACTTAAATTGATTAAGACTGCCATCTATAGCTATAGATGCCAGAAATGAGGATGTGCCTTTTTCGCATTCCTTGGAGTCTTGTTTGTTTCTTTGTTTTTAAATGTTCATATCCTGCCTTATAGCAAAATATCTCAGGAGGAAATACTAGTTTGTTATTAACTGCCTTCAAGTCAACTTTGACTCATGGAGACCATGTGAATGAAACACCACAAAGACACCCTGTCCTCAGAAGCTGTGCTCAGGTCCAGCAGACTCCTCCTGGATTACGTCTGTTCATCTGTAATGCAGTCTTCCTCTCTCCCTACTAACTTCTGCCTTTTCAAGCTTTAGTGAGTGAGTCACTTTCCTGTTCTAGTGAGTCATGCCTTTTCATGATGTGGGCAAAGTATAACAGCCTCAATTTAGTCATTTTGGCTTCTAGAGAGTTCAGGCTTGATTTGTTCTAGGACCTATTTGTTTGTCTTTTTGGCTGCCCACAGTATCCACAGAACTTTTATCCAGCACCACATCTAAATTGAGCTGATTTTCTTTCTATCAACTTTCTTCACTGTCCAGCTCCCATATCCAAACAAGGTGAGGGGGAGTACAATTGTGTGGACAATCCTAACTCTAGTGATCAACTGTATATCTTGGCACTTCAAGATATTGTATAGTTCTTTCATAGCTGTCTTTGCCAGTCCTAGTACTTACTAGAGTCTCCATTCTGACCAGAATTTGATTCAAGGTATAAGACATCTTTAACTATTTCAATTTCCACACAGTTGTTTATTATTATTATTATTATTATTATTATTTATTAAATTTTTGATATTAGTAATTCATGGTCGGTGCCACAATCGGAGCCTGGTATTTTTATTTTATTTTATTTTTATTTTATTTTTTTGCCTTGAGAATAGAGGTCCGTCTTCTGTTTTCAATTATGTAGCCCATCTTATTTTTGTATTGGCCATTTGATTATGTCCATGTTTATAGTCTCCTCTCTGGTTGTATGAAGAAGGCACTTGCAATGAATAGATTGTTGAACTCGTTAAACTCTATCTCTTATTTTTCTACATAATTTCTTCATATTTTCCTACAATGTTTGATTCTTCTCTGCTTCCTGCTTTTCCATTCCAATCACCTATGTTTAATAAGAAATCCTATTTTGTCATGTTGTCAGTTTCTTCCTGAAGTCCATCATAGAATATCTCAGTGTCTTCTTCCTCTGCCTCTCTGGTTGGCACATAGACTTGGATTATGGCAATGTTGATGGGTTTTCCCTGAAGATGTATTGACTTGTTTTGATTCAAATGTGCATAACATCCTTTTACTGCTTTTGTTACATGTCTCCTCACTATTAATGCCTCCCTATTTCTTCTTGTCTTTTCTTTTCCTAAGTAGAATACTATGTAATTATCTGACTCAAAATGTCTAATTCTGGACCATTTTAGCTCCCTTGTCTAAAGAAATAAAAATAATAATAATAAAATTTTATTTATAACCCGCTTCTCTGTCAATCAATCGGAGTGGGTTACAATAATTAAAAAGGCAACAAGATAAAACAATTGCAATAGCCCAAAGTCCAACCTCCCACCCCTTAAAATTAAATTAAACCAAAATCAAGTTAAAATCAAAAAAACAATTGCAACATACAATATAAAAGGCAGCTAGTCATTCTATGGGCCCTGTAGTTGTAGCTTCATGGGTTAAAGTATGGGCAGCTGGTAAAGGGAGGCATAACCCAGTTTCAGGGCCGGGAATTAGGATGTTTCTGGGAAGGCCTGTCGGAAGAGATGCTTCTTTAATGCTTTTTAAAAGCTGTCAAGGGATTTGATAAGACGCATCTCATCTGGCAGGTCATTCCATAGCCTGGGAGCGGCAGCAGAGAAAGTCCCCCAGGAGGTCCGCAACAGCTTCGTTTTCATAGGCTGTAGAAGATTTCTCCCAGAGGACCGGAGTGTGTGGGGAGGATTGTACAGGGAGAGGTGGTCCCTCAGATAAGATGGACCCAAGCTCTGTAGGGCTTTAAAGGTTAAAACCAACACTTTATACTGTGCCCGGAAACAAACTGGCAGCCAGTGGAGGGACTTAAGCACAGGTGTTATGTGGTCGCTCCTCGATGTACCAGTAATAAGCCTGGCTGCCATGTTTTGAACTAATTGAAGTTTCCGAGTTAAGCACAAGGGTAGTCCCAAGTAGAGCGCATTACAGAAATCAGTAATTGTGAGGTTACCAAAGCATGTACCACAGATTCCGGGCCCTTCAAGTCCAGGAAAGGGCGCAGCTGGTGTATCAGCCAAAGCTGATAACAGGCACTCCTGACCGTCGCATTCACCTGATCAGTCATGTGGAGCGATGAGTCTAGAAGTACCCCCAGACTGTGAACAGAGTCCTTCGAGAAGAGTGTGACTCTGTCTACGACTGGGAGATGTATTCCCAGACCTGGCTTCAGTCCTGTAACTTTTAGTACCTTCGTTTTGTCTGGATTTAGCTTCAATCTGTTTTGCCCAATCCAATTCATTACTGCCGCAAGACAGTCATTAAGAGGAGAGACGCCATCTGAAGTCTGGGCCAATGATCTTGGCATGGAGAGATATAACTGAGTGTCGTCAGAGTACTGAAGACACTGAGCTCCATGCCTCCAGATGATCTCACCCAGCGGCTTCATATAGATGTTAAACAGCATTGGGGACAGGATGTCGCCCTAGAGGACACCACAATTAAGCTCGATCTTAGAGAAGCAACTGTCCCCGAGCCTCACCCTTTGGCATCTGCCAGAGAGAAAGGACCAGAACCACCAGAGAGTGGTGCCCCTGATCCCCAACTCCCTCAGCCAGTCAAAAAGGATGGAATGATCTACAGTATCCAAGAGCACCGGCAGGGTCACACTACCCCTGTTGTTGCTCAGGCGGAGTTCATCAGTCAGAGCGACCATGGCAGTCTCAACTCCATATCCTGCCCTGAAGCCAGTTTGAAATGGATTGAGATAATCGGTTTCATCCAAGTCAGCTTGGAGTTGAAAGGCGACTGCTTTCTCAGAAACGGTAGCAACGACACTGGTCTATCATTGTTTCTGTCCAGGGAGTCAAGAGAAGGTTTCTTCAGGAGGGGTTTTACAGCCGCCTCCTTCAGGCATTGCTTATATCCCAGAGGAATAGTCTCAATGAATCTCCTCCTTGGACGACCAGCCAGGATGGACAAGGATTGAGAGGGCAGGTCGTCTTCCTCATACTTCCAAGGAGCTTGTCCACGTCCTCGGTACTAACAGGTTGAAACTCATCCAGTAAAACAACAGCAATGCAGTTGTTGGAGATCTCATCTGTGGGTTCTGCTAAAACATTGGCATCCAAGTCAGCCTTTATCCGAGAGATTTGATCTGCAAGTAGGTGTTAAATGCATCTCAGCAGGCTGTCATTGGGTCTAGTAGGGGATTTGGCATAGGAGGAACCCGCGTCAGCTCTCCCACCACCCTAAACAGCTCTGCTGAACTGGACTCTGCAGACGCAATGCTTGCAGAGCAGAAGGATCTTCGTGCTGCACACAAAGCCTTCCAATAGGTGTGAAGGTGCTGCCTATGGTGAGTTCTGTTGGATAAGAGTCGAGTCTTCCACCATTTGCGCTCTAGTCGTCATCCAACCTGCTTCATCTCCCTAAGTTCCTCCATGAACCAGGTTTTACGGTTAGGAGCAGGCTGGAGAGGACGCTCGAGAGCGACTGCATCGAGAGCCTTGGGAAGGTTGGTGTTCCAGGTATTCACTAAGGTTTTAACGGAATCACTGGTGCTGCCAACCATCAAACCCTCTAAGGCTTTCTGGAAACCAATTGGTTCCATTAGCCTTCGAGGGCGGACCATTCTAATGGATCCACCACCCCCCGGGGGGCAGAAAGCGGCTTTTAGTTCCATCTTGATCAGAAAGTGATCCGTCCATGATAATGCAGAGGTTTTAGTTACCTCCGCCCATGGATACTCACACACTCCCATTGAGTGTGTGATTTGCAGAATGGGTGGGCCCATTGACCAATTGGGATAGGTTCATGCCTGTCATGGATTCCATGAACTCCCAAGCTGCTCCAGATAAATCAGACGGGCTGGTCTCAAGAGAAATTTTGAAGTCACCCAGGACCAAAAGTCTGGGCGACTCCAACAGTAACTCCAAGACCAGCTGAGTCAGCTCGGTTAGGGAGTCTGTTAGGCAACGAGGTGGCCGGTACACCAACAGAATCCTCAAACTATCCCTGGTCTTCAGGTTAAGGTACACATACTTGATGTGGGTCATTTTCCAGACAGGCTTCCTGATCAAGGTCAAGTTGGTTTTATGGACTATAGCCACACCGCCCCCCCTCTGCCAGTACTAACGTGTATTACTTATGGTGTCACTGCTGTTGTCTTTGAAAAACCCTACACCAATATCACCCCACCACTACCCCCTGCTTCCCAATAGCTGATTGACAGCCTAGTGCTTCAGCTACTGTTGTTTAGAGTAAGCTTCATCTTCATCCCATCACATTTGATGGGGGTAAAATATTACATGCTTCTCAGGGCCTCCCCTCTCAATTCTGCCTCTTTCAAGTACATCCCCTCCATTGCCATTGTCTCCATCTTCATTGCCTCAAACTCCTCTCCAGTTATTCCATTTCTTACAACTATTCCCCAACCTGGAGTGGGTCCTTGGTCTGGATGGAACCTCCTCTTCCACTCCTTTCCTCTCCACCTCACATTGCCACTGCCACCTGTGTTCTAGGTATCTCCTCTGTTCCTTGCCTTGCTCTACTTTCTGCTGCTGCTGCTGCAGCAGCACAGCCTCCATTGCTGTCTTCTTCCCTCTCTTGCTTCTCTCTTTCCTGCCCTGCACAGTTTGCCTCCTTGGACTCCACCATTTTGTCTCCTCTATTTCTTCTTTTTCTCTTCCTTGCCTGCCTTTGTTTATTGTCGTTTCAGCTTTTGCTTAATCCTCTAGTGCTCTCCTATCCTTTGTGCTCTGGCTGCCACTGTCACAAGTGCCAGGACAGTTCCCATTGCCCACGGCACCACAGTTGTCTCCTTTTTGTTCAGCTGGGAAGCTAGGGGCAACTTCATATTGGGCCCTGTTCCCAGTATTAAATTGTTTAAACAGTATGAAATTGTTATAATTTAAAACAGGTTAAATGGCTAAAACAAGTTAAAAACCATGCACATGTACAGTTTGAAAAAACCTTTTAGCCCAAAAGCCTTTATTATAAAAAGCCATATATTTAACCTGATGTTTAAATTAATGCAGTGGCATTCCACTGTGTCACAACGGCATAGAAAACATGTCTTCCATGTTTTCATGAATTTTATTGGTCCCACTGCTGGAGTACAAAACAGGGTCCCTCCAGCTAACCTTGGGCAAGAGTAGAAAGGAAAAGGGACCCTTCAAGAAGTGTGGGGGAAAGTCATTTATGGCTCTGAATGTCATAACAAGCACATTTAATACAGTGGAGAAGTATCTTGGCACACAATGAAATATCTCTAATACTGCTGTTTATGTGCATTATAGTAATCTAATCTGCTGTAGTGTGTATTGTAGTAATCTAATCTGGAAATTTCCAGCACTATTGTAGATAAGATATCCATGTCCATAAAATAACTCTAAATGCTATAATGAGGCCACAGAATCTGAAAACACTGCAGAGTAGATCATTAAGGCTGTGTATGATATCAGATTAATCTATGGTTGGGATATAACATATTGTTACCTGATGCAAAGGACAAGATGTCATTCACCACAGCCACTATTCTTAATATAGCATCCAATCTATACAGAATGAAGGAATTCCTCACTATATCTGACTGTAGTTTTGCTGCTGGTAGAAAGGCACAGCTCTCTCTCTCTCTCTTAGGAGTTTATCACACGGGAGGAATTTCTCCCAATTTCAAATTGAGCCAATTCGAATTCACATAAATTTGCTAGTTTAGCAAATTTACGTGAAATCTAATTGTCTTCGGAATGCGTTCACAATGACTTCCCATTTCCGAAAATGACCTCCATTGCCCGAAATTGCATGAAATACTCATACGCATTAACATAAAACCTATGATTGCATTTGGAATACTTCCCTTTTGCCCAAAATTGCGTGAGATACACTCATACACAATTACGTGAAACTCCATGATTGCGTTCGGATTGCCATTGCATTATACCCCCAAATTCCATCGTACGATAAACTCCTTAGATATATAGCAAATGTACTAGCTGTTCTTTGATGTAGATTTCTATTTTGTTGACACAATACAGGATCTCAGTCTATATGTGTTTTATTGTTTACAACTAGTTATGTGTTTTTAAATGAAGCACTGATGTCTTTTCCACTTAGGGGTGGGAAGTTTGCCATGGTTTCCTAGGGAAACAATCTAAAAGAGATTTTAAAAATCAGTGTCTTTCTATTTTGGTCAAAGCAGTCTATGTCACTCAGCCTATGCAAGCAATATATAGACACCTTTGAAAACGCCATCTGTCTCAGAGATGGAAAGCATGTAGTGTCCCACATGTTGTTAGACTGCAATATTTTTTGTGCAGAAGGTAATATTAGCTTCTGTGCAGAGGAGAAAAAAACCTGTTTCTTAGACAGAAAACATTTTTTCCTGTGCAAAACAATCACAAGCAAATTTTGCACAGAATAAGTCCTGAACTGCAAATTGGTTTCAAAAACTGATTTTTTTTTTCAAATGCTTTCTTGCAGTAGGAAGAAAATCCCCCCCCCCCAAAAAAAATACTCATGGAGAAGAAATACTCAAGGAGAAGAAATACATTGTTGTTGAAAAATACTAAGAAAGATTCCATTTTCTTGTAGTATGCCTCCATTATGGCTGCATCCACATTATTATGGATTCAGTTTGACACAATTTTAACTGCCATGGCTCAATGCTATGGAATCCTGTGAATTGTAGTTTGTTGTGGCATAACCCAGAATTCCATGTAATTAAGCAGCTGAAATGGTGTCAAACTGTATTATTTCTACAGTGTGGATGCAGCCTATGTATCTTAGTATGCTTCTGTCCTGCCTGAGATAGATTTCAGGAGTGGGAGAGGCCCCTCCTACCTAAATATTTTTGAAGTATTCGAAAGAATCTACCGATCTTTAATATAATGTAGTACTAGTATTTAACCTTTTACTTATGTTGTAACCAATATTTTAAAGATAATTAAAATTAAATTTCAATAGTATGATTTTTTCTAGACTAGCTTCTAAATACATTTCCACAATGTTTTATGGTTATATATAATGCCATAAGGTATATGTCCCACTTAAAGCAAGTGAATCTCTAATCAGTTTACTATAGTGGTGGAAAGATTATTCAAAACTAGTAATCACTTCCAGTTGGGCTCGGTGGCAATGGCCGATCAAATCTAGGAAGACTCCTAGAGGAGATATCGCCGCGTGGTGATCCCCAGTACATTACTAATTTAAAATTACCAGGGAGCATACTAATAAAGGGGAGATCTCAATCCCCGCAAAGGGGTGAGATTGCTGGCTCAAGAAGTGCTCCGGTGAGACCCAGAGAGGCAGCGAAGGCGGCTGAGGGAGAGACGCAGGAGGAGAAGCCTTGCTGCTGGAAAGGGTAAGGAGCCAAGGGCAAAGAGACGCCACGCGGTTTGAAGCCGCGTTGGAAGAGTGGCACAAAACCACCACCAATTTTAAAACAGTAGAAGCAAATAATTATAGCTAACAGAAAGCAAGTTCTTGTGAAGAGGAGAGTGAAAATTAAAAGGACCTGACAAGATAGCTACTACGACTAAGAAATTTCAAAAGATCAAATAACTCTATTAAACAAAGCATAATAATAATAATGAGACAAGACCACAAATATCAAATTGTACACTTTTTCTAAAGACTAAAAAAGGGGGGAAAAGAAGGAAGATTAACACTATAGAGTAAAGAGTAACAAGAGAGAAGATAGGAATTATTGAAGCATCTTTATCATTACATAAATTAAAAATTAGTGATCTTATTAGTGTGAACAAATAATTCGAAATAGACTTTGGACTACCGATTGTGCATATCAACATGGAAACTTAGTCACGGAATTAATTTTGAAACCCACAACAAGGAGGAGAAGACAGATTAACTTGAAAAGGATTAATGAACTGTGTTTTATGAATTTTGCTTGAGATCATTTATATTTCTACTTTTTGATTTTTGATTCTTGATTCTTAGGAAACAACAAGATTATACAAAATCAATTACAATCTAACTAATCAACTTAAAATCATTACAAAGAAACATTAACTAATTGTCTCACAGATTAGTTGTACTATATAAAATAATAATAATAATATTATTAAAAGCTACAGTCTGATTGGAATTAAACATACAAAGTATCTACAGAAAAGACATAGCTGCAATAAACATAACTACAGATAAGAATCTCAAAGATAGACAAAACAAACCTGAGAGAAAAACTTTCCAAGGACAAGAAACTGCAAGTCATAGCGGAAGTGAGTTACAGTGAGCTCTTTAACAGGAAGGGGAGACATCTAGTGGTGAGAGGAAATTACAGACACAAAGGAAGACAAGATAACAATATCTATTAGATACCCTACAATGACATCTAGTGGAGAAAATAAATCATTATACCAAAAAGAAAGAATATATAAAGACGCCACCTGGTGGACGAATACATATAAATAGAAAATAGAGTCACCACAACTTAAACCTATTGACACACAAACAAGAAGTGAATAATTAAATAATTGATTAAGGAGAAAAAAAAGAAAAAAAATACAACAACTAGGAAGCAACAAACAAGAAGATAAACAGAAAAATATTAAGAATCACTCTTTTCAAATAATCAAGAAAAATTTAAAAAAATCAAAATTAATTAAAAAACAAAAACAAATTAATAGGTGGATATTAATATTAAAAAATGGCATCAGGATTGAGAAAATATAAAGGACCAGAACAAAGAAGACCATCTACAGAATTTAACACTAAACAAATGGAACAAAACGTGATTTTAGAAGAGATTAAGAAGCTGAACCAGGGGATAAAAGAAACAGACATAAAAGTAGAGGTGTTGGAAGTAAAAACAAAAGAGCTAGAAGACAAAACGTTGAAATTATCATTGGATCACGAAAGAGAACAAGATCTAAGGGCTTTATCGGTCTTAAAAGCAAGAGAACGATGTTTAAAAATAAGAGGCCTGAGAGAAATACAAAACGAGGACTTATATAATTATTTAATCCCGATTTTGGCAGATTTTGTGGAAATACCATGTACAGAACTTTTGAAAGAGATAGATAAAATCTTCAGAATTAATTCTAGAATTGCAAGGGAAAGAAACCTTCCAAGAGACATATCAATTTATTCTGTATGAACTAAAACGAAAGAACTGGTTCTTGAAAAGAGTTATGATAAAAGACTGATTGTAGACAAAGAAAAATTGATGATTCTGAAAGACATTCCCGCTAGAATTTTGAAAAAGAGATCAGAATATAAATTTTTGATGGCATCTCTTAAAAGACATAATATCCCATACAGGTGGGAAATTCCAGAAGGAGTTTCTTTTACTTTTAAGAAAAAAAGAGTGATAATCAATACATTAAGCAAAGCAAGAGACTTCTTATGATCATTTAAAAAGAACTTGGAATTAACTGATGAATCAAAAGACACGAATGAACCATCCCGTGAAGAGGAAGAATCCGAAGGAGAAGGTAATTCGAGAAATCAAGAGGAGAGTGATGAAGGAGATGGAGGATTAGAAGAGGCTTAATATCATAACAGGTCAGTAGTGGTTATCAAAAAAAGAAGGGACGAGATAAACAGAGAACAATGAACTTAAAATTTTTATCATGGAACATAAAAGGGCTCAACACTCCAATAAAAAGGAAAAGAGTTTTTCAATATTTGAAGAAAAAAAATTGGGATATAATATGTCTTCAAGAGACTCACATCAAAGAGAAAGATGTGAGTCTCTTGAAAAATAAAAAATTAGGTCACGAATTCGTATCTGCAAACAAAACAAAAAAACAGGGGGTAGTGATGTATATAAATCCAAACTTATTATCCAAGGAAATATTTAATGATCATAAAGGGAATTATGTAGGGATAGAAATCAAAAATGGGGATTATAAAGCACTTGTAGTGGGGGTGTATGGACCACTAGACAACAAGGATAAATTTTATAAAAAACTTATGAATATAATTTTGGAAACAAACTATGACAATATGATCCTAATGGGTGATTGGAATGGGATCTTAGAACCCCTAATAGACAGAAAATCAGAAAACATAATTAAAAAAAACCAAGGGAAATTACCGATTGGTTTCTTTAACATGATTAATAATTTAGAGATAGTGGATGTTTGGAGGACCAAATATGGGGAGGAGAAAGATTTTACATACTACTCTAATAGACATAAATCTTTTTCAAGGTTGGACATGTTCTTTATATCTAAAAAGTGGTTGAAGAAAGTTGTGAAAATGGAGTCAATGCCAAAAATTTTATCTGACCATAATCCTATACAGTTAATAATAAAATAATAAAACATGAAAATAAGAACATGTCCTGGCGACAGGAAAGGAAGCTAGATAGCTAAGAGTGATCGGAATGATTGAAGAGTAATGTATGGTCTTTTATTGTTATTTTATGTTGTTATGTAAACAGTCTGGTATATATCGATTGGTTATTTGTTATTTGTGACACATGTTATTTGTTATTCGTTATTTGTTTTTTGTCTAATAAAATTTAAAAAAAAACTAGTAATAAGTGTTTCTCTAGTATCTGGAGACGCTAATAAGAAGAATCATAGAATGATGAAAATCTTATTCTGTGCAAAATGTACATGTGATTTCTTGTGCCGAAAATGTCATTTGTGTTCTACAAAGAAAATACTATTATAAATAAATAAATTCTTTTGTTTGGGATGGGGGAAAGGTGGATTCTGCCAATCATATATCCTAAACTGTGAATAGCCTTAGAACTCTATGGAATTTTCTAAGATTTTCTTCACAGCAGGAAGAAAACTGCTGAAATTACTGTTTGCTTCCTTAGGACTTGTTTGGAAAAGAATTATACCTCTGGTTTACACATAATATGCTATTGCTAGAATTTGGTATTGGCATTATACTCTTGCAGCTCCCACTTGTGAGAATGGTTGTAGTTTTGAAGCTTGTGCAAAGAAGCCTCTGATGCTTCCTTGCATATGCAGTTCTGCCAAATGGCACAGCTCTAATGTACAAATGAGATGAGATAGCCATTACTTGATGCATAGGAAGGAGACACTTAGGCTTGCAGCTGCCTGAGGAGGTTGCAAGATATTCCCAAAAGTTCTGTTTGTGCCACTTGTTAGAGCCACATATCCATTGGGAGTATACCGATGAGGCTTTTTTCACCACTAGCATTAGTTTGGATCTCTGCCTATAAAGCACAAATAGATACATTGTTTGTTGTTTTGTTCCTTCAAGCTATTTCCAACTTATGAAGACTCACCATGGGGTGTTCTTAGAACATTGTGACTTGCCCAAGGTCACCCAGTGGGTTTCATGTCCAAGCTGGGATAGCACGATATAAATAAAATAAAAACTAAAAGCATACAGCATAGTGACACTGAAAGACAACAAGGACTGCAGATACTGGTGAACAAAGGATAGCACATAAGCTTTCAGAAAACATTTCAAACTTGCCATACCTTATGCTTTTTGAACTAAGTGGGGAGTTTTCCAGAAAATGTGTACCCTTATTGAAAAAGATTCACTACTGAGAACATAGCAACATTTTGTTTATCACAGAACAGTGGTGTCCTACCCCCCAGTGCAGCGGCCTCCTTGTGAGGAAACTGCCACAGCACAAAATCAGGTCCAAGTGTGTTCAGCTTTCTTCCTGCTTGTGGCACCAGAGTCCTCCTCATGAGCACGCCTGGCCCCGATTCCCCATGGTGGTGACAGTTTCCTCATGAGGAGGCAACTGTAAGGAGGGACAAATTGCTACTTCCACCCAGGGAATCGGGGCCAGGTGCACTCATGAGGAGGCCTCTCCTGCCATGAGAAGGGAGAAGGTTGAGCAGTATTTCCTGTGGCAGTGACAGTTTTCTCATCATGAAGCTGATGCCACTGCAAGGAGGGAGAAACTGCCTCCTCCCCAACATCTGCCAGTGAAGAAGACTCGGCTGAGAGAGTGTTTGTTTGCCCTACCTCCACCTGGGCTACTCCCATGCCTTGGCTCCTGGACTTAAGGAGGAGAATTGGGCCTTTTCCTCTTCTCCCCAACATCTGCCAGTGAAGAAGACTCGACTGAAAGAGTGTTTGTTTGCCCTACCTCCACCTGGACTACTCCCATGCCTTGGCTCCTGGACTTAAGGAGGAGTCTTTTCTCCCCTCCCACACTTTTTTTCTTTTCTTTTCTTTTCTTTTTAGATTGTGTATATAGTTCACATTGTTTTAGGATTGGGATGGGGGTTGAGAATGGATATTTTCTTTTTACTTTTTTGATATGTTAATTGTTATGTATTTTGCTTTGTTAATTTTATTTTTTGTTATAATTACTACGTATTTTTGTTGTTGCTATAACTGCTTTGTATTTTTGCTTTGTTAATTGTTATCCTCTTTTTTACCCTGCCCCCAATTGCTCATTCAGACAGGCGGGCTAGAAATAAAACGTATTATTATCAATCAGGGTGGGCATACTCTACAGCACCTCCTGTCATAGCCAGCCTGGAGCCATGCCCAGGAGAACTCAGAAGAGGAGAGAGGTGGAGGAATCTGACCCTGAGCCTGGCCCCAGTTCTGCCATGACAGTGCCAGTCAAAGAGGATGATCAGGAACACAGCATCCAGGCAGCAGAATCACCTGTCAATTTGGGCATTGAGGAGGAGACCAACTTACCCATACTTCTTATAGCCAGGATAGGGCATAAAGGGTGGGGCTGCAACAGAGCATTTATAAGAAATCCTAAGCAATTAAGGAGCAGCTGCAATAGGCTGGGCTAGAGAATCAGCCCTGGTGGCACAGTGGTTAAATGCCTGTACTGCAGCCACTCACTCAAAACCATAAGGTGGTGAGTTCAAGACCAGCAAAGGGCTGAAGCTCGACTCAGGCTTGCATCCTTCTGAGGTCGCTAAAATGAGTACCCAGATTGTTGGGGGGCAAATAGCTTACAATTGTAAACCGCTTAGACACTCCTTAAGGGTATGAAGCAGTATATAAATGAAGCTGTTTGTTTGTTTTGTTTTAGAGATAAAAGCCTGGGAAGAGCACCAAGACTTTGTCAATGATTAACTGACATTAATGGGGGAAACACTCTTGTTGTGGACTTCTTGTTTGCCAGATTCTTTAGACTGGATCTTTGGACCTTTGCCTGACATTTGCTGCTCTCTGGAACTCTGACCAGTGGACTGACTGATGACTCCAGTTCTTTGGACTGCTGAACTCTTTGGTATACTCTAAGAATCTTGCTTTCGACACTTTGGATTTGATATGTCTCAAATTCTGTGTCTTGGTTGCAGATCACTATCTGGTAACTGAGGATGCTGTTATCAGCTGCTGGACACTTTCCTGAGAAAACCACCACCACCATGGCGAATCTGGAATAAGCACTGATGAGGAGGCCTCTGCTGCTGTGAGGAGGAAGAAGGCCAAATGTGCCCAGTCCTGATTCACCACAGTGGTGGCCGTTTCTTCCTCCTTGCAGTGGCAGTGGCCTCCTCATGAGGAAACTGCCACCACTGTGGGGAATCAGGGCCAGGTGTGCATGCCCTTCTCCCTCTTTGCTGTGGCAGATGCCTCCTCTTTAAGAAACTGCCACTGTTATGGGGAAACAGGGATGGGTGCTCACCACTTCTGCATGGTGGGAGCATGGCCATATCAGGTGTCCACCCCCTTTCTGGGGGGTCACTTGGTGCAGGCCACACTACTGCTCCCCCCCCCCCCCCATGACACCACTGTCACAGAACACTGAGTGAACCATCCTCTGATGAATATCTCAAATTTTGATTGGATTCTGTTGCTCTCTTGCTTACAAATGTAATTTAAATATATTTTCTCAAGACATTCTCTTCTTTAATATTTAACCTGAAAGGATTTCTATGCCACAGTATCCAAATGTCTTTTTAAAATGAAAAATAGTTTGTCACGTTCAAAACATAAATCTGGTGTTTTAATTTAAAAATAAAATAAAATTTAGATAAAATTTACATTCCCTTCCTTCTTCCAAAATGCATGCATTTGTTAGTTCTGAGTAGGATGTGGTAAAATTTCATTGCTGTTCATTAAAAATATGGGATTATGGGGGTTTTCAATGCTCAGTTCAAGCATGTCTGAAATTTGGCACATACAAGGTTTGAGAATTTACAGATATTTCATTTGCAAAATACGTAGCAGGGCAAGGACTTCAGTGAGAAATCTGGCATTGAGAATATGGTGTGTGTGTGTGTGTGTGTGTGTGTGTGTTGTTTAAGTAGTAAAAGTAATAGTGCCTCAGCCATTTGCCTCACTCAGGACAATTTGAATTATGAGTTTATCACACTGGGAAAAAGACAGGAGCACAGTGAGATGCTCCCATCAATATCATTTAATTTGGCAAAGATTATCACATGACATCACACAACATCACAAATATCCCATGAATAAAAATAGAATATTTGTGATGTTGCACAACATCATATGATAATGTTTGCGAAATTGTGCTATATTGATGAGAGCATGCTCCCATTTTCTCCCCAGTGTGTTGAACTCCTAAGTCCTAAGGGGAGGGGGGAAGAAGGAGGGAAGAATTCAGTTCTATAGATAAACATAGGCCATCCTTCCTTGTTAAACTCTGTGGAAGGGAAAGATAGCTACGTGTTTTTATGATGCCCACCAAAATATCCATTATAGCTTTAAATAATAAAAGTACAGGTATGCATGTATATTTTGTGTACACCTGACATTCTGCATAAGTATACACAGGTACTGTAGAGTCACCTAGGTAATTTGAATTACTCCACTGGGCTGCAAAGGGGTGAGGGGGAGGAAATTCCATTTTAAAGATAAACACAGGCCACCCATTTTTATTAGATACAGAAGATGGAGTTTTATGGTTCACACTGCTAATTGCAAGAAGATTTAAGGAGGGAAAGCCAGCTGAATGTTTTACAGCCCTCATTCATTGGGAATTTGTCAGGAATGGTTTCTGGACAGGTGACCAAGCTGAAATATCTTGTTCTCCATACTCTTCATAGAGGAGCAAGAAGAGTAATGAAATAATAATAATAATAATAATAATAATAATAATAATAATATCCCACCCCAATCAGTGACAAGAAGAACAAAGAAAGAAATTTACACCACTAGTTCTGAATCATACATATAGTTTAACATTCTCCATTTAAATTAGAGCTGTATCTGGAAACACCATGCATACAAACACATATTTGTTTTACCATCATAGAACCACCTCTGAAATTGCTGAACACATGAGAATCAATCTGTTTGATTATGCAGATATTGCACACAGTGGCTCAGGTCCTAACTTATTCCACATAAAAGATTTTTCCAATCACAGGAGAGTTTTGTAAGTCAAATTTCCTTTCCCTAAATGCAAGTTCCTTCTATATATAGAATGAAGAATGGGGATCCAAGATAATAATATTTTTAGATGCTTGGAGATAAAAAGCAGGAGTGATAATTGTATTCATACCTTATTTATGAGTTTGCAGTCAATCTGCTTGCCCATTTTTCTGAGTTTTGCTTACCACCTTTTAAATATTACAAAACACTGTTTTGAAGCAATTCACTAACTCTGTGTATCTCTCCCAACCCAGGATCTATCAGAGAACACTGGGGGGCATGGTAATCATCTTCTGTGAACTCCCTTCAGAAACTTCATCTGTCATCCAGTATTTGAAATTAAATCTGACATTTCATACTGGGGCATTATTTTTGTTCAGCCCAGTTCATTTGTACCTCTATTTTAGAATGCTGACTTATGAACAAATGTGAAAGGCAAATGGGTTTGGGATCCTGTCCAAAAATGAAATTTCCTCATGAGATTATCATACCACTTAAGTATGTGTGTGTGTATTGCACAGTAGAAGGAATGGAAGACTAGAATTATATACAGTAGATGCCTCGGGATTATTTAAAAGAAAGCTGTCTGCTGACAGATCCCAGGTTAGGAGCCCTGGTGGCGCAGTGGTTAAATGCCTGTACTGGAGCCAATCACTGAAAACCATAAGGTGGCGAGTTAAATACCAGCAAAAGGGCTCAAGCTCGACTCAGGCTTGCATCCTTCCAAGGTCGCTAAATGAGTACCCAGATTGTTGGGGGCAAGTAGCTTACAGTTGTAAACTGCTTAGACACTCCTTAGGCAGTGTGAAGTGGTATATAAATGAAGCTGTTTGTTTGTTTTTGTTTTGCCAGAGATAGGCATGCCAGGTCAAAATATTAACATAATTCTGGAGGAAAAAATTGATTATTAAAATCATATAAAATATAATTTTAAACATGACAGGCAACTTTTGAGATATATACATATATATACACATATATACATATATTTTAAAAAGAGGATTTAGGTAAATTTGCAGCTGGGTGCTCCTGAAATGACTCTTTATAGTTCACCAATGGTGGCTCGTGGTCTTCCATGGTAGTGAAAAAGTGAATCCAGTCTGAGCTTCATTCTCAACTTATTCTCTCCAGAACAAATTCAGTATCTTGGATCAGTCCTTTAAAATTAAGACTAAAGCCCAGAGTAGATTCATTGTCCCACTGTAGGCCAACACATGTTGGAACACACTCCCTCAGAGTGTGGTGGAGTTTCCTTCCTTGGAGGTCTTTAAGCAGAGGCTGGATGGCCATCTGTCGGAGATGTTTTGATTGGGAGTTCCTACATGGCGGGGAATTGGACTGGATGGTCCTTGTGGTCTCTTCCAACTCTACGATTCTATGATTTTATGTATTTTCCTTTTTTAAAAAAAATAAAATACATGGAAGCAGATGCCAATCACACAAAATGACACTCTTCATCTTGTTGGACTGCAGGTCACAGTATTTGTCATTAGAACTGCTGTGTATTTCATTCCAGGAACAACTAGAGAGCCACACTTGTGTTCAGGATAAGCAACATGGGCAAGATGCTGCGCTTATTTCTTGGTCCTAAAGCCCCCCCCCCCAAAATCTTCTAATCTCTATAATCCCTTCTTTTCTGCCCTCACTCCTCTATATCTTTAATCTCTCTCTCTCTGTTCGGGCTCCTTCCCTTTGGATTTCAAACATGCTCTCATTTCCCCAATTCTGAAGAAACCCTCTCTCGACCCCTCTTCTTTGTCTAGCTACCGTTCAATCTCTCTTCTTCCTTTCTCTCTAAGGTTCTGGAACGGGTAGTTTATTCTCACTGTCTTGAGTTTCTTGAAGCCAATTCTATCCTGGACCCATTTCAGTCTGGTTTCCACCCACGGCACTCTACAGAGACGGCCCTCCCCAAGATCTCAAACGATCTCTTGCAGGCCAAGGCGAATGGCCTCTACTCTATTCTCATTCTTCTAGATTTGTCTGTGGCCTTCGACACCGTGGACCACTGTCTCTTGCTTGACTTACTTTCTGACCTCGGCTTCTCTGACTCTGTTCTCAACTGGTTTAAATCTTACTTGTCAGACAGATCTTTTGCCGTGGTCACAGGTGGCTAGAATTCCTCCTCTGTTCCCTTATCTGTTGGAGTTCCTCAGGGCTCTGTCCTGGGTCCCCTTCTGTTCTCTCTATACACACTGTCCCTAGGTAAACTCATCAGTTCTTTTGGTTTCTCCTATCATCTGTATGCCGATGACACCCAGCTGTATTTTTCCATCCCTGACCTTTTGCCAGGGCTTGAACAGCAAATTTCATCTTGTCTGGCTGCCATCTCTCAGTGGATGCGGCATCGGTGCTTGAAGCTCAACATGTCTAAGACAGAGCTTCTCATCTTCCCACCTAAGCCCACCCTTCAATACTCCTTTTCTGTTTCTGTTGACAGCACTTCTATTAACCTGTTCAGCAAGTCCACAGTCTTGGTTTCATTTTTGATTCCTCACAGTCGTTTATTCCCCAGATTCAGGCCACCGCTAGGGCCTGTAGATTCTCTCTTTACAACATTGCTAAAATCCGTCCTTTCCTCTCAGCCTCCACTGCCAAGACTCTGGTCCATGCCCTAGTGATATTGCAACTAGATTATTGTAACCTTTGTCTGACAGTGCTTCCTCTCTCACACTTCCATCCTCTAATTTCTGTCCAGAACTCAGCTGCACGTATTATCACATCCGCTCGCTGCTTTGATCATTTTTCTCCTCTTTTCTCCTCCCTTCACTGGCTCCCCTTCCCCTTCTGCATCCAGTACAAGATTGTGTTGTTGACATTCAAAGCCATCCATGGACTGGCCCCTCCTTACTTGTCTGAACTTCTTTCTCCTCACACTCTTTCTCATACCCTCTGCTCTGGTAGTCAAGGTCTCCTCTCACAGCCTAGGATTTCCACTGCCCTGTCCCGGATTCGTCCCTTCTTACTTGCTGCCCCACACTCCTGGAACCTTCTTCCCCCACACGCGTGCCTCATCACTTCTCTAACCAGTTTCACAACTGAGTTAAATACTATATTGTTTAGGAAGCATTCTCAGAATTGTGCCGTCTGCCTCAGGATGCCTCCTTCTAACTATGTATTAAGAAGCCTAGCCCTCCCTCCAGTCATCTGCGTTGGTCCAGGCCCCAGAGGGAGAGAAGAACCACTGGACTTCATCCCCTTTCCCACCACCTTTCCCTTCGTTTTTTTGTTGTCTCTCTTAGATTGCAAGCCTGAGGGCAGGGAACCATCTAATTGATAAGATTGCATGTATATCACTGTGTAAATTTACAGTGCTATATAAATAAAGGTTAATAATAATACTAATTAATGGCAGCCCCTACCTGTTCTTCCTAATATAGCATGGGCTATTCTAGTTACCTTTTGCCCTGATTGGACTGGGACACAGCTGTTTGATATTCTCTGCTGTATTCTAATTTGTTACTTGGTTGTTTGGCATTCATTTCTGTCACTATTGGCTGAGTGCATGTACTTCTCAAATGATGTTCTTGAGCCACCAGATGATTAAGGAATCTAGTCCAATATCTCTTATTGCCAGCCAACTTGAGAGGAGAAATTATATGATTCTTTTTTTCCAGACAGGACTCCTCCCCAGAGTACTAACCAGCACCATCTGGGAGGGCTCATTTGGAACCCTGTCTTGACCTTCATGGAGATAAGGGGAATATGAATCATGGGGCCAAAGCATCCACAGTTCTAAACCAGGAGAAAATTGCACAATGAGAGATTCCCATTGTTTGGATCTTCCATGGGGAAATATTTGGTTCGATTTGGCTGCCATAAATTTCTGTAATTAATAAAGTTCTGGCCAAAGTGATTACACCAAACTTTTGTGTAATGTTGCCTTTCCAGATGGGAAGACAGTCTTCCTGAGAGTTTATGGCTAACTGTTGCTAGGAGGAATAAGAAACATGTGGCCCTTGAGGTGGTTGTTGGCAGCAACTATCATAATGCTTTACCATTGACTAAGTTGGTTAGGAGTGAAGGAAGTTAAAGTTAAACAACATCAGGGGGTCTATGAGTTCCCCACTCCTGAATTAACCAGTGGAAAAGGGCCTTTGCTATCATTCTTCATCTTTCCTATGGGCTGAAATTGTTCATTGTGTGGTGTTGAACTACAGCTACCACCAATCTCTACCACTGACTATACAGACTGGGATTGCTGAGAGATTCAATTTAACAATATATGGAGGGCCATACTAGGCCATCTCTGTAGTGGCATTTCACAATTAGCAACTATGACATTTCACATTGTGTTTCTCTTGGAGCAAGATAGTATTCTTTCACACATGATGTTGTAATTATAATTCTCCAAAATGGTCATAATAGATTATGTTGCAATTTGACATTAACATGCTGTTGAAACTGCCAATTTGTTTCTTAAGTAGAAGTATTTTGGATAAATGTTTTGAAGAGCCCTGACCTGTAGAAATTTCCTCACTCTTCTCATTCTGACTGTCTGGCTTGAAAAGGATGCTTTTATTATCTTCTCCTTGATATTTTTCAAAAATGTGATGCACCAGTCTTGTTAAAAATGAGTTAGGGGAAAAGTGTACTTTGTTATATAATTGAAAGTGTCATGAATTTTTCAGCTAAATTTGATGCACAATAAACCAGAACGGTGCCTCTAAAGTTACTGTGTTGTAATCTTTCAGGTCACTGATCTACAAACCTGGGATTCTTTAAGTGTTGAGAACTAGAGTTTGTGTAACTTTGTAATTATACAGAGACTATGCTAAGCACACTTACTCAGAAGCAACTCCCAATGAGACTACCATGATCTAGAACCCATGTACTCACTCAATTCTTTCTTTGTAAAAAATGTGAACATGGAAAAAAGTAAGAAAAAGCAAACTATTTTTACTAATAAAGAAATATCTCTCTGTGTCAATTATAACTCCAAAATCATGTGTCATGCCATGCCTTTGTGACATGTCTTCTGAGTCTGAAGGCCCTGATGGTGAGTCTGTATTAGATTTGAGAAAATTCAGAAACAATGTTCATCAATAGTCCAGGATTGTGAAACAGCAAGAACTTTATCAAATACACATAGTAATTCACCAGTCAGAGTTTAAGGTGAACCTGCCCCCCATAGCCAAGAAGTTTATTAAAAACAAAAAACAAATCCAAACTCCACCCCAACTCCATTTGGCACCAAAACTAGCACCCACCTCCAATTCTCATAGCTTAGTCCACTCTACAGTCTACCCCCCTTCTAAACTTTTTCACCAATGCTATCTCTTGTAGTGGAGTCTCCGTCCTTGGAGGTCTTTAAGCAGAGGCTGGATGGCCATCTGTCGGGGATGCTTTGACTGGGAGTTCCTGCATGGCAGGGGGTTGGACTGGATGGCCCTTGTGGTCTCTTCCAACTCTATGATTCTATGATTCTAGACTCAGGCACTTCCACCCTCCATTCCCTTCCCACAGTACCAGACACTGAAATAGCCCACATCACCCATATTCCAGACCTATCATTCCCATAACTATCCTGGCCAGCTGCACACATCACATCCTCCCTATGCCAACTAGCTATCTACTTACCCATAAGTCACAGCAACTATCAACCTACCCATCAGCCCCCCAAGCAAGCAAGCAAGCAAGCATAAAACATATTCTTTAAAACACCAGCCCTACTCCCTCTATCAACCACATCTTCAGAACCCTGACAGTAGCCATGAATTCATGGTTCTGACCATCTGAGAGCCAGGGGAACACATCAGGACTGCAGCAACTCCACCAGCCCTAAGCCAGCACAGGGACCAAGTTCCCTGCAGCCTCAAGAGCAAAGTTTACTACAGCCACAGCCCTCAGATGAAGAGCCAGAATTATCAGTGCCTACACCTGCAGAGAGACATCAGGAAAGTAAAAGACATCAGCACTGCCAGCATTTAAGTAAGAACCATACTACTAATAGGGAGTGCCTGTGATATTTGGACTGGCTGTAAATACACCAAAACCTCCTTTGGTCCATTATGGCCGATAACCATCCATCTTCCTTAGGAGAAAGCCACATTGGTGCCTTATTCCTTGTTTGATTTCTGTTGCCTAGAACTCTGCCTGAATCTTGACTATTCTTTTGGATAACCCATTGGACCAGTATTATGGATAGACTACTAATTTTTGAAAGACCTGGATTAGATAGCCACTTTTTTTACAGATGCCTTGAGGAACTTGTACTGTCCCTCCCTCTCCCTGCTTAAGATGCTCAAGCTTTGGGCTGGGAGTTTGGCTTGTTTCCCAAGACCAAAACAGGACAACATGAAACCTAAACATCTGAAACTTGTTATGGTTACTTGAAAACCATGAACATAGGAGAATTTGCTTTTAAGCACAATCAATAATTTTATGTTGTTCTTATGTATTGTCAAGTTGATTTCAACGTAAGACCACCCTATGAGTAATACATTTCCAAGAGACCACACCATTATTCAACATAAATTTACCAAAAGCTTGCAATACCATCTTTAGTCAATAGGTGCCAGATTTCCTTAACTATCATATACCTGTTATTTGAGGCAGTGGCTCCTAACAAAGGAAGACATTCTATAGGTAGTCAGTTTACACCTTCCCCAAAAAGGAACTGGTAACATCTGTAACAAGATCAAATGAAACGGTAAGATAAACAACTGATTGGGAAAGGCTGCATCCCAAGCAGAGCATCATACAGGAAGCAGGCAGAACTGGAAGGCCAAAGCTAGAGCAACTCCAGTACAGAAATGAGCACAACAGATAATCCAAGATAACAGAGTCAAGGGAGGAAAATACTACTTGAGTTGCTAGCTAGGTGAGGATAGACAAAGAACATCTTAGTGGGTAGTAGAGAAAGACCACTGGAATGGGGTCAAACAAATCAATAAGCAATGAAAACAGGATGGTTCTATCAGGATGCTAGCAAGGAATAAAGGCTGATACTACTACAACAACAACAACAACTATACTACTAATAATGTTTATTTATGTCTGTATTTATACCCCCCTCTTCAGCCAAAAGGCTATCAGAGCAGCTTTCAAATTGTTAATTAGACATTTCCGTGCCCTCAGGTTTACAATCTAAAGAGACAAGACACAAAAGGAGGAGAATGGCAGTGGTGAAGGGGAAAAGTCCAGCAGATTGTCTCTCCCTTGGAGGCCTGGACCATGGCAGATGGACTGGAAAGAGGGCCCGTCTTCTTACTGTGGCTAAGCCTGATGGAGCTGGCCTGTCCTTCTCTCCCTCTGATGATGGTGGATACAGGTAGGTCCTTCGTCTTTTTCAGGCAAGGCCTGATGGTGTTGGCCTGCCCTTCTCTCCCTCTGGATGATGGTGGATGGAGGGAAGGATCTTCTTCTTTTCAGGCAAGGCCTGATGGTGTTGGCCTGCACTCCTCTCCCTTTGGGTGATGTTGGATGGAGGGAGGGCTCTTCTTTTCAGGCACAACCAACTACTAGATATCACTACCAACTTACATTGAAGGCGGTTCCATAAATGCTACAACTCCACCTCCCTTTCATAAATGGGACAAAGAGTTCTTGAATTCCTACCAATGTGCTAGGGTTTAACACATTTAGAGATTAGTCTTCTTATGCTGTGATTCTATATATACTTATTTGTATATAGATTCATTGAATTCACTCTCATTGAACTCAGTGGTGGTTACTTCTAAATAGATATCCATAAAGCCAGAATTAGAAAAAATGTATAGTGCATTAAAAACACACACAATAGGAGATCAACATTATGGCAGAAGTGTTGAACATGACTACATGACTACAGCTGAACTTCACAGCATACACTAACTATTAGAAAGAAAATACTGTATGTTTAATTAGAAAACACAGCCCATCCAGGTAGTGAATGATTGGAGTGTGCCCAGATTTTAAATCACACGCACAACATCATGGATAATGTCTCAGACCACTATTATAGCTAAGAGTTGCAATGGAGCAGAATATTTGAGAACACAAACATTAAATGAGAAATCCCCAAGTATTAGCACCTGCCAAAAATACAACATGAGGCTTTGCCCATGAAATGATTCAGTGCAGAATCATATATGATTTGTGGTAAGGAACATAAGTTTCTAGAGCAGAAAGAACTGCCAGAGTTATTTTATTTCAAAAATGGGGCATCTATTGGAGAGATAGGAGGACCACAGAAATAATTTGTTTCACATAATTATCCATGATTCCCTTATGATGAATTGTCTTGTAAAGAATAACCATAAAAAGGATATCCAAAGAAAAGTAGATGCACAATAAACCTAACAAAGAATACATTATTCTTGGTGCACATCACTTTATAGATGTAGGAGATGATCCATAATTCATTACTGTACTTCATTCTCAATAATGCTACAGCAGAACACATTTACCTCCCACTTCTTGATACTTTTTTCAAAGATAGTGCTGTAGATGCACAACAAAAAACTCAACTAGCTTCACACATCAAAATCTTCAGCACAGGAAAGCATTATCATTTATATCTAGAGGCATTTTGAAAAAAAAAATCTTTCTAATGTGGTAAGTGGAGAAGATATATATATATATATAGTCCCATAATTAGATTCAGGAGGTGATAGAGAAACCTTTGAAACTTGCATATTATTGACAGAGTTAAGTTAGGAGGTTGGCAGAGGAGAGGAAAGCATGACTGGACAACATTTTGACACAGCAAAAGTAGAAGGTAGTCATATTCCAAGGAGGCTACTGGGAAAAGCACACATACAGAAAGTGATTCACTTGGTGCTGTTATGAAAGCACTTCTCTCTGTTAAAGAGGCAGCCTCACATGTTAAATTGAATAGCCTGTCTCTTTGGCTTTTGTAACAACCAGAGTAAACACAGCCAATAAAACTGCATGATAGAGTGAGCTCGACTAGTCCCAGTTTACGTCAACCTAGCACTTCAAAAGCAGGTAAAAGAGCAAGTAAATAAATAGAAACCACTTTCATGGGAAAGTAACAGTGTTCTGTGTGCCTCAGCATTTAGTCATGCTGGCCACATGACTATGGAGTCATCTTTGACAGTGCTCACTCCCTTGGCTTAATAATGGAGATGAGCACCATCCTCCACAGTCACACATGACTAGATAATCATGTCAAAGGGGAAACCCTTATCTTTCTTTTTTTTAAAGCATCTAATAAGATTCTGTCCTTTTTGGAAAATAATGTAAAACAGAGAAAAAAATGAATGTGACAAAGGATAATATGAATGGATTTGTCTATTCCTATAGGCAAATCAAAAATGAGGAGAATATGACTCAGGTTATACATTGCTTTGGTGGTGGAAAGTAAGAATAGCATAGGAATTTGAAATTATATATTATTTATATGTGTGTGTGTGTGTGTGTGTGTGTGTATATTAAAGTGAAAGTGAAAAGGATGACAAAATTTGGAGTTTTTTTGGTTTTTTGTTTTGTTTATTTGTTTGTTTGTTTTTGCACAACTGGACTAACAATTCAAACAGCTGTATCAGCCTTGAAGTGTAAACTGCTATCCTAAGCTAAGTGAGAGCTGAGCTTGGAAACCTCAATTTTTGGCTTCAGCTAGCCAAGACACAGTGCAAGAATTTTTTAACTGGAAATGTAAATTATTTTAGGGATCAACAGAAGGCTTGTACATGGATACAAAACACACATATCCAAGGGAACGGGTAAACATGGTTTTTTGGTTCAGGATGGACATATGTCAGGTGTCTTAATCAATTAGACTGCCATGGTCGCTCTGGCCAGCTGCACCCTTTCCTGGACATGAAGGACCTGGAATCTGTGATACATGCCCTGGTAACCTCACGCCTGGACTTCTGTAGTGCAGTCTACATGGGGCTACCCTTGTGCTTAACCTGGAAACTTCAATTAGTTCACAGTATGGCAGCTAGGCTTATTGCCGGAACATCTAGGAGAGAGCACATAACACTGTGCTCAAGGCTCTCCATTGGCTGCCAATTAGTTTCCAGGCACAGTACAAGGTGTTGATTTTGACCTTTAAACCCCTACATGGCTTGGGTCCATCTTATCTTAGGGACCGCCTCTCCCCATATGAAACCCCCCACATGCTTCGATCCTCTGGGAGGAACCTCCTCCAACCTGTGAAAACTAGGCTATCTCAGACCTACCAGAGGACTTCCTCTGCTACCGCTCCCAAGCTTTGGAATGACCTGCCGGATGAGATGCATCTTATAACATCACTTGATTGCTTTAAAAAAGCTCTAAAAATGCATCTCTTCCGGCAGGCCTTTCCTGAGTCCTCCTAGTTCCTGGCTCCAAAATTGGATCTGAAAATTGGACTTGATTATTAAATTTGGAATAAAAAAAGTTGTATTGGGTATTAACAGAAAATCTTCCATGTTGATCTAAATCATATTATATATGGTTCATCCCATCTCAGGAGTTCCAGTAGTCAGTTATGACTGGAGATGAGCAAAAAAATTATTTTTCTGTTCAAAAAAGGCAAAACAGAAGATCAGGAAACTACAGGTCATTTAGCCTAACCTCAATACCAAGAAAATATTAGAATGGAGTCTGCTTGCAAGTATACTGAGGGAAATGCACTGATTAGTTGTATTGATTACTATGTGCCAGCATGGGTTTGTCAAGAACAAATTACGGCAAAATAACCTTATATCTTTTTTTGATCAGGTCACTAGTTTAATAAATGATGAAAATGCCATTTATCTGGATTTTAGCAAAGCATTTTATAAGATCCTCCATTATATTTTGATTAGCAAACTGATTAAATATGGAATTGACTGCAACATGATCAGATAGATCCATAAGTGGATGATTTAGAAGGAGGTGTGAAGTGGAATGCAGCACGGTTTTATGTTGGGGGTGATGTTCTTCAATATGTTTAAAATGATTTAGATGACTGGATGGAGGTTATCAGATTTGCAGATGACACAAACTGGGGAGGGGTAGAAAACACACTGGAAGATAGGAACAGTATTCAAAAACACCTTGATAAACAAGAAAACAGGGATTGAAATTAATAAAATGAAATTCAGCAGACACTTATGCAAAATTCTACATTTAAACAACAAGGACCAAATGCACAAGTACAGGATGGGGGATGTTTGGCTCAGCAGTACTGTGAAATGTGAAAAGGACCTTGAGTTTATTCTTGATCATAAGTTTAATGTGAGCCAACAGTGTGATGGTGCAGCAAAGAAGGCAGATACTATCTTAGTCTGCATTAGTCCTACTATATTCTGTGCTGATCAGGCCACACCTGAAGTATTGTGTTCAGTTCTGGGCATTTCATTTTAAGAAGGATATGTGCTGAGCAGGGGTTTAGACCTAATGGCCCATATATCCCCTTCCAGTTTTAGGATTCTATGATTCTATGCATATTTACTAGGGGAGAATATTCTCATTTACTGTCAACATTGCATTCCAAATATCAGCACTGCATATATTTGGGAAACTACCAGCCCCAAACATCCAGGCAGACTTCACTGCTAAATGGGCAGACACTGCAGGCAGAACAGAGTAGCTCATGTTTACATTTTCTACAATTCCCTATTGCATCTGTTGATCCATGGTCCTCCAAAAGTTATAGGCAGCATAGGTAAGGCATGAAATGCTAGGAAATATTCTCCAGCAACATCGTCAGAGCTAATTTCCCACCCCTGCCTTAACAGTGAGGAAATTAAATTATTTCTAGATGCAGTATCCTGGTTCTACTTAAAGCAGTACCCAGTGTACCAAATAAAACCACCAGAGTCC
This sequence comes from Urosaurus nigricauda, assembly GCA_034509955.1. NCBI lineage: Eukaryota > Metazoa > Chordata > Lepidosauria > Squamata > Phrynosomatidae > Urosaurus > Urosaurus nigricauda. The sequence goes on from JAOEGL010000003.1 coordinate 66,615,207, forward strand.
ACTTTTATAGACCATTCAAAGACCACAGTTTCCAGGCTCTTTCAAGCATGGAATTGTGTCTGCAGAAATACTGGATCTTTCTAGCAGTAGATGCATTGGAATGGTTCCTTTTATAGCTGTCACTTTTACATAATTTGCTATATCAAGTTTGTTTCAAGACATATTTCCTTATATTTCTGTATATCCCACTGTACAGACACATGTATACATAGAATAAATAATAATTATTTGCATACTGTGAGAAAGAAGAAACATGATAAAGTGTATTTATTTACTAATAAACATCCTGCTGTGTCCCAGTCTCCCAGAGTATATAATTTACTATGGCCGAGCACTGCAAAATCTAATGTTTGGTCATGAACAATAGCTGGCATATAATCATATAGAGAAAACCAGAATTTGCTGCATAGCTAAAAAAATGAAAGAAGAGAGAGAAAGAAAGAGAGAGAGAGAGAGAGAGAAGAATATTATGGAAAGATTTTTCAGCAATAGTACTTTGAATGTAATGTCTAAAATCTGGCATCCAAAATCTGGGATTGTTTTGCACTAGCCAATGAAACTGAAACTATTAGTAAAAGGAAAAGGGTTTTTTATTCCATGTTGCTGTCATTTAATTTGGCTATTCACTCTCAGAAACACTTAGGTCTAAGATTTAAATACCAAAATACCTTAACTATTATCTTTTCATCGAAGTATTTAAGCATAGAAGCCAACCAGTAACAGGTAAACCCAAAATACCTATGAGAAAATATATACATTTTTTTCCTGAAAGGGGAAATTGTATTCCATTTCAGATGATATTTCTGTGACAATTCTATATTGCACTTAATTTGGATGAATCTGTCAAGTTCTGATCTATTTCACATTTGCGCATGTGCATCTATAAATGTATGCTACCCTATTTCTGCATTAGTCTTCATACTATTTTTTTAAAGTTTGATCATTTGTGTTCAAATAGTATTAGTATTTAAATACACTTTCTCCTCAAAATAAACATTTCTAAGCTTATCTATCTATCCGTCTATGATGTGAGCTGCACCAGAACATTCAGGAAGTGTGAAAGCCAGGGGATAACTAAGTTCCAATGTATGTTAGTCTAAGAAGTACATAGTAGGAAAGCTTCTGTACTGATGACCCTATCAGCTGCACTCCACTATTTATCCCTATTAAATCCCCCTTTCAGAATATTTGGGCAACAACAACAACAACAACAACAACAACAATAATAATAATTTATTTGTATTCCACTTTTTGTAGCTACAATCAAAGCAGCTAACAGCATGTATAATAGTACAAATATAAAGCTATACAATATCCCCCCTTAAAAAAGAATTAAACAATTATGAGATTAAAATTTGAACATTAATTAAAACTCCTATATCACAATAAGATATAGAACAATACTTACGCTGTAAGAGCCAGCATGGTGTAGTGGTTTGAGCATTGGACAATGATTTTGGAGATCAGAATTTGAATTCCTGCTCAGCCATGGAAATCTACTCAGTGACCTTGGGCAACTCATGATCCCTCAGACTTAGATGAAGGCAAAAGAACCCCCTTTCTAAACTATTTATTTATTTTATTTATTTATTTATAGAGCACTGTAAATTTACACGGTGCTATACATACAATCAGTTAAAATAAAATAAAATAAATCTGCTTAAGGTGTACATCCTACTAAAATTATTTAACAAAATACATATTAATACATATTAACATTAAATAATAAAATATAGCAAGCAACAAGTAAAAAGGAGCAGCCAGTGAAAAGGGGTGGTTCCAGGCTAGAGAAGAGAAAATCATTGGCTGGGACAACAGCCCTTGATTCCCAGAATGGAGGGTGCAAATGGGAAGGTAAGGGGAAAGAAGTTCTGATAAATAAGGAGGGGCCAGCCTGTGGAGAGGTTTAAAAGTCATCAACAGCAGTTTGCGATGGAAAGAGAAAGGGAGGGGGAGCCAATGGAGGGATGATAATGAAGGAGAAATAAGGTCATGGTTGTGAGCAGAACTGATGATACATGCAGCTGAATGCTGGACAGAAATTAAAGGATGGAAATTAGAAAGAGGAAGCCCCACCAGGAGGTTACAAAAATCCAGTCACAAGACTACTAAGGCATGGACCAGGATCTTGGCAGTGGAGGCTGAAAGAAATGGTTGGATTTTAGCAATATTATAAAGAAAGAATCTACATGCCTTGGCTATAGGCTGCATCTGGGGGATAGATGACAGGGAGGAATCAAAAATGAAATCAAGACTGTGGGCTTCCTGCACAGGTTGAATAGAGATATTGTCAACAAGAATAGAAAAGGAATATTGAATGGTAGGCTTTGGTAGAAAAACAAGAAGCTCAGACATATTGAGCTTCAAATGCTGTTGTCACGTCCACTGAGAAACAGCATCAAGACAAAAAGAAACTTGCTATTCAAGACCCAGAGAAAGATCAGGGTGGAAAGATGAGTGTCATGGGCATACAGTTGATAAGAAAAGCCAAAGGAACTAATAAGTTTACCTAAAGACAGTGTGTGAACCAGGGCCATCTACAGCTGCCCTTTGTGTGTGCCATGGGTCCTCTCCTTGACTGCTTAAAGGGTGTTCCTCTCTCATTTGATCTTGAAACCTTTTCCAAAGAGGGCTTCATGTGTTCTCTGAAGGTGCCATATTCAAGGAGCAGCAAGTGAGTGTACTACATTTGGATCCATCTCCTTTCTCCCGGACCATCCCTCCTCCACCCAAGCGGCGAGAGCGCGTCGGGCGAGGCTTGAAAGCCAAGCCCCGGACTACCTGCCTTCCTCCACAGCTGGCTGGGTGGGAGAGAGAGCGAGCAGGGCGGGACTGCTGCCCCCGGACCATCCCTCCTCCACCCAAGCGGCGAGAGCGCGTCGGGCGAGGCTTGAAAGCCAAGCCCCGGACTACCTGCCTTCCTCCACAGCTGGCTGGGCGGGAGAGAGAGCGAGCAGGGCGGGACTGCTGCCCCCGGACCATCCCTCCTCCACCCAAGCGGCGAGAGCGCGTCGGGCGAGGCTTGAAAGCCAAGCCCCGGTCTATCTGCCTTCCTCCACAGCTGGCTGGGCGGGAGAGAGAGCGAGTGGGGCGGGTCCTTTCCCCTTACAGACCATCCCAATAACATCTATTGACGGCGGTGAGCGGCTTGAGGGCGGGGGAGAGGCCTTATGGCCAAACCCCCCAACGATGCCAATACATTCACCGACAGTGCAGAGTGACGTAAGAGAGGTGGCATTAGCAGTGGTAGGAGGGAGTGCAGACGCCCAGGGCCAGTCAGGAGGTCCATCTACCAACTGCTCCTCCCTGAAAGCCCAGGTGGCAGCGGGAGAGAGCGCGGACACCCCAGGGCCATATGAAACGACCCATAGAACATCTACCCCTCTGAGTTACTACTGCCCCCTTTATTAGTAATGTATCCTGTTTGGTTGTTACACCGTTTTTGGGTAATTTTTGTTTCCTCCTATTCTCCTCTCTGTTACATTGTTATGCTGTGGAGGACATGGGAAATCCCAATATGGATGGAGAGGGAGGTCTATTTGGGGAGGGAGAGGATAACATTCTTGATGCAAGCGGGGCTCCTATCCAAGTTGTGTGGGGCAGGGGGAAGTATGACGGTAGGAGAAAGGACTGGCGTTGCAGGGGAAGGCGAGATCGATGCTTAATATCTATCTCTCCTTCCAGTCCTTCTCCTAACCAGCGGGACCTGAGGGTCACTCCAGCCGTACCACAAACCCTGTCTCTACTCCTGTGCAATGCCAGGTCCATTAAGAACAAATCCCACATTGTACACGATCTTATTGAGGATAATAATTGTGACCTGGCTTGCATAACCGAGACCTGGCTCGGGCCTGAAGGTGACGCTGTGTGGGCTCAGGTCCTCCCTTCCGGGTACTCGGTGAAGGACCAGAACAGGTTAGGTGGGCGGGGGGGGTGTGTTGCCTTGGTGCATAAAAACACCTTGTCTTTAACCAGGAACCAGGTCCGTCAGACTACCTATATCGAGTGTATTTACCTGACCCTGAAGGCTAGAGACAGTCTAGGGATTCTGTTGGTCTACCGGCCACCCCGTGCGCTAACAGACTCCCTTAACGAGCTGACACAGTTGGTCTCGGAGCTGATGTTGGAGTCCCCCAGGCTTCTAATCCTGGGAGACTTCAACATCCCCTTCGCGGCCAATGTAGTTCTATCCGGTGCAGCTCGGGAATTCATGGAGACCATGACAGCCATGGGCCTGTCTCAGCTAGTTATGGGCCCTACGCATTGTGCGGGGAATACACTTGATTTGGTCTTCTGTACGGACATGGAAGCTCCATGGGCGGAAATCACCAACATTTCCGCCCTGTCATGGACGGATCATTTCCTGGTGGAGGCAAGCATCAAGGCATCAACCCAGATCCCCCCCGGGGGTGGCGGACCTATTAGAATGGTCCACCCTCGAAGGCTGATGGAACCTGATAGGTTCCAAGAAGCTCTAGAGGGGTATATGGTTGGAAGTGACGACGACACTGTTGATGCCCTAGTTAACACCTGGGATACGGATCTCTCAAGGGCTATACACAGTATCGCTCCCAAGCGCCCTCTCAGGCCTGCTTCCAAAAAGAAGCCCTGGTATACGGAAGATCTCCGGGCAAGGAAGCGGGTCCTGCGACGGCTAGAGCACGCCTGGCGGAAACACCAGCGCTTATCCGACAAGGCTCTCCTAGACCTTCATTTGGAGGACTATGGAGAGGCGATACTAGCAGCTAAGAATTCGTTCTATGCTGCTCGTGTCGCGTCCGTGGAGTCGCGTCCAGCAGAGTTGTTCAGGGTAGTGAGGGAGCTAACTCAGCTCCCTCCTGCCCCGAACCAGATCCTTGAACCTACTAAGGCCTGCTGTGACAATTTTAACAACTTCTTCGCGGATAAAATCTCTCGGATAAACGAAGGTCTGGACGCCAGGGTTGAATCAGAAACCAGAATAGAGGCATCCAGAGCTTCCGTGGACTCGGTTGTACTGGATCAGTTTGAGTCTGTCGGTACCGAGGATGTGGACAAGATCCTTAGAAGTGTTAGGAAGACAACCTGCTCTCTCGATCCCTGCCCCTCGTGGCTGGTGGCACAGGGGGGACCGGTTGTAACTCAATTGTTACACCGGATTATTAATTCATCACTGAGGGATGGGCAATTTCCAGACATCCTGAAATTGGCCATAATAAGACCTATTCTCAAAAAGCCCTCCCTCGACCCCCTGATTCACAACAATTATCGGCCAGTTTCGCTGCTGCCATTTCTGGGGAAGGTGATCGAGAGGGCGGTTGCAATCCAGCTTCAATCGATCTTGGAGGAAACAGATTTTCTAGATCCATTTCAAACCGGCTTCCGGGTGGGCTACGGGGTTGAGACGGCCATGGTCGCCCTGGTCGATGATCTCCGTCTGGGCATCGACAGGGGTAGCGTGTCCCTGTTGGTGCTTTTGGACATCTCAGCGGCTTTCGATACCATAGACCATGGTATCCTTCTGGAACGCCTGGCAGAGGTGGGAATCGGGGGCACTGCGCTCCAGTGGTTCCGGTCCTACCTCTCCGGGAGGTTCCAGATGGTGCAGCTGGGGGACGTGTGCTCCGATAAGAGGGCCCTTACCTCTGGGGTCCCTCAAGGAGCCATTCTGTCCCCCATGCTCTTTAACATTTACATGAAACCGCTGGGAGAGATCATCCGGAGACATGGGGCGCGGGGTTATCAGTACGCTGATGACACCCAAATAGTTTTCTCTATGTCTCCGACTGATGCAGTGACCAGGGATGGCGTCGCTCCTCTCGTGGCCTGTCTAAAGTCGGTAATGGACTGGATGAGGGAAAACAGACTCAGCCTGAAGCCAGAGAAAACGGAAGTACTCATGATAGGTTTCCCAGGTCCAGACATGGAGGTGGTTCCACCAGTCCTCGACGGGGTCACGCTTCCCGTCAAGGACACCGTACGCAGTCTGGGGGTGCTCCTTGACTCGTCGCTCCACCTGACTTCTCAGGTGGATGCGACAGTCAGGAGCACTTGTTATCAGCTTCGGCTGATACGCCAGCTGCGTCCCTATCTGGACCGGGGGGACCTTGAAATTGTAGTACATGCTCTGGTAACCTCTCGGTTGGACTTCTGTAATGCGCTCTACATGGGGCAGCCTTTGTATCACACTCGGAAGCTACAACTAGTTCAAAATATGGCAGCACGGGTGGTCACTGGTGCTCCCAGGGCCTCCCATATAACACCTATTCTAAAAGATCTTCACTGGCTGCCCATTTGCTTCCGGGCTCAGTACAAAGTGCTGGTTATTACCTATAAAGCCCTATATGGCTTGGGCCCAGGTTACCTGAAGGACCGTCTCTCCCCACATAATCCGCCCCGCACACTTAGGTCTACTGGACAGCGTTTACTGAAAGTTCCGGAGGCTAGATTAGTAAGTACAACAAAAAGGGCCTTTTCTAACTCTGCCCCTCGCCTCTGGAACTCACTGCCTGCAGAGCTCCGCTTGTCCCCTACCCTCATCCAATTTAAAAAGAATTTAAAGACCTACTTATTCAAGCAGGCTTACTTTTGAATGGTGCTTTTCATATTCTGCCTGTCAGCTAGCCACCTACTGCACTGTCATCGCACTTTATATTGGGAATAATGTTTTTAAAGTTTTACTGTATTTGCCTTGTGCTATTTTATGTTCTTGGATGTTTTTACTGTTTTAATGTTTTATCCATGTTGTACACCGCCCTGATCCTTGGAAGGGCGGTATAAAAATAAACTTTATTATTATTATTATTAAAGAGAAAACAATAAGGGACCCAAAACAGAGCCCTATGGAACTACAACAAACAACAAGATCTGTCTGACAGATAAGATTTAAACCATTTAAGAACAAAGTCTGAGAACCCAAGGTCAGAGAGAATATCAACTAAGAGAATAAAAGACCGTCATCAGTGGTGTCAAAGGCCACAGACAGATCAAGGAGAACAAGAACAGAATAAAGGCCATTAGCCTTGGCCTGCAAGAGATCATCTGAGATCTTTGTAAGAGCCATTTCTGTAGAGTGCCATGGGTGCAAACCAGACTGAAAAGGATCTAAGATGGAATTAGCCTCAAGAAACTCAAGATAGCGGGAATAAACAACCCATTCCAAAACCTTAGACAGAAAAGGAAGAAGAGAAATAGAATGATAGCTAAACAAATAATGGTCAGAAAGGATGGCAGAATAGTTAACCACAACCCGCAATTGTAGAGGAAAGTCTAATGGAATGAAACTCATTCAAAGAAAAACAATAGCTGGGGGGAGGGGCAGAACTTGAAACTGGCAGGAATTGGACAGTAAGATGCCAACCCCCTCCTTCACTACCCTCAGAGTGGCTTGTGTGGGTGAAAGAAAGTCCACTAAAAGAAAGGGCAGCACAGGTAGCAGTATCATGGTCCGGGAGCCAGGTTTCAGTAAGAGTGAGGCGATTAAATTAATAGCTGCTGCTTTAGGGGGCGCAGAGTGACAATTGCTAAGTGAACAGAAGAACTGAAGTGCAGGCAACAAAGGCTTTCAAGCCACTTGTTACAAATATTGGAATTTTATAAAATACCTTCACAAACCCCTATCCCAGAATGCATCTGCAGAGGCAATCAGGTACCCCTTCTCCTTGGCATCCCATGATCATAACAGTCTCTAAGCAAATCCTGAATCTATAAAGGTATGTCTCCTTATGGAAAGGCCTTATGGGAGAGGTCTTTCGGCTGCCATGACCTAAAAGCGAAGACATCACATACCAAGCGAAGCCTGAGTTGGGAGTCACCCCACAAAGGAGAAATCTTCACACTTTCAGACAGTTTTATGACTTGGTGACACTTTGCAGATACAAGCTATTCCGGTATCAAGTGTCCTTTCCCATTGAGGAGGCCTGCATAGAGCAAGAGATGTGTAAATTTGGCCTCCCTTTGATGTAAGCATCCTCTACTGTGGACGTGACTACAAGCCTATTTAAACCATTGCTATATCTTTGTTCTCTGTTCTGCCTTGGAATTTCAGACAGACCCCTGGTCGTTTGGGGCTTCATGCAGTTCCACCAACCTCCCTTCCCTTCCCCCTTCCCTTTCCCCACAAACCCTTCTCCCTGCCTCCCTCCTTTGTGATGCTGGCTACATCAGCCTGGATTCTGGAAGAACCATCTCAGGCAAGTATTTCACCATTAGAAGGCCTGTTCTTTTAGTTTCCCACATTTCCTTCTTTCTTCTATTAGCCATGTGTGATTGCATGTGTGAATGTGTATGTGAGAGAGTGTGTTTCCCTTTTGCATCAATAAAATAGCTTAAAATCCAAAGAATTTGCCTTGGCGTCAGTTCCTGGGATTTCTGGTTGCTCCATAAAAATTCTGGGATTCAAGATCTCATTGGTCATTGTAAGGAGCCAAGATTGGTATATTGAGCTAAGTGATATTCCCCTAATTTGAGTAGTAATCCTTACACACTGAAGATCCTCCTCTGCAGCTGGTGATTCTGGAAGGGGTGACAGGCTGGCTTTCAAGCTACTGAAGCTCCTCTGCTGCTGGTAACTCTGAGAGTGGTGGCAGGCTGGCTTTGAAACCCCAGATGCTCCTTCTCCACAGCTGGTAACTTCGGAAGGAGTGGCAGGCTGACTTTGAAGCCTCAGACACTCCTCCTCTGCTGTTGGTAACTCTGGAAGGGGTAGTAGGCTACCAAGAAATCCCAATGATAGGTTCCCTTTCGGGTCACCATAATTGAGAAACTACTTGGAGACACACAGTAATGACACTTACTATCTATGCTATCTCATCTTTGGAAGTATGCAAAGTAATACCAGGACTACCTATATCAAAATTTATTCTGCATATAAGTGTTTTCCAAGATCAGAAATAGTTAGAGGATAGCAGACTGTAGTAGGATGAAAATTGCACCTCAGTGATGGGGAACTTTTGTCCCTCTAGATGTTCTGAATTACATCCCCAACATCCCACTGAAAATGCTGGTTGGGATTTCTGGGAGTTGAAGTCCAATACATCTGGAGACTCAAAGGTTTCATCTCACCAATTTACATTTCTTTGCACATCTCTCAACACATAGGGGCTTTCTAGATTGGCAAAAAGAAGTGTGTTCATGGTTGCATGAAACTCTAGCCTTTAGATGAGAAAAAGGGAAAGTGTGCCATGAAAACGCCTTTTTTTTTTTTTTTTGGCGTTTTAGGGGAGAAGAAGCACCTTTAAAAAGGTGCTGGTTTTCCCAGCTTCTTTTTTAAAAAACTGCGGAACAGCGCAGCTCCATCTAAAGGCTGCGGTGCAGCTGCTAAGCATTAAGGAAAAGGCAACTTCATGTCACACTTTCCTGCCAATCTAGAAAGCCCTATAGAATCATAGAATCATAGAGTTGGAAGAGACCACAAGGGCCATCCAGTCCAACCCCCTGCCATGCAGGAACTCCCAATCAAAGCATCCCCAAAAGATGGCCATGGTCTTCCAATTCATTGCTGATATTGTCAGAGTTAGTTAAGACTCACATAGCAACCACATTCCCGTAAGTAGAAAGAACAGTGTTGATTTCAAGTAAAATAAACAAGGCATGAAATGTTATGTCTAGAAAACATCTAAACATGTGTTACATATTGAGGAACAGCCAATTTACAAATTAAAACTCTGAACTGTATGAGATATTATGGCACAGCTGAAGAATTCCTTTGATAGTGGCAATCTTGACATATGCATTACCTGGCCTGGGCTTCTTTCCAGATTGTGAAATGATGATTGAGCTTCTGTGAAAATGCCTCACTTATGAAATAAAGGCTGGCAGTAGTGCTAAATATAGAGTGCTTGTTCATAACTGGCTGGAATGACAGTTTTTAAACAGAAGTACCTATGGCAGTTTGACTCAACCCTGTCACAGCCAATACTGAACCCATAATCTGGTCTGCCTGCCAACAGTTGTCTTAATCTCACTGAATTTCTTATTCTCATTTTTTCTACATCTGCTATTTCAGACTGCAGTATGTTACACTATGGAAGTGGACCCTTATTATGTTGTGTCAAATTCTCTCCCAGTACAAGTAATATGCAAAATAGAAAGTGACACAAAGTGAAACATGTTTAAACATGTACAGATGTTATGTGTCCTTAGTTGGAGCATGTGGCATCAATGCTTGCTTGTAGCTCTATGCTTTCTTGAGAAGGGGTGGTGGTCCTCTACACAGAAGCATTGAGTATCCCTATGGTCATTTGGTCAATGTGACAATATGACTCTCCCCCCCTCCACACACTTCCTGGAGGTTAATAAACTTTTATGGCTCTTTGTTTGTTCTCTTCCCTCTGTCATTCTGACAGCATGGATGCACAAACCAGGCTGTGCTTCTAAAGATGTTTTTCTTCTTACTTACACTCATGAGAGTCAGCTCTAGGGACTCTTCTACCCAAGTATAGTTTTCTCTACTGATTAGTTTGGGTTTTTTTTAGGATCTAGATGTAACAATAAAATAAGAGGTTGTACAAACATGAAGAGCTTGTGTGGGGGCAGAGTGGGAGTCAGCTCTAGGGACATAGTGACTGCATGCCAGCTTCCCTGACTCCAGCATGATCCCGCCCAAGCAACCGCATGGCAGGCAACATCACGGCAGATCTGCAGCTCAGCATTTACATGTGCTGTGCTGAAGAAGTGGAGAAAAGCTGCCCCAAATAAAGTGCCCTTTCTGTGGTGCAAAAAGGACTCACTTTTTGCAGTTTCTTTTTGTGCTGTGGAAAGGGTAGATTTGGGAAGTGGAGTGTGGTTGCCACAGCCCTGATCCAATGCTTCCAGAGGCAGCACAGAGCTTCCCCTTAGGGGTTGTCTGTTGAGCCTCTAAGTTTCTTTTTACCTACTAATGTCTCCTGTTTATTTATGAGAAGCTCAGATGTAGCCTTTTTACTAAATACCTATGGAGTTTATGCTATACAACAATTCCCACTTGGGTTGGTGAAAGGAGCAGTAGATTTGTTGTTGTTTTTGCTACTTTTGTTGTTGCTGCTGTTAATGTTACTCTTGTTAGCTCTAACACACAAGATGGTTTGTAGAAGTTAAAAGAGATGCAACTGAAAATACACATCATACAAAAATTAAAATAGAATTAAACTATCAATAGAATTAAAAACAATATCAAAGTATATCCATTAAAAAGGAAAAAAAATAGAGCATGTTATGAAAGGTCTTTTTACCATGAGCAACCAATGACCTGTGTATATCAAATAGAATCTTATAAGTTCTTATGGCATGAGACAATAATAATGGCAATATGATAAATAATCAAGAATCCCGAACAAGCTGGAAAATAATTACTAGAAGGAAGCACAATTTAATTCAACAGTTTGTATCTGAGATCCATGTTAGGATCAATTTGAATCCTACTAAAAAAAAATGGTGATGGAGTTATACTACCTTAAATTTCATTGGGAAAAACTATACTGGATACGCTAAATTAATTTTAAAAAGAGACCAAGAGGCTTGTGGCTTTAACATAATTCATATCAACACCCTAGTTCCAATCTCCATATCTGAGTATGTATGAAAACAGTCCAGGTATAGTCCCTGGATTCTTGGAAAGCTCAGAAAATAAATTTAAAAAACCTGGCCATACTTGAGAGAGAGATTATTGGAGATGCTCTCTTAAAGTGTTTCATGTTATGGAACTTGACAATCAGTCCCTCCTTTCAGATAGGTAATAGGAGCTGTCACAGCCATTATACAAAGCCATGAAGGCCTCAACAAAATCCTACATGCCTGCAGTCCTAGGTACTAAATGAAATAATCATGTCCCATCAATATTATATGCAGCAGTCTTTGTGATCATAGTTCTGAGAAGAACTCATGTAAAAATATACCTTCTTCCTTGCAACTGAACTTCATTAAACTCAATGGGTCTTACTTCTCAGTAGAGCTCTATAGGATTCCTTTGCAAATCTGTATATTTCTGCTACAATCCTGTGTACATTCACACGATCTTCTTGAAGTCAGTGAGACTTACAGGCTAAACCGACCAGCCAAAAGTGCCAGTGTCAGGGTGGAGTGGGGGCATGGCGACTACGTGCCCCAACTCAACCCTCAAGCCTCCAGGAAGCTGCCGGGCTGACCAGATGGTGGGCAGATCCACAGTTTTTCTTTGGTGCAGCATTTAGACATGCTGCCTCGAAGAAGCACAGTAAAAACACTGCCACCACAGCAAAGGCAACTTTTTGCTGGCTCCAAAAGGAGCAGCTTTTTGCCACTTCTTTTGAAGCCAGCAGATCACCAGATTGGGGTGTGAGGTACAATTGCTGTAGCCTTGATCCGGTGCTCAAAGGGGTGGCAGCAAACCTTTGGGGCCATCTGCTTAGTCCCTTACATCTGATTAGATCTTCACAGAATTGTGCTGTATATCTCCCTGGTATGGAATAAAATCTTCTGTGAATTATTCCATTACCTCTATAATATACTCTCTGAAGAGTTACTTTGTTGAATGGCAGGATAATATGTTGTAGAGAATAGGAACATTTAGGCCAGGCTAGCAACAGCCAATCAAGAGTCAGCTGGCATCCAGGGGCATAGCCAGTAACAATTGAGATTCCCCATCTCCCTCCCACCCTATAACAACACTAAAATAACAATTCCCAGTAAAAATCCCTATACAATCCATCAGGAGGGCAATATAAACTACAACATTTAATGTAGAGAAATCAGGTAGAGACAGCTGCCATCTGGTATGGACATTTAAAACCCGTTTTCAAAATATGTACAACAACAACAACAATAATAGTCCTTGGCCAATTTATTGCATGTATTTATAGCCCTGATGTATCCCTGCCATGCGTCACAGTTACACAAACATGTAACTGAAACATGGTTCTTTTTCATTTTATCTTTACATTTTGAGATTGGCTGCAAATTTATATCACATTTACAATAAAAAATTTAAATAATTCTACAGCAAAAGTGTAGTTAATTAACAAGTTAATGAGTCAGTATCTGTGTGTATTTAAAAAACTTAAAGCACTGTGTAAATTTACAGCATTATATAAATAAAGGTTAATAATAATTATAATAATAATAAAGCGCTTTAAATAATGATTGATAAGAGTGTATTAATACCAGCAACACACTCGCATGCATAATTTAAGAAGAAATTTTTGGTTTTTTCAATAGAAATTAAATTAAAATTTGAACTTGTTTCTTGATAAAGTAAAAGGGGTTGAGGTTTTATATGCAGGGTTTTTTTAATTTCATAAATTTATCCTCACATACTCAATCCTTTATTTTAAGGGGATGGAACCCAGAAACAATGTAATGATTATGTCAGAGTTATTATTACATATTAAAACGTAAAACCAGTTTAACCATTCATTGAACAGTTGACAAACCAGTATATTTTATTACATGATCAATTTACAATTTCTTGTATAGTAATGAAAGGCTTTCAAAACAATAAGATATAATTCCTCAACAAATGGCTTTATGTCTATATGCCAAGGCAATGTGATAACTTTCACTGCTTTTCCTATTAAAAAGTTGTGATAAATTTCAAGTACTTACCTGTTTTAGTTTGCTGTCTGAAATTTGCTTCAAGGGAAAAACCACCCCTATGTGTGAAGGCTGGGAGGAAGTGCTTCTTAATCATCAATTCGTCATGTAAACAGAGCTCCCTGACCCTGTAGCATTTTCCAACAGCAAAGAAGCAGAGGGAAATGCTCATCAGTCCTTGCCTTGGCAATGCCAGCCCCAGCACTCCATAGAATGGAGGTACAACACTTAAAGTGTTGTCAAAGTGTATTATTTCAACAGTGTAGACCCTCCATCCTATAGAATTCTGGGATTCTTTGACCAAAAAAAAAAAAAAAAAAAGCTTTTTTTTTTTTTAAAAAAAAACTTTTTAAAACTACAAATCCCAGCATTCCATAGAATGGAGCTACAACATTTAAAGTGGTGTCAAAGTGTATTATTTCAACAGTGTAGACCCCCCCCCCCAATCCTATCAAATTCTAGGATTTGCAGTTTGCTGAGGGGCATTTTGAAAGTTCAGCCAGAGAGAGAGAGACTCTCTGAACTACAACATCCATAATCCCACATCACATTGCCGTGGCAATATTGCTCAAGCTGCTAGCAGCTACTGGCCAGAAGAAGAAAGCTTGCTAGGCTAGATACCATCTTTTGGTCAAGGAACCTGTTGGCATGTATGTAGACTGATCACCCATCAAATAGGGCAGTCCTTCCCAAATGGAAAGGAGATGACAGAAGACAGTCACCTCTGAAGGCTGAGGGTCTAGGTGATTTATCCATTTCACATCTCTTTGCTATGATCTCGTTTGCCCTGTTGTAAAAGAAGTTTATTTACATAATGAAACCCAGGCTTCCCCTTCCCCATGCTGCTGGGAAGCCACTATACCCAGATTCCATCACTGAAGGGGGGGGGGGGGTCTCGACCCTAATAACCCTCCCCTTCCCTATGTCCCTGTGGCATCAGTGAATAGTTTGCTGGCTGGGTGGAGATGAAAATTCTGTTAGTGAACAGTTTAAAATATTATTATTATTATTATTATTATTATTATTATTATTACTATTATTATTTCTAGCCTGCCCCTCTGAGCGAGCAATCGGGGCAGGGTACAAGATAAAATTAAAAACAAGACAATTAAAATATCCAATCCCATTCCCATCTCCCCCACTTAAAAAAGAATTAAACCAACAACAAGTTAAAACATAGTGCAAATAGTGGACAGTCAACAATAACAAACTAAAAGTTCCTTGAACTGTATTGGTGATGAGGATTAGGGACTGGCGAAAGGTTTGGAGCCGGGTGACATTAAGCATTTTCCGGGAGGGCCTGCTGGAAGAGATGCGTCTTCAAGGTGTTCTTAAAGCTATCGGTGGATGGGATGAGACGCAACTCGTCCGGCAGGTCATTCCAAAGTTTGGGGGCAACCGCTGAGAAGGCCCTCTGGGAGGTCTCTGTCAGACTAGTCTTCATGGACTGTAAGAGACTCCTCCCAGAGGATCGAAGTGTGCAGGGGGGGGGGTCGTACAGGGAGAGGCGGTCCCTTAGATATGATTGACCTGAGCCATGTAGGGCTTTATAGGTTAAAACCAACACCTTGTACTGTGCCCGGAAACTGATTGGCAGCCAGTGGAGAGATTTTAGCACAGGTGTCATGTGCTCTCTCCTAGATGTACCTGTAATAAGTCTGGCTGCCATATTCTGAACCAGTTGTAGTTTCCGAGTTAAGCACAGGGGTAGCCCCATGTAGAGTGCATTACAGAAGTCCAATCGTGAG
The DNA here is from genome assembly GCA_034509955.1 of Urosaurus nigricauda. Taxonomy (NCBI): domain Eukaryota; kingdom Metazoa; phylum Chordata; class Lepidosauria; order Squamata; family Phrynosomatidae; genus Urosaurus; species Urosaurus nigricauda. The sequence goes on from JAOEGL010000003.1 coordinate 66,630,479, forward strand.
GTTACCAGAGCATGTATCACAGTTTCCCCGATCCCTCATCTCCATGAAAGGGTGCAGCTGGCGGATCAGCCAATGCTGGTAACAGGCACTCCTGACCGTCGCATTCACCTGACTAGTCATGTGAAGCGATGAGTCTAGGAGGACCCCCAGACTGCAAACACAGTCCTTAGGGGACAGTGTGACTCCATCAAGAACTGGAGATTGTATTCCCAAACCCGGTTTCGGGCCTGTGACTGTGAGTACCTCCGTTTTGCTTGGACTGAGCTTCAGTTTGTTTTCCCTCATCCAATCCATTACCTCCGCAAAGCAGGAGTTGAGAGGAGAGACACCATCTGAGGTCTGAGCAGACGATCTTGTCATGGAGAGATATATCAGAGTGTCATCAGCGTACTGAAGACACCGAGCTCCATGCCTCCAAATGATCTCGCCAAGCAGCTTCATACAGGATGGAGCCCTGTGGGAAGCCACAATTAAGCTCGATCTTAGAAGAGCAACTGTCCCTGAGCCTCACCCTTTGGGATTTACTGCAGAGAAAGGACCGGAACCACCAAAACACGGTGCCACCGATCCCCAACTCTCCAAGGCAGATAAGGTCTTGTTGAGTCCAGAGAATGACAAATTATTGAGGGTTCCACGAAGGAACTGGGTGTAAGCCAGAAGAAGGACTGTGTGAGTGTTCTTGAGAACAGGAATATAGATATTGTGAGAAGATTTGTATACAGAAACTGACATTGTAACAAAATTAAAACCAAAAAAGTAAACTTACCAACTGAAACAAGTATCACAAGAGCATGAAACAACAATTGCTTTATTTACATATATTCAAGTATCGTTTGTTTGGAACCTCTGTTTAATAGAGTTTTGATATTATTTTAGTAAAAGCTTGTCTTCAGTTTGAATATGCATCCACGTTACCAATATAAAGTCTTTTGAAACAAAGATTTTTTAAAAGGGTCTATGATAATTTGGTGGCAGTGTGGGGCAAAAGGCTCAGAGTCCTGTCATCCAAAAAATATAGGGGTTACCTGAGAAGTGTGTCACATAAATTGGTGGCAGCAGTGGGATAAAAGGCCTGTAGTACTGTCATCCTAAAACATAGTAGTTACCAGAGAAGTGTATCACATATGTGGTTGAAAGATTTTGAAAAATTGATATTGATTTTTACCAGGAAAGGTCTTTCTTTCTTTCTTTTAGCTTACTGCTTAGAATTTGTATTGCGGTCTTAAGAACAATGACTTAGAATTCAAAGTTCCATTGTCTTACTTTTAAAAAGTTTTCTTGCTTGTTTTTTTTTTTTTTAAAGACTACATCAGTACTAATGGAATTTAGCCCACAATAGCACCAATAACATTACTTGAATTGTATGAGAAGTTAATTTTGGTATTGTAAATTTCTTCTGTATACAATCGAATCCTTTTTGTTTGTCAGCAGTATGTTTAAAAAAAAAAAAACCCACAAACATTAGAGAAGCATTTGCAATCAAGTCACAGAATAACCATGATTCATTTTATTCACTATGTTTTCTTGAATGACACCAATTTATCCTACCCACGTAAAACCTTCTCCGTGACTATATATTAAGTTTAATTGTTTGGTAAAAGTAGGCATTTACAGTGTGTATGTGCTTCTTTACAGTTATAACAGTTATAGTTATAACAAGATATAAGGAGGAAAAAATTAAGCAGTTCTAAGAGATGATGATGATGATTTTATCCGTTTATATTTAACCTTTCTCCCAGTAATGGGACTCGATGTCTAACAGTGTTTTAAAAATAAGATGCAACAAAATTCCATGTGTGTGTGAGAGAGAGAAATGCAAATGAATACACAAACACATATTTTTCTCTTTAAAAAGCATAAACACACAGGAAAGGCAAAGGGTGCTCAAGCTGAGGATAATGGAGCAGAGGGCAGATTAGGAGAATTTCAGCACAGAATAAGTAAAGACAAGAGATAGTACAGGAATACCTGGTTAAAATAAATGAATATAAATCTCCAGGACCAGATGAACTATATCCTAGAGTATTAAAAGAACTGGCAAATGTAATATCGGAATCACTGGCAATAATATTTGAGAACTCCTGGAAAACAGGAGAAGTCCCAGTAGACTGGAGGAGGGCAAACATTGTCCCCATCTTCAAAAAGGGGGAAAAAGAGGATCCCAACAATTATTGTCCAGTTAGTCTGACATCAATACCAGGAAAGATACTAGAGCAGATCATTAAACAGGCAGTCTGTGAACATCTAGAAAGTAATGCCATAATCACAAAAAGTCAACATGGGTTTCAGAGAAACATGTCATGCCAGACCAACCTGATCTCTTTTTTAGATAAAATTACCAGCTTGGTAGATGAAGGGAATGCTGTGGATATAGTATATCTTGATTTCAGTGAGGCCTTTGCCAAGGTTCCACATGACATTCTTGCAAACAAGCTTATAAAATGTGGGCTAGATAAGTTAACTGTTACATGGATTTGTAATTGGTTCACCGGCTGAACCCAAAGGGTGCTCAACAATGGCTTCTTCTCAACCTGGAAAGAAATGACAAGTAGGGTGCCACAGGGCTCTGTCCTCTGCCCAGTCATATTCAACATCCTTATTAATGACTTGGATGACAGAATTGGGGGCATACTTATCACATTTGCAGATGACACCAAATTAGGAGGAGTAGCTAATACCCCAGAGGACAGGATCAAAATTCAATATGACCTGAATAGACAAGAAAGCTGGGCCAAAGCTAACAAAATGAAATTCAACACAAGAAAAATGTAAGATTCTGCATTTAGGGCAGAAAAATGAAATGCACAGATATAGGATGGGGAACATCTGGCTGGATGAAACTAAGTGTGAAAGAGATCTAGTAGTCCAAATAGACCACATGTTGAACATTAGTCAGCAGTGTGATGCGGCAGCTAAAAAGGCCAAAGCAATTTTAGACTGCATCAATAGAAGTATTGTGTCTAGATCAAGGGAAGTAATAGTGCCACTCTATTCTGCTTTGGTCAGGCCCCACTTGTAATACTGTGTCCAGTTCTGGGCACCACAATTCAAAAAGGATGTGGAAAAACTGGAGTGTGTCCAAAGGAGAGCAACTAAGATGGTGAAGGGTCTGGAAACCATGCCTTATGAGGAGCGACTTAGGGAGATGGGGATGTTTAGCCTGGAGAAGAGAAGGTTAAGAGGTGATATGATAGCCCTGTTTAAGTATTTGAAGGGGTGTCATATTGAGGAGGGAGCAAGCTTGTTTTCTGCTGTTCAAGAGACTAGAATGCGGAACAATGGATACAAGCTCCAGGAAAAGAGATTCCACCTCAACATTAGGAGGAACATCCTGACAGTAAGGGCTGTTGGACAGTGGAACATACTCCCTCGGAGTGTAGTGGAGTCTCCTTCCTTGGAGGTCTTTAAGCAGAGGCTGGATGGCCATCTGTCGGGGATGCTTTGATTGGGAGTTTCTGTATAACGGGGGGGGGGGGGTGGACTGGAGGGCCCTTGTGGTCTCTTCCAACTCTATGATTCTATGAAAAACATTGACGAATAACCAACAGTGTCACTGGACTTTGGGAAGTAGCTTTCAGGACTGCAGCTCTGGGAAGGTATTTGCTCTAAGATCCATCAACCCTAAAAACCTGCTCCAGAGAGATGGAAACTCTCTCAGATAGAGTTGCAGGATTGTGGAAGACTTCAAGGGGAAGAGAACTAAAACTCTGATACTACAATGTGTATCATGTTAGATGCAGGGAATTGATACAAGCAACAACAAAAATTTCATTGAAACAAGTTGAAAAATTGAGCACTAAGTAGTGCACATTATTCCTATTGATTTCTACAAGTCGTGCACAGAATCAATTCTGTCTATATTGTTTCTTATGTAAAACGGTGTAGTGTGTGTATAATCATGAAAGTGAAAATAATGAATAATGCATGGAAAATAAATGTCTCAATAAATCATAGAATCACAGAGATGGAAGGAGCCTAATTTAAATCTAGTCCAATCCTCTACTCAGTGCTGTTTATTACTGTGAGGTCTGCCAGTTGAAATACAGTAGAGCCTTGATTATCCAACCTTCAATTATCCAAAATTCTGGATTATCCAACGTAGCAGCTGTAGTGATTTCTTTAAATTTTCTGTGATTTCTTTAAATTTTCAGAGGTTTATACTGTTTACACTGTTCATCACAATGTTGATCAGTGATTTCTTTACATTTACTTTTACTGTTATTGAAATAAATCTTCAATACATTTGAAATTCATAGTGATTTCAAGGCTTTTCTTGGACCTTCCAGATTATCCAACATTTTCAGTTATCTAACTATCACCCAGCCCAGTTTGTCGGATAATCGAGACTCTACTGTATAACTTTGAAGTTTGATTGAATTAACTCAGTCACAAATGGACAATCAAGGGTCATGAACATTACAAAAAGATATGCTTACATGATTGTCCTTGATTGCCCAATTGAGACCAAGGACATTTTCACACAGGAACCTATGTGCTTCTATCCCGAAAATGGTTAAAGTGCTGGCATCCCAGAAAAGCAAGCCCATTTGCTGAGGGTTATCACACACAAGAGCACAACAAAGGGTTAAAGGCACATTACTTAAGGTCCAATGTGAATTTGGGTTATCAAATGGAGGAGGACAAACCCCCATTGCTAGCTTAGAAATTCATTTTCTGCACATGCTGCAAAATGTCATTTCCACAAGTGCATCCACCCACATGCTCCAGGGACAGAAGAGAAACCGGGAGGAAAAAACACTTTGCCCCAGAAGCCATGTCAGAGGAAGGCAGGATGAGGCTTCCCTTTACAAACTCCATAAAATCACACACAAAGACACACATGCAAACACAAGAGAAAGAAAGAGGAGGGGGCTGGGTCCATAAACTTGCCTGATTCCACAGAAGGCTGAAACTTGCAAATGCTCTCCTTTTCTAGGACATATCCTCTATTTTTCCCTCCTGTCCAGGAGGAATGCCAAAACACCCTCTCTCTCTCTGCCTTTTCCGAACAGTTGTGCCCTTAATTAGAGGCCCCATTAGAGGAGGAGAGCAGCAGGGCTAAGGAAGTGTGTGTATGTGTATCCCTTTAAGAACAAGCCTGCCTTAAGAACAGCAAAGGGCCCTGGGAACGAGGAGGCATCTGGAGGCTTTGTTTTCAGACAGCTGCCATTAAGTGAAGAGAGTTGAATTTGCAAGCAAAATGGCAATGCAAATACAACAGTTTTGCGAAATTGCTTATTTTTTTTATTCACTTCACTTTCTGTCAGGAATCTGTCCTGAATGCATGCAGCATCATGTGAAAAGCAGCTGTGAACTTGTTCCTAATGCCCTGGATGACCCTGCATTGCACCAGCATAACCTTCAAATTTTCCCCGTGTGAAAAAGTCCCAAGTGAGTTTGGTTATAAGGGATGTTGAAAGAGGCATGGTGATCTGCTGAGAGGGAATAAAGAAGCATCTGACAGGGTAGGCATTACTAACTTCTTCCAGTATGCTGGAAGATGGAGGGAAGCCAGAGGAGTGTGTGAGACACAATGGCTAGTATTTCTGCCAACTGCATTATATACAACTGTGTTACGTTCAGATGAGAGGTCAGTTTTTGGCCCTTGGGCCTTTTGAGGGGCCTCATGGATTGTCCTAAATGTCCCAGACAAATCCACCATGGAATTTTGAGAGGAATATAAAATAGTTCAAGGGGAGATGTGAGCTATTTAAAAGACAAAGTGCTTCCCCTAGCCTTTCAAGAGAGGCAGCTCACCCTTTCTTGTAGCCACAAAAATGCAGCCAAGAGAGACTGGAGAGGTCAGGGGCCACAAAAACAGATTTAGTGATACACATGTGTCCCCATGTAGTTTGGCAGTTGGCCACATGCATCCCACTCCCTTTGCTACTGAAATATTGGGGCGGGGGGCACGGTGATAGATTAGATGAATATAACCACATAAAATGCAAGCAGTACACTCTAGGACTTATTCCATTGCCCCTCCTATGGTGCCTTGGGCCAGATATGGCCTATCTGGTTCCAGGGACAGCAGAGATTACAATGTGTTTGCGTGCCCATGCCCATCAATTTATGGTGAGCAAGAAGAGTGTTTTATGGTTAATGGGGATAGAACATCAATGTTTAATGTAAATAAAGGGGTTCGACAGGGTTGCCCACTTGCACCATTATTATTTATATTAACTTTGGAGGTTTTATTGAACAGGATTAGAAAAGATGAATTAATTAATTGAAGGAGTAAAGATTAAAAAGCATAGTTATAAATTGTGTGCATACGCTGATGACTTGGTTTTGACACTCTCCAATATAAGTGAATGTAGTGATTACCTTATGCAAACCCTTAAAAATGTGGGTAAGTTTTGGGATATCAGATTAATAACTAAAAGACCACGATGTTGACAATGAATTTTTCTGGAGGGGTGGTGAGAAAAATTGTAGAGGTAACAGAATTTCCAAAAAGGAAAATGGTGAAATATTTAGGAATTCTATTAACGACCAAGAATACTGTTGTTGTTTTTTTGTTTTTTTGGTGCAAATAATTATAAAAAAGTCTGGAATGAAATCAGGATGGGATAAATTAAAACTCTCATGGTTAGGTAGAATCACTACTATTAAAATGTCAGTCCTCCCAAGAATGCTTTTTTTTATTATGAATGATATACCATTTAAAGAATGGAATAAGAATATTACTGAATTTATATGGCAGAAGAAGAGACCAAGAATAAAGCTAAAAATTATGCAGGATAAAATAGATAGAGGTGGCTTGGTGGTGCCTAATTTAAAATGATATTTTTATGCATCTGCCTTAGATTGGATAATGGATTGGCTTAAATTGCAGGATAGTAGATTGCTAAATATTGAGGGATTTTATTCTAAAATTCGGTTTCCATGCTTACATGTTTTATGACAAGACCAAAACTGATAAAAACCTTTGTAATCATTATGTTCGTAATTCATTAATAAGAGTCTGGAAAAAATATAAGTTTAAATGGTGCCCCAAAATCCCATTATGGGCCTCACCAGCAGAAGTCTTTCTTAGAAGAGAAGTCTGTAGTAAAGAGAAATGGATCCTATATGCTGATATTACTAAAATTTATCAAGGCCAGTTATATATAAAAACTCAAGAAGAATTAATTAAAGAAGGCTTTTCCTGTAACTGGTTCTCGTATAGACAACTGAATGAGAGGTTTAAAATGGATGACAAATTATTTGGTATTGGAACGGCAGAACAAGAATTGGAGAAAATAGTCAAGGAGGAACAAAAAAAAAAATCTAGATTTTATAATTTGATTCAGAACTGGGAATTAGAAGATGAGACTGTCAAAGAATTTATGATCTCATGAGCAAAAGATTTAAATAAAAAAATAATGTTTGATCAATGGGAGAAATTGTGAAAGGTTAAAATTAAATATACCCCAAAGTATTGAGATATGGGAAAATGGTTATAAATCAATGTACAAATGGTATTTGACCCCACATAGGCTGTCCAAAATGTTTAATGGGAATAAGAATAAGTGCTGGAAGTGTTGCACAGAAGTGGGAACTTATTTACATATGTGGTGGAATTGTGAGAAATCCTAGAAGTATTGGAGAATGATACATGAGGAGATGAAAAAAAAATTGAGTTTAATATCCGGATGGACCCAAAGATGTATCTTTTGAATATAGCGGATGATGATAAGCTAAGTAAATTAGGAAAAAAATGAAGAGAAAGTAATCTTTTTGGCAATTGCAGCAGCCAGAATTTTCTACGCAAGATACTGGAAATCAGAAGCAACTCCATCAGTAGAGGAATAGTGGTTAAAACTTTATGACTTTTATGAGATGGATAAACTCTCTACTTTATTAAGAAATAACTACCTTTAATAAAGACTGGAATTCTTGGTTGAGTTGTTAAAAAAATAGGTAAATAAAGTAGATATATTGTGTTGGTAGTTTTCTAATGTATAAATATTGAAATAAAGTTGTTAAATGTATATGTTGGTGGGGACTTAATATATAGATTATATATGATGTAGAAATATTGGTACAACTTCTGTAACTTTGTAAAGTATGGTTTGATTGAATATTACAGATAGTTCTTAGAAGACAGAGATAAGGATAAAGAAAAATTAAGTTTGAATAGGAGAATGTATGGAAATGCTGGGGAAGAAAAAAAAGGATAAACAACCCTGAGATAAACAGTGGTTTAATCCTCTGTCAATAATATAATTTTGAATTTGTCCTTTTTTATTTTATAAGAATTTGTGAAATTTTAGAAGTGCTATGAAACTTGATCAGTTCAGGAAGTAGTATTTGTTTGTTTGTTTGTTAAGGTCTGTATGTTATGTTATTTGTTATGTTATGTTATGATATGTATATTATGTATATTTTAAATCAATTAAAAATATTTAAAAGAAAAAAAATATGATGAGCCTGTACTTTTCCTAGGGTTTTCTTAGGCAAGGAATACTCAAAGGTGACCTTGCCAGTTCCTTCCTCTGAAAGCTAGCCTACAGCACCTGGCAGCCTCCTATCCAAGTATTAACCATAACTGACTGGCCTTGCATAGCTTCCATGATCCAAATATAGTTGGACTGCATCTTCCAGCATTCCTCAGCATTGGGTACATCAGCTAGGGGCTGCCATTAGTTGCATTCCAACAATTGCTGGATTCAATAACTGCACATAGTTCAGTGCATTATAGGATGAACAAAAAAGAACAGGGTAGAGAAAAAGAGAATATTAGAGATTGGAAAAGTTTTGGACTACAGCCCCCATAATCCACTTTCAAGCTATAGGAAGTCAAAACTTATCTCATCTTATCTTCTTCATTCTATTTTACTCATAAATTATACCCCTCCCCCCTCTCCCTCCCTTGTATGACATTTTTGTTTTAGCTGGGACAAATTTGAATCCAGTCATTGCAAAAACAACAGCAACACACAATTTTAACACCTCATTGGGAAAACAGCTTTCTGTCACTTGCTACAGTTTGTCAGTGTGAATATGCACACACTCTTGCACCCCTGCTGTTTAATTGCACTGATGCAATAAAACAATAAAATTCCCAGATTTCAACAAATTTCAAAAGGAATTTCCTACATATTTACTTCATTTGCAAATGAACCTTCTGAAAATTCTCACACCTAGGCAATCATATGGCAAAATTCTCAGCTAATACATAAAGCAATAAAAGGGGCTGAAAAATCAACAATTTGTATGTTTAGCAAAGAGCAACAAATGATAGACATCCCTAACTGAAAATGATATGAAAACTCCCTCCTAAGAGACAAAGGGTAGGCAGCTTATGGCAGTCTCCAACAAGGTCACACCTATCTGTTTCTTGACTTTGTTGGAAGCTATCATAAGCAGCCTACATTTTGTCTCTTAGACAGATAAATGCCTGTAGAAGAGTATTATTTTCCCATTGATGTCTGTGAGAGATACATATGCCTGTGTGGTTCATCCATAAATGACACATACATTGTCAGTTCCTTATGCATGTCACTTGTATATGACTCCCATTTTCTCAAGATCTGAGATATTTGATGCCTTACATGAAAAGACAATACATAATTGAGCCTATACCAAGGAGAAGGTTTTTAAGCAGAGGCTGGATGGCCATCTGTCGGGGATGCTTTGATTGGGAGTTCCTGCATGGCAGGGGGTTGGACTGGATGGCCCTTGTGGTCTCTTCCAACTCTAAATTTCTATGATTCTATGATTCTAAGTCTATTTTCTTCCCTTGTGTGTAACAACCTTGTTTATAATAATAAAATAGCCTGAAAGATTACTAAGCTGCCTAGTCAGTTTCCTATATTAAAATACATGGATATACCACTACTTGCTTCACTGGAGAGATGATGTTACATCTGCCTGTCTGGCCTATACAGTTGTTCACAAGTCAGGAGCCCAGATAATCAATGGTTGACAAGCAGGGCCTCCAAAGAGATAAAAATTAGCTAACAAATGGCAAAGAACCCTTAAAGTCTCTTCCTAAAGAGAGACAGTTGGGCAGCCATGCCTGTTTAACAATTACAATGGGGCCCTCCTTGAGCATACAGTGATGGCAAGCCCAGAGGGGAGGCAGAGAAGGAGAAGGAAGAAGAGAATGAGGAAGGCAAGGTGAGAGAAGGAGGAGGAATAAGAGGAAGGGGCAGCATGGCAAGGTGCGGTGCGAGGAGGAGGAAGAGAAGGATGAGGAACACGAGGTGTGGTGTGAGGCAGGAGGAGGAGGAAGAAGACAAAGAGGAGGCTGGGAGGCGCATTCCTTGCCCACTGCCACACAGGCCAGCCACCTAGTAGCAGCCCTGATGCCCCATGGCTGGGATGGGGAGGGAAGGGAGGGAGCCAGCAGGAGGAGGAAGAAAGGGGCTCAGCAGCAGGGCTCCACCTCAGGGTGAGGGGCCTCTGGCTGTGGGGGCTCTGGGACCAGTTATTCAGCTCCAGGTAACGGGAAAGGAAGGAGGGCACCTGGCTCCCCATAGCGAGACACCAGCAGCAGTGGGAAGATTGACTGCACCAGGAGCAGCAAGTACCATTGTCTTCAATGGTGGCACAGCCACATGGTCTCCCAGTGGGTTTCATGGTGTCCTCAAGGTGAACCTATCATGGGGTTTCCTTGGCAAGATGCTATAGCCTTCTTCTGAGGCTGAAAGAGTGTGACTTGTGTGTGTAAATTAGGACCATACTTGAAAATCTGATAATTTTAAAGTGACATGAACTTCTGACCCTTGCTGTAAAATATAAGATACTGGGTATGATCCAGCAGAAAACTGCATCTTATTGATTTAGTTATGTCCTCATTATTTTCTTTTGAAATCAATAGGACTTAAAAGTGTTGTTGCTGTTGTTGGGAGGCACTTTCTAGCTTATTTAAAACAATACAGATTTAAAAAATATATAAAACCAGAAACAAAACTGTTTAATTATCACACAATTAAAAGCCCACAACAGTCAAATTTGAAAAAAAAAATCTGAAGGGACAGAAATATTTTTACTTGCTGGCAGAACAATAGTAAGGATAGAGCCATCCTAGCCTCCTTAGTGATGGAGTTTCAAAGTCTGGGACCAGCCATCTCAGAAGCCCTCTCCCTTATTTCCAACAAATGACCTGGAGAAGAATTTAAAAGTGACAAGTTTGTTTCAGTCATGCTCATGGTATTTGTTAGCTTGCCATTTGTTAGCTTGCCATCTTTCTTAGAAAAAAATGAGATAGAAATCATATTGTGGTATTATGAATGTGTAACCACCATAGTTATGTCAGTACACAGTGAATTCTGGCCAGACCCCTTTAATCTGCATTAACTGAGAAACAACCACTGTGATCAACAAGAGTCAGTTTCCCTGTCATTCACGAAGCATCTGATTGATGTCCCCACCCTTTTTCTGGAAAGCCATGTTGCTGCAGTGGCCTGAAGTGCCTTTGCCCAGCTTCAGCTGATGTACCAGCTGCACCATTTCTTCCATAGTAGAAGTATGATTATGCATATCTAATATTGTGGCTATTTCAATAAATTAGCCTAAAAATATTAGAAAGACTGAATTATTTTCCCATATTAAAATCCTGAGATTCCAGGACTTAAAAAGTGTTTGAGTGGAATGTTGATGGTAAATTGCTGGTTTGGACAAGCTGTGAGCCCAGAAAACCAGAATCTAATGAGAGTGACATCCAAACAGATGCAGATTAGCTGACAAATGGCAAAGAACCCTCATTGCCTTGCTCTAAACAGAGTGTTTCTGGAGTATTTAGCCTCTTAATACTGCATTTAATGCAGGTGAAGCACTCAATAGTAAGTATGGATATCTGTGCAGGGGCAGGAGCCAGCTTTTCACACTCTCCACCCAGCTGCAATAATTCATCACAAGCTATACCCAAGCTGCAAACTAGAAATGACCTTACATTACTTCCAGCTCCTGCCAAGGTTCATTTGGTGACTCTTTAAGAAGGAGGGAAGGGGTCAGGGGCTAATGAACACTGAAGCATTTGTGAGCAGATTTGAGGCATTTAGGATCATTTGAGGTGACAATTATCCTCACAAATGTTGAAAGTAATTGGGGACAGCTCTAGGAACTTAGAGGTGTTCCAGGAGCTTTGATGGTATGAAATGGGACTTTGGCCCACATGGAACCATCTACCCCTGGAAGATGGAAATAGGCTGTGTTTAAAGGACCAGCCAAGAAAAAACACAAGAAGCACCACTGCATGATAAAAGAATAGATGCTGGTTCAAGGTAAAATTGACCACCTAGTGGGAAGTGACCCAAACATTCTTTCCTTTCTCATTTCTCTTCTCATATTCACCGGTTATATTTAGTTTATTCATACCCAGAATGGTACCTATGCCCAGCTTCTGGGAAACCAGCATTCCACCATGGCCATCATTGACCTGTGCTCTCTGACCCAATGGACACCACTTGGCTTTGCCTGGGAGATGCCATTTTAGGTTTTCAGTGCCCTTGAGTGAGCCTAGACCATTCATACTGTGAGAAAACATTTTGACCTCTGTTGAACATGTTTGATGCCATCACAGAAGGCTGGTTCTGGGTATTATGCACCACAGAAGTGTGAATGTGTGTGTGTGGGGGGGGGCATCATTTTTCAATTAGAAGGCTACCCTCAGTACAGGGAACCTTATTTCTGCAGTAGCAGTTGTGAGATATTGATTACTTAGATCCACAGACTAAGTCATACAGACTGTAGACTTGGAAACTTTTGAAACATGTACAAATAAAAATCAATAGTGCATTTTGCCTGGGGGATCCCAAAAGCAACACAGAACTATTGTACTTTGAAATGTTTTCAGAAGAGAAAACAAAAACATACTTCCCATAAGATAAGTATTGTCGTATCCTTGGTAACAAAGGGTTGAAGGAATAGAAGAAACAGGGATGAGTCTCAATATTGACCTAAACTAAAAGCAGGCAGACTGTTGTCATATTCTATTAAGTAAGAAGTCACCATCTTACTGCCCAGTTCTGCTCTGTTGTCATTCCAAGAACAACAGATGGAATGTTTTTGCCTACACTGCTTCTCTTAAAAGCAAAGATGTTATCAGGATGTAGGATAATCAGATGGAAAAAAAAAACATATCCCTCTAATATATGACTATTACTTCCAATTTAATCAAATCTAAATCTAGTCTAAATCTAAAAGTCTTTTTTTTTTTTAAAAGGACAATACTGGTCAGAGCTCATAATCATTCCTCATAAAAATTCCAGTTTTTGTTACCTGGTAACTTTCTATAGTTGTATAATTAAAGATGGGGCATAGTAGGGAGTCATATTGTTAAGTAACTGGGAATATTAATCTGCTGCAAATCCGTCGAGATCCATCATTAAAGCCTGATCTGTTTTCAGCCTATACCTGAATTATGGGTAGTTCTAACAGCCATGCATTTTATGATAAGCATTTCATTCCTTTCTCTAAGAGTGCTAGCAGACTCTCAGAATTTACCATGTAGTTCAAATATTTCCAATTAAATCAGTGTATTTATTTAGGATAAATGCTTAGTAGCTTCATTCAAACGATTAGCCATCATTGTATGTGCACCAGGATTCAGGTGAAGATTGCATAAAAGAAAATATCAAAATGTTATGTTATTTTGATTGAAGAGGAACATTTTCTAGGAATGATGTAATGTGGTCTTCCCTTCCATCGTTTTTTTCTAATCCATTGACCAGTATTCTTCCATATTTTTTATTCTATCAAAGCAATGAATTATATGTTTTAAAAAGTCTTTATACCTTAAATATGTGGATTATTTAAAAATAATAATTTTTAAAAGTCTTAACAAGAATTTTTGAGTACATTTTGCCTCTCTTATATTTTTTTTAGCTCATAATAAAGAATTCTGCATCTTACAGAATCCAATTGCCCATTAACACTACAGTGTTATATGTCATTATTATGATACTTTAACTGCTGTGGTTGTGTCCAATGGACTCCTGAGCTTAACAGTTTAGGATGTAGAATTTAGAATCCTCAACCACAGTGTGCTAATGCTTCACCAATTACAAACCCTGGGATTGGAATAATAATACTATAATTATGTATAAATATAATTATATATAATTATGTGTAAATAAAACTTTATTTATATCCCGAGTCTCTGTCCACAACAATCAAAGCAGCTTACAGTTAAAAGAATATATATAAAACCTCATATCCCAATAGTTCCCACCCTCCTCTAAAAGATTGATTAAACAATTAACTATTAAAACACACTGCGCCAGCCGGAACACCTGCCTATCCCCGCCTGCGGAGGAGGACATTAAGGGAGCTGGTGGGAGTGGCGTCCCTCATTGCTGGCCCCCGGCTCCTCAGCTGAGCGCCTGCACCAGCCGGAAGACCTGCCCAACCCCGCCCGCGGAGGAGGTCTCTTAGGGAGCCAGTGGGAGCGGCATCCCTTGTTTGTCCAACAATGCCAGCGCCGGAACACCTTTTTGACTTTGGGAGGGTGGAGTGCCAGTGGGAGGAGCACTCCATAAAATGCCAGCTTGCTCCCTCCCCAACAGCACCAGCGCCGGAACATCTTTACCGTTCATGGAGGACTTCGGGATTAATCTGATTAACCTATGCTTGTTGTAATGGTATTGTAATTGTAAATTATTATGTTTATATTGTAAACTGCTTGTTGATATTGTATTGTACAAGTTTGTATTGATGTTATGCATAGGTGATATTGTGAATATTTGTGATATTGTAGGTATATATATGATGATACATTAGGTTTTTGTCTTTATTATTTGCTGACTTTATTATTGCTGACTGTATTGTGTATAGTTTATTGCTGTAATCCTGCCTTGATCTGAAAGAAAGGTGGGACATGCACATTATCATCATCATCATCATCAAATGAACAAAAGTGAGTGAATGGGGCTACAGCATATTTAGAGGGATGGTTCAGTTGGTGGCTGGATTTGCTATTTGGGAAAGGCCTGCTTGAAGAGAGCCTTCTTGACAGCTTTTTTAAAGCTGTCTAAATTGGTAATCTGACGGATCTCCTCTGACAAGCCGTTTCATAATCTGGGAGCAGTTGAAGAAAAGGTCCTCCAGGTTGTAGTAGTCAGCCTAGTTTTTATAGGCTGCAGTAAATTCCTCCCAGAGGACCTGAGTGTGTGGGGTGGATTGTACAGGAGGAGGCCATCCTGAAGATAGGTTGGACCCAAGCCATTGAAGGTTTTATAGGTCATAATCAACACCTTGTACTATGCCTGGAAACCAATGGGCAGCCAGTGGGGTGATTTTAAAATAGGTGTTATATTATCACTTCTGGTTTTATCAGTGACCAACCTGGCTGACATTCTGAACCAACTGAAGTTTCCAGATTAAGCATAAGGGTAGCCCCATGTAGAGTTCATTGCAGAAACGAATCGTGAAGTTACCAGCACAGTTTCCAGGTCCCCCATATGTAAGACCCCCTGGGGTGAGATACTAGAGCTCTGTGGCTGGGAATGCTAGATGCCTTTTGCTAAAATGCAGTTTCTAGAATTCCATAGGACAGAACCTTAGCCATTCAAGTGGAACCATAGTGCTATAACTGGCCAGTGTGAAAGTCAGCAAGGGTTTCAGAGAAAGAAGTCATGCCAGACAAACCTGATCTCTTTTTTTGGTAAAATTACTAGCTTGGTAGATGAAGGGAATGCTGTGGATATAGTATATCTTGATTTCAGTGAGGCCTTTGCCCTGGTGGCGCAGTGGTTAAATGCCTGTACTGCAGCCACTCACTCAAAACCATAAGGTTGCGAGTTCAAGACCGGCAAAGGGCTGAAGCTTGACTCAGGCTTGCATCCTTCCGAGGTCGCTAAAATGAGTACCCAGATTGTTGGGGGGGCAAATAGCTTACAATTGTAAACCGCTTAGACACTCATTAAGGGTAAGAAGCAGTATATAAATGAAGCTGTTTGTTTTGTTTTGTTTTGTTTGCCAAGGTTCCACATGACATTCTTGCAAACAAGCTTATAAAATGTGGGCTAGACAAGTTAACTGTTACATGGATATGTAATTGGTTGACTGGCTGAACCCAAAGGGTGCTCAACAATGGCTTCTTCTCAACCTGGAAAGAAATGACAAGTGAGGTGCCACAGGGCTCTGTCCTGGGCCCAGTCATATTCAACATCTTTATTAATGACTTGGATGACAGAATTAGGGGCATACTTATCACATTTGCAGATGACACCAAATTAGGAGGAGTAGCTAATACTCCAGAGGACAGGATCAAAATTCAAAATTCAAAGCTGGGCCAACACTAACAACATGAAATTCAATGCGGAGAAATGTAAGGTACTGCACTTAGAGCTGAAAAATGAAATGCACAGATATAGGATGGGGAATATCTGGCGGAATGAAAGTACATGTGAAAGGGATCTAGGAGTCCAAGTAGACCACAAGTTGAACATGAGTCAACAGTGCGATGCGACAGCTAAAAAGGCCAATGCTATTTTAGGCTGCATCAATAGAAGTATAGCGTCTAAATCAAGGGAAGTAATAGTGCCACTCTATTCTGCTTTGGTCAGGCCCCACTTGGAATTCTGTGTCCAGTTCTGGGCACCACAATTCAAAAAGGATATGGAGAAACTGGAGACTGTCCAAAGGAGGGTGACTAAGATGGTGAAGGGCCTGGAAGCCATGCCCTATGAGGAGCAACTTAGGGAGCTGGGGATGTTTAGCCTGGAGAAGAGAAGGTTAAGAGGTGATAGGATAGCCCTGTTTAAATATTGGAAGGAATGTCATATTGAGGAGGGAGCAAGCTTGTTTTCTGCTGCTCCAGAGACTAGAATGCGGAACAATTGATACAAACTCCAGGAAAAGAGATTCCACCTCAACATTAGGAGGAACTTCCTGACAGTAAGGGCTGTTCGACAGTGGAACACACTCCCTCGGAGTGTGATGGAATCTTCTTCCTTGGAGGTCTTTAAACTGAGGCTGGATGGCCATTTGTCGGGGATGCTTTGATGGAGAGTTCCTGCATGGCAGGGGGTTGGACTGGATGGCCCTTGTGGTCTTTTCCAACTCTATGATTCTATGATTCCAGGCAAAGCCACTTAATAATTAGGCCCCAACAAATTACTTCACCATCCCAACTCGTTCATTAGTGTTCTACTGTGATCTCAGTTTCCAAGAAATCACAGGTTTTTGTTTGTTTGTTTTTTTGCTAAGGTTCTCCATGGAATGCCCAGTTGTCATACATATATATATATATATATATGCAACCCATAAGTATATACGGTAATATAAAAAGTAGCCTATAATTATTTACTCATAATTCCAATTGAAAACTGGAATATGTAAGTACATGTATTGAAGGAATCTCCATGTTTTTGTGTTGTTTTTAGAAAATGTTCAGACATGCATACAAACACACAGGGTCTAGACACACACAAAAACAAAAACAAAAACATCCAGCTGCCTACATGGGACTTTGAATGAATATGTATTTTAAATCTTGATTCTTTTAATTACGATTAGTTTAATACTGTTTTAAGGGGAGGGAGGTGAGTATGTTTGGAGGATTTTAACTGTATATGTTTTTAGCATGTTGTACGCCACCCCGATTGTTCACTCAGAGGGGGGGGGGAGGAGGAAATAAATATTATTATTATTATTATAAAAGCAAAAACAAAAAGGAAAAAAATACTACTGTATATTGTGCATTATCTTATCCATTACTCTTATCTTCCCATAAACTTAATAAACCTTTCCATTTTTCTTCATATTGCTCTAAATTCTGTCATTTTTAAACAGATCATGGCCGATATTGCTAATATATTCAATTTTAAACTCCAGTCATCTATTGTTGGAATAATGTTAGATTTTCAATGTTTCATCTTATTTCATCTTGAACTATCAGATACTACATCAGTTATATTCAGCTAGATTAATTCAGGACTCAATGGGATATTTTTCTTAAGTATGAGTATGATGTTTTTGTGAATCAATTTCCAATTTTTTTCTTTGCTTTACATCATCTCCATGTTTTCATAATTCTGGTTTTTTTAAAGGTAGCAAACAGTCACACTGTTTACTCATTCATGTATTCATTCATTATCTCATTCACACAGATATTTTAAGGTCAGGGGTCTATATTTGTATACCTTAGCTGTTTGTACACAGTATCTGAAAAGTAACAGATTGTTTGTATCCCAATGTTCCTAAGAGACAGAGGTTACTACAAATATTGGATGTGATACAAAATGTCAGTGAAACTCTGATCAAATCTATGGAGAGCAGGGACATTAGAATTTAACAGGGGCAAAATGGCTCTGAACTTGGATGAACCTTTGTGGCTAGTGCACATCTCTTATAAAAACCAATTAATCCAAATGATAATTTAATTTGATATGCCAACACTGTGCTGTGGAAAATATAGCAGTTGAGCAAGTTTTTAAACTGCCAATTGTCTGTATAATCAAGCTATCTTTAATAGATAGACTGTTCACTTGCAACTGTAACTGTGTACCAAAATATGTTGACATTCTGCTACCCTTTGTTATATTGAATGACTTCTTGTCCCCTTACATTCTCATGGATTCTAGAGAGGTTTCCCAATGGAGTAGAGGACTGGGAGTTGGGGAGAAGGGAGAAAGAGAGAATTGTTGCCTTTCCTCTATGATCTAAATCTCTAATTTTTTCTCATACTGTGTCCCTGAATTCTTAGAGTATCAAAGTATTTATCAAAATAAATAAAAGTTAATTAATGCAAAGCATTTGTGAAAATTATAAAGTCTCATCCATACAAAGTCAAAATTTAAAATTCAGTATACTGTGTAGTGTTGTCAGGTTGGAGAAGGGATGTGGTCCCTGTGACTTTAATCCTTAATACAACCTTAACAGATCATGGAGCTATGTCAAGAAGGTACCAGGTCTCTTTAAAAAAAATTCAGTCATAGGTATCCTCTCCTAAAAGAGCTATTGTATCCCCTGTGGACAGTAGGAGAGGAGGCATGGAGAAGTGTCCATCTGTATTCTTTTTGCCATCCCTGCCCCATGTCCAATCTGACAACAATAAGTTTGGAGACACCATTTTACATATGACAATCATCTTCTGAAAGGAATTTTTTTTTTGTCCTTTAAGAAATCTTGCAGAGACAGAAGGTTCATTTCAGGCTGCATCTACATTGTGCAAATTATCCAGTTAGACAACATTGTAACTACGATGGCTCAATGCTATGAGATTCCGGGATTTATTTATTTATTTATTTTTGATGTGGCACTGGAGCTTTTGATATGGTGTCACAACAAACTACAGTGTCCAGAATCCTATAGCATTGAACCTTGGTAGTTAAAGTGATATCAAACTGGATTATTTCTGCAGTGTGGATGCAGCTTCACAGAATAAATGTAATCTATTATATATATATATTATATTGTGAATGGGAAAGCTCACTGAAGAAATGCTCCAGGATCCTTAAAATGCAAAAAGTAAACATATACCCCTCTTTTCATATGTTCACTATAGCTTAAAAGAATGGATCACAACCACTTTGTGGTTCTTTTTTTAAAATCCCTTGTTTGCAGTGCTTGATGTGGGCTCAAACATAAGTTCCCATTAACCAAATGAGTCTATGGACCTTATCAGACGTTGGAAATTGGAAATATAATCTAATGGCAATCTGAACACAATCGTGGGGTTTCATGTTATTGCGAATTAAAGTATCTCACGCAATTTGGGGCAAAAGGGAAGTCATTCCGAATGCAAACATGGGTTTTACGTTATTGCAAATTAAAGCATCTCATGCAATTTCAGGCAGTGGAGGTCATTTTGGGGTAATGGAAGTCATTCTGATGAGGAATCTATTTAGGACTAGAGGCTACTGTCATAACAAATCACAGAGAAACAGAATAGTTTCCAGTTGCTGGGGGGGGGGGGGGGGGAGGACAGGTAAGGCTGCATTCTTTCACCTTACCTGTTTAACTTATATGAAAAAATATTATATGAAAGGCAGGCTTGGATACAGAAGAAGGTAGAGTGAAAATAAAAGGAAGACATATCAACAAACTAAGATATTCAGACAACACTATACTGCTAGCAGAAAACATCACAGATGTGGCACAGCTACTAAGGAAGATAAAGGAAGAAAGTGCATAGGCAGGTTTACTGACGAACATAAAGAAAACAAAAATAATGACCACAGAGAATATACACAAATTCAGCCTAAATAATGAGGAAATATAAAAAGTAAGAGTAAGTTTTTGTGGATTTTTTCAGGCTATGTAGCTATGTTCTAGAAATGTTTATTCCTGATGTTTCATCAGCATCTGTGGCTGGCATCTGTTCAGTTTCTCTGAAGATGCCAGCCACAGATGCTGGCAAAACATTAGGAATAAACTTTTCTAGAACATGACAACATAGCCCAAAAAACCCACAAAAAACTATGGATGCCGGCAATGAAAGCCTTTTGACTTCTCATTAAAAGAGTTCTCATAACTGGGATCAAACACTGGTCAGAACAGAGACTTCAGTCAAGAAATCAGAAGTCTAAGAAATATAATGGAAGCTATGAAAGAATTAGAAAAGACCCTAAAGAGCAAAGATATACAACTGAGTATGAAAGTTAGAATTGTACAAGCAATTGTATTCCTTATTACCATGTATGGATGTGAGAGCTGGACAGTTAAGAAAGAAGACAGGAAGAAAATCAATTCATTTGAGATGTGGTGCTGGAGAAGAATGCAAAGAATTCCATGGAGAGTCTGAAAAACAAACAAATGGGTCCTAGAACAGATTGAACCAGAAATCTCCTTGGAAACCAAGATGACTCAACTGGGGCTATCCTACTTTGCTCACTTCATGAGAAGGCATGACTCACGGGAAAAAACAATAATGTTAGGAAATGTGGAAAGAAGCAGAAAGAGAGGAAGGCTGCATGCTAGATGGATGGACTCTATTAGGGAAGCCACAAGGTGGAGGTTAGGGTGTCTTGGAGATGTCTCGTCCACAGGGGTGCCATGAATTGAGACCAACTCAAGGACAGTTAACAACAAAAACAAATTATTATGAATGCTAGACAGTAAATAAAGCTGATAAGATGAAAATCATGAGAAATCTAGAAAATTCAATAATGATTGGTAAGGTAGAAGAAAAACAGGAAAATCACATTCAAGTAGATATATTCGATCAAGGGGGGCATAGTTTTGAGCCTGCAAGACCTGAGCAGAGCTGTTGTAAAACACAGTGTGACTTAGGGGTCTCATTCATGGGGTTGCCGTTAAGTTTACTTTAACTTGATGGCAGTTAACAAAAAAAATTGTACAATCAAGCAAGAAATCAAGACATAATTGAGCAAGAAATTACTACACTCTGAATAAGCATTTCTGAAGCAGAAAAAGAAAGAAATTACAATATTAAAAAGGGAGAAATTACAGTCTGGCAATAGAATCAATCTGATGGAAAAAGAGGGGGAAATAGCCCAAGATGATATCAAAATAATTCAGCATACTGCAGGAGAACAAGAAATGTCTACATTTTATTATTTCCCCCCCCCCATCTCTTTATTGAATGCCAGTAAATGTGAAAATGCCTCATTGGAAACACAGCAATGCCACCCAGCTCCAAATATAATTACTTCAGTTCAAAACTCTTTTGGACCAAATGATAATTGCCTTTTCTAACGTTAATGGAACAGATAATCTTTTTATTGTATTTGTCTCTGGAAGACTACTTTTGTGTGTGAGAGCTAAATGGAACAATTTTTAGTAAAACATTTCTACAAGCTTTTAAAATGGCAATTTCCACAGAACCTAAGGGATATTAGTCCATTAAAAGGCAGGCAGATTGGACTATGCACATTAATGATAGATGAAATGTTTTACCATTTACCAATTTATTTTCTGCAACTAGCAAATATATTTAAACAGCAAAATTTTTCTTAATGAGTTCTGTTGAGTGTTTTAGTGATGTCCTAGAATATTAATGTAGAAAGATTCCTGAACTTTCTACATTTGTGTCATTGTTCAGTCTTAAATATTCTCTACAAAAGATGAAGGTAGTGTAGTGTGTGCAGATCACAAACTGTTTTTCTTAAAGGGAAATTATAGACTGAAACAGAGTTTTTATCTTGTAGTCCTCACAATATATATTACCATTTAATATGATTTTGAAGAACCTAATTGCTTGAAAACATCTTATTAAATTACCAAATTTCCGTTTCAAATTTACCAATTTATTTGTTAAAGCTTCTGTGGGACTTACAGTCTCCCACTAGACACATTTACCTAGAAATTACTTTGTTGTACTTAGTTCAAAAGGAAGGTTTTTTCCCCCAAATTGAGCTTCTATAGTTGCACTGTTCAGAGAGAAATGAAATAATAATAATAGTTAATGTTCCTTTCTTGTACCCTTATCCTAATGTTCACATCCATAGATGTGTCATTTGTACTCTATTGGCAATAGAAACTAGTTATGCATGATTTGGTTTGGTAAATACTTGAATTAGCTTACCTCTTTATGGACAAATTTTCACTACATATTATCCTTTTTTAAAAAAAAATTGAGCAAACTTTAATTTTCATAAATATGTAAACATTGCTTTAAAAATAAAAAAAATGATACATTGCTTGAAGTATAGGGGAAAGGTAAAATATAATTAACATTACATCCACTGATGTGTACATTCTAACAATTTCATTCATTGCACAATCAAAATGTTTGTACACATTTCATTCCACTATATTGACTGAGTTGGTAATTGTCCACAAATGCAACATAATATATTTCATAAAGATGTGCTTTCTCTAAAAACTAGCTAATGCTCTTTTCTTTAAGGAGAATTCCAAGGATGATAGGCTCAAAATCTCACATTTCTTTTATTTTGAACATCTTAATTGTAAAGTGGTGTAAAAGGTCAGTTGGCTGGGGGGGGGGGGGGGAATCAGCATAATGTCTACTTTTGTCATAGGTAATATATAGAAAGTCAAAGTAAAACCTTGGCAGCCAATTACCCTAAATGAAGTTATTCACAAGAAGCAGTAGCTTAGTCAAACTTCATCCATTAAAAGAAGCAAGTATGACAGAGGTCAGTTTACAAAATAACAAAGTTTCTTCAGAAGAATGCAAAACCTCAATGGTGTCAAGCAAAATTTAATCATAATGGGGTGGTGTGGCATTAAGACACTGGGGACAAAACCTGCCACTTTGAAGCCTTTTAGTGCTGCAGCTTTAATCATATGTTCAAAGGCATATATAGTTGTATTTAAAGACCTATTTGTTAAGGAAGAGAGGTGCTCTCCACAGCTTGGTATTTGCTTGTAAATTTCTCTGCAAGCTACTTCACTGTGCCAGGAGTTTTAAAATGGTGATGTAATGATTGATATCCCATTAACTGCATGACTACATAGTGTAAGATCAAAATGGTAGAAGTCTGAGAAAGGCAAATATCTCTAAGGTCATTTACTTCATCTTCTTGCCTGTACCACATTATACCTAAAATAGTTTTCCTTCTGTTTTGACCAGGAGTATTTCAAACACACACACACACACAAATCTCTCCACTTTGTTTTTCTGATCTGGAGAATGTTCTGAGTTTTACATTCTGCCAGATTTACAACATGCTATCCTGGACAAGGCAATCATATTTCTCTTTATTGGAATACTATACAGTGTCTTATATTACCTTTTGTAGTGAGCAGGCCATAGAGACAGCCAATCACAGAGCACCAGGTGTCCAGCCAATGAGGAGCTGACTGGGCAGGGCTGTAGAGAAGCCTTGGTGCAGAGAGAGAAAGTGTAAGGGAGTTAGTTGATTGGGATTTTGAAAGGGAAGAGACACCACAGAGGGAGGGTGTGCTCTTAGGTTCCAGAGGGGACAGGTGTAGGTTCATCCTTAGACCAGGGAAGGGTCTGAAGAGCCTGATAGGGGAATAGATAGGCTTGAGGGAGTCTAGAGAGAGACTCATAGCAAGTTAGTTGTGATACTGAAGATAAAGGTGTCTGAGAGGCTGTAGTGTTAATGTTTGAAGGAACTTGTGTAACTGAGAGATAAGGCAAAGCCTTAAAGATATTTCATATTTTATTTGTTTATTTTATAAATAAACTTCATTCTTGTTTTGAAATACCACCTGGCCTCTGTGAACTATTGATACACGCTACCAAAGTTATCAGTGCCTTGTTGGAGATAGGTGGTGGCGAACAGGGACGAGTTCGTCACACCTTTTGCTCCCAAAGTTGAGGTAAGTCTTATTTTAGGGGATGTCTTATTTTTCCATGAAGAAGAATGCACATTTATTGTTGAACAACAACAAAAGAACATTTATTATATGCTGTATATAAATTTATATACAAACTTATATAAATTTGCTAGGTCTTACTTTTGGGGTAGGCCTTATGTTTAGCAACTTAGCTAAACCTCTACTAGGTCTTATTTTATGGGGATGTCTTATTTTCAGGGAAACAGGGTAGAGCTGGAAGAGACTTTGGAAGTTACTTTGGAAGTTACTTGGAAGTCTAACACCCTCCTCAGCGCAGGATCTGCAATTCAAGAAGCTATATTGTGTCCACTTCTGAGAACCACAGCCCAAGAAGGATAATTACAAGCACAAAGATACTGAGAGGATGATAAAGGTCTTGGAAACCAGGCCCTATGAGGAATAGCTTAAGGAATTTGGCACCTTTAGCTTTGAAAGAAGATTGATAGGTGACTTGACACATATTTTGATATCTGAAGAGATGATATGCAGAAGATGAAGAAAGCTTGATCTCTGTTGCTACAGAGAAAAGAACATGAAGAGGAGGTTGTACTAAATGGCCTTAGTCGGCCTTTCCAGCTGTATGAATCTGTGTTTCTATACCATCCTTAACAGACAGCTCTCCAATTTCTGCATAAGCACATCTAGTGAAGCAAACCTAATAAACTCCCAGGCCAGACTCTTCTACATTTATATATATGTGTAACTCTTCACCAAGTTTCTTCTCATATGTATCAATGAATAATTTCAGCCATTTTCTCCCTGCCACAAAGAATGTCTTTGAAAACCAAGCAGTTTTCAAATGCTATTCTCAATTCAGGATTCAAAATTTATATGTGGTGAAAACAGCATCTTCTCAGTAGAAAATGATATTTCTTTGCCAAAATATTAATCCTTTTATATATGAGAGGCCTTACTTATTTAAACAGTTATATCAGCATGGTGTGATATCTTTAGCTGTATAAAATCAAATTGATAAAATGTGTACTTTTTCAAAATATCAGTCATTTGGAAATGAAATGATGACAGATTAAATTTCTTTACTGCTATAATCATATATTAATTTAAAGGCATTGGCCAGAATCCTGTATTACAGTTATGAATGTAACCTGGAGGTTGGTGCCTACATATCCCTTAGTTTAGTTTAGGGACTATGTAGGGACCCTGAAAGTCCTCCAATCCCCACTTACCAGGAAGCAGCTGGGGGTCCATTCTCCTGTTGTTCAGGAAGCAGCTGGCTGCTGTTCCCATCTCCCCTCACATGAGTGGTTTCCAATGTGAGGGAGAATTGTGACAGGGATCTTGTTTCTGCCTGTTGTGATGAAGATCACTCCTCATATAAGGAGATAGAAATGGCAGCCAATTGGTTCTCAAGTGACAGGGGAACTGATTCCCATCAGTTGCAGTGGCTGCTGCCTACTGGGTGAGGATTGGAGAGGTTGGGCAGGAATTCAGTATGCAACACCATAATTACAATACATAATTATACAACATGCATAAAGATAATCCAGAATTCTGGAACACTTTTGTAAAAGTAAAATAGAGGAGAAATTAAGTAGAACTGAAAATCTTTGAAGACTTTTTTTTTTTTTCAAAAAAAAAATCTAAGATTTTTTTGGTTTTGCACCCTTTGAAAATAACCTTTGAGCCCTTTGAAAATAACCTTCTTCTGCTGAATTTTGTCTGAATGTTCTTTAATATGGTAGTTTTTTTGGGTAAGGTTGCTTTAATTTTCCCCCATACATACATAAAAATGTTTGTTGCACATTGTGGGGATGCAAAGTCAGACCAGACAGCTGATACAGCTTCTCTCCCTCCACCCAAAAACACATTGAAAATCCATGAAATAGGGGAAAAAATCAAAAATATTTTTAAAATGGCTGAGAAACCTGATTCTTGAGTGTCAGGAAACCCTGACAAAATCCTATTTTCTGTGTATGAAATCATGTGTAGATTTTGCACAGAACAAAACAGAACAAGCCCTGACTACAGCATTTTCAATAGAGGTAACTACATTTTCTGTATAGAAAATAATATTTTTAAAAAATAAATAATAATTTGTGAAAATGCATTTTCCTGTGCAGAGAATGCTGTTTTCTTTACAAAACTATCACGTACAAAAAGTCTGATATATCAACAGTTTGTTTTGTTTTCTAAAATTCTATAGTTTCTGAACACTTTCTCACAATGGAAAGAAAATTTCTAAAAAAAAATGCATTCCTGCATGTATCACTAAATTGTGTTCACTGAAAACCAGTGCAAACATACAGTGTTATTAGCCCTCACTTCAGTTAAATTATGTTCTTCAATTGAACCGTCATTGATTGAACAATATCATTTAATTGTATAAAACCTAGCTGTTAAAATTTCCACAGTGATTAACTTTGATTCTCTATATCACCCGCAATGATTTTTCAGTATATGTGCATAAGAAACACTTGAACTAGAAATAACAAAATATAAGAAGCATTTGTTCAGAAAGGTTTAGCAGGAGAGCAGAAAGCAAGCTAGTGTAGTTACAATACTATTATAATGTAACAAAGGATAGCACATTTCTTTTGTGGTGTAACCAGAACTTTTTATTGCTTTTATTATTATGAGGATGTGCTCCCACTAACTGTATTGGAGGAAAACTATTCCTATATGGTTCAAGTACTGTTTCTTGTTATGTTTTGTGCTATTATTATGGCTGGCAATAGGTTGAGTGGGACGATACTGCATTTTGTACTATAGCACTAGGTCTGTAACATTCAGAGGAAGGTGTTAAAAGTAATTAAAAGTAAC
Source organism: Urosaurus nigricauda (assembly GCA_034509955.1). NCBI lineage: Eukaryota > Metazoa > Chordata > Lepidosauria > Squamata > Phrynosomatidae > Urosaurus > Urosaurus nigricauda. The sequence goes on from JAOEGL010000003.1 coordinate 66,657,428, forward strand.
TGAAGCTTAGAGGTGAAGGTAATTTAAAATTTAGTTACCTTTGAGAAATGGGGAACAGTTATTCTAAAATATTTAATTATGAATTTTTATTATAACAATAGCAATAGTTATCTACCTTGTCAATCTTAGCCATAGAGTAGTAATTGGCTACTTTTAAAAATAACTTTATAGGCTTTAGGAAGCTCACCCAACTAGCATATTTTGCAACTTGTTTAAGTTGAAATTCTCTTGCTGTATTGGTATCAGCAGTGTGGGTGAAGCTTCATGTATGAGAACATTGCTATCTGCTGTGTACCAGGGAGTTTTCCACTGCTGTTGCTCTCACTTGGGCCTGATTCTGTCTCTCTTTGTAGACTGAAGAATGTTGTTCTACCTTGCATTCACCACTTAAGCCAAAGAAAGCTTTACCTCTGTTCCCCCTAATAAGTGAAACTTATAACTCTCTTTAAAAGCAGACTTATCCTTCTCTGATTGCTATCACCAGAAGATATTCTGTTTTGTAGTTGTTCATCATTATGTTGTTCTTGTTGGGTGCCTTCAAATAATTTACAACTTACGGTGACCCAAAGGGGAACCTATCATGGAATTTACTTAGCAAATTTCTTCAGAGTGGGTTTGCCACTGCCATCCTCTGAGGCTAGGAAAGTGTGACTTGCCCAAGATCACTCAATGAGTTTCCATGGCCAAGCGGGGATTCGAACCCTGGTCTGCCGCATCATAGCTCAATACTCAAACCACTACAGTATGTTGGATCTCTTAATAATGTAATATTTACATTATTAGTTGTTATTTTTTTATTTTTGGTTTGTGGTTGGTTGGTATTTTATTTTGCATTTTTGCTTTTAAGAAATCACACTGAAAGGTCTTATATGAATATAATATAATATTCATATATTATAGGAGGAATAGGGATGTTGGCAGTTAATTTATTAAGTTCTTTTTCATGCTTTTAGACTGTGAACTGCTTTGAGACCAGGCATACAGAAAAGCAGTACATGAATAAAGGTGCTACACCTGTTTGTGGAGGAGCTGCTAAAAATGGGAGATGAATAGTCCCTTCACAATAGTCCCTGTTCATTCAGGGAACTGTGAGTGGTTGCCCTAGGTTGGCTGCTATACCAGCTGCCATTCCAACACTAAGTGGGAGAAGGAAGTTAGCAGGGTCTTTGGTATGCATGCATACCTACCATGAAACTCTAAATCATGTGAGCATGTTACACACATGTGACTCCCTGTTTCATGCCTTCCCCTCTAATATGAAGAGAGCAGGAGTGATAAGGAGATGGTGTATGGAGGAAATAAGGTGCTGTCAGTTAGAAAGCACATCCTCTCTTCCCCTGATGGTATTTGTGTGATAAAAGAATAAATGAAAAGAGTTACAGTTATTACCTCAACACATATACTTAGAAGAAAGATTTATTAAAATCTATGCAACTTTCAATCAGATAAATGTGTATGGGACTACAGGCTCCTTTGCACAAACAAGTGTCCCATCTGTTGACTGTAAATTATAATGTAGTTTTACAATGGGGCTGAGCAGACAGAAAGGAAAAACCAGGTTATCCCTGGGGTTTCATGGGGAAAGTGCACTGACTGAACAGCCAGCTCCCACAACAGGCAGACAACTCATGTGTAATAATAATAATAATAATAATGTTTTATTTATACCCCGCTCTTCAGCCAAGACTATCAGAGCGGCTTACAATTTGTTAAACAAACAGCTTCATTTACAACTGTAAGCTATTTGCCCCCAACAATCTGGGTACTCATTTTAGCGACCTCGGAAGGATGCAAGCCTGAGTCAAGCTTCAGCCCTTTGCTGGTCTTGAACTCACCACCTTCTGGTTTTGAGTGAGTGGCTGCAGTACAGGCATTTAACCACTGCGCCACCAGGCTGTAGTCCATATTACCCCCTCCCTCTGCAAGGATGGACCTGCCAACATGAAGCATTCACAGCAACAAGCACAATATCAGTATTTTTTTCTGTTCCACTGTTAACATATGCACACAAGCACATGAAACTCTGCCAGCATCTGCTACCAATCAACTCCCTCATCCTGCCCAGCCACCAGCCCATTGGACACTGAGTACAACTAGCCACACAATCAGCTAACCAATTGCATGATCAACTGCACAGTGTATCAGTGCACCTAGTGATACATTGTCACAACATAATCATGGAGCCCCCCCCCCCCCTGTACATGCTCCTTTTCTTCTCCTTCCCCCATGCCCCCCTGTTAGACCAGCCAGTTTGTTATTATACTTATTAAATCCATTTTAACATCATGTCACTTAACAGGGTGTGCAATGTGTCAGTGGTGCAGCTGACCATTTGTGCACTAGTGCCATCAATATGTGAGCAAATGAAACAAAACAAAACAAAAACAGTATGGACAGCTATCGTGCCAGCAGAATCCTGCTGATTCTGTAAACTGTGTTATCTGCTGATAAAGGGATATGTAGCCCAACACACATGGAGGGCCATGTAACCTAGTGGTTTCCATGTCAGCATAGAAATGATTCTATGATTCTATGATTCTATGATTCTAGTCTGAACTTTAAAAAGGTCCTGAGTCCTATCCCTAAAGCAGATTCAGCCTCTTGTATAGCTCAAACAAAGTTCAAACTAAAACCCAAAGTGGATTTAGCACCCCAGTGTTTGGAGCCACCAGTCACCATTAGGACTGGATTTTGTGGGCATTTCAAAGAGTCTTAACCTTTTCCAAAACTCTATGAGATATTGAAGTCTGAATTCTCATTCACTAGCCAAAATTCATTAAATGTAACAACCTAATCTATTATAGTGTTGATGTTTTATATTGAGCTTCATGCAGGCTTCTGACTAAAAGACATAAATACCTGAAGGTCACTACTGTGCTTTTGTGCTGTTTTGTTTTGTTTTTAAATGGCCTATCTGTAAACTCAGTAATGAAAGTCTCTGCAGTAATTCAGGCCTTGAATACGGTACAGAAATCAGAAATGTTACACTTAAAATTATATGTAGACTACTGAAAGCTTGAGAAGTCAGCTTCAGTATAGATGAAACTTTTGAGATTTAGCAAATCCTTCTGAGTACTTAACGATTTAGTAATGACACTTTTAAATTATATTAGATTTAGTGCAACACATTGGATGCAAAACAGAAAAACCAGAATAAAATGTGCAGAAAGAAGCAGTTTTGAGTATGACATGATCTATTGTTACCCTCTTCTTAGTGATGAAAGCTCCTGAGGAGAAATCAAATACACTGGAGTCATATATTTGATGGAACTGCTGTGGCAAAGAAAATTCAAACTGAGTAACCAAATAGGTTTTAACAGTTATTGTCTGCTGTAGACTTCTTTCAGTAGCCCTGATACTTTATGTTCAGTGCTAGGCCAAGATATTTTTATGCAAATGACAAGATGTGTATCTTCCATATACAGAAGCTGATTGACCTGTTAGTTAACCTTCAACATTGGAAATATAATAGACTCATCTGCCACATCTGAGGGTAGTAGTGTTGTATTGGAACAGAAGCAGAACAGTTTATGTGGCAAACCCAGCACTGTCGTCCAAAGGAGAGAAATAGCCAAGGAGCTCAGGAGGAACAGCTAACAGATCTGTGGGTACCCTGTAGCTTCTGATGCTTGAGCCGAGTAGCTCATTCTGGCTAGTGGTGAGGTAGACCCCAAATATGTGTATGCAAGAGTGTGATTTTTAAGAAACAGCCACACAATTGACATTTTTTTCCCATTTACACTTAGTCAACCATATTAACTGAGTATGTAGCTAGTCATAGAAATGAAAAACCCAGGAAACCAACCTATGATTGCCCCACAAACCCCAGCCCGAAGAGCCAATAATATCTATTCTAAAAAAAAGTTGAAGATAAAAAATATTTATTACAGTCATAAATATTGACTGTACTGGTGAAAAACTGTCATAACCAAGTCATTCCAACAGCCATGCCTTCCTATTCTCAATGGGTGCTTGGACAGCTGGGGACATGTTATGTACTTATTAACTTAAGCCTATATTTGTATGTCTTCATTCCCAATCTTATTTAACAGCTTTTCTGGCTTATGTTTTTAAGTAGACATTCAGGAAACCAACTGTATGATTTTAGTGTATATAAGAGAAGAGATAATGGATTCTCTTTAAGATAGAAAGAAAGCTGTCTGTGCTTAAAGTGTGATCATAATTTATACGGTGCTGATCTTGAAGTAATTTAAACTAACTGTGGATGGTATGGGCTTTTGGAGTAGAGCTTTATTACGGGTAGTACACTGTGTTATTAAACATAATAGCAGGGGGCTAAGGGAAGATTAGCAGAATTTGGCAACTATGGGAAATCAGATACACTGAAAGGAGAATGTTTGAACTGTTCTGGTTTTCTAAATACTAAGAATATGAAGTTCAGCACTATCAGAAGATAAAAGAAAGAACATTGAAAATCAAACAGCAGACAAAACAGCAACATCAGAAAAGCAGTTTTTGAAACAAAGAAACCAAACATTTAGTAGGGTTTTTAAAAGAAGCTCTTTTCACACAGACATTAAGCTAGGGGTTGACAATGCATGGGCACAGCAAGTACAGGGAATATAGGCCTTGTTTCAGAGGTAGATTAGACTCCAAGAAATTTCTAAGAAGCACAGTTCTCCTCTAAAACAAGGTCTGCAATCCTTGTGCACAGTTTTAGTAGTAGTACAGTATTTCGCCCCATAAATGGAATTCAGAATTCGTAAAAAGTCTTCTTCTAGTTTCCACAAAACTGCCAAATTCTTTTAGCCATGGAGTACAGGCTGTGAAGGCAGCTGAAATTTTTCCCCACACAAGACAAGTGTCCACTCATGTGTTACCACATGAAGAGGAAACACTTCTGTACATCATACCCACAGCTGCCCCCCCCCCCAATTGCATGTCTGATACATGTGAGTAGGGAAGTGTATACATGTTTATCTCTACAAATGTATGTGCAACAGAATTTAAGTACTGAAGGTGGAGACACTGAAGATTGTCAGACCAGTGCTTACCATGGGGTAAGCGCTGGTAATTTGCCTCTAAAACATTGAGGAAGCACATGTGTGTGAAAGCCTGGCATACTTCCTAAATGTCAGGGGATTGTCAGCTCCCCTCCAGTGTCACTGAATCATTTGAGGAGAGGCAATTTCCTCTGAATGCAAAGTTTCCATTCAGAGGAAATTGCCTCTCCCTGAATGATTCTTTGACTCTGGAGGGGAGCTGACAATCCCCTGATGTTTAGGAAGCTTGCCAGGCTTTCACAAACGCAGACTTCAACATCATTTTGGAGGCGATTTACCAGTGCTTACCCCATGGTAAGCGCTGATCTGATAGTTATCTCAAAGACAGAGTGGTTTGAAAACTTGGAGACCTTCCACATGGCACAATTATTGAACTATTGTACCATAGCAAGTTGCCTTTAACTGCCCTGGCAATTTGCTATGGAATCCTGGGATTCACAGTTTAGGGAGGGCCATTTAGAATTCTTAGCAAGGGAGCTCTAGTGCCTTGCCAGACCACAGGATTTCTCATGGCAGCAAAAGTAAAAATTTGTTGTTTGTTGTAGTTGTGTGCAAGTTGTTTCTGACTTATAGCAACTCTAAGGTGAACCTATCGTGGTGTTTTCTTGACAAGCTTTGTTCAGAGGAGGTTTACCATTGCCTTCTCTTGAGGCTAAGAGCATGTGACTAGCCCAGGATCACTCAGTAGGTTTCATGGCTGATTGTTCATTCAAGCCCTCATCTCCAGCGCCATAGTCAAAATTTAGTGCTCTAAACATGGAGTATAAAAGAGCATCTGACAATAGTTAAACATTCAGGGGCTAAATTTTTGTGTTTTATTATAAAATAATCTTTTTTTTTTCTTTTTAGAAAGGGGTGTTGATGCTTGAAGGATTTCAGAGGATTCTTTAAATGAGTATAACATCTCTCATTAATGCTGCTGTCAAAAATAGCTCCATCCATGTAACTTTGCACAGGTAGCTCCTTGCCTAATGTTAGGAAATTTCTCCATGAGTGGATAGGCTACCAAGGCATTATTAAAGTGTCTTGATCCAGATCACTTGCTTATCTGAGTGTTCCTGTTTGCTTCTGTGGGGCATGGAAGCTCTGAACACTCTCAAATTCCTTTCATTACATGAACTTGCCATTCTGTTGTTAATTTTCTTCCCTTTATTTCTGTGGAATGTGTAATTTGCCCTTTATAATTATTAAATGGTTTAGAATGAAATTATAAGGGTCTAAAATAACATTTGGACAATGTGCTTTGGAAAACCTTTTAGCTGAAAAGAACAAAACAAAATGACATCTCTATAGTGGATTATAGCCAAAAATCTTACCTCAGTAGGAAAGATGAGCCAAATGAAGTTTTAACAAAAGCTATTATTCCCAAGGAATCAAAGCTACCTTTGTTTGTTTTTAAAATATAGCATTTAGAACAATATATAATGAATAGACACAAAGTTCATAGTCTCCTCATGCTTCATTAGGTGGACACTATCATAGCTATAGATGTTTTGACCAGAGATCTTCCCATAAAACAGTGTCATTTCATTTTTTGTTCATCTTTGTCAGTCTCAATACCTATGTTTCTCCCTTGCATTCTTCTTCCATATTTCTCATTGCCAGTGATCAACACAAATCTGACCAAATTCCTGTTGTTTCACAGTGGGTTTCCCTGTGACTAAAATAGACTTTATGGAAAGGGAGGTTGAGCTCTGCTGGACAGCCATGGTGTGGGCGCAACACCTCAAGATTTGCACTGAAACCCAGTTCTCTTCATTCACATTTCAGATCCAAGAAGGAGATAACAGTAAACAGCTTTCACCATATCATAAAGGAAGGAATTCAAGTATAGGCCCTTGATCCATGTTAAGTCATCTCAGGATGAGACAAGTATATTCCCTTTGTTTCATTATGAGTGGACATCTTTATTTCTAGTAACCAGATCACAGGAAGATCATGTGGCAGCCAATGCTATCACTAAGGTTGGTGTCACCCAATGCAGTAACTCATGGTGTCACCCACCATTGACCTCCTCCCATAGCAGACCATACAGATTCCTTAGTAATTTTTTTTGTTATAATGTTACTCATACATTGTAATTCCTCTATATCACTGAAAGTTATGGCAATAGTTGTGACATTTTAAAAGAACACAGGAGAATGCCACAGCCCATTTCTGCCAAAAGGTAGATGTCTGGGGAGCATTGGTGTTACTCCCCACTAGGGTATCATCGGGTATGGCCTACACCCCCGTTTCTCCCCAGTGACAACCGGGTGGCAGTTGACCTGCTGGTCTTCTTAGTTCAATTTGTGCTAACCCAATCCCACAGAGTAATTCTCCTAGGCTTCTTCCAAATCCTTCACTCTTACAACAACCTTCAGGGAATATCCCTAGAGAAATGTCCAGTTTGCCTCCTCCAATAGCTAGTTGGCATACCTTAGTGGCTTGCAAAGGGAGCATCCAGCTATCTAATTGTACATTTCCTTTCCACAGTCCTTCCTCTCTAGTTTCAGCATCAGCTCTGTTGGTCCCCAGCTATCCCCCTCTTAGTGTCTCTGGCAGTTTTTTTCTTGTAGCTCCCACTATGTCCCCTGTAGTGCACAGGAAGACTTCCTCCCAACTTTAGGCAAGCATTCTTCTGGGGTATATGGAAAAGTTGTCTTCCTCTCTTTCTCTAATCATGGTCTTAAACAGTCTGACTCAAATTAGATCACCACAACCCCCACCTGAGATTGCTGGCCAACAGTAGACAGATGGTGGATGGCAATGATATCAGTCTACACACTGCTATCTCCATCTATCCATGTTGTGTCTCTGCTTCAGACCAGAAGCATCCATCCTGGGATGAAGTCCCCCAAGTTGCTGCCCTCCCCCCCCCCCCCCCCGGATATATAAGTTCACTTCTACCTCTCATCTTTGAAGTCATGAAGGTGAATTAAATTTTCTCCCTAATAAGCTTTTTACTAACAAATAACATTGGAATTTTATGGTAAAATGCATCCTACAAATTAATGCTTTAAACGCTGGAATAAATGGTCCACTTTCTCTTCACTGTATTGCTAATGGCCTGGACTCTTGAATTTAACCTTAAATCCAGACCATGAACAAGGTGTTTGTTCATGTTTGTTTGTTTGTTTTTGGAACACAGCTCCTGGAATCTGGCTTCCAACTAGTACAGCCACTGGGAGATTCTGGGAATTTAGCCAACAAAAGTAACTTTTTTTCAACTGCTGCTTAAACCAATGTCCATAAATTAAATTTTAATAAAGGGAAACCTCCTGACACCTCAGCATCCCATAGGCCATGAAAAGTCCAAAAGTGTTTCCAATGAATACTGAAACAATCTATGTAGTACTCAAAACACCCATAACAATAAAGAAGACCATTTCCATACATGTCAGTAAAAACAATTTGATGTCTCTGCTTGCAGGCAAAGGTTGTTCAGGAAGAAAGTAAGAAAAACAGATGTTAAATTGAATAGGCATATTAGCCAATGCAGATTTTTAATTGTTTTTTTTTTAAAGTGCTGCATCTAAAAATAAGTGTTAAATGTCAACTGTGAAAACCTAAGAGTTTGTGTGTGTGTGGAAGGACATTTGTTCCTAATGCAGTTCCACATTCAAAATGAGGAGGGAATGAAGGAACACATAACAGAAATATAGGCTGCATTAACTCTGCAGACATAATCCAGTTTGACACACTTTATCTGCCATGATTTGGAATTCTGGGAAGTGTAGTCTGTTGTAGCACCAGAGCAGATCCATGGTAGTTAAAGTGGCATCAAACTGGGTTATTTCTGCAGTGTGGATGCAGCCTTAGATAATTTTTCAACTAAAACATCATGGATTCAAGATAAGACAACTAAGAGGCACTGGGGCTAAACAGACTTCCCCTTTGGAGTGGCCAGCCCCAATCAGGCATTTTTCCAGCCCTAAAAAGAATGGCAAAATGCCACTTCTTCTGGAGATGGAAAAAGAATGCTTTCCAGTGCTCCTTTTTGCATGCCGTTCCAAAGGAGAACTGTGATGCTGCCCGCTATGCGGTAGGGCCATGGCATGTCATCAGGACAGCATCAGGGCAAGTGTCGTGCCACACCCCCACTGTGCCCGGAGGCCGGCGTATAACACCAATGTATTCAGCCGCTTCATTCATTCCAAACTGAAAGGTACCTTTATTAATGTTAATAGAAACAGTGATGGAAAACAACTATGAGTTAAGCACCACAAGTCAGCATGCTTGCATCTTCTAGAATGTGTTTGACTTATAGCTTACGTGCAGTCACAGCATGAAAGCTGTGGAAAAGAACAATTCAGTTTTACATTGTATAGAAAATAACCTTATGAATGCTGAGCTTCTAGATGAGGTTGAGGAATAAACATATTAGGGTCATACACTAATCTCATTTTTGATTTTGTTGGTTAATTACATTTTATAGTATTTTTAACATTGTGAAATGGAAAATATATCAAGAAAACAGGTGTTTCTTCAGTGTTATTGCATATTAATGGTACTTCTCAGCACTTAGAGGCAGTACAGACCAGCACTTTGGGCCAGCCTGACCCTGTACTAGGGCTGAATTAGGGTAGAGCTTTCACATGGTCCAAGCCCTAGTTCCGCCACCCCACTGCCATCATGGCCCATGCCCTTCCACACAGAACACACCATGATGATGTGGCACGCAGGGCCCAAACAGTACTGGCTAGAAGGGACGTCATCATGGCATGAGAGCACCTATGACAGTCCTTCCAGGAAGCTGCTCAGAGCAGCTTCTTTAAGGGAGTGGGTCAGTGCCACAGTGTGCAGCTGCTGTGACACCAACCCAGGGCAGGAAGGGGTGGCTTTCTGCCACCCATCTGTACTGTCCCTCAGTCCCAGGATAGGTTGGCCTCCTACTCAACCTCAGCTGATGAATAAGAAAGAGAAACTGTTTCTTTGCAGTCAGAGAAGAAAAGACAAATCAAACTTGTGGGGTTTGAACCCTGTACAACCCATACAAGTGGCAATGCCCTCCTACACCCCTAAAGGTAACAACATGGCTTGGCCACACATCACTTTACTGTATCCTAGCAGGAATTTGGTAGTACACTGAGAAATGTACATAACTGTGACAATATCCACCAATGCCCATATGTCACAGGAACAAAAATTACAGTTTAACTCATTGGCTGCTCTATAATTTGCCACTTCAGACAGTTACTGTGCAAGTTACCAGGGGTTATGCAGGGGGAATATAAGGAATTCCACTGGAGTCAACAGTCTTAGCAAAAGCAGCATTTTCACATTACCTGTGACTTGTGAGAAAAATGTGTATATTGCCTTGAGCATTTGCATATTTGTAAGGCTTGAAGAGCATTTCTGAGAATGTCTTTAAACTGTACACAAAACAGGGTATGCATTATAAAATGTGAATGGTTAAATACGCAAATTTGAAAATATGTGAAGAGACATGCTTTAATTAATGGGGGAAAGTATTGAGTAAATTAATGGGCTGATACAGACGGGTGCTTTGTGGTGCCCTGGGCCAAAATTAGGGCTAGATAGGGCTGGGCATCCAGACATGCCCCACACTACTATCACTGGAGGTGCACAAGCCCGTCCACACGCCAGGCACCACAGCTGCGCAGATGTGGCACAGAGTACAGACACTTCTTGGCAGAAGCAGCATCATAGGGCTGCTACTCCTGGAAGCGCTGGATTGGGGCCACAGTGACCGCATGCACAGCTTTGTTGCCCCCATCTGGTGTTTTTCTGGGCCAAAGAGAAGCGGCAGTACGCCCCTGACACTCCAAGACATATGAGCACAAAGGGGCAGCCCCTTTCTCCTCTGCATCATTGGTGCAGACATATGGTTGTCGCACCTACGATGCACGTGCCAAAAAGGAACTGCAAAATGCAGCTCCTTCCGGTGCTGCAGCCACAATGCCACAAGTGCCATGGTGCGATGTGGTGACATGTCTTCTGCGATGCACCATTTGGATGCATCGCACAAGACACATCATAGCCAAACACCCCGTGTGGGTGGGGCTGCGCAAACATGGCAGCACACACACGTACTAGGGTTAGGGAGTGTGTAGTTGCTGCACACTCCCTAACCCTAGGATCGGCTCCATGATGTTGCTTCCTGCCCATCTGTTGTGGGTCTATGGGACAAGACAGACAGGTGGAGAAACCCCACCCCTTTTTGCTGCGCAGCATTACCACAGCAATCAAATGGTGCGGTACCACTGTACAGCAAAAATGGAGCTGCCTAGAGCAGCTCCTTTTTTGTGCCATCATAAGGGCTGTGATGCAGCCCTATGACACTTCCTCTAGAAGACGTGTGGGCACTCAGATGGCCACACATCATAGACATGCCCCCCTTGTGGGTGGTGCCATGAAATTATGCTGCTGCCTCCACGTAGTAACTCTCAGGAGTGTTAGGTTGGTGCATGCTCCCAAACCCTACTAATGCTGCCAGGACATCACTTCCTGGCAGCATGTATAGTCCCATCTAGAGCAGCTTCTTTTTAAGTGAGCATTTGTACTGCCCCAATAATTAATTTTTAATAAAAGTCACTAAAATCCAGTAAAGTTCAGTTAAATTCAATCAAATTTATAAAAAGCAAACCGAACACTGACAAAGTTAAATTATATTCTATTCTGTTACATAATATTATATTATATTATATTAGTATAAAAACCTTCTGCACATTAGTACCTACTTTTAAAAAAAAAAAGCACTCATAGTAAAAGGTCCTTCCATTAATTACTATGTGCTGATGGAGGATAAAAACCATGCTTATTTCCATTTACATGAGTAATGAAAGGCTGCCATATTTCATGAAAAGAGCAGTGAATCTGGTTATCTCTTGTTTCTTTAACTTAGGCTGTCCATTTTTCAAGAAAATCACCTTTCCATAACATAGGGGCTGTGTAGCCAGCCCCAAACGGGTGGCCTCCAGCCTCCCTTTTACATCCAGATCATGGCCAAGGCAACCGCACACTGCAGCCCCAATCTAGCCTTTACAGGGCACAAAAAAGAACTGCAAAAAGTGGTTCCTTTTTGCATCCTGCTAAGGGCATGATAGCCGCAGTGCTGAAGCTTTACAGTGCTCGTTAAGTGCTGTGTTGTGTGAATGCACCAAAGGAGTGCCGTGATGCTGCATGCCATGTGGAGTGGTATGCAGTATCATGTGGACACTATGCCCCAACTCTGCCCCCAAGCCAGCTTTTAAGGCCAGTCTGCACAGGGCCTCAGTTGGCCAATCAGATAGCTCAGTTTTATTAGTTCTGATTTAAAGAAGCCCTCTGAGGTTTCAAGCAAGAGTCTTTCTTATCCCTAGGAAAGTCCTTGGTGTCCTTGGTGGTCTCATATCCAAGCACCAATGCTGCTGCTTGGATTTGAAATCAGATAAGACTCTTTTTTATGGTGATAATATTCAAAGATATAGCCATGTTAGTCTATAGAATCAGTATACTGTATAGAGTATAGTCTATAGAATCAGTATACTGTATAGAGAGATCATGTAGCACCTTTGAGATTATGGTGCAGTGCAGTCCGCCCATATAGATAGGGCCCAAGTGGACATCTTGTTAGTCTATAGCAAAGTTGTTCCTGATTAAAAATTTTCAGTTAAATGAAATTATATCCTATATTAAACTTAGTTGTTTCTTCTTCTCCTCATGTGAGATGGAGAAAACTTTTTATCTTGAAATTCAGCTAGCCTATATTCATTGTCACAGGCAATCTGTTTATTTTCAAGTTAGGGGCTGTACAGACCAGTCAAAAGGGCTGGACTCAAGGTAGAGTGGGGGCGTGGTGACCACATGCTGCATACTCCAACTTCACCTCAAAAGCGGCATCAGACAGCCCACCCAACCAGACAGAGGGTTGCATCACAACATTTCTATGGCACAGCGTTTACACACTTGCAGTGAAAAAATGCAGAAGAGTCATGGCTGTGACAGCAAGAGAAGCTTTTTTTCCACCCTGAAAAGGAGGAGCATTTTGCCGCTTCTTTTGTGGCTGGAAAAATGCTGGATTGGCACTGCCACCATATGTTTTGCCCTTTGCTCTCATTGGGTTTTTGCTCTGCATCTTAACAGTCACAAGGCATGTATTATCTGTTCAGAGAACACTTTTTATTCTACTAGTATTTACAGCAGAAGGTGGAGAAGGCAAAAGCACAAAATACAGAACGTGCCATGTGCAGAAAATATTTTATTGGACCAATAACTCCTTTGTATCAGGGCTTTAGTAAAATTTGAAAGCTTTTATATTCTTACATACACTTGCATTGTTCAAATGAAAGATAGTTCTCTTTAAAAAACAAAAAACAAAAAACTTCCTAGCTCCGTTGCATATTTGTGGTTATTAAAACTCAAAGTCCAATGCGCTATTTTGAAAGATTTTTCCTGAACATGGATCAACTTAGAACCCACGTTTTCTCTTTTTCTCAGTTCTTGTTTGAGAAAAATGAATGCTCATAGTCTTCTAGGCACATGATTAAATTCTTAAACGAGAGATTCCAAACAAATGCATCCTATTATGTTGAAGGGCAGTGTAAGTGAATACCATCAAGTGGTAACTATCCTTTGAAGGAAATAAACAAAGATTTGACAGAGAGTTAATTAATTTTTGAGTGACCATGAGCTGCTAAATGAACACAGGTGGTTGTTTCCTCAAGAGAGCTATTTGTAATAGACTTTAAATTAGCAAGAGAGAAGCATCAGCTTTAAATACTTCTGAAATCTCACAACTGTGAAAGACATCATACATCATAACTGAAATAATAGAAGGTGATTAATAATTGTCCTTTGCCTAAATGAGTTGCCAGATGCATTGATTCTCAGGTGCAAAAATAAAATTTATCTAGAAAAACTGAGTATCCCAGGTGCATCTTACTCATAATTTTATGTTGACCCATGCAAAGACATGCTTTAAGATGGGAATTATATTAGCTATTTTGTTTTGTTTTGTGAAAAGCTCTGGTTAGTTCTGAATACCATAAAACCTAAATAGCTGTCAGATCATACAGTACTGTCACATATAGGTTGGCATTATGTATTACAGTTATGGATTCATAACCTAGAGCCATGGTGGTGAACCTATGGGACATGTGCCCTTTTTGGCATGTTAAGCCATTTCTGTAATCATGCGGAGAGATGGGAGGTGGGGAAAGAGTGGGAACAAGTGCTCTCTTGTTCCCCCTTTTCACCCCACCCTCTCGTGCTTTTAGCTGTCTCCGGTGAGGCATCTGATGACCCGGGAGGTTGGGAGGAAGAGTAGGAACAGGTGTGCACCTGTCCTCTTCTTCCCTGTCCTCCCAGTACTTCAGCTGTCTCTTGGAAAGTCCCTCCCCCAAAAGTCCTGCCCCTGGAAGGTGGAGGTCCCACCCTCAAAGGTAAAAGTCTTGCCCCCCTGGAAGTCCTATCCCCTGGCACTGGGTAACACCCAGTGCAGGAATTCCTTTGAGTTTGGGCACTTGGTCTCTAAAATGTTTGCCATCACTGACCTAGAGTTACAGATTTGTAACTGCTCTGTATTCACTAACACTACATAATCATGACTGTGGCACCATAGGCACAATTGTAAATTCCCTCCCAAAACTACTTTATCAGGGGAAGGCACATTGAGAGAGGAAGGGCATATCTATAGTGTAGAAATAATGAAGTTTGATACAATTCTTAATATAACCACTATAAATGACATGGCTCCATCTTACAGAATCCTGAGATTTATATTTTTGTGAGACACCAGGATGCTTGGGCAGAGAAGGCTAAAGATACTGTAAAACTACAAATCACAGGATTCGATGGGATGGAGCTACACCACTTAAAGTGATGTCAAACTGGATTATTGCTACAGTATAGATGCACCCAAAGATCTGTTCAACTGGGGATTACAGTGCAAGTGGATGACATTTCCACTTAAATCGTTTCACCAGCTAGTGAGTCTGAGAAAAGTAGAAGCATGTCCTCAAGCATAATTCCTTGTTGCAGCCTCACTTGCTGATGGGAGAAAACCTGTTAAATTCTCAATTTTTTCATCCATGAATGCTGGAACAAAATAAGTGAAGATTTGAAATCCCAGTATATAATATCTTTTGGGGAGGAAATTATGAAGATACTGATTTTGTTCTGTTCTGTTCTGTTTTGAAGAGAAGGAGCACATCCCAGGTGTCTTCTCATTCATGCTCTGTAGCTAATGACAGTGTCCAATTTAAGTATGCTTTTTTAAAAAATGGGGGGGGGGGGACCTTGAAGTTTGGCCTAAAACATCAATATACCAATCCAAATTCTTGGAACTTTTATGAGTAGCATTTGTGCTTAACAAGATGTACTAGAAACTCCAGCAGGGATGCTTTAACTACCTGAGGTGTTCAAGGATGATAAGCTGATTCCACTGCAATTTTATACAGAATTATTGAGCAGTTCTTACCATTATTTTTTTAACCTTTTTTGAGCTGTGGATTCAGATGACAATGTGGTCGAGCAAAAAAATATAGGCTAAGACTAAGGTCAAGACATATTTCTATGTACAAATGTTGAAAAATACTCAGAATGTCATTGTGGAAACACTAGAGGATTACATGCAAAGTCATCTTATTTGAATATTATTTAAACCTTATTTTTCATTTAGTTCCTTGATCTATCATCTGATTAAAAGTTAACTGCTATTTTATGGCTATTGTTCCTGGCTGCCCTGCACTTTTATTAGCCAGGGTTTTTAATTAAATTTCCTATTACTGCAATATACAAACAGAAAATCTATTAATATGTCTCCATCCGAGGCTGATAAAATGCCCATCTAAAGAGAAAAATTTCTGGGGAAAAAGTATTTGCTGAAGATCTATTGAAAGTTAATACTTTCATTTTCAGCAGGGTTTCATTTATCTCTCCAATAAAAGCAGTAGTAAATGAATTATGCCCAAGTTACATTTACATTTAGTTGGGGTGAAAAGGAGAAAGCTATTGAGCCCAGCCCTGATCTTATGGAAGTCAATGGGAATTGTGCCATTAATTTCAACAACAGCAAGTACCTTAGAGTTATGAGCTGCAGCACCATAAAGTTCAGAGTTACATCTAACTCCAAAAAAATATTAAAAGTGTTATTAAAATGAATAGGTTGAACATAATTATAAGGTCGAGTTAACACACACATACATCTAGATGCAACAGGCCTATTAATATATTACCTTGTGCACTCACAACCTGTGAAGAGTGGCTTTTCTTCTGCAATTATAATAAACAAAAGACCACAGATTCTTACAATATCATCAAATGTTGTTGTTGTTAACTGCCCTTGAGTCAATCTCAATCCATGGTGACACTCCTGATGAGACATCTCCAAGACCGTGTGTCCTCCACTCTTCTGCTTAATTCCTGCAAACTCATACTCGTGGTCTCTTTAATAGTGTCCATCCATTCTGCATGAGGCCTTCCTCTCCTTCTACTTCCCTCTACCTCCTTCTTAAATGTCCAGCTTTCACATCCATACATGGCAATAGGGAATACAATGAATGGCTTGTACCATTCTAACTTTTATGCTCAGTTGCACATCCTTGCATTTAGAATCTTCTCTAGTTCTTTCATAGCTGTCCTTCTAATGGTTTCCTGGCTGCAGTATACATTTCTATCAATGTTTGATCACAGAGAGTTCTTTTATTATTTGTATTTCTTCATTGTCTAATTCAAATTTGTGAAGGTTTTCTGTGGTTATTATTTTTGTTTTCTTTATGTTCAACAAAAGGCTTGCCTTTGCATGTTCTTCCTTGATCTTTCTTAGTAGTTGTTCTAGGTCTTGATGGTTTTCTGCTAGTATTATTATGTCATCTGTGCATCTCTGATTGTTGATATTCTTTCCTCCTATTTTCACTCCTCCTCCTTCTGTGTCCAAGCCTGATTTTCTTACAATATGTTCTGCATATAAGTTGAACAAGTAGAGTGATAAAATGCAGCCTTCTTCTGATCCCTTTGCCAGTTGGGAACCTTTCTGTTTCTCCTTGTTCTGTTCTGACAGTAGCCTCTTGTCATGAGTACAGATTCCTCATAGAATTATAGAGTTGGAAGAGACCACAAGTGCCATCCAGTCCAACCCTTGCCATGCAGGAAATCCCAATCAAAGCATCCCCGACAGATGGCCATCCAGCCTCTACTTAAAGACCTCCAAGAAAGGAGACTCCACCACACTCCGAGGGAGTGTGTTCCACTGTCGAACAGCCCTTACTGTCAGGAAGTTCCTCCTAATGTTGAGGTGGAATCTCTTTTCCTGCAATTTGTATCCATTGTTCCATGTCCTAGTCTCTGGAGCAGCAGAAAACAAGCTTGCTCCCTCCTCAATATGACATCCCTTCAAATATTTAAACAGGGCTATCATATCACTTCTTAACCTTCTCTTCTCCAGGCTAAACATCCCCAGTTCCCTAAGGCGTTCCTCACAGGGCACGGTTTCCAGACCCTTCACCATCTTAGTTGCCCTTCTTTGGACATGCTCCAGTTTCTCCACATCTTTTTTGAGTTGTAGTGCCCAGAACTGGACACAGTATTCCAGGTGGGGCCTGACCAAAGCAGAATAGAGTGGCACTATTACTTCCCTTGATCTAGACACTATACTTCTATTGATGCAGTCAAAAATTCCATTGGCCTTTTTAGCTGCCGCATCGCACTGTTGACTCATGTTCAGCTCATGGTCTACTTGGACTCCTAGATCCCTTTCACATGTGGTCTCGTTCAGCCAGGTGTCCCCCATTTTATATCTGTACATTTCATTTTTCCACCCGAAGTGCAGAACCTTACATTTCTCTACGTTGAATTTCATTTTGTTAGCATTGGCCCAGCTTTCTAGTCTATTCATCATGATTATCAGATGTGTTGGTACTCCTATGTCTTTAAGGGTGTTCCATAGCCTTTCATGATCTAAGCAGTCAAAGGTTTTGCTGTAGCCTATAAAGCACATACTGATTTTCTTTTGAAATTCCCTGGTGTGCTCTTAGCCATTGTATGTTTGCAATGTGGTCCCTTGTGCCTTTTCCTTTCCTGAACCCTGCTTGGACCTCTGGGATTTCACTCTCGACATATGGCTGAAGTCTATGTTGTAGAATTTGGGGCATAATTTTGCTTGGATAGGATATTAGTGCTATGCAATCTTTTGTGTCGCCTTTTTTGTGGATAGGGATGTATATTGATCATTTCCAGTCTGTTGACCATGATTTTGTTTTCCATATCTGTTGATATATGTTAGTTAGCACTATTGTTGACTCTGTCAGTGTGGATTGCAACAGCTCAGCTGGAATATCATCTGTTGCTGGTAACTTGTTTTTCACCATTTCTCTTATTGCAGCTTCTACCTTGGTTTTTTAGAATTTGGGGTTCATCTTCATATGGCTCTTCATTCCATGTGTCCTTAATTCTGTCATCTTTTATACAGTGCTTCTGTGTATTGCATCCATCATCTTTTCGTTCCTTCCTGGTCTTGAATTTTTAGTGTCATAGAGCTTCCCAGTCCTTGGTTTGAACTTTCCTTTGATTTCCCTGAACTTGTGAAATAGGTCTCTCATTCTCCCCTTTTTGTTGTTGTCTTCTATTTCTCTGCATTGCTCATTGTAGTAGTATTCTTTATCTGTACGCTCTAGCTGTTGTACTGTTGCATTCATCATTCTTAGTTTGTTCCTACCTCCTTTTTGTTTTGCTTCTCTTCTTTCCTTTATTGCTTGTAATGTTTTATCTGTCATCCATGGTTTCTTCTCCATCTTTTTGTCCATTGAAAGTGTCTGTCTACATTCTTCTTTTATTATGTCCTTGGCCTCAGACCAAAGTTCTTCTGGCTTTTGGTTAATTATGCTTAGTAGTGCAAATCTGTTCCCTACATTGTCAATGAATTCAGTGGAGATATTATTTAGATCATATTTTGGAATGATGAGTGGCTTTATTTTCTTCGTCAGTTTTACTCTTATTTTTGATATGAATAATTCATGATCTGTACCACAGTCAGTGCCTGTGTCTTGTCTTAGCCACCAGTATGGAGTTCTGCCATCTTTTGCTTCCAGTTATATAATCTATTTGGTTTTTGTGTTGACCATCTGGTGATGTCCATGTGTATAACCTTCTTTCTGGCTGGATAAAAAATGTGTCAGCAATGAATAGGTTGTTGGCTTCACAAACCAGACACTCACCTGCTTTGTTTCTTATGCCTAATCAGAATCTGCCTAGTGTTTTCAAATCCTATTTACTTCTGACTCTGGCATTCAAATCTCCAATAATCAGCTTGACATCCTGTGCTGGTGTGGGAGAACCTGTATAATTAGGGTTGCCAGATTTTCCTGACAATAATATGAGAAAATTTTCTTGATAACTAGGCCAACTCAAGACTGGCAGGGGCAAACCTATGAGGCAGGCTTATGTAAAAACTGCTTAAGTTTTGATGGGAGGTAGACTTCTCATGAAGTTTTAGGAAGTCCTTATATATGTCTACTTTAGGTACCATTTGCCTCAGTCACAAATGCCTGGATTGTTGTGAGCAGGAACAGCGGGCACCAGATAGTCTCATAAGAGATGGATCCATGCAATGTTTGGCTGTAACTTGAGAGAATTTTCCTGTAGTGCCACTTGTTCAGGGTTGGACTGTTGTGAATCCAATAGGCACATGCTCTTCCCCATCATATCAAAATAATAAATGTCTGGGACATCCCGTATTGTCCCTATATTGGACAGGGTTTTCAGTCCCAAACCTGGTGCATCCTATATAAAAAAAGATTGAGCTTTATGGTGGTGTGCTGCCCTATGTTTTTAACATAAATTAATAAACATGACTTATTTCAAACTGATCTATGTTTTTTGTTGCTTGCTCACACCAAGCAATGAGCAGGGAAGACACCTGACAGCTTTCTCCTACTCTTCCTTGATAGCTTTAGATGGAATGGGGTTTCAACAGCCAAAGAATAGATCTTTTGCCAAATCCTCTTGAGAAAGACCTCAGTGAGAGTTACTTTTGTTGGTATTTTTTCATATTTAATATGCTTCAATTCACTCGTACATGTTGCTTTCCACACCAATACCGAACCTAGTTATTGTGGCCTAGGGATGCTGGTCCACAAAAGATAAGTAAGAAATCTTGTTAGCAATAGCTAAGAGAGTTAGGACTGTTTAGCCTAGAGAAGACTGAGAAATGATTTTGTAGCCATCTTTAAATATTTATTATTATTATTATTTATTATTATTAACCTTTATTTATATAGTGCTGTAAATTTACACAGTTGAATAGTTGAAGGACTGCCATGTGAAGGATGGAGCAAGTTTGTTTTCTGCTGCTCACCAGTTAATCTTAACTAATTACTTCAAATGACATGGAAGGATATGTCAGGTAAGAAGAACTGAAGGTAAGAGCTGTTTTACAGTGGAATAGACTATCTCAAGTGTAGTACCTCCTTCATGGGAGGTCTACCAAAATTCAGAGGTTGGATGACCACATCTCAGTAATAATTTAGCTGATGATTCTTGCACTGACAGAGGATTGGATTAGATGGTCCTTGGGATCACATCCCACTGCATTATTAATTGGATATTTTTCCTGTTAGTCTGGAATGCACAATTATAAGGCTGAAAAATTCTCAGGCCCAGTACAAATGGGCAGGAAATGCTGTCCTGGTGCTGATTTTAGGGTTCAGGAGTGCACAGTGATTGCATGCTACCAAACTCTAGTACACAGCAGTGGCACCATCATGGCTCGGCCCCATCCACACAGGGCCACCATGATGGCACCAACATCGTGCATTGTGCAGACATCACATACAGGAAGTGGTGTCATGGCAGAACCCTTTCCTTTTTACAGTGCCTCAGATAAGAAGCCACCCTAGACAGCTTATTTTTGGCAGTGTATCAGTGCTGCAGCATGCAGCTGCTCAGGCCAAAGACGGGCAAGCTGCCCATCTGTTGAGCCCCTCACTCAGCCCCAAAGGAAAACTGGATAATCCTAGACTTTAAAAGGGTGGACAGGGATTCAAAGTTCCAAAATGCCAAACAGGTTTCTGACACTTTTGCATTCACTGTTTACTTTTGTTGACCTTTTTTGTATGCATGCAACCTCTGGAAGGTATTGAATATTTAAATTGATCCCTGGGCCCATCAGAGTTTACCCAACTTCTTCATATGGAAAAGAATAGTCAATCTTTCAGGTACTGACCAGATATAGCAAGGGAAATCAAAGAGTGAATGATATTATTGGATCATTATTATTCTTCAAATGAGGATCACTGTTTTAATTTTATAGTTTTTATGAATAAATTACCAATGTTTACATATAGAAGAAAAATATATACAATAAAATATTGTTAGAATACATCTAGAAAAATCAAAAATTATACATACTTAATAATTATGTGCAGCATATTCTGAAACAAATTATGTTTCAGATTAAATATTGATTAACAGACAGACAGGGAGATAGACAGACAGAAGATAGATATAGATAGATAGATAGATAGATATTCCAAAACTGAACAGTTATTTTAATTATATCCATATTTTCAAAACATTTCAAGATACCTTTTCTGACTCTAATTAGATAAATAAGATTTGGAGATAAAGATCAACATTTTATTTCTAATGGTACACAGACTGCATCGCTGTTTTCTGAAACAGAGCCAAAAAAAATGCTAGCATTCTTTAATAGACTTGTTATAATCATTTTATTGGCCAGTCCTAAATTTCCCAAATAACCTCAACCAATGAGTCCAAATGGACTACATTTCTAACTTTTTCTTTTGTTCTCTCTCTCTCTGTGTGTGTGTTTAAAAGTGCATTTAAAGGAAATTAATGAAATATTCTTTCACATCCATTCAAGTGTTCTCTAAATGTGTTCTATATCATGCCATTTGGGGAAAGCAAACCCAGCCTTCCTTTATTTATTTATTTATTTATTTATTTATTTATTTATTTTGCTTATTGGAAATTTCATACAATTATGAAATTGGAAAGGATCTTTTAGTAGTCTCTGATCATTGCAAGGTCTGGATTGCTGGCAGATGGTCACCCAACTGTTTTTAAAATACCTTCAGCAAAGGACATGCTGCCATCTTTTGAGGCAGTCTGTTTTACATCAAACAGTCCTCTATGTCAGGAACACTTTCATAATATTTATCTGAACCCCTCTGAAATTTCAACATATTTTCATCTAATTATTAATCATGCTATCCAGAGCATGAGAAGAAAGTATATTCCATCTCCTGCATGACATCTCTTCATATCTTAGAAGACCTCTATCATGTGTCCTATTCATTTCCCCTTCCTCAACAAAACCTAATGAGAACTGATTTTCAGATACCTCACCATTTTGATCATCATCCTGAATTAGAAAATACTTTTAATATGAACTCCTTATTGTTTCTCTCTCTCGAGGCTTTCATTAGTTCTGGCGGACTCTTCCGCTGAAGGAACAGATCACAAAAAGGATTCAGCAATAGCAAGTACATTTCTATAAGGCTTATAAGTACACTTAAGCACTTCCTAAGTGGTTTACAATGCTTAAGCTAAGTGCCCCCCAACAAGCTGGGTACTCATTTTAGCAACCTTGGAAGGATGCAAGCCTGGCAGGGATTGAACTCACAACCTTGTGGTTGTGAGTAAGTGAGTAAGCATTTAACCACTGCACCACCAGAGGTCCTTAAGAGGAACTCTCAGATGAGGCTTCCATAGTGTCTAATCCAGGAAATAAGAGAGAGTAAGAAATGAAGAAATTGAGACATCTTCCATTTTAAATCAATTGCTGTATTTTTCAATATTTTTTGTTGTTTCTCTTACCACAGAACAGCACTGAGAAGAGAAAGTCAGAACAGGTGCACAACATTTTCTGATTATACACATCTGGATGCATTCTTGAAATAAGCACTATATCCTTATTGCCAATTGATTTAATTGTTCTCCCTTCTGTTTATTTCTCTTTTACTTCTGGAGGACCCTTCCAGTCAAGCAATAGATCACAAAAAGGACTCACACTTATGAGGAACTGTCAGATGAGGCTTTCATAGTGTTTAATCCAGGAAATAGGGGAGAGTAAGAAGTGAAGATATCTTTCATTTTAAATCAATTCCTGTATTTTTCAATGGTTTTTGGTGTTGTTTTTCTTACCACAGAATGGCACTAAGAAGAGAAAGTCAGAACAGGTGCACAACATTTTCTGATTATATACATCTGGGTGCATTCTTGAAATAAGCACTATATCCCTATTGCCAACTGATTTAATTATTCCCCCTTCTTTAAAAAAGGTGGGAGGGAAGGAGGGACTACAGAATGATTCCTAATGCTATGCCTTCTTTTGAATGGCATAAATAATGATGTAAGCAAGTAAAAATGGTAGATTAATAATTATCAGTGGCTTTTGAGCTGATCAGAAAAGAGTGCCTCACCACTCATCCCACAAGTGTTGGACTGAAGCATTCACTGCTCATTCTATGAGCTTTTCATAGTAATAGTCACCTCCTATAAGTTGTGTTTTACTTGATACAACTCTATTAAAAGATGTTACCAAAAAGATATGAGAAATGCTTACCAGAAGCTTATGTAAGAAGTAATGATGAATTTCTTTGTGTCTCAGAAAGGATATGTGAGGATAACTTTGCTGTCTAAGATCTTCAGGATAATTCTTGACTTTGATGGAACAGGACAAGAAGACAGCTGCTGGAAAAAGTGAGCTAAACAAGTAAAACAAGAAGTAAGGTCAAGAGGAGCCGTTCTTGAAGTTGTTCCAGAAGTCTGCAGGAACACACTGTTTCAATTTCAATGCCAGGTGGAAACTAATGGTGTCAAGGGGAGACACTGACATTTGCTTAGCCTGTAGGAAGGTGAAGGAACAGTTCAGTGCTCTTTACAATAACCTTTGGCAGCCAAAGCTTAATTATGTCAGATATCATTTGTTGGAAAAGCCCATGATCTTTCAAGTAGTTCAAGGACATAAATAATCCAATTGAAACCATTTGAATGCCTATATGATTCCTTGTTTTGGAAAATATCATAGATGGCATGAATAAACATTATTATTTTTACACCCCTCTTAGAGGAAAAATGTATTAGCATATTTTCATCACAGTATTTTTCCCTTTGCCTTTCTCACACTCTGATGCCTGTATAAAAGCTGAATGTGCAGATTTACTTACCTAAATAAAGGCCAAACAGAACTGTCAATTTGACAGTTCTTGCAGTGAAGGTACTTGTGTCAAAACTGTCTGAACAAATTTGCAGTGGAATGTACTTTGTAAATGTCATTGGCTTTTTAAGGTCATAAAGAATTAGGAGCAGTATGGACATGATCTTCCTTACCTTCAAACAAAGTGGTTAATTTTGTTGTCCTTTAATAGCATTTGAAAAAAGGTGTTTCTCCCACAATGTTGTGCTGTCGCTTAGACCAGGCTTCCCCAATGTGATATCATCTAGATGCATCATCGACCACCAGCTTCAGCATAGAACTGTAGTCCAACAATTTGCAGTTGTTAATATTAGGCAATTAAAAGTTCACTAATTTACAGCCTCTTAAATGTAACATATGGCTTCTCACACAGGCTCTACCGCAATCTTTCCTGCATCTTGAAATGATTCACATTTGAAATGCATAATTAGGTCAGTATATTGCCTTTGCCAGTAACCTGATAGTGTTCAATTTTTATACTGCCCAAACATTGGACTACACATAGCAACCTCTACATATAGATATCAACCAAACAACAAGTGTCACTCCTTGTCACCAGCCATCCTCATCCCTGGCCATTAAGTCCCAATAAAAAATAAGGCAATTCCAATAGTGATAAACCATTATTCTGATACCCTAAAATGTTTTTCTTCTTCTCATGATTGCACATGACACAACTGTGGATGAACTCCGATCTGCATGGATTTATCATTCTTTTTAAAATTTGCAGACCTTCAGGGTATACCACATTACAGAAGAACAGCTGTGAAAATATCACAGTTCTACACTCTGCACAGACAGGTAAGAGATTACTGGATGAAAGTATTAATAATAAATACATTACACACAATATAATTCCCTGTAGTGTATATCTCCTGGGTCATGTTCTGATTGGAGATCTGACATGGTTTTCTAAGACCTTTTATAAAGGGGAAAAAAGAAATGGAAAATGCTCCTGCTGGCATATACAGCTTGTATTGATAATCCCATAAATATAGGCCTCTATGAAATATACAATGGTAAAAGAACAAGCATTACAATGTTAGAGATACTCTATTAACATGAAAGCAAAATTAATTAATTTTATTTCAGTGAAATGTGGATTTCTCAGTAAAATTCATAATTAGAAGTCATAGAATAAATTATGAAATTTCAGTATTATCAGGGGCTCCCTTGGTTGAGGAAAATGGCTGAGCTATCTGGGCTGTTAGCAGCCTCTATAGTAGTTCAGAATGTGATACAGGAATATATCACCCTACATTTCCACACAGACTTTATAGATAGCCTATATAATCTGCAAATCAACAGAACTGTACTGCAAATATGGAACAAGATTGGAAGCTGGCATCTTCAGATTGACCTTTAAAGGACAATTGATGCAACTAAATAAAGCTGGAAAACTAATATAGATCTTGAACAGGCCATGTTGTTCTTGTTAACTGACCTCCAATTGATTTCAGCTAATGATAATTCTGTGGATAAGATTTCTCCTAGGGCTGAACTCCACTGTTCTGTTTCACTGCTCTGCTCTATTCCTACAGGCTCAGCCCATGGCCTCTCTGATTTAAGTCCATCCATCTAATATGTGGCCTCCCTCTCTTTCTGCTGTCTTCTGCCTTACCTAGCATTATTGTCCTTCTCGTGAAGTGGTCAGTTTTACATCCTGGTTTCCAGGGAGAGTTTGGGCTTGGTCTGTTCCAGAATCCATTTGTTTGTTTACTTGGCCATCCTTTTCTTCAAAGTCCATTCTGTAGTAGGCCTCGTGTTATCATTTCTGTTAAGTGTATGGTTGATTGTGCATTTCATGAAATATAACTTTTGCAAGGTTCTACCAAACTGGTCAGGCTTTCAGTACAGCCATCATAGCTAACTGCATGTGTATCATCTAAAGATGAGCCTAACTAAGCACAGAAAGACTTATCACCAGAAGACTGACTAGCAGGTGACTACTGCAGCACAATGCTATTTGGAATAGTTGCAAGCTGTGTCACAGTCATCAATGAAACGATGCATTGTCAAGGTAAAAGTATTTGTGGCATGCAGACTGGGAAACAATCCATCTTGAATTGCCACCCACTCAGCTGCATCCAAATGCACCTGAGGAAGTAGAATGAAGTCTACAAAAACTCATGTTGCCAATTTCTTTCTTTCAAAGGTGGTACAAAGTCTCTCTGCATAAAGATTCTATAGACTAACACAGCTATATTATTGAATTTACCCACCCGGGCAGTTAGACCCCAAAATCACTTTCCATATGAACATTTAAGTTTGTAGTTGTTTTGGAATTTTCCCCTGCGGAAAAGGAGATGGTCAAAGTATTCACAGAATTTAAAAATGCAAAACACTGTTGAATCTTCCACACACATCAACAAACTACAAGTTCTAGCAAGTGCACACACACACACACACACACACAAGCATTCTATAAATAAAACTAAAATCAAATGCTTCTTTATCCTATTGAAGGGTTTAAAGATTCTCTAAAATCAATCTATAGACATGTCTCTAGGTTCAGAGCTAAACAGGCCATAAAGAACACTTAAAACAGACACCTGGGAAGAATTGTTAGATTAATTTCAGACTGTCCTTCAGTATGGGGAGCAGGGAAAGGATAGACTCTTATCATTACAAAATTCTAAGATGCCCATATGGTTACTCAGAGCTAACACTTTTGAAAATCACAAAACTGAGACTGAAGTGTTACCTTAGATGAGATGCCTTTGTTACTGATGGTGTATTTTTTGGCTTTTGAAAGCTAAGTGGAAATAAAAAGGCCAGACTAATAAGCATGTCACAAAATGGAAATGAAAGATTGGCCTTGAGCATAAATCTTTTAAACAGTATTTATTCTATTGTCCCCAACAAAATAAATGCATTTTAAAAATTGGAAAGAGAATTAATCGAGCTTTAGCATAGCTTTTAACCAAATGACAGTATTCTCTGCCTCCCTCAGCAATATTCATTTTAAATGTCCTTGATGAAAAGAGGAAGAAGAATGGAGAAATTCCCTTGAGAAATCACAATAGTCTAAAAGACAGCAAAGAAACATGCAAACGAGGAATAAAAAAGACCTTCAAAACTTTGTGGCCATATTTCAGTTGCCAATCTCAGCTACAATAGACCAATTTAATCAATGAGATTTACATAAGTGTTGATTTACTATTCATCTGCTAATTCAATAGATGGGATAAGTAGTGGGATTTAGCTAGTATTTTTTAAAACCCAGAAGAAAAGGGATGTGCTCTAGCTTTATATCTAAAGCAGGATCCCATAAGCTAGGGGTGGACAAGGTATGTCTTTGGGTAACATGCTGCTCTTTATATTTCTAAGTGCAGCCCTGAAGTCTACCAGAAGTCCCAAAACTTCCTCATATACTCAGTATTTTTGAACCAATTTGTGGGCACCCCCCCCCCTGGAAAATTCACTAAAAGCTGTCAAAACTGGCTGAAATGTAACAGTTTGCTTCCCCTAAGTCCCTTGAACCTGCAAAACTTCCAGAAAAAAAAAATCAGCCAAATCAGCCAAAACAGCAGCAATATCACTTCAGGTTCACTAGTATATACCAGTGCGGCCTACTGAGCAGATGTGGAGACCAAATCCACAGACACCCTGCACAATTGTCCTTCACTGCCATAGTCACTGCACATGCTCACTTTTTACCTCTGTGGTACTAAATTATGGGGGGAAATAGAAAATGTTCTATAAAAGAGAAACAGTTACACAGTCTTTCTAACAAGTAGGACCATTGCTTTGTGTCACTACTTAAATCTCGCTGGGAGAGATGCAGTATCTAAAGGAGAAAAATTGATATTATCATACTTACTGGTGCCTGGACTGTAGGCAGCCCATATTCTCCCAGGCAGTCGACTACAACCAGGACTTCTGCTGTGGCTTTTTTAAGAATGGGAAAATCTCATTCTTGAAAAAGCTGCAGCAGAAGTCCAGGTTGCAGATGGGTTGCCAAGGAGGATAAGGCCCGCCTACAGCCTGGGCATGGGTAAATATGATAATACCAATTTTTGTCTTGTAGATCCCACATCTCTCCCAGCAGGATTTCAGGATTCATAATTTCCTATGTCAGTTTGTACATGATCTCAAAAAGCTATTGCAGTATTGTGGTTTCCATTTCTTTCCTACAGACAATATGGCAAATGTGTAATTAAAGGGTAATTGTGTGTATGTGTGTGTGTTTATAATGTACAGCAGTGTGAGGCTGTGTGAAATAGCCACCTCAGGAAGCAGACTACCAGGAGGGCTGAATTCGGCTGCTCTTCCACCTCACCCTCAGGCACCTTTCCATCACTGCTATTCCAGAGAGCCTTGCTGTCCACCAATGCCTGTGGGTAGCTCAGCCTGCTAGAAAGAGAGGTGCAGGAAAGAGTTGAAAGTATGACTTGAAGATGGCAAGAGTGCATTTATCCTAGGTAGCAATTCTGGAGAAACAGGTGTGAGAGAAGAAAGGCTAATGGATTTCTAATATAAGTGGAAGTTTTTATTCAAATTGAAACAAAGGTGTTCCTGACAAGAGCAATTAAGCCTTTTATAGTTATTTTTAGAGCTGCTGAACTATGTTGAAAGCTTTTGCAGTTACTTGAATTCTCTTTCCATAGTTCCTCCTCCCATTCCACTCAGGTGTAATTTTTATCATGTTGCTTGAACCATATTGATATAGAAGATTTATATCTACTCTGCTGTTTGAGCATTCTGTACATGTTGTGGCTGTCAGGCAATGCCCTTGAGGTGCTTGTTTCTTTCAAAATGTTTACATGTTGGGGAGGTGGGATATTAGCAAATGGACATATTGTGAAGCCTTCAGGTGTCAAACCATTCACTGTGGAGCTGCCCTTTAAATGTTTTTTTAAAGTAAGCAGGTGTTCCAAAATTGTAGTTTTAAATACTGCTGAAGGTGATGGACAACTTTAAGAAAAGTTACAGCAGGAAAGCTCAATATGGTGGGTCCCCCTCCCCTGAATTACTCACAATAATAACATGCTTCTTACATTACCCGACACAACTGTTTATGCAGGTCTTTACTTCCCCAAAGCGATAATGTCGATGAAAAAGAACATCATGACATGATAATAGTCTTTCACTCCAACACAAATGGTAAAGAAAGATCTGGATCTTATGGAAAAGAGAAACATTGAGAAGTCAATACTCTTATTTTCCAAGTGGGTGATGGTTATCTATTCTTACAACAAGCAATACCGGTGGATTTATTTACATTATGTCCACTGATTAAAAACCGATAATGTAACAACAGTGGCTGATGGGAAAAGACAAGACAACATCTGCATTTATTGATACTGACACAGAACAAAACACATAGAGCTGAAGCTCAGTTTGCCATTTTGCCTAAAATCTGTGTAGAATTTTCAATGTGAGTACAAGATTTATAGAAGCAACTGTCTAGTAATGTTTACATGCATTGTGTTTTTATTTTACAGAAATTTATAAAGTGGGTTCATCTTCCCAAGCAGAGGGGAGAATAATGTTCCTATACACTTCTTTGAGCTGCCAGCCAGCAAAACTGAACAAACATTGTCAGCCACCTTCCCATGCCTTACCTCCCTTACATGTTGTATCCAGGAAAGGACATGGTCAAGAACTTGTACTCCTGCCTGGGTGTAAGACATACATTTGAACTTTGCACAGGAGAAAAAAATGAATGACAGACAAAATGATACTTAGTAAAATGTTTTAAAATGAATAGACAATGGGCTCCTCCTGACAGCTAAAAATCCCAGTACATATCAGGCTAATGTCATCCTAGATTGTATGTGCCTCATAGTAGTTGTTCTTGCCCTTGCATCCAGTTATCCAAACAAATATACCAGGATTGAAAGTCCTTTTGAAGGTGCGATGAATTGTACTGTGGATGGTGTTTCCTTCCCTTCCAGTCCTCCCTCATGCAATGCATCATCAGTGGTATGTCCAAAGGAGTAGGAAGAACAAAGTTAAAGGATACTGACTTGTGAAGTTCTTCCTTCTACTTAGGTTTCCAAAAGCTCCAGCTGTTTCCAGAAATTCATGGGCAGTAAAACCAGGAAGGATGCATATCATTTGGGTATTAAACACACACACACAAAAACACACAATCTATATGGTCTTTCTGTACAGAGCCTTTCACAAATCTGTATGAGTCCAATTTTAAAAATAGTGCATGAAAACTGATGAATTAACTGATTTTTGCCATGTTTCATGGTTCTAAGGCATATATAAGACTCGAAGCTGCTTTCTCTATTACCATTCTTTGTGCTTCCTTTGAGCTGCCCTTCAAAATCTGTTTTAAATTACCTGGCAAGTGACAGCAGGCCCATTATAACTCCTACCACAGTGTAAAGTAAGTTTTTTCCTAGTAGAAATGAAAAGAAATTTATTTGGACTCAACAGTGTAAATGAAAGAAACATTTTCCTCATTCCCTAGACATTTGTTGTGACAAAAGAGGGATATAAAATAAATAAATACAAGGAGCTCATTGTCTCCAGCATTTACACAGTTGTGAGGATTACAGAGAATTTCCAGTGCACATATTTTAAAATTGAAGTTGAAAATATGAACATATGTAGATTAAACTGGCCAGAAGCATTAAAATGCACAAATTTCAACGCAGAAAGACAACACGGTATAACATGTATAAAATGAAACATCTTTGCCTCCTGGACACTATTCTTCCTCCAATATATCTTCTTTCCCACATTATCTGTCTGCTCTTCCAAGACTAATACATGTGTCTGTCACAACATCTCTTCCTTTAAAAACTCTTCACCAAAATGTTCTTCTCTTTTTCAAAAAAATAAAAACAAAACCCTCAAATATTTCCAACTTACACTTTGCAACTAGTTCTGTTCCTTGGGCAATTTCTTGGAACTGTATTCATCTAGTGGTCCCTCCATATATGGCAAAAACTTCTATACAAACCTCAGGTATGCCCACTCCAAGCCTAAAATATGACTCTCGGCTCTTTTCATATCTCCCTTTCATCCACCCACATAACCATAATTTGCACTTCCACTATGTCAAGTTTTATCTCCTAAAACTCAGCTTCAGCCATATTCTGTGTAATTGCCAACACTATTCCTAAGCAAAGGCATTTTGGAATGTAATCTTTTCTATACTGAGGAGGATAAGAGATGTATCTTCCTTTTCCATCTAGATTTAATATTCTTATCTCTCACCAGCATGTTGTCTTTCTTGGCCTTCACAAGAACTCAAGTTCATTTCCTCCTCTTTTCCAGATGGTGTATCATCTGTTCTTCCCTTTTATAGTTTCAGTTATCTTCTATATATCTTCTCTAATGTCTTTCACTTTTGTAACTGTCCTTTTTAAGCTCCTCTCCTTGTTATATTTTATTAAGTTGTTATATATTGCCTTCTGTCAAACTTCACAGGCTAAATTATAAGGATATTTGGAGCTTGCCTCATCCCAAAATAGCTTCTAGAGAAAACCTGTAGGGTATTTTAAATGAAAAACAAGTACAATGTGGTATTGTTCATAAAACCCAACTGATATAGAAGTGAAAATTTCTGGAAAGTGACCAGGTTTTCTCTGTATACTCTGTAACTCTGATTGTAACTTGTAAGGTACAAAGTAACAGCTTGTTTAAAATGAGCAGATCCCACGTTTCTCTCTCTGACCATATACAAAACTTCTCAATTCAGTCATGAAGACATGCAATGGAAAATAGAAACATGCACCAGAATAAACTAGAAAGTGCAACAAGGCCTAAAGCCCATCTCCATCACAATACAGGCAGAACCGTCTCAATCACTCTCATTCTTCATTTCTTACTGACTGGTTGGAATGTAAACACAGTATAATATCCAGAAGGCACAGTATAATATCTAGATACTACTTCATAGGGGGAATATATCCAAGGCACTCAATAATATATGAGTCAGGGTGAAGAACCATTTTCCTATTCAGTGATAGATGGAAATCAGTTCTCAACAGTTGGTAGAAGTGAAGGCATGATACTGTGAATAGTATGTGTTAGACAGATATTGTCCAGTTTCATACCAGCTGCAACAACATGGGGCTCATTTCTTGGCAGAATTCCCTTTTAACTGCAATGTAAGGACTTTATATCCATTGAACCACTTGTCAATGATATTACTGATATTACTTCTCTCACTAAAATCCGTCCATTCCTCTCAGCCTCCACCACCAAGACTCTGGTCCATGCCCTGGTGGTCTCGCGACTAGATTATTGTAACCTTCTTCTGACAGGGCTTCCTCTCTCACACTTCCATCCTTTAATCTCTGTCCAGAACTCAGCTGTCCGTATCATCATATCCGCTAGCCACTTTGCCCCTGTTTCTCCTCTCTTATCCTCCCTTCACTGGCTCCCCTTCCCCTTCTGCATCCAGTACAAGCTTTTGCTGTTGACTTTCAAAGCCCTCCAGGGACTGGCCCCTACTTACTTGTCTAAGCTTCTTTCTCCTCATGCTCCTACTTGTACCTTCCATTCTGGTAGTCAAGGTCTCCTATCCCAGCCGAGGATTTCCACTGCTCTGTCCCAGATTCGTCCCTTCTCACTTGCTGCTCCTCACTCCTGGAACCTTCTTACTCCACATGCACGCCTCATCACTTCTCTAACCAGGTTCAAAACTGAGTTAAAGACTATATTGTTTAGGGAAACGTTCCCAGGACTGTGCCATCTGCCCCAGGATGCTTCCTTTTAACTATGTATTAAGAACCCAAGGCCTCCCTGCAGTCATCTGCCTTGATCCAGGCCCCAGAGGAAGAGAAGAACCACTGGACCTCTTCCCCTTCCCACCACCTTTCCCTTCTCCTTCTGTGTTGTCTCTTCTAGATTGTAAGCCTGAGGACATGGATCCGTCTAACTATAAGATTGTATGTACAACACTGTACAAATTTACAGTGATATATATATATATATATATATATATATATATATTCTGGTGTCTGGGACAAACTGTTTTGTAACATATAGTTCTGCTAAATTTGCCAGTCTGGCCTCAGGGAAGAGGAAGCTTCAAATTTTATGACACCATATCACATATCTTTCAAGTCATTTTAATTAAACAATAGCTTGTGCTTATTTGGTTTTAGACTGGTTGATTTGTTATTGTGTTACACAAAAGACCTGATCAGCTAATGAGCAATAACTGAATCCAAAATTGCTGCTGATGCCATCCTATAAAAATGTGTGAGTGGAGGGTGGGGTGTATAATAAACTAGTGTTACTGCGGCATGTTGCTACATTAATGCATTATTCAAGGTGATCAGGGTTCCCTTCACTGACAATTCTAGACATTAATTATTTTTGTGAATTTTCATCTTGGAATATTCTATACATTTCTCAAGACTATGATTTATTGCTTGCACACAGTTCAAATATGTAAAGACTTAAATCTTGTTTTTAAATTGTATCTATTTCATTAAAAAAGAAACCCTAATTTCCCTTCAGGATTTTGCTATGTATTCATCACAAAGTAACACAATGATAATTTGACCTAGTTTTTCACCAGGTTTGACAAAACTGTTTGACAAAGATACAATATTCTCATGAAGACAATATTTTGCTTGTAAATTTAAATTGCTTCATCTATCACAGACTCTTTCCCTTTGGAGAGACTGTTTGTTTTCTCCATGCTGAGGAAGGTGGTAATGACACCAAAACTGTTGACTTCTCATTTAAAACAAAGGGTGGGTCATATATATTTTCTGGAACAAGTTTGAAATTTTCAGTGTCTGTTGTAATGACTGGGGGTCCCTCTCCCCAGTCATTTGAGGACTTCTTCCACACAACAAAGGGTTAAGTGAGAGGGAGATGTATGCTAATGAAGGTTGATATCATTTTCTAATCAAAGGTTACATCACAGTTGATGTAAGGCCTAACTGACCAATCAGTTGAGCAGGGCCAGGAGTGCGAGAGTCTTCCCAATAGAGGTTTTTGAAAGGCCTCTGAGACCAAATGGTTTGAGTTTTTCCTTTGTTTGCCTCAGGCTGTGGTCTGAGATGACCCAGATGCTGGTTGGAGCTGGACCAGAGAGCCCAAGATTCCAGATATCTAATTCCATCAAGGACTACAAAGCCCATCTGAACTTGTAAGTAGGGTAAGGATTGTGTGCTAGCTAGTTGTGACTAGATT
The DNA here is from genome assembly GCA_034509955.1 of Urosaurus nigricauda. Taxonomy (NCBI): domain Eukaryota; kingdom Metazoa; phylum Chordata; class Lepidosauria; order Squamata; family Phrynosomatidae; genus Urosaurus; species Urosaurus nigricauda. The sequence continues at coordinate 66,691,709 of JAOEGL010000003.1, forward strand.
TTATGTGTATTTCATTGCTTGGATAAAATGGTTGTATTTTCTGTAACTACATTTCTCTGCCTATGGAACAAGGAGTTTCTACGAGTAAATGATACCTTTGCTCTAGAATTCCTTAGTTAGAATAATGGTTTTCTTAAAAAGTATCTTTTCTCTGCTTAATACTCCCATTACACATGCTTTAGCTGGATTGTTGCTTGTTTAAGTTAGCAAGGGAAGGAAACTAAGGGGCTGTACACACAGCCCCTAAGGGGCAGCAGGATGCCACCCCTTTCCTAGCCAGATCGGGGCCACAGCAGCCTCATGCCATGGCCCCGATTTAGCCTTTTGAGGGTGCAAAAAGGAGCCACAAAAAGTGGTGCCTTTTTGCACCCTCAAAAGAGTGCCATAGCTGCATTGCCACAGCTATATGGCACTCCTTCAGCTCAGCATCATATGGATGCAGCGGAGGAGGAGCACCATGACGCTGTACACTGTGTAGAGTAGAGCACAGCATCAGGGCACCCTGCAGGGCAGAGTTGGGCGTGCAACATGAGGATGCTATATCCTGACTCTGCCTCAATGGCCAGTTTACACAGAGCCTAAGTCCTTAGCAAGTCCCAGTGTGTGCTAAGGGGGATTTGTTATAGATTCATTGGGTGGTGGTAGCTGTAGATAGTCCAAGGGGTCTCATTCAGCTCAGAAGGGAATGGGGAGACCCAGGAGACTAAGGGAATTAATGATTTGCCATGGGCTAAGGACCAAGAACAGGGTTGCTGTTTGTCTGCTTGGGCCCAGAGATCATCCTAGTTGTATACATTCAAGTTGTTTCTGACTTATCATAACCATAAGGGGACAAAATCATGGGGTTTTCTTGGCAATATTTGTTCAGAAGCAGTTGCCTTTGCCTTCTTCTGAGGCTTAGAGAATGTGATTTACTCAAGGTCACGCAGTAGCTGGGTGGGAATTCAAATCCTGGTTTCCAGAGTTATATTCCACTATATCAAACTGCCTCTCTATGTAGAATATGCCATTCTGTCAAACCTTTGTGGCACAATCAAAAATATACATCATTTTAACACAAAAATGAATGAATGTGTGTGGGTAGACATCATGCCTCAAGTGTTAACTTCAGGGGGAGTGGCCATGGGCACTTTTATCTATGTGCAGTAGACTTCAACAACAGCTTTTGCTGTTTACCCTCTTTTCTCTTCCTTTTGAGTTTGACTGATTTACTCTTTTTTTGGACTATGACCCAGAATGTCTGGGGATTCTGCCAGTTATCGTTCAAAGTAACTTTTCCCCAATTTATCTGTTCTGAACCTCTAAATACAACTTGCCCTAACAACAACTCATTTTCAGGGCATTAGATTGGCAATGGAGGAATAAGATAGAAGGGGGTTTATCTCAATCCAATGCCTGAAGCACTGGATTGAAATCCTATTTCAAGCGAATGCCTGAAGGGCTCTGACGGCCATGGCCTTTCTGGCTAGGGCTAAGCTAACCAAAGTAGTTCATGCACTGATAACTTCCCAACTGGACTACTGAAGAACACTGCAGTTTATGCAAAACAAAGCAGCTAGATTGCTGACTGAAATATCACATAGGGGCTGTATAAACCAGCACTTTATGCCAGCCTGTACACGAACTAGAGCTGAATGTCCAGATGCTCGAACCTCTAGTTTTGCCACCTGGGCACAATTATGGCGTGCGCCTGTCCATACAGCATGCACCATGATGACACTCATCATGCCCAGAAGCGGGTTCTTTTTGCTCCCTCCAGACGCTGCCACGTGTGGCTGCTGCAGCCTCCTTCTGGGGCAAAAATGGGTGACATGGAGCCACCTGTCTTTAGAGACCCATAGATTTCATATAACATCAGTTTTAAAGGCACTAGTTCAGCTAAAAAGGAAGCCTTCAGAGACAGTCACTCTGAAATGTGCTTACCTTAAAATGTGGCTCCCTGTTGGCTAGGAACCAGATCTCTATACCTATTACCATTCATATTGGGTGGCAGCAAGAGCTGTACTTCCCCAGAAAGCCCTGACTAGTTAAAAGAGTTAATCCTCTTTTGGACCCATAACAGTGTACTATATTATTCAGGTCAAATGGAAAGGCAATGCTTTGAGCTCTTCCTTGCAGCAACAGCCACAAAATTTGAAAGAAGGAGAAAAGCAGTTAATGTTTCTATTTAAATCCGTTTATATCTAACCATAAAAAATAAACAATCATAAATAATGTACTTTAAAAAAGTCCTATATGCATTTGCATTCATAAAAACACCTGATGCTGAAATTAATTCATCTGCATGTTCTCACATAGTTGTATGTTTTTCTTGCTGTATATATTTTTAAATTCCTATTCCTTTGGAGTGAGCTATATTTAAAATAATTAATAATGAATATGAATCCACATTTACCCCTTAGAAACCCCACAATATAAACATAAAACAGTTCTAGTCCTTAGAAATATAAATACATTATATTTTAATATGTACAAATTGAGCATAACTGCATCACCACCATCTCACATGCATACACCCATTTTAATCCACTATTCTTCATTTCTTGGCACAATGTCTTTGATAAATTTTTGGAAATTAATTATATCCATCAATATTCTTCATTAGCTACTTAGTAATGTATAACTAAGTGACATCTTCTGGCCTGAAACCACCCCCTCCTCTTACCCCATCTCGAGAGCCAGCAGCCAAAGGACATCTGTTCAATTTCCAAAAGGGGCACAAGGAGGAGGATGATTCCACCCCTTCTGTTCCCAGTGAGAAAGGCTGTGGCAAGGACTTGAAACAGGAGTCCTGCTTCTGATTGTCAACTGACATCACTGACAGTGGGAAGGTGTAAATATCATCCACTTTTCACCATGCACAAGATGTCATACCCAGCCTGGAGGACTACACGGAGAACTCAGAGGATGAGCCAGAGCCTCTGGGACCAGAGTCTGCAATTTGGGAGCCTGAGGCACTCTGTAGCAGAATCTGGTGCCTCTTTAGAGATTCAGCAGCCAAGTCTGCTTGTGGCCAAGACTGTGGACATAGAGGAGGATCAGGGAAGTGTGTCTACCTTCAGGGAGCGTCAAGCCAAAAAGGAGGGGTTTCAAAGGTTACAGAGGCTTTATCAGAAATGAGCTGCTAATCAGACACACATGAACACCTACTGCCTGTCTATTTAGGCAGGTGGAGCATGTGTGTCTAATTGCCAATGATTATCTGACCTTCTTGGACCCCTGTGTAGTGAAAAGACCCCAGAAACAGCAAACCCCGGAGACAGAGATAGCCAATCAACAAGCACCAGGTGACCAGCCAATTAGAAGCTGGCTGGGCGGGGTTGGAGTTTTGGCTGGTGATAGGGACGCCACTGAGGGGGTGCTCTCTAGGTTCCTGATTGGGAAAGGTGTAGGTTAGGTTTTAGGCCAGACAGGGTCTATGTAGAGTCCAGGAGAGGGACTGATTAGGCTTTAGGTTGTAAGCCAGTTGATTTAAGCTGAGAGTATTTTGGCAGATTGCCTGAGGGCTGAAGTATTGTGTCTATGTAACTGTGGTAAAGTAACTAAGAAGAAAGAAATGCAAAAGCCTTGAAAGTAGTTTACTGATTACTTTGATGTTTGTTAATAAACTTCAGTATTATTTTATTACAACTTGGCCTCTGTGAAATATTGTGGCACACTACTAGAGATAACAAAGCCTCAGAAAAGATAGGCAGTGGTGGAGAAGATCTCCACAGAAGAAAAATACAATTGGTGGCAGCAAAGGTGAAGACAGGCATTCTGTGTGGGTGGACCGAGAGAATTTGAGTGAGTGTCCACACCACCACACCTTGCTTCTTGGACTGCTGACCCATCTTTATTATCTGGAACCCTTGACCTTGGACTACCTTATCGACCTGTCTATCTGATACACTGGACCTCGGATTTCTTGACAACTATTTTGGTAATGCCTCTTGTGATACTGCACTTAGACTCAAAGACTTTGTTAATTAGCTCTAGCTCTGCCAGTTGGGGGTTTGTTTGGGAACTGAGCTGGTGTTATGAGCCATTTGGCCACTTTCCCAGACACAAAACCTGAATGGACCTCCTTTGCCCATTCTGGCTGTTGGTTCTTAAGGAGACCAGTAGTGGCACTGATGTGATCTTCCAGTAAGACTACATAGACTTACAGAATTAGTTGCAGTTATGGATCCGTAAATCTTATGAATATATAACTGCATTACTCAATACCAGCAAATCTCTATAGTATTGTGACAAAGCTTTTTCACTTTTTTACAAGAGCATCTTTGAATCCCCCCACCCTCACAGTTCACCTACTACTCAGCTTCATGCTCCTCCCCCTCTTTTATTCTCCCACCTCTTTCAGGGCTTATCACTTTTCCTATACTGTCAACAGTATCTGTATCATTATCCAGTTGTCCTGTCCTGTTTGTTGCATTCAATTTCTGTCTAGTAGCTCTGCATATTGTTGGTATTTCCTCACTTTCAGAACCCTTATTCTGCCTGTCTCATTGTCTTTCTCCACATTCTCCCTTTTCTCTTTCTTCATTCCTTCCGTGTCTCTCCCCACTCTCTTGTTTAGTTCCTCCATCCACTCCTTCTGTCTTTCCATCTCTCATGATCTGTCCTTTGCATTACTTTATTCTGTCTCCCACACACTTCACCATGGGCTTCCTGTCCTTGTTCCCCCTCTTGTTTTTGTTTTCCTTCAAACTCATCAGTGCAGCCATCACCACACACAAGGGGGAGGGGGAATGCTAGTGATGGCATAAGGAGAGGCTGCAAAGGGAGTTAACAATGTCCTAAACAAAACACACCCCACCCTCCACTGTTTCTGGGGAAATATTCTAAAATTACATGAAAGTTAGTAGAGGGGTAGGTGCTTTATATTGTGTCTTGAGTTTTCTTTAAATGTAGCCAGTAACACAGTGAGTATCAATGCATTGTTTTCAATCTCTTGAATGGCCACTATATACCACATCACTCATGGAAACACATCTGCAGGTACAAGGGGAGAGTGAAAAATGCCTCTTAATCCTACATACCCCACATGCCTTAGGAAGCCCCCAGATTTGCTCCAGAAAGCTGAAAGGTCATCTGGTGCATGTTTTTCCCCACAGGACAGGGCAGTAGCTGGAAGATGAGAGGCTGAAACCATTGAATTTCCATATGTTGAGCTTAGGCTTTCAAACTTTGGTCATCAACAGCAGCCACCCATTATGAGACAGTCATATGACAGTAACAAAAGAGAAGCATAAAATTTGAAAGAAGAAAAACAAGTATAACAAAAACAAGTATAAGATACTGTATTGAAAATAAGCCAGGATATTCTTAAACATAAAATATCACTTCCCTCCACCCTGCTTACTGCCTAGAAATTCTTCATCTCTATTGGCTTTAATTGGGCAAGATGACTTCACATGCATCATTAGTTCCCTAAGTGGTTGAATACTTGACTCGCTTCTGGCTATGAGAGCTCATTATAATTTTACACTTCCAGACTGTGAGGGAGGGCAAAAGAGGTGGTTATTTTTCATGTTCTGTGCATGTGCACCTGAACTACAACTTACCCAGGGGGAAAAAGTTAAATGGATAGGCATAAAAATAGTCATCCATTTAAATCATTGTCTTGCCATTTTTTCAAATAGTGACAAGGGTGTTAAAAACAGATCCAATTTCTGTTTTAACTAATTTCTCTAGATGCTAACCTATAGAAAAGGCTTCCTACAAACTGACATGCCACTGTATGACACATATATCTGAAAAAACAGCAACTGGGGGAAAGGAATATGACTGCTTCCCCACCACCCAATATGCTTCTTTTGGTACCCCTCCCCCCAATATTCTTCTTTTAGTTAAACAATCCTATAGTCAAAGCAATAGAGCCCAGAAAGAAATTTACCACTTCAGTCACTGATTTTAATAGCTGATGCCAGGTCTTCACTCTGAATATGTAAGAGAATAAGGAGGTAAGTATGGACTATATCACTTTAGTCTGAGTGGAAGGGGTGGAGATACCACTTTATCTTTCTCTCTTTCTCTCCATCTCTCTCTCTCTCTCTCCCTCCCTCCCTCCTCCCCTCCCCTCCTTCCTTATTTGCAAATTTAAAATGAATGTATTATGAATAAGATTATAATCCTGCTCTTTCTCTTGTGTTGTTTGCCAAAAAAATAAAAAAATAAAAATTCAAAAGCATGGCAGGATATTTTAAAATATTATTAATACTGGGATTTTAATAGAGCCTCAGTACTCTGCCAATGTTTTTTGCAGGAAATCCCCCCCCCCCATTTTTTCACAATTTATTTTAATTGTGAAATTAATGTTATTAAGGTATCATGCCACAACCTATATTACAATTGCATTGTTGTTGATGATGACAATGTTATTTCTCACCAGCCTCTCTTTATTGATTGAGGCAGGAAATAACAGATTAGTGTGTGTGTGTGTGTGTGTGTGTGCAGAGACAGAAAACACAATTAAAACATGCACATCAGTTAAAAGAGCATTTTATGTTCATTTGTTAATTTGTACATATTTGTTGTATTTGTCAGTTATATGTCCAATTACTTCTTTGCTTTTGCAAAATTTAATTTTTAAAAAAGCATAAAATCAGTTTTGAAACACATGGGCTGTACAGACCAGCACTTTGTGCTGACCTGTACATGCACTAGGGTTCAGCTAAGGTTAAGTGTTCATGTGCTCAAAGCTCTTGTTGCACTGTTTGAGTGTCATTATGGTGCATGCATGCCAAACGGCACGTTCCATGATGATGCATGTGCAGCACAGCACCCAAATGGCTATGCAGAAGGGGCATCATCAGGGCGCAACACTGAGAGGGAGTGGATCGGTGCCACTCCATGCAGCTGCCACGGCACTGATCCAGCATGGAAAGGGGCAGCGTTGAGCCACCCATCTGTATTGCCCCACACATAATAAAATAATCAATTTATAATGTAAAAACCATTTAGATAAGCCTACCGGAATTGAAAACTCTTTAATACTATTTTAAATGGAGACAGCATATCCTGCTGTCAAGTCTCTTCTGGCAGATCATTCCACCACTTGGTGGTGGCTGATGAAAAAGTCTCTTGAGTAACAGATGCCAGCTTGGTCCTGGCTCGCTGAAGTCTCCCAGAAGACCTGAGTATACAGGGAAGATCAGTGGTTCCCAAACTTTGGTCCACCAGATGTTTTGGACATCATTTCCCAGAATCTCTGACTGTTGGCCAAGTTGACTGGGGCCTCTGGGAGTCGAAGTCCAAAACACCTGGAGGACTAAAGTTTCGAAATCACTGGAATAGATTATACAGGAGAAGGTTGTCCCACAGGGAACCTAGACCCAAACCATGTAGAGCTTTAAAAGTAACATGCAACACTTTGTAGCTTGTCTGGAAACTAACTGGTAACCAGTGGAGTGATTTTAATGTAGGTATAATATATTCATTCCTAGATGCATCAGTAACCAATCTAGCTGCCATATCTTGCACTGAATCAAATTTTTGAACTTGGTACCGAGGTAGCTCAATGTACAGCATATTGCAGTAGACCAGTCTTGAGGTTACCAGTATATGTATCACCATCTTTAAAAGCAGATGTCATACTGAAAAGTTAAAACTGAAAGTTATTTATAGTCTTTTTTTTTTTTTTTTTTGGATGACATGTTTGGCTGATTTTCAGCCCCAAAATGTAGTGATGTGGCTTACAGCAGGATCACATGAGCTAAAATTGGCCCTTATTCTTGTTGCAGTTGCCCACCAGTTATACCACATCACTGTTCAAATGAACACATTTGCTAGTTCTTTATCTTCCTTTTGGTGTAAAGTAGGGGTGAACAGAAAGCCACCATGGTGTAATGGTTTGAGCATTGGATTACAACTCTGGATATTAGGGTTCAATTCCTTGCACAGCCATGGAAACCCACTAGGTGACCTGGGGTGAGTCACATATTCCCAATGTCCGAAAACCCTAAGAGAGGTTCACTGTGGAGTCACCATAAATTGAAAATCACTTGAAGTTACACAGTAACAACAAGGGATGAATAACCTGTGATCTTCTAGATCAGTGGTTTGCAGCGTTCCTAATGTTGCAACCCTTTAATACAGTTCTTCATGTTGTGGTGACCCCCCAACCATAAAGTTATTTTCATTGCTACTTCATAACTGTATGTTTTCCAATGGTCTTAGGTGACCTCTGTGAAAGGGTCATTCAACCCCGAAATAGGTCACGACCCACAGGTTGAGAACCACTGTTCTAGATATTCTTGGACTGCAACTCCCATCATCTCCCATCTTTGGCTATGTTGGTGAGGCTTGATGAAATTTTATGTTCAAATTGGTTTATTATATTCAGAACTGCAATGTTGTGCCCCCCCCCAAGGGTGACACACATTCCCACCTTCTTTATCATCCTATGTACACATGATATGATATAGGTTTCTATTTATACAAATGTGAATTTTTTAAAATAAAAAAGGACGATGTGGCTGGCCTACAACTGAGGTTATGTGTCCTATTTGTGGGCATAACAAATAATCCATTTTGGATATTCCATGCATCAAGATGGAAAACAAACATATCATTATAGTGAAACGGATGTACAGAACAATTAAAACAGTAAAACAGTACTGTATAACTCCACTTTGGACATGGTTTTCAGTGTCAGCTAATATAGAGACTTCCCTCCCCCCCTCCTTTGTTCAATTGGTGTAGCTAATATCCTGATGCAAGGCACAATTCAAAATGCTGGTTGTGACCTATGAAGCACTACAAGGTTTGGTTCATATTATTTGAAGGATTGTATTTTCCTATACAAGCCTGTCTGGATTCTGAGATCTATCTTGGCCCTTCTCTCAGTCCTGCTATACAACCAGGAACATATGGTGAGGGCATTGTATTGGTGTGTCCCCCCCCTCCCCCGGAGACTAGACTGGTACCTGCCTTGATGTCCTTCCATTGGCAGGTTAAGCATTTCTAAAATATTGATAGGCTTTTTAGAACCAAGCATTCTGGAGAAATGCTATTTAACAGATTTCTGTGTTGCTTTTCTTGTTTCTTTAGATTTTCTGTTGATGTTTAAAATTGTTTTCAAACTTATAGTTCAATTACATTTTAAATCATTTTTAAAATTATAGATAGTTTAATGGCATTTTAAAGACAACTTTGAGTATGTTTTTATTTATGCTGTGTCTAAACATAAAGAGCAGGATTATAATTTTTCCCTCAAAAAATTCCCTATTCTGGGGAGAAATGGTGCTACATTATACTTATTATAGTGGGATTCAATTTCTAAGCAAACAGTGTTGTGATCAGGCTCATGTTTGACTATATTTAAAAAGTGTTGATTTAGAAGTATATTATATTAAATACGAATGACTTACTCTCTGATAAGTGTGCATAGGAATTCAAACTTAATATGCCATTTATGTTTCTGTAATCTCAGTCAACACAGTGATTCAGAGTTTAGTTCAAAACTAGGGCAGCTAATTTGGAAAACCTGTATTCTAAAGATTACGGGTAGAATCACACTGCGAAAGCGCTTGACAGTCTACTAGATCCAGTCATTTCTTACACACATCCCCCTTCTCACTTTTGACTTGGTGGAAGGGCATTCATCAACCACTGATTAATTGGTGAACTCAAGCTTATGGTACAGTCATCCCCCGGGTTACGAAGGTAATCCGTTCCAGATTACCTTTCGTAACCCGGAAATGACCGTATCCCGGGGGACCGCTTTAGCGGACGAACGCGCGGCCGATTTAAAGGGGCCGCATGGTTTTTCCGTTTCATTCCCCGGGGGATCCTTCAGATCCCGGGGGAATTTTTGCAGTCCTGCCGGTTTCGCACCCCGGGGATTTCGTTCCCGGGGGACCACTGTACTTCACTAGGCCCAATAGCAGGATCTTGCAAAATCATTCACGCAATAGTAGGATCCTTCATAATGATTCTGAGATATATTTATATTATGCTAAAAGTGTATAGGATCTCATGCCATAAAAGACTTCCTTGAAGAGGAAAATGAGAAGTGAGAAGAGACATAATTTCTTTTTTCTTGAGTGGATGGATTTTAGGCACTTAGAACTCCGCTGAACTGCAGATAAAATCTGCCTAGCTACTGCAGTATATATATTTGAGATTATTATAAGTATAAGCAGTGACAGCATTACTACAGCATTATTCATCATTACAGAACATCTGACATTGGCACTACTTAGAATAAAATATCTGGAGATTGCATCTGATATATTTAATAGCCTAAAATAGTTCATATTTCAAAAGCTTAGACTATCGTTGTCCTCCATGCTTTGAATTGCACATAGTGACAATTCATCTTAGGCTAATAAGGGATCATCACAAAACCTTTTTGAAAAACCCCTAAGACTGCAGCTGTTTCTCCACTGCAAGCTTACCTATACCTAAATCGCACTGTTAGATAAAAAGAGTTGTGAATGAAGGCTATTTTCACATTGTCAGATGAACAGAATGGAAGGAAATTGCTATAAATAAATGAAGCTATTCCATGGTGAGACAGCTACTGACCTTCCTGGCAACTGTTTGCATCTACTCTGAAATGTGAACAAATATGAAGAAAACTTTCTAAATAAGAAAATCAAAACTTGAGAAATTAAAGTGAAGAACCATTGCATATTATTTTAAGCACTGTCAAAGCATTCTAGAATTCAATGCATAGACAAATTAAAGTAGTAACACTGTATTCAGGTTTTCACACATAACCAACTTGGCAGGCAGTGGGATTTGCCACCCATAAAATAGTGTCAATTGTTCTTGATGTTCAGAAAATAATAAATTAATTCAGGGCCAAAATGCTTTTTTTTTTAAATGAAAAGAGTAAACACTGCCTGGAAACACTGATTTAGGGTATTTATTTTTTTAAAAAACAGCCTATTTCCTAGTCTGGTAATACTGTACAAATGTGTATGCTCTGTTGTTTCTTTTGAGATGTACCTCCAAGTATACATGACTAGAAATGAACAGCTAGCTGACTTCCTTCAGTGGTGGCTGATGGGTCCCATGTCAATATGATGGAAAATCCAGTCAGGATTTAGCCTACAATTTAAACAAGCTACCAAGGTGCTAATTCACACAAAAATCCACCAAATAGTGATACCTTTATTTGCCAACCAAATGCACAATATACTTGTTGCAAGCTTTCAAAGCTTCACTGGCTTCTTCGTCAGGCAAGATGTTACGAACAAAACAGGAGGTAAAAAATTGCAGATACTAGTAAGGTGCCTGCATTTTGTTGTTTCTGTCCATAGTTAACATGGTATGAGGAAGGTAAATTTTGCAGACTATCTTCTCCTCCTTCTGGCCATGTGGGAACTGGCAGCTTTTCAAAGTCCAGGAAATTTAAAGTCTATTTGCATATCAACAGGTGCTAAATCCATTTTGGGGATAGGGTTCAGCACCTTGGACAGCTACTTAGAATTTATTTTTAAACTAAAACCCACACTGCATTCACTTCCCCATTGGCATCAAAGTCAGTAGCCACCATTGACTCTTTAAAAGGTTGCTGGGGGGGGGGGGGGGATATCCATGACATTTTTTTTTTACATTTTCTATCTGTAGGTTACATCATGTTACAAATGACTAAGGGAATTAGATGGGTCATTAGATGAGTCTGACATCATTACCAGGAAAGATTCTGGAGCAGATCATTAAACAGAGAGTCTGTGAATATTTAGAAGCCAATGCCATAATCACAAAAAGCCAACATGGGTTTCAAAGAAACAAGTGATGCTAGACAAATCTGATCTTTTGTTTGATAAAATTACCAGCTTGGTAGATGAAGGGAATGCTGTGGATATAGTATATCTTGATTTCAGTAAGGCCTTTGACAAAGTTCCCCATGATATTCTTGCAAACAAGCTTGCAAAATGTGGGCTAGACAATGTAACCATTACATGGATATGTAACTGGTTCACTGGCTGCACTCAAAGGGTGCTCAACAATGGTTCCTTTTCATCCTGGAGGGAAGTGACATATGGGATGCCACAGGGTTCTGTCCTGGGCCCAGTACTATTCAATATTTTTATTAATGACTTGGATGACAGTATTGAGGGCCTAGTTATCAAATTTGCAGATGACACCAAATTAGGAGGAGTAGCTAATACCCCAGAGGTCAGGATCAAAATTCAAAATGACCTGAATAGACTGTGGGCCAAAGCTAACAAAATGAAATTCAATACAGAGAAATGTAAGGTTCTGCACTTAGGGAGGAAAAATGAAATGCACAGATATAGGATGGGAGACACCTGACTGAATGAGACTACATGCGAAAGGGATCTACGAGTCCAAGTAGACCACAAGTTGAACATGAATCCACAGTGCGATGCAGCAGCTAAAAAGGCCAATGCAATTTTAGGCTGCATCAATAGAAGTATAGATCGAGTAATAGTGCCATTCTATTCTGCTTTGGTCAGGCCACACCTGGAATACCGTGTCCAGTTCTGGGCACCACAATTCAAAAAGGATGTGGAGAAACTGGAGTGTGTCCAATGAAGGGCGACTAAAATGGTGAAAGGTCTAGAAACCATGCCCTATGAGGACCACCTTAGGGAGCTGGGGATGTTAAGTCTGAAGAAGATTAAGAGGTGGTATGATAGCCCTGTTATCACACCAGCTCCTGAAGGGATGCCACACTGAGAGAGCAAGTTTGTTTTCTGCTGCTCCAGAGAATAGGACTTGGAACAATGGACACAAGCTCCAGGAAAAGAGATTCCACCTCAACATTAGGAGGAATGTCCTGATAGTAAGGGCACACACTCCCTCGAAGTATAGTGGAGTCTCCTTCTTTGGAGGTCTTAAAACAGAGGCTGGATGGCCATCTGTCAGGGATGCTTTGATTGGGAGTTCCTGCATGGCAGGAGGTTGGACTGGATGGCACTTGTTGTCTCTTCCAACTCTAAGAGTCTATGATTCTATGATTCATTATTTGCCTAAGCATAATTAATTAGAGGTGGCTTATTGTAAGTATGACAAAGAGACTTTATGCATGGGTCAAAATACCCATGTTCCCCCAGCCTCATGTTGTCCTGCTTAGATTTTATTTTTTTATTATAGTCAAGGAGGTTTTGAAGTACAAAAGAGAAGGTGACCTGGAACAGTGTTTGAGGGGTTCTCCTTTATTGTCTCAGGGTTTTTTTTTCCCTTAAGGGGCTTGTGAGGACTTTTGCTTAGAGGAAGGGACTCAAAGACTTGCCTCCAGAAGAAGCTAGTAGCCAGGAGCTCTCTAGATAACAATAGACCCAGCTGACTGAGCTTGCTAACAGAGCTTGGGGACAAAGGCTAGGCCAACAGGGGTTCTTTATGCTGGTGTTTATTTATTATTTTTTATTATTTATTAGACTATTTATACCCCACCCTTTAGCCTTAAAGTCTATCAGAACGACTTACAATTATTATGTTTAATTAGGATGTTCCCTGCCCTCAGGCTTACAATCTAAAAAGACATGACACAAAAGGAGAAAGGACTTGGGGGGGGGGGAGATCAGGGCCAAATGTTCTTCTCTCCCTTTGAGGCCTGGACCAAAGCAGATGGACTGGAGGGAGGGCTCTTCTTTTTAGTTCAGGCCAGGCCTGATGGAGCTGGCAGGCCTCTCTCTCCCTCTGATGATGAAGATGGCAAAAGGAGAGCACATCTGTGTACTCTAGGACAGGCCCAATGGAGCTGGCAGGTCTCTCTCTCCCTCTGATGATGAAGATGGCAAAAGGAAAGCTCATCTGTGTACTCTAGGACAGACCCAATGGAGCTGGCAGGTCTCTCTCTCCCTCTGATGATGTAGATGGCAAAGCAGGGGAAGCTCACAGTCTTGTTTCAGGGCCTCCTTAAGACTTCTCCATATGGACACTGAGGGACCTGCTGCAGTCACCTGCAACACTTGTGGGATGTTTGTCTTCTTGCCTATGGATTTGAAGAACTTCACCTGCACCAAGTACAAGTTGGCAGCCAGCTTGAAAGAGAAATTCCAGCAGCTGGAGACCCACATATCTACACTTCAGCATCTTAGGGAGCAACAGGTCTTCCCAGACAGAACGGATTGGAGGATCTTGGACAGAAAATACAAAGAGGAAGTTGCTGGGGAAGAAGAGATCACTTCACATTCAATGGAGGTAGATGGTTGGAGGAATGACACACACAGAAGTAGGAAAACAGGGATCATTCTGTGAGTTTGCAGCTACAGAATCAATTTGAAGCTGTCTCCCCTATCAGGGATGATGGGGAATAGCAGATGGGACAGAGCAGGGGACCAAGAGTACCACCACAGGGAATAGTCACTGCTAAGCCTAGGAGGAGGCATGTGGTGGTGGTGGAAGACTTCTTTCTGAGGGGTAGAGAACCAGTGCTTTGTGAGCATGACAAGATGTTTTGGGAGGTGTGTTGTCTCCCTGGGGCTAGGATCCATGATGTGACAGAGAGGCTGACAAGACTTGTCAAGCCTACTGACCATTACCTCCTTTATTTTGGTCCACGTGGAAACCAATGATTATGAAGCTCTGTTTAGGAAGCTGAAAGAACTGGATGCACAGGCTGTCATCTCATCTCCCAGTTGAAGTACATGATCCAGTAACAGAGAGGAAAATAGCAGATATAAACAACTGGCTCCACAGATAGTGCTGCCGAGAACTATTGGATCATGGTCTGCAGTTCCATGAGGACCTCTGGAAAGGGGTGTGTTGCATTTCATATCAGTTAGCAGAAATGTTTTTGCCAATAGTCTCAAAAAATTGACCAGGAGGGCTTTAAACTAAGTTTTGTGGGGGAGGGAGACAGTATTCTGGAAGGCAAAAGGGCTGAGAGAAATAGTCAAACTATCATAAAGGGGAAAAGGCAAACAATGCAAGGACCGAACAGTGGGAGGCAAAAAAATGTTCAAAGGCAGCAAGTAGAGGGAAAACATGGTCTTAGATGTCTCTACACTAATGCACAAAGTATGGGAAATAAGCAAGATGAACTTGAACTCCTAGCACAACAAAGCAAATATGATATAATAAGCATCACTGAAACCTGGTGGGATGAGTCTCATGATTGCAATGTAGTAATAGAGGGGTATAACCTTTTAAAGAGAAATAGGCCAAACAGGAAGGAGGAAGAATAGCATTGTCCAAATGGTGGAAGAGGCAACGAGGGGGTCAGCTATTTTAGATCTTACCCTACTGAACAGGGATGAACTGGTTAATGGGGTGCAAGTAAATTTTGATTTAAGATTGATTACTCTTTTTAATATATATTTAGTACAGTGAGTCCTTGGTATCTGCTGGGGTTTGGTTCTAGGAGTCCCTTTTGATGTCAAAATCTATGGATATTCAAATCCTATTAAATACAATGGAATAGTAAAATGGCATCCCTTCTTCTGACAGGGCTTCCTCTCTCTCATCTCCATCCTTTAATCTCTGTCCAGAACTCAGCTGCACGTAGTATCACATCCGTTCACCGCTTTGACCATGTTTCTCCTCTTTTATCCACCCTTCATTGGCTCCCCTTCCCCTTCCGCATCCAGTACAAGCTTTTGTTGTTGACTTTCAAAGCTCTCCATGGACTGGCCCCTCTTTACTTGTCTGAACTTCTTTCTCCTCACACTCCTTCTTGTACCCTCCGTTCTGGTAGTCAAGGTCTCCTGTCCCAGCCTAGGATTTCCACTGCCCCATCCCAGATTCGTCCCTTCTCACTTGCTGCCCCTCACTCCTGGAACCTTCTTCCCCACATGCATGCCTCATCACTTCCCTAACCAGGTTCAAAACTGAGTTAAAGACTACAGTACATTATTTAGGGAAGCGTTCCCAGGACTGTGCCATCTGCCCCAGGATGCCTCCTTTTAAGTATTAAGTATTAAGAAGCCATGCCCTCCCTCCAGTCCATCTGCCTTGGTCCTGGCCCCAGAGGGAGAGAAGAACCACTGGACCTCACCTCCTTTCTGTGGCAAGAGAAGAATCTTCAGAAACAGGTGCAGCAGACATATTAGGTTGAACTATGCAAAGACACCCTTAGTCACCACTGGAACTTGGGCACCCACACCCAGGGGTGAATGCAGGAATTCATTCCAGATTTCAGGGTGAGTGTAACCCTTTCCTGTACATATGTATCAAATATTTTCAGCTTATAATATTCCTATGGGGTCCTGTCACAACTGTCCTTTACATAATGGCTTCCTGGTAGGAGGGGCTGAACACAACATCCTCCAGTACTCTGCTTGCCAGCACCTCAGAACTCCTCATGTGTTGTACCTGTCTGGCTTCTAAGGTGGGCTGGGATGATAGCATCACTAGGGTGTGTAGGGGTGCAGACTGCAACAGATGACACCACAGAAGAGGGGGTTACACCCAGTGAACGCCCCTACCTCTCTGCCCTGTCCCATGGCATGTGGCAGGGAGGGAAAGGGCTTAGACCCCATCCCTGTCCCATGCAGCTTTACTGTAGAGTAAATCCACATGATACAGGGAGAGAGAAGGCCCACTACCCCCATCCCTGTCCGACATGGCTTTACTTTAGAGTAAAGCCATACAGCATAGGGAAGGTGAAGGCCTGCCCATGCCTGCCCCACACAACTTTACTCGAAGTAAAGCCATGCAGGGCAGGGAATTAGGAGTGGGCCCTTTTACCTCTGCCTTGAAGCCTTACCCCCCAAACTCTCCTTTCTGCACTAAGTGACACCCTGGTGCAGGACACCACTGGCTCAGGGGTGCATTTGAGGTGGGTATGAGCTGAAAAACTTTGTGAGGTCATAGGTCTAGCTTGTGGCATTACAAATAATGAACACGGTACCCGCCATTATCATTATTATTGTATTTATATCCCACATTCTCCCTAAATCATTTCCCTCAGAAGGAATACAGATAAAAGCACATATAAAGCAGTAAGTAAAAAGTTATTATCAATGTCACCATATCAAATATCTGTTAAAAAGTCAAAAGATAAAAAAAGTGTAAAATACCTCTCTATCTTGAAGTCAGTTCTTAAAGCTCACTGGAACATGAAAGTTTTGATTTGTCAACAGAAGCACAATAAAGGAGGATGGAATTGGTGAGGAGAATTTCAAATACTGGGAACATCCACCAAGAAGCCCCTCCCCCTTTTGTTCCCATCAGACCTGCATATGAAGGACTGAAAGAAGGACCTACCGTGAAAGTCTTAAGAGACTGGGCAGGCAGGCTTGCATACAAGAGTGTACAGTCCTTCAGACAATTAAGCTGTATAGATTACAACCTGGGCTGTGCATGGTTCAGAGATGGTTCAGTAATCAGTGGACCTGCTATTACAGAACTAGTAAAGCACATTAAAATTCAAACCATGTGAATGCTTGGGGAAATTATTTGGAGGACTGGATTTTGGAACATGACATATCAACAAAGATAGAAGACAGAGGAAAAAATCAATCTTAAGTCTTTAATAGTAGATATAAATTATAGAAGTGAGTTAGTGAATGTTCATAGTTTGGTAAGGTTATATTGTTTATGGAAACAATCTGGATATATGTAGTTTCTACTATAAAATTTCTGTGTTTAATAAACATTTTTTAAAAAATTAAAAAAAAATCAAACCAACATATTCCCAATATTTTCATCTAATTGTGACAATGAAAGATTACATAAAATGTGCTACAATGTAACTAACCCCTGAAGTTCTACCCTATACTCATATACATGGAGCTGAAATCAGTGGAGGTTATTTGTGAACAGACATGCACTATGTGTGATCTTCAGCAGGAAATGCTTATTAGAAAGTTTTAGTTCCTTAACCATTATTGCCCCCAGTCAGAAAGGCCACAATAAATACATAAATAAAATAATGAAAAAGAACAGCCCTTTTGTACTCTTCTAGTTCTTCTTTGAAATCTCTGTCCCATCCCAGTCTTCACTATTATTGATATACAACCAAACAATAGGTTAAAAAGTAAGAAAATCAGAACGATCAATAACATTCAACATATAATAATGAAGGGGCAGAGAGAGAAAATGACTGGCGAGACCTGAACCAAACAATTATTCTTAGAAAGGCAAAAAATAAAAATCAGAAATGAAAACTTTCCTAACATTATCAGTTTGAGAAACAAGCAGAAAATATGAAATATCTTTTGTTTTGCTAACTAAAGTCAGCTTTTGATTTCTGAAGACATCTGTTCTTCCTCTGCATTTCAGTCATTCAGGTCTGTTCTGCTTTTAGATCTGAATCATTCAGATCTTTGTGTAGTGCCTAAAGATTGCTATTTCAGAAACTGTCATGCAAATACTGCATGTGTTAATTTATAATTCTTTCCACACCATTCTCACATTTTAGAAAATGCCACAAAAAAGTATATATATATATATATTTAAAAAATCCCTAGTACCATTTCTGTATGCATTGCATTCTAAAATACACATATTTAAATGCTCCTTGCAACATTTTAAAGATAAGAGCTGTACTGCAACCTTGAAAAAAATGCAAAAACTGAAAGACAGTTGTAATTTCAAAAAGAGTAGCAATGTTAATGTATTAAGATTTCTGTGATATTTAAAATTAAAGTGAAACAGTAGTTTGGTCAGAAGGAATACTGAAAACTAGATTATTAAAATTTGCCATTCCCAATCATATTTTTATTTTGTCTGTTTATTCCTGTCTTCCTTTCAGTCAGGCTCCAAGACAGCTTACAAAATAAGTGTTTCCAAACACTTCTTTAAGATATCCCTATGTAAAGTACACTCCCGCAACACAAACAGGATGTAACTGTGAAGGCAGGATTATGTTGAGCTAGCAACAGCCAATCCGGAGTAAAGTAGCTACAGACAATCAGGAGTCAGCTGGTGAAAGCCAATAGAATTTTGACATGGAGAGAAAAAGAATTCCATTGCTGACAGAGTCAGATAGGGTTTGGGTTTCAGACAGTTAGGGTTTGGTTTTGTGAGAGTCCAGAACTTAGGGACAGTGAGGGCTAAAGTTCAGAAGGAAAGGGCTTAGCTCTAAGACCGAGCTCAGAATGAGGGAGTTTCAGGGATAGATAGCCTGAAGGCTAATGTAGAAATAAGGTTGGAAAGACCACAGGATGTAAATATGAGGGTCCTAAAAGAGAACACTTGTTGTTAAATATATATCTAAAGTTGAAACGAAGTATAACAAGAACAAGTCAACATAATCTTGTAACAAATGAAGCACTGACAACCAACATTTAAATAAAATTTTGTTGTTCTTTTATTCAACTTGTGTGAACCTGGAATTATTTTCCACACTACTAAAAAATAAAGTGAACCCATAGATTATAAAGAAAAGTGGTCCAAAACTTTACATATTGGGACACCTGTGGATTCATAATACCCTCTAGGGCTGCACAGTGAGGTAAAAAAAGGTTTGGTAAAGGAGAGGTTCATCACAAAGGTATGTGTTACTGTGGCAAGATAAAAATCTTCAGAAACAGATGCAGCAGACATATTAGGTTGAACTATGCAAAGACACCCTTAGTCACCACTGAAACTTGGGCACCCACACCCAAGGGTGAATACAGGAATTCACTCCAGATTTCAGGGCAAGTGCAACCCTTTCCAGTACAGTTCCAGCATACAGTATGTATCTTCAAATTGCTTGTTGAATTATGATGACCCCCATGACTTTTTTAAAGCAAGAAATAGTCTGAGGTTCTTTTGCCAGTTTTTTTCTCTAAAATGTAGCCTACAGCACCCAGTATTTGTTTGTAGTCTCCCATTCAAATACTAGCCAGGCCTGACCCTCCTTTGCTTCCAAAATCAGCATCTGATGCCTTCAGGTGTTTAGGCTGAATTCCTGTTCTCTGATTTCAGCTGATCGGGTTTTATTTTCTCAATTCTGTCTTGTTTTCTCAATTAATTCACTCTAATCTGCTTCATTACTAATACTAGATTAGTAATGGTTTAGCAACAAAACAGCTTCCTTGGACTTAGATAAGAAGAAGAAACAGAACTGGGTATCATCAGCATACCAGTGACACTGAACCTTGAGCCTCCAGAAAAACTCTCCCAGCGGGTTCATGTATATTTTAAATAGCATGGGAGATAAATTTTAACTCTGATTCAGAAGGATAAAACGGTTGATGGTATCAAAAACCACTAAGAGGTCCAGCAAAACCAACAGGGCTTTGTTCTCCAATCAGTTTCCCAGTGTAGGTAATCCACCATGAAAGTTGAAGCAGTCTGTTTCCTCTAAGCAGAGCTGATGCCTGATAAAATGGATTAAGACAACCTGTTCTATACAGAAACCCAAAAGGCATCATGTGGTTCATTACATTGCCAGAGAATGAGATATTCTTGAGATATCAGAGATTGCCTATTAATTTTCCAGTACAGTGGGATGGGGAGGGGGGACTTGAAATCTTTCAGGATGATTAGAACTTTACCTTATTATAACAAGGTTTTCACCTCTCTCCTTGTACATGTGGGAACTCCCTTGGACAGTTTTATGGACCAAGAAGGGCAATAGTATAATTCTGATCTGATAAATCTTTCCTCTCCAATGTTACTGGGACATGTCCTCATATAGTACAAAAGTTTTAGAACTTACATCCACTTAGTGAATGGACAGAGAAGCTTCCAGCCAGTTCTGAATGTTATATTCTAGAATGGTAATGCTTGCAGAATCTGCTATTTTCGTGACTTCTTTATTGCTTTATAATTATGGGCATTTTGCTTGTAACCTAAAAATAAAACTTCTAAAAGCTACAGATACAGCAGTTTCCTTATCAGGCCTAACTCATCTTACCACAGTTCTACCCACCAGCAAACTGTGTCTTGATATACACAGGCTGAAATATAGTTTGATTCAAATTACAGTGAATGACATTGACATTCTAAATCCAATTATGCTACCTCACAATCCAAAAAGGAGAAGAAGACATCAATTTTTTGACATTTTGACTTGGACCATTAAGGCCAAGTAAGAGACCATGTCCAAAAGTCAGTAGCATTTTAGGTGACATCGTATGTAGCTGGTTCTACATTGTCTTGGTAGATTCTACATTGTATGAAAATTGTAGACTTTTTCAGGTAGTCACAAGCCATGGAGGCTGAACATGGTGAAGGAGATAAAGATCATGCCCTCTGTACTTTCTCCTGGTAGTGAGCAGACACCAACTACTACATACAGGCAGATTGTTCAAATCAGCTTCTATCAATGTCCTTGTGATTATTGGGTTACACAGAGTTCTTATCCCTTCCTAAAATATATAGTCTCTCCTCCCAACTAAGTATAGTTGTTCATTTTCCAAGAGTGACTTGTAGGTGTTCTACTGTCATCAGTGTTTGCTGAATATCTGTGAAGAGTTAGGTACTGACATATTTAGTTATTTTATCCTCATTTCTTGTTCAAAGGGGAAACTGTTTTGCCATATATATTACATGACTGTTTGGCTTTTTTTAATGGCTTGACTATTGACTATACCACAAACATGCATTAGGATCCATAGGCAAAGGAGGAATTAGGTCTTTACGTGCTTACCGATAGTTGTTTCTTAGTCTTTAAAAAGGTTTAATGACTATCCTGTTTTATAAAATGTCCAGTGTGTTTTAGCCTTTATTTTATTGTTTGGCCTGTTTCACACTAAACTAAACATAAATAACAATAATAAATTAAATTTCAAAATTCAGAAAAGAAGAAAAAACAAAATATGTATATAACTACAAATATGTCTTGTCCCTTCTTTTCTAAATTGTGAAATTTAATTTATTATTTTTTAGTTTAGTGTAGCCTCTGAAGAAGTTTCTAGTTATGTATATTTACAATTGTTTTGGTTTCCATTGTTTCATATAAAAACTTTATGCTCGTACACGCCAAAAAGAGACTAAGCTTTCAACTCCTTATTTGTTTATCCATTTCAACAATTGACTTCGTGTTGGCTGCAGAATTCCCCGTGTGGCTGAAGCTCCCATTTGTTTGCTTCTGTACTCTCCAACTGTTCTTGAAAGATGTGCAAAGGTATATTGGCTTTTTCTCAAGTCTATGCAAGCAGGAAGGTTGTGGTGAGAAATTATTCTGTTTTGTGTAGAATTACAGTAGTGAATCTCTGATGAGAATGAAGGCAACTCCTTCACACCTCACTAAAGGCCTGTTACTCCTGTCAGGGGATTACATGTGCCACAAATCTGTGATATGTAATTTTTTTTCATGAGGTTCATGTGGTTCAATGCAGTTAGATTCTGTGACTGAGATCCCAGCCTTGCCTAGATTCCTGACCATGTGAATTTTGTAACAGCTTTGAAATTAACATGGAAAGCCCTTTACAGATCTTCACAGAAAGAGTATGAGAATCTGAGAAGCCCCCAGGTGCTAAGTGATATTTAGCAGCAAGACGTTTGAGTGGACCCACACTTATTCAGCAAACAGATGAAGAAACAAGTCAAAGTGCTTTCATTTTCCGACATGCTGTGCAGATCTGAACTGATTTATATAGAGTGGAGTGGTACAAAAGATGTTAATACTAATCTAACAACAATACATAGGTTTCCAGGTCAAGTATTTAAACAGGGATATCATATCAACTCTTTAACCTTCTCTTCTCCAGACTAAACATACCCAGCTCCCTAAGGCATTCCTTATAGGCCATGGTTTCCATGGCCTTCACCATCTTAGTTGCCCTCCTTTGGACCCGCTCCAGTTTCTCTGCATCCTTTTTGAATTGTGGTGCCCAGAACTGGACACAATATTCCAGATGGGGCCTGACCAAAGCAGAATAGAGTGGCACTATTACTTATCTTGATCTAGACATTATACTTTTAGGCTGCATCAATAAATGTATAGTGTTTAGATCAAGGGAAGTAATAGAGCCTCTCTGTTCTGCTTTGGCCAGCCCCACCTGTAATACTGTGTCCAGTTATGGGCACCACAATTAAAAAAAGATGCCACAGGGTCTGCATCTGGACTGGCTGATTCTGGCCTGGGATAATGGTCTAAACTGTCCATAGAGGATGACATGAGCCTGAGGGAAGCATGCACTTATTGGCCCATGAGTGGAAGCCCTTAGTTATCTTGGCTTCTAGAGAGATTTCAGGCTTGACTTGCTCTAGGATCAATTTATGTTTTTTATTAGGGGGTCTATGATTCTACAGAATTCCTCCTCAACTCCACGTCTCAAATGAATTGATTTTCTTTCTATCAGCTTTCTTCTCATACCTATACATTGTAATGGGAAATTTGTTGGTCTGGACAATAATTTTAGTGTAGCTTTGCACCTCGAGATTGTTTAGTTCTTTCATAGCTACATTTCCAAGTCCTAAGTCTTTTCTGAATTCTTCACTGCAATCTCCTTTCTGATTAATAATTGATCCAAGATATGAAAAATCTTTAATTATTTCAATTTCTTCATTGTCTACATTAAAGATATACAACTCATGCATGGTCATTATTTTTGTTTTCTTAATGATCAGCATTAAACCTAATTACTTTTATCCTGACTTTCTTCAGTAATTATTCCAGGTCTTTGCTATTTTCTGCTATTTTTCTGTTTCCCAGTTGTGAGCTAAATACTTAGCTTGAGTCCTCATTTTATTCCATATCTAAAACACTAAACAGAATTATTCACAGCTTGCTGATGTGTACATTCCCAGCTGAACCATCCCTCAAAGCATTCATTTCACATAGAACTAGAATGAATGAGTACCCATTAAAAGTAGCTTTACATGCAGTGTAGAAGAAGTAACCTTCACAACAGTAAAAGAATATCTACTTTGTGTACTTTGTGCACATATGAAGTTACCATTTCACTTTTAGCCCTAGTGTCAGTTGAGAAATCCCGTTTTGTCTGCTCAGCCAAGACTCCATTGCTGCATGTCGCAACTTCATTACAGTCATTATTTTTCCGCTGTAAAATAATAATGATGACCTTTTTGGGGGGAAGAAAGTCTCAGACAGAGCCTACATCTGTTAAATCAACAGTTTTGTTTTGTTTTGTTTTATATGCTTCGCATCTAGAATGGTAATGGCCCGATTTCCTATTTGAAACAGTAAGGTTCAAGAAGTCACACTGATCATGTAGCAAAATCCTTTTGTAACATTTCACTGGTTCTTTTGCTCATCCTTACACTAATGTGCTTGCCATTTTAATTTTGATATTCGGATGCATGGTTAATGTGCTTTATAATAAAAGGCCTCATCATTCACTGAAACAGACTAATACCCAAGCCATTTGCAGTTTTATTTATACTGGGAAACAGCTTTTCTTTATATTTAGTAAAGCCTGTATTCCTTTGAGAACATTTCATAGCCCAGTCATTAGCATTTATTTAGCTTTTGTGAATAATAATACAAAAACTTCAGGCTTAAATCCAAGGCAATGTTAAGCGGAAGAAAAAGCAAAGGAAAACAGTGCCCCTGATTTTTCCAGTAGCACAGGGAGACACATTGGTTTATGAGAGCCCTAGGCTAAGGATATAAAGAATAGTCATATTTTTTCTCAACATTGACAAGACTTATCCAAACAGCCCACTAAAAGTTTGTTTGTTTAATACCCTACTTTTCTCCCATATGGGATCCAAAGCTTCTCGTGGCATACAATAGAAGACTATAGCTGAAATAGGCACATATACACAAAAATAAATAAATAAACCAGCTTTAAACATCATCCACTTTTTAAAAGTGCATTAAAGTGTATCTATTCTGATTTTATTTTATTTTATTATTTGTTTGTTTTTGGCCCTTGAGTGGGATCCAAATTACCTAGCCTTGTCCCTCTTCACTCTTTTCATTTTCAGTCTATATTTTGCACAAAAGTTATTTTGCACAGAGTACAATTAAAATGTTTTGCACAGAAATAATTTTATGCAGAAACAGAATTTTCTCAGAAAAATCCCAAAATGTGAAATCTCACTTTTTTTTAGAAATGCATAAAATCTCATGTCATCAAATCCAGCAGGGGGGAGACTTTTGAGAGTTTTCATCCTCAGGGCAAGAATTAAAAAAATAATAAAATAAAATACATCTGTACTACAGGCACTATGACATGTGCAAATGATTGTACAGCCAGCTGTATAACTAAAGATTGTGTTGTATTCTTCCTTTGCACTTAGTGCAGTGCTAGTGTCAAATGATTGTGCAGCCAGCTGTATAACTGAAAATTGTGTTCAATCCTTCTTTAGCATTTAGTGCAGTGCTAGTGTCAATAAGTACAACATCATTTGCACTAGGAGAATGACATCTTGAATACTGGCCACATTAGTTTCAAGGGCTCACTACCATACCAGAAAAAATCTTTCCATATTTGTTTCATTCATGCATTCATGTACTTTGCACAATAAGTCTTTTTAAAAACAAAACAAAGAACTCTTTCTTACAGTGTTTTCAACATCATACTTACATTTTCCATATACATGTCTTACCTTATGACAGTTACTATATTAAATTTGTTTAATATATTAATGCTTTAATTAATATAGTAATTAATACTTACAATATATATTAAATTTCTATCAATGTATCTGTATTTGTGAGCCCATTAGAGCTCTGAGATCTTCTGGACAGGCCATTATTTCTGTTTCACAACTTTCTCAAACTTGTTTGGTTGGAACAACCTTCTTAGTGGCTACTTCCAGACTTTGGAACACCGTCCTTAGGAAGGTCAAGATGACTCCATTCTTGCTCTCCTTCTTCCAAATAATTAAAACATTCTTATAGAATCATAGAATCATAGAGTTGGAAGAGACCACAAGGTCCATCCAGTCCAACCCCCTTCCATGCAAGAAATCCCAATGAAAGCATCCCTGACAGATGGCCATCCAGCCTCTCCTTAAAGACCTGCACGGAAGGAGACTCCACCACATTCCAAGGGTGTGTGTTCCACTGTCAAACAGCCCTTACTGTCAGGAAGTTCCTCCTAATGTTGAGGTGGAATCTCTTTTCCTGCAATTTATATCCATTGTTCCATGTCCTAGTCTCTGGAGTAGCTGAAAACAAGCTTGCTCCCTCGTCAATATGACAGCCCTTCAAATATTTAAACAGGGCTATCCTATCACCTCTTAACCTTCTCTTCTCCAGGCTAAACATCCCCCGTTCCCTAAGGCATTCCTCATAGGGCATGGTTTCCAGACCCTTCACCATCTTAGTTGCCCTCCTTTGGACATGCTCCAGTTGCCTTGCAGGTCGAGCGCCAGTAACCACAGGAAACTAAGCTGGAGGAAAAAATGGCCACAACTTTATTGAACAAGCCACATATGGAACACAATATATATATATGGCTCAAAGCATAAGGTCTGGATCTGGACATCTGCAACCCCAATGGTTGTATGATGTATGGTTGCTTGTAAGCCAAGCATCGGGATGACGTAGGTGCCAAGCTCTGCCCTGTGGCGCAGTTCCGCAACTGCACTACCTCCAATCGAATTGCAAGGCACTTTAGTCACCGGGTGTACAATGAGTGTGGCCCCCACA
This sequence comes from Urosaurus nigricauda, assembly GCA_034509955.1. Lineage (NCBI taxonomy): Eukaryota > Metazoa > Chordata > Lepidosauria > Squamata > Phrynosomatidae > Urosaurus > Urosaurus nigricauda. Next base: position 66,718,062 of record JAOEGL010000003.1, read on the forward strand.
CTGGACACCCGTTCCACTCCATCCACCCGGGTCACAATGACTCCCGATCCAGTGCCATAGAGCCCTGGAAACCCCTCACCCCAGATCCAGGCCTACGCTGCCGCACCCCAAAAGTTGTGACAACAACTACACAGAGGGAGGGAGGGTGGGAGAGCAGAAAGCTGACAAAGGAGCTGACATGCGCTCCGCCCGGCCTTATAAAGGCCCATCGGCCAATGGCTGTACCAGGGCGGCCTGAGTACCGCCCACCCGGTGGCCGGAGCCAATCAGGGGGTGAGGCAGGCCCTGGCCAGCCAATCAGGTGGCACTGGCTTGCCCCGGAGGAGCCTGGGACATGTAGTCCCAACCAAAAATGGTAGGCTCTCTTCCCGCACAAGGCGGCAGCCAATGGGAGGCGAGCCCGACCTCCCAATGGCTGCTGGGAAGGGAGCAGGCCGCGCCAGGCTCAGGGCGCTCCTGACTGCGCGGCATACCACGCCGACCCAGTAAGTCGGGCGGTGCCAATTTCTCCACATTCTTGTGTCATTAGGATTTTAGAAACTGAATGGGGAGTGGATTTAACTATGTGTTATGATCTTTTATTGTGGTATAGTGGGTTGATCATTGAACTACAACCGGGATCAGGATTCAAATCCCCACTCAACCATGGAAACCCCCTAGCTGATCTTTGGCAAATCATATTCTCTCAGCCTCAAAGGAAAGCAAAAGCAACCCTCTCCTGAAGAAATCTTTCCAAGAAAACTGTATGATGGGGTTGTCATAAGGCTTTTTTAATGCTTTTAAATTTATAAATTGTCTTCTCAATACTACTTATATTCATACCATTTATATTAATTGAAGTTTTTGCATCTTTTAAAAAATATGCATTGTTTTTAAACGTGTTGTTAGTCTCCTTAATTCTCTTTATTGAGAGCAAAGTGGGGCAAAAATGAAATGAAACAATGAAATGCTTGGAAAGACAGTTTTTAAACCAAATTATTTTTCACTGTAATGTCTTTTATGGCTTTAACAAGAAACATGGGCCAGGATCTTGTATGATCTTTCACTCAATATAATTTTGCATGCACTTCAGTAAAGCAGCTGAGACACTAAGAAAGCCAATTACTGAATTGCAAAGATGCATAATTGGACACTGACAAGAATACCCAATGTGTATCAAAGTGCCCTATGTGCATTGTGGACCTTCAGAATTCTGAGATTTATAGTTGCATGAGAAATTCCAAATTTTCTATTGTACGCTCTTGAACTCCCTTGAAATTCTAAGCCCTTTCCAAATAGCAAGTACCAATTTTTCATACAATGAAATCATGATAGCTAAAGTATCAAAATGTTATAACAGTGCAGTATAGATATATCTGATGTAACTGAGACACTAACATCAAAATCATGCATATATCATTGTCAGCTTAAATGCATGTCCCATTGTGTTCATTTAAGCCTACTCTCAGGTATGTGGATATAGGACTCCATCTTCCAGATTACCTCCTTTTATTATTTTTCCAGCCTCAAGAATACATGTGTAAATTTCTTCAAATATATCAAGCATGCTGTCTTGTCAGAAGATTTCTGCTTCTTTAGGACCAGCTGAGGAAAATCTTCCCAATTTGGGAATGGCTGCAGAAGATGTGAACATAGGAAGCAGAGTGGCAAATCATATTTCCAAACTTTTACATAGGAAGAATGAAAATATATACTTGACTACAGTTATTCCTGATACCACATTAAAACATGTGGGTATTTTTTAATTAGTTGTGAAGGACTTATTCAGCCATTGATCAAGGTTAATATATTCTAAGTTTCTGAGACACAATTTAGGCATATGATATCTTTTCAATAGTGTATTGAACTGCCATCTTCAACCACTTAAGTAAGTTCACACCTGGTAGCAAATATGGGTCTAGGAATCTGCAACAGCCACTTCTCCAAAGCAAAAATTGAGAGAGAGAAAGAGTAATATCAATAGAGAACTGGTGGGTGATACACGAATTGGTGAATCTGCCCAGTTCATTCAGCAGATGACGCACACCGAAATATGTATCCCTTTCCAACAGCAGCACTTTGAATTCTTAATCAGTGATATTTTTTTTTAACAGAGACGCACCATATACAGTTTCCACTCTTATATTTGTTGCTAATAGTTTTGTATGTGCATAAAAGAGTGCCAAATATAGCTCTCCTTTATGGGATAAAGTGACTAGAATTTGTTGATGAAGTCTGATTGCCCTTGGCTAAGAAGTTATACAAATTTATGTTTTGGACTGCAACCTCTAAATAACATTACTCCTAGCAATGCTGGCTGGGATATTCTGGGAGTTGCAGTTTAAAAACTAACTTTTTAAAGTTCTGCCTTTAAGTTTATCAAGAGTTTTGTTTCATCATTCCTTACAACAGTTTCTGTAAAAACAATTTATCCCTATGCTAATTGATAAAAATAAGTCTTAATATAGGATCTTGCCTTTGTGTGTGTGTGTGTGTGTGTGTGTGTGTGTGTGTTTTCCCCTGTCCTCTTCTTCTTCTACACTGTGAGATGAGCTTGAGGGTTCTTTTTCTTGTCCTCTATAAAGAGCTCACTTAGCATGCCTCTTGCTTATCTCTGCCTTCAGCAGAAAGTAAACAGTCAAGAAAAAAATAACCTTAAATTAGTTGCAAAGCAAATAGAGAAACGAGAAATATTATCTCCCTATTTTCTGCAATGAAAATGGAGGCACTGGAAATAATAAGGAGATTATAGAGTTATTTCAGGATGTGCAATTTATAATCAAAACGTGCTTAATCCTCTTTTGCTACTTCGGATCTCAGTACTAGAAATCCTTTTAGAATTTCCCATATGACTAGCATGATAATTATATATTTGCATATGGTTTACATCTGAATTAAATAAAATGTTGAATTTACACACAGAAACTTTAAATGGAATAAAGCTTGTTGAATCTTACAAAGGAATGTTCCCAGCGTAAATTGATCTTCTTTGTATCCCTCTTAAAAAGTTTGGACTCTCCACCCATATACGACTTCAATCTCTAGGAAGCGTACCCTAAAAGCTGTTAAGCAGAAGCACTATACAGAGGGAAGAAATCAGCATTAAACAAAAGTCCACAGCCTGCTTTTCAGCACTACAGTAATCAAGTGGATTAGCTCATTGTTTTGTCAAATGCTATGATGTATGAAAGCTAACTGTTACTCCTATCTAGACCAGATCCACTGAAGCAATGGGATTGGCATAAAAGTGTAATTCAATTGTCTATACTAGTTGAAACTAGAGTCTCTTTCACACTACACAGTTATATCACTGTAATCAAACTTTAACTGCTACTTTTGGTTTGGTTTTGGATATATATATATATATATATATATATATATATATGTTTGGGACTGTTTGGCAAACATTAAGGGGGATTTCCTCCTCCCCAAAAATTGCTGGTTTGGATCCAATTTTCATGGAAGTTGACATAAAACAAATTTTGAGGATTAAAGAGGCTACCAATCAAATATTTATGCCACTCAAATCATAAACAAAATTGTCAACATCAACTCAGGCAATACAGGCTAAAAGTTGCAGTCTTAGTAATATACAGCTAGTTTTATATTCTCTGTAGCAGAAACAGAAGGGGAAATATAGTGACAGCATTGCAGAGAGATTCCCATATATGTCATTTAAATGCAAATAGGTAGACCTCAGTTCTGCAGGGAGCACCTCTCTCTCTCAGGCTATGGACTCTTGCTGTTATGTGCCTTCATTTGACTCTAGCAAACTTCTTGCAGGGTTGTTGTTGTTTAAAGTTTTATTTGGAGGAGGTTTATCATTGCCTTCCTCTAAGGATGGGGTGTATAATTTGCCGAGCTCATCCAGTGGGTTTTCATGGATAAGCAGGTATTCAAACTGTGATCTCCCAGAATCCCATGTTGGACTGAAAATTTGGGACAGACGATCACTGCTACAAATCAAGGCAAGTCTATAGAGCAGAGAATATAAAAGTCAACTTATCAGGCATATGCCCCCAACTCTTCTCCAGTTCTCCATACATTATAACAATGGCTGCCCTTCTCCATTGAACAGAAATTGATATGTTTGCATATTCTGCTGTTAGAATATACTGCCCCATCAGTTTCTGTCCATCTGACTTGCCTTTTATACCCTTCAGAATCCTTGGCTATCTGATTCTTTTAACATTTGTCAGCATAGAATACTGGAGTGGGAGCAGGGGGATGACTACTGATTCAATAGTTATATTAGTGACAAGAGCCTGCAATGCCCCACAGGTTCTTTTCTAAAAGCTCATTGAAGCCCTGAGAATAACACACACTTAAAATTCAAATAATTGATGTCTAGTTCCATTGTTTCATAAGTTTTTAATATCCATTGTTCTATGTTTGGAGTCTTATCATTCTTCCAGTTCCTAGCAAAAACTACTCTGGCACAGGCTAACAAATTAAATAACAGTTTTCCATTTTCATTTTCAGTCTTAATATCCAGCATCCCTAAAAGAAAAACTTCTGGTGAGAAGGGTATCTTAATATTAAGTTCTTTCGTTATAAATCCATATATATTCAACCAAAATTTTTTCGCTTCGGGGCATGACCACCACATATGAAAGAAAGACCCTGACCCCGCATTGCATTTCCAGCAATTAGGTTTGACATTTTTATACATATGGGCTAGTCTTAACGGAACTAGTCTTAATGGAACTAGACATTATGACGGCGTGGAAGAAAGATGAGACAGAAGAGAAGACGAAAAAAGACTGGAATACACTGTTAAAATATTTCGGGGAGAAATGGGAAGAATTAAGAATAAAGAGAACTTAATGGACAAAGGTAGAATGTAACATGGGAGGCGAAGCCACGTCTACAAGCAATTATGCTATTTGTTAGGCAAAAGCAACTTAAAAGACTAATATGTAATAGGTGATATTAAGGAATGTATTTTGTTCAAAGATGGAATTGGTATAAATAATAGCAGTAGATACAACACTAAAAAAAAAAAAAATCAAATAATTGATAACAGCCCTTTCAACAGCCCTTTGTGTCCACCTACACATCCTAATCTTAAGGCTTATGTACTGAATTCATACCAGAACATGTGTTTGTGGTCACCAACATAGGACAGCTTTAAAAGAGATGAGTTTAAGGAAGCTGGGGCTATCAGCGACTGGGTCATAGTGGCAAAATGTTGTGTGTTAGAGCCAATGTGCTTTTAAATCTCCTTTGCTAGGGAGGATGTTATTGTGATCATGCCCTGCTTATATGTTTCCTGTTGGTATATGACTGGACATCATGCAAACAGAATGCTGTACCAAATAGAACTTAAATGTGATCCAGTAGGGGTCTTGTTTTAAATTAGAGGGTCACCTTTCTTCCCAATGATGACTTAACATTAGAATGATGCATTGGAAGCATTACGCTAGCATACACTAGCTAAGTGATAAAATGCATTACAAGTATGACCAAGTAGGACATAGAAGGAGTTCTGCTGCCACTTAGTGTAGACAATACTGAAGAAGATAGACTACTGGTTTGACCATAAGAGAGACCTCTTCATTCCTATCCTAAGTCTGTCATTCTGGATTAAACAGGTTTTTAAGTGAGTCATAGCTCAAGAAGAATTCTGCTAGACACAAATATGTTTTTAGTATATGATCAGATAAATCCATAATTTTTCTCTATTCATTGTTGCTGAAAGAAATGTAAATGAATAGCACTGCTTTTTAGCTGGTGTAGCCTGCCATTCTGATTTCCGTAGTGGTCAGCCAAATGCTTCTGGAAGTTCTTAAATGAAGTATAAAAATAATCTCCTGCTCCATGTTTTCAGAGTCTTGTGTTCAGCTAATATGCCCCACAACCATGGAGGTTCCATTTAGCTTTCAAAGATATTAGATTTTCAAGGAAATGAAACGAACCAACCAACCTTCTGTTATACTCATTTCAGAATATGTTATTTTAAAATAATTTTTTGGTGTTAGTGGTTATTGCCATAGATTGTTAAAATGAGTTTCCAGCATTGGAAGGATGTTACACTAGATGACACTGGATATCTCTTCCAAACAGGGTATATGTACAGGAGGCAAGGGAATGAGAGCATTGCCCCTCCGTAATTCTGCCTGTCTGTGATTTTCCCCCTTTCAGTCCCAAATTTCTAGCATTGAAGAAAGTGAGTCATTAGAAATCATTCACAGTAGAACTCTTATATGTGGTTATCGGCCATCTCTCTGTATTTTTTCCTTCCCCTTTTCTTTGGATGCCCAAACTCTATTTATATATCCTCAACTTAATTTTTTAGTTATGGCAATGCTAGAAATTTAGAGACAAATTTCATTGGAGGTAGAATTTTTCTGGTGGGGCAATGCTCTCATTTTGCCTCTGCCACCTAGCTACAGCCCTGCTTCCAAGTGTATGTTTCTATGAAGATCAGACAGAAAAAAGAGAATCTGTACCTTTCTGGGATGGTGGTTTAAAATGATAGGCTTAAAACATTTAAAATTGCACTTTAGAGGCCATTGACTTACCTTTTTTTAGCCAGTACTATAGTGATATATGGTCATAGTTTATAGTGATATATAATAATGTTTGCACTTAGATTCAAGCTACTAAGCTTTACATATTTCTTTAAAAATGAGATGACATTCATTATTAAAGATTCTCAAACAATGAGATCCTGTGTGAGTGTGTGTGAGAGAGAGGGGGGGTGCACGTATACATGAATTGAGGAATATAAGGGAGTGCAAACCAGACTCACTATTTTCTTTCTGCTGACAGCATAAAAAGTGTCTTATATTTAATTCACAGAGTGCTTCATCTTTATATGTGCTCTTCATTGTGAACTGCTTCATTGTATCCATATGTACGGCTGGTTTTTTATGATTTGGGGGGAAAGCTCTCCATTCATATCCATTTTATTTCCTAATAACTATTCAAGCAAAAGAAAACTTAGAGTGATGACATTTGAAAGCAGATAAACTTCAAGTGATTTGTAGAAAACCCACTTAGTTTAATGTGACAGGCAGCAATAATGAGGCAATTCTTATTCACTATCAAGACTTCCAAATGTTTCTGTAGAGAACTTAGGAGATGAACATAAAGAAAGCTTTAAGAGCCCAACACTTCAGAGGAAATTACTAGGGAATTTATTGAAAAATTGGAAGTTTTCTTTACTTTGATATGCAATAAGCATCATGTCGGTGCTCCTGAACATCTCTAATACAAATTAATAATACATTGTGCTAGCTATATTCAGGAAGCCCTTAGTCTACAGTAGGCTGCCATGGACTTCAAAGGTGATCTATCTCCACAAACATCATTTTCACTAATATCAAAGTTACAAGGCTATAATCATGTTTTGTGAATCTAAAAAACATCTGATTTTACTGATATTATGATTTCAGCTGAAACCAATGAGATTTAAGAAAGTTGTGGTGTGAGTCTAACTGTATGATAGTCCACTCATTTAAGCTAAAAACATACAAATGGGGGTAAAGAAAAAAAACCTCTATCCTACACTCGACTGTGATTGGTTTTGTGAATGCACCTATCTGTGTCTGACTTTTTGTTTTTCCTGTCTTGGTTAATGGAGGACCATTGAATAAAATAAGCTCACACAAATTGGAATAACACAGACAAGACTAGAGGATAACTGAAAACTCACTGCAACATCCAAATAACTGCATAGTGGGGAAACAGTAAAACTGAGTAGCTAGCAGGACAAGAAAATATCAAGAGAAGGAGTTGGACAGACTCCACTTAAAGTGCTATTGATTCATCCTATGGAATACTGAAATCTGTAGTTTTACAAGCTCTTTAGCCTTCTCTGTGAGAGTGCTGGAGCCATGGCAGTTATACTGTTTCTAAAGAGTGAATACACCCTGAAGGACTGTAAAGTTAACAGTTTGCTCCCAAAAGTCCCAGAGTCAAAATGAATGCTAGATCATGTTGTGCCAATTGTTTCCCACAACAAACCCTACTGGCATAATGCAGTACATGGTGGTAGCTTCCACGAGAGTAAGGTGATTAAATCACACATAAATAATTAATTTAATCTAATGTGAATCTAATTTAAGATTCATTTATGTTTTTAGCTGAAATGAGTGGTCTGGGAAAGATTATCAGGATTGTTATTTGTTCCTTTATAAAATATAAAATACAGTTAGACCCTCTGGTATGGAGGTGGCTCCTTAAAGAGCTGTCCTTGGGTTTGTCCTTCATTATAGAATCATAGAATCACAGAGTTGGAAGAGACCACAAGGGCCATCCAGTCCAACTCCTTGCCAGGCAGGAACTCTTATACCAGGGCTTCATGTGCTGCATCCCCCTGCAGAAGTAATGCAGTTTGACACCACTTTAACTGCCATGTCTCAATGCTATGGTATTTTGTGAGAAATTTTGCCTTCTCTGTCAAACAATTCCCATTATAGGGAATGGTGTAGCATGTAACTGCCTTGGGCAAGGTGACAAAAAATAACCATGAAGTCTTGGGCAGATGGTTTCTTCTTTTTATGTATTACTACTTTTTATGGAGTCTTACACACCAAACATTGAGATAACATTGACACAACAAATACATCTATACATCAAACATAATACAGTAATTACATAGAATTCTAAACTAAAAACACTTATACATTTCTATATACAAATGACTTCCTCTTTCCATCCTTCTGGTTTGAGTATAAATCAAATATGCTTTCTTTTCCACTTACTGCTTTAAATTAAATCCTGTATTCAATTCTTGAAACAATCTACTTTAACAATAATTCACTTATCAAAAACAATTCATTTAATTCTTAATTTTATACTATTTCCATTATATATTAATACTCCAGGAACAGAACTGAAATATTTCTGCATTTATCTTTCGAAAACTATATCATTTCTGTCCAGGTTTCTTCCAATTTAGGTATTTTACCTAAATACTTAAATTGGGCAGATGGTTTCTGATGGGGGGTTTAGTCTACAGTGGCACTTGGCCATGCTGGTAAGTGGCTGGATGTGTTCAGTGGTTGTGTTGCTGATACACCAGAGTTATGAGAAGCTCCTCTTTTCAAGACCAGTACTGGGGTCTTGAAAATGGATTGGGCCAAGGAGAATCCTCCTTTTGAGTCAACAGCCTACTTGACAAAACAAGCAAGTCACTGGTAGATGAGGTCTTACGCTATGCTAGTACTCTTTTATCTTTAAATGAAACATAGTCCAGCCAGAATTCAACAGTAAGAATTGAATTATAAATCATATGCTGAGAGGCCAGCCAGACTAAATCATGATTTAGACTACAAATAAATCAGTGCTTCTTTTTGTCCTGTGTGACTGCAACAAATCAATAATTGCTTAAAATGCAAAAGAGGTTTGTCAGCCGCTGGCTACTAATTTCACACGGCTGCTTCTATTTTCCTCTCTGAATTTTAAAATTTATTTTACAATTGCTTCTCTTTGGAAGAAGTACTTTTTGCATTAATTTATATGGAAATCACTTGGCCCTTTGTAAATGGCTTATGTTAACAAGTAATTACAGTTTGCATGAACTGGTTTAGAAACCTCAGAACATGGTCTTAGCTGCTTTTAATGGGCCTTTTGGAGGCTTGTCAATTATTGTAGGAGAATGAGAGCTCTCACAACATTCATCTTAACACATCCTTGCTATCCATGCTACACTAGCTCATGTGTTCACTTCACTGTGATCACTGGTGAAAAAATAGGGTAATATTATTTCAGCAGTTTTCTTGAAGTGAAAAGTCCCAACATGCTACAGCACTCAGGGGAGTGTGAGTAAGGGAAAGGTAATGATGGAATAAAGTTAAAATGATGCAAAATAGAAATCATACCAAAGGGATTTGCAAAGCAATGATTATACCCTGACTATGCTCTACAGTGGCAGCTGCTATCAGGTTAACCATGCTAACCATATTTTAAGGGAAAGGTTCAGCACATCAAATAGTAAGTGTGAACTTTGGAACATCAAGTATGAACTAAGGCTGAGAGTGTATTCACTGTTCTATAGATGTAGGTGCCATTTGGTTCTGCATAATGTGTATAAAATACCAAGGAGTCTGGAGGGAGTGAGAGGGGTAGAGGAAGATAGATTTGAATAGGTATGGAGATATTTTCTTATGCTCCTTTTCAAAATCGGCATATTTCACTGCAAAGTTTCTGAAATTTGAACTGATATGTTAGTGAACATGGATCCTGCTACCAGGCAGATGGCTTGTACAATCCTTATCAGCATCATAGCCAAATGTTAACAGCTGTCAAATGGCATAAAAAAGATTGATTTGTGTTTAGCTGGTCCTGCTGAATAGTTGGAATTTAGCCTGACAGTACATGTCTGGGAATGGAGCAAGGAAGTAAACATTGTCTTTTGCAACTTGCTTATATTGTTCTTAGAACTGTTTAGATGAAAGATGGGCTATGCTTATTCCCTTCAATTTCCTTTTTTTTTCCAATTTTGCTTACGTAAACCTATGGATTCATCTTCAATTGGTCTTGCTCAGGGAAAAGATTGCTCCCCAACTCAGGGGACACATTATCCACCCACATCAGGAGTTCTACCCTTGAGATTGTCTAGGTAAAATTCATTATTTAGGTTCCTCTTTTGTACCACTTGTTGTATAAGGATGGTAGAAACAATCAGCTAAAGGACTGGAATGCTTTCCTATGCTGCAAGCCAATAAAGTTTATCTTACAGAAATAATGTGTGTCAGTTCTTGCTACCAAAGTTTTAGAGAGACACAGAGTTGCAGCCAGTTCCATATGAGAACATATATGTAATCTTATGTGCAACCCCAGGAGCGAGATCCATGAAGGTGTGTCATGACTGGACAGAGTTGATGTTTCCCCCTCATTTCTCACTCATTCTCATGATATGCCTGATTTTACACCAGAAGCCAAAGTGACTACAGACATATATAAAATGTAGGCATGGGCAATATATTTGGCTCATTTCAATGAAAAAGTATTCAGTTTATTGCTATAATCAACATTTTCCCCCTAACATTAAGCCCAGTAAACATGTATTAAAAACTTAATGATCAATCATTGCCTTTAAGGCTATCTGTTTGCTAACTGAAACACTGGAATGAAAAGAATATTTTAACATATTCAAATAAAATGGGGAAAAAATGTTTCTCTAATCTTGGAAAATCCTGATAGGAGAATTGTAGACTAACAAAAATCTTTGCAATTAAGGCATTCTATTTTTTTAAATCATTACTTTTATGAAAAAGCATTTTCTGCCCATTTTTTTTCTATTCAAAATTGTTATTTCCTCTGCAGAAATTGTTGTTTTCATTCTGTAAATGGGAAAATTTTATTCAGATTCAGTACCTAGCTACAACATTTTTGAGCAGAAATGTTCTCTGCAGAAAAGCTGTTTCCTGCACAGCTTAAAGGCAGGTGCTATATATTCTTTTAGTATAAAAATAATGTAAAACATCAGAGTGAAAAGTCGGTGCTTTCTGAGAGGCAGTAGGTCTATGACTAGTCTATGAATTTTTTTTAATAGGCTATTGGCCCCAGATATTAAAAATTAAGAACCAGCATAATGTATTCATTTGAGCATTGGACAATTACTCTAGAGAGCCCCACTCATCCATGGAGAGCCCCACTCATCTCATTCCAATCCCCGCTCATCCATGGAAATCCACTGGGTGACAGGTGCAAGTCACAGTCTCTCAGTCTCAGATGAAGGCAAAAGCAAAACCCCTCTGAACAAATCTTGCTAAGAAAACCTCATGACAGGGTCACCATAGGGTCATCATGAGTCAGAAACAACTTGAAGGTGCACAACAAAAATGGAAAACCTAGCTAACAATATTTATCAATGATGGAAAAAATATTTTCAAAAATCGTATCTTGAGATTTCTCAAAGTTAATATTTGGATCATTCTGTATACAATAATTCAAAAACTTATTCAATAATTTAACCCAAATTTAGAACATGAAAGCATAATAGCATCATCAGCATTAATTGGAGTGAAAATTTTCCACTCTCCAACATTTGGGGAAATGATCATTGGAGTCCCTCAAGACACAATCAAGATAATTTGCTAATAGGTTGGTACAAGAATACAGCCTTGTCGAACCCTCTGATCATATCATAGATATTTCTTTATAAGGATGCTCCTTGATGTCATGTCTGACTTGTGCCTGGTTGTTATGGTATAAATCCTTAATAAGACTTTTTAAAAAGTATTTTATCAGTAAAGTGTTATCCAGCATCTCCCATTTGATCTAGAGACTGAGGGCCTGAGCAGACGGACAGGAAAAAGAACATCAAACCTGCTTTTTCACAAAGTGGATAGAAACCCCACTGTCCACACAGCCTGCTCCCAAGGTGGGCCAAATGTGTGTGGCCTGACAGCACCTTGAGGTGGCAAACCTTGCCTCTGAACAATTTTTGTTGTTGCTGCTTGCCCATCATGCATGTGCAGCAATGCATAAATACATCACCAGTGACACCCAAGTACCTCTCAATGCCTGCCCAGATGCTATCCCATTGGATCAGCCACACAGTCACACATGCAAAGTTCTGCCTTTACAGGGCATCAGTGCATCAGTATTCAAGTGATACATTGGCAAAGCACAATCCTGGACTCACCCATCAGCCCCATTAACCCATGCCTCCTGTTGGACTGTCTGGTTTGTGTATACTGTAATCACATCCATTGAAATTCTCACACTTTCATTTCTTTGCTTGCTGCAGTCCCACACTGGCATTGGCACATTCATATGCAGGGGTGAAAATGCACATCTTTCAGGGTAACCCAAACTATCCTGGGTTCTATTTGCTCCAGTTTTTAGCCCTGGAGCATGGCTTTGGAGGTGTGCGTCATCTAAATGTCCCACCTTCAAAGTGATTGGAAAATGCTTTATTTGGCCCACCTGTCAAAAGCAATTTTTAGGTTCATAAAAGCAACAAACTATTTGACTTGCAGATGTCTACTATATTTCTCAGCAAGGTAGGAGAGGTTTCTAATCAGTATGTATGTGAAGATTATCAAGCTACAAACACTCTAAATTACCCCTTACCTAGTTATGGATCCATAACTTATCTATATTCAATATGAATACATAGTCTCATTGTTAACCTATGTAGATGCCATCCCAGCCCACTTTAAGAGCCAGTTTCCAGAGCAGATCAATTGAGCTCCAATTGGAGCATAAGGAAGATGACATTTCCACCTTCCCTCCCTACAGCAAGTGATGCTTAGTCAATCAGACCCTTTTCATAAGTCTTTGTTGCAGCCTTTTGCACTGGACTTGTAGGAGTGGGGTGGGAAAATCCTCCTCCTTGCACTTGAATCATAAGCTGAACAGACCTTCTTCACAATCTCTGGTAGCTGGCTCTTATGTGGGCTAAGGGTTAGGGAGCTAGGAAACATTGCCTAAGTGTGCAGATATATTAAATTGCCAATTTAGGATATTGGTGGATATTTAATAAACAAATTGAATTTAGCAGTGGCTTTTATGGTTTAAAAATCAGCAATAGTAAAAAATAATCCAGAAGTGGGAAACCCCAGTCCATGTTCGATTTGCAAAGGAACTACATTTTATGGACTATATTTCTGCAGTGGGCAAGGTCTGATGCAATTTTTATTGATATTGACGTCTTTCTTATTTTATACACGAAATACAGGTCTACTTAGGAGTAATTCCTAGTGCAACAATTTTTTATCTTTTATCTACATTCATTCATTGGGAATAACAGCAGAAAAAAAGTTAATGAAAAAAATGCTAGGGCTGCCTCAGGCTGGAGGTCAAAGGTTCCCAATCCCTGGTATCATCCTCAAAATACCTATTCAATGGATTGCTGAGTGAAAACTGAGTGAAGACTGCAATTATTATCACAGTCATTTCCAAACAGATGACTCCTTCTTTCAGAAGCCATCTGGATTTCCTCTTGACAGCTTATACTGTAGATATGTGAAGAAGTCCTTTTAATATTGGATGAGATCATAAGAAAACATGAAGCTAAAATGACACACCGTTCAGCATTAGTATGTATGTTCAATGAACTGGCACTTATCTCCTATCAGACATAAAGAACAGGAGGCGTTAGTATTGAGCTCCAAGAAACCAAGTGGATTGTAAGAAAAGATAAGACCAAGCAAGACTACTGAACATGTATATATACCAGCCAGATAAAATCAGTCACAATGAACAGCTGTGAGGAAAGATAATCCAAGGATTTATTTGTGTTGAGCCAAAAATGAATTATCATCACAAAGGAGAAAAGTAATGTTATATATAAGAGTTAAACAGAACCATTAAATGCTAGGCGGAGGCAGGGATAATCAGATGCATAAGTGACAAATTACAAATCAGAAACATGAACACATGTCCAGTCCTAAGGGCATAACTTGCCCTTGATCAGCAAATGGAACGTGACTTTTTGTAGTGCTTCATGATAATAGAGCTGGTAATGTGTAGAATCATTAGTGCAGATGGCAGAAGTTGAGAGAAACATATTCAACAAGCACATTTGCTCTTTAATGACAATAATGGTAACAATTGTTTATGGCACTGTTTGAGTTTTGGTAATTTCGGTGGAAGAACTATTTGCTCTTCCACCAGCTGGAGGACCAGCAATTTTGAAAATGGCCATTTTCTATTATAGCTTAAGTAAAGTGAAAGTAAAATTGAAACAAAATGAAAAGGGAGGAGGAAACAGAAGTTCAGATTACAATTTCCTTCACAATGGTGGATAACTGCCTGACACTTTATAGTGTATACTCCAGATAAGTTTCATGGATGGCTGTAGGTCATTGTGGGAACACTGCTTGCACTATCTTCCTTTGCTACACTGCAAAAATGGGGTCCTTTCCAATCTGCTATTCAGCAAAAACACTAGTGCATGACTTAATAAATTCCCTAATTTTGTCGTGTGTATTATCACCTCCACTTATTTCTATCCAGCCAAAGAAGTAAAACATTTTTTATCCTCCCATGCAGAGTTGAATTGTCTTTGTATTTTTCTTCTGCTGCAGTTTTCTGTACAGTATTTGAGAACTATTTGCACTTTGCAAAGTTTTTCGGTGAAATTTGAATGTGTAGAAAAACACATTGACACATCTTAAAGAGTCATTGCAAAATATATATTATTCTGCAAGAATACATGTGTTGTTGCTTTTTTTCTGGATAAAACACATGAATGTGTCTGGGTTTGTTTGGTTTGGGGATTGTTTGGGTTTGTTTGTTTGTTTTTAGAGAAACATGTGTACAACACAAGGACATGTTGTTTCCTCTTTAGGAAACATGCTCTCTGCAGATAACAATTTTTCATCTTTTTCAAAAGGACTATGTGTATTTCTTTGCTGATTAATTTTCCAAGAGACTTTGCAAATTGTGAAGAACCTCACTGCTGCACTATTTTTTTCATGGTGGAGATTTCCTGAGCATCAAGGAACTCATAGGTCTATGAACAAAGAAATTGTGAATTCTTTCCATCCCTATATCTAGCACTATTGTACCACATCCATTCCCATCATCTCACTCAGACCACATGATCCTTAAATCTTTAGGCTGATTTTCTGGTGTCTCCAATGAAACAGAAGGTCCTTGTCTTTACTTGCAACATCCATATATCTCCCCTCAAGGATGTAGCTATGGGAGAAGAGCAAAATTAGGTTATTGCACCCTCCAAAGAAGTATCCTGACCCCATACTCTAGCATTGCAAAAAAAAAAAATCTTATATTTGCTGTGCTTGCCTTCCTTAGGTCATCTAGCTTGCTTCTTTGCTTTGAATGCCCAAATTATATTTCTAAATGCCCATCCAAAATGTTAACTTAATGAAATGCTAGAAATGTGAGCACTGAAGGAAAATATCATTGGTGAGGTCAAGAATTTGGGGGGGGGGGGGGAGAGCAATGAGCTCATTTCGCCTTCTCCCATAGCCACACTCCTGGAAGCATCCCTTAGGGACCTCTCTTTTTAGCTTCATATATCAGTTGGGAGCATTTCTTCCTATAGTTAACATTTCTTCCTTCAGTTCCCTCAATTGGTAGAAAGTGCCCTACTATGTCAAAAGACTATAACCCCTCTGCTTGCAGCCCTTTTGCTACTTTCTTCAAAACCCTCTTTCGATTTGTATCCCTAATAACAACCCTAGTATTATTGGCACCAAAGAGAGTCAGGGTAGTTTTAGATTAAAGCAGAAGTTCCCAAAGTTTGGTCCTCCAGGTTTTAAGGTGTTTTAGATTTCAAATCCCAGAAGCCCTGGTTCACCTTATCAAATTCAGGAATTCTGGAGCTGAAGTCGAAAATGTCTGGAGGACCAAAGTCTGGGAACCACAAGATTAGAACATAGGAAGACCACTGGAAGATCCTGGTCTACTCGACACATAATTTCACTTGGGCTTCATCCACACTGCAGAAATAATCCATTTTCATACCACTTTAATGGCCATGGCTTAATGCTATGGAATTCTGTGAACTGTAGTTTGTTGTGACCTCAGAGCTCTCTGACAGAGAAAGCTAAATATCTCACAAAATTACAGTTCCCAGAATTTCATAGCATTGAATCATGACACCTAATGCAATAAGAAACTGGATTGTTTCTGCTGTGTGGATGCAGCCTTGGTTATCTTTGGCTAGTCAGTTTCTCAACTGATCTATATTACATGGTTTTTACAGAGATAAAAATTCAGAAGAAGAAAGCTAGGTACTCCCTGAGCCCAATGAAGTGCAAAGTATAAATGTAATTATTAAATGCATAAATAAATAAATAGATCTACTGCCATTTCCACTGCTCTATAAAGATATGTGATAATAGACATTTTAAGTTTACATGAAGTTTACATGAAGACAAAACCCCTGTTCACATCTGAATTACACATTAATCAACAGAAATAACTATTAACTCCTTCCTTGGCTTCTTATATGTTTGTATTGCATATTTGTTATATATTGATTTTACATGAGTGTTGTTGAATAATGACAAATGAGTTCCTTTCAATGTCTTTACATTAACAGGAACAGAGAGTTGGAAGGTCAGTGCCCACAAGTCATGCACTTTAGGCTAAGCAGGATGCAGCCTTGAAAAAAGTGATCATAAACAGTAGTAGGTCTGTTCCTTCTTGATGGGGCTATTAGCAGGACCAAGGAGAAACAGACTTAGTGATACAACTATCATCAACAATGATGCTCATTTGCAGGGTAATTCATATATTATTCAGTGGAGCAGTTGATGTGAATGAAGGCTTACTTGAATAGTCTATTTGCAGAAACAGAGTAATAGAAAAAAAAAGGATGGTTACAGAAGTTATGGTTAGAACAGAGTCCTCAGAGATATAGCAATATGAGTTTTGGATGTGTCTCTCATGACTAAATGATTATGTTTACAGCATGTACACAGGGTTGTTTTTCTCTCACACACATCTGAGCTCATACCCTGTTTCTCCAAAAATAAAACATCCCCTGAAAATAAGAACTAGCAGAGGTTTTGCTGAATTGCTAAATATAAGGCCTCCCCCAAAAGTAAGACCTAGCAAAGATTTTGTATATAAATATATATATGATATATGAGAACAACAATAAATGTGAATTCTTCTTCATGAAAAAATAAGACATCCCCTGAAAATAAGACTTGGGAGCAAAACCTAATATAAGAGGCACTGTCTTATTTTCAGGGAAACACGGTATATACAGTATCCACCAATATGACAGATTATCTACCAGCATTACATATGTTTTGGCTTTGTTTTTTTCTCTCCTTGCATTAACTGTACTTCTTTTGAGCCTCCTTAATACAACTCATTTAATATAATTTTTATGCATTCAGTCATCACAGAAATACCCTGGAAATCCTGGTAACTGTAGAGTAGGGGTTTATCTACTTTATATAGTTAATGTGATGATACAATTTTAACTGTCCAAACTCCAGCTTATAGAATCCTGATATTTGTAGTTTGATGAGGTATTCTTCTGTACATATATTGGGATCTGTAGTTTGGAGAATACACTAGAGGTCTCTAGCAGAGAATTCTGTGTGCCTCACAAAACTGCAAGTGCTAAAATAGAGCCACAACCATTAAAATGGTATCAAATATATATGATTGGGCAGATAACTTTGAGATTATCATCACAGGGCATTAACATGAGGAACTTCAGTAATATTGGAATATTAATTGTATAAACATACCTATGGACAATACACTTTCCATTGGGGAATCAGTAATAAAAAATATTCATTACTTTACAAGAGCTTTAAATGTTTAGGCTAGAATAGATAAAGTATGATTTTTTTTTTAAAAAAAAAATAGTGCCCAGTATGGGCCTATCAGAGGTTTTCAAAAAAATGGATGGGGTCACACTCTCCTCTAAGGACTGTGTTCGAAGTTTGGGGGTGCTCCTAGATCCATCACTTCAGATGACTAATCAGGTAAATGCAATGATTAGGAGTACCTGTTATCAGCTCCGGCTGATACACCAGCTGTGCCCTTTCCTGGAAGTTGGGCATCTTGAAACTGTAGTACATGTGCTGGTAACCTCACATCTGGATTTCTGTAATGCACTCTACATGGGGCTACTCTTGTGCCTGGTTCGGAAACTTCAACTGGTAGAGAATATGGCAGCCAGACTGGTCTCGGGTACATCCAGAAGAGACCATATCACACCAATTTTAAGATCTTTTCACTGGCTGCCCATCAGTTTCCGGTCCTGGTACAAGGTGTTGGTTCTTACCTTTAAAGCCCTAAATGGCTTAGGTCCAAAATATCTTCGGGACTGCCTCCTTCTGTACAATCCACCCCACACACTTAGATCCTCTGGGAGAAATTTGCTACAACCAGTAAAAGCCAGGTTATCTACAACTGCCCAGAGGACCTTTTCGGCTATTGATCCCAGACATTGGAATGGCCTGCCAGATGAGATCCATCATATAACCACCTTAGACAGCTCTTTAAAAGCTGTTAAGATGGATCTCTTCCAGCAGGCCTTTCCTGAATAGATGCCTGGCCACCAAAGAGAGAAAGAAATGGACTGATCCCATTTGCTATTGCCTGTCCATTGTTGTTGTTCTATTGTTTAAATTGACATTTTAACTTGTTTTAATTGTAACATGTTTAATTGTATTTTAAAGGGGGGAGTGTTGGGGGATATGGTATATATAATTTTAATGTTCTAAGCCGTCTCGATTGCCTGAGTGCAGATGGGGCGGGATATAAATATTATTATTATTATTATTATTATTATTAAACCAAAACAACACCATCCAACCAAAACAACCCCAGGGTTAAAATCAAAAACATTTCCCTACAATGGGATGCAGACAGCTTTGGTCATAGTGAAAGATCACTGAAATCTTTTCACAGGAAAAAATAAATCCTTTCAGTACATAATTATTGATTTCCACTGAAAGACCTCTCTTTGCAGGACTTTAATTTCATAAACCCGTAACATATTGATCTCATGAGTCCCACATTTTATCAGATGCTCTGTAATTCTCTAATCCCTGTGGCATGTTAGAACATTGTGTTGTGCACAGGAGAACTATTTTAAAAAATGTTGCACGCATACATATAATTGTGCTGAAATCTGGATCCATAATTCTGATAATCATTCAGATGTCATTATTTCATTTTACTGATTACAAATAATCATTTAAAAATATTATTATCTTCAGTTGATACACATGCCAGCAACTGAAAAATGCAGTGATTCAGCTGAATCTTTACTTTTGAGGCCAATAAATCAAATGCTCTATTCTTTAAACAGCTGGCGTTGGATATAGAGAAGAAACCAGAATGCTTTAAAATCACCAGGGAAGAGAAAACTGAGAAAGTCATTTTCCAACACATTAAATGAACAGTAATGTCACCTTCAAAACACAGAAATCATGTTAGTAAAGAAACAGAGCAATTAGGTTTATCAGAAGGATGAACCAAATTAAAGATGTTTGTTTTCTACAGAGATAACAGTTTTAATACTGGAGTTATCATTTCTTCTTTTTTCAAGATTTTGACAGGTTTTAAGGTTCTTGAGGCAGAACTAAGGCTCAGGAAGAGACTGAAAGGTAGCAACCAACAATTTTTACTGTGAAACATAAAGCAGAGTTAATAATAATAATAATGATAATAATAATAAATGATGTTCCATGCAAATTTTGGAAAGAAAGCCATAAAAAAGAATATTACTATTCTCATCAATATAAATCAGTAGGAAGGCTTGACTTTAATGACAAAATAGAGAAGTACTTTTTAAAACATAAGTCTTGTTTTTTCCAGCTAGGTGGTAAAATATCAGGTTGGTATTGTGAATATCCATAAGCCTTAGAGAGAAATGCTAAAAGTTCTATGTATGTGCAATCTGGATTTGTCCATCCCAGTAGATTGTCCTGGATGTCTAAGCCAGTGTTTCTCAAAATTAGATTGCCAAATTTTATTTTACTCCAGTACTTCCATTTTCTAGGACATGCTGGCTAGGAATGATCAAAGTTGTGGGCCAACAAGTGGATTGATTCAATCAAGGGAGCCACATATATGAGTTTGTAAGATTAACTAGAGCAGTTGATGACCTTGGAGGTGATCTTGGAGGTATTTATTCAAACAGATTTTTCATAAGTCAAAATTGACTTGAAAGCAAATAAGAACAAAAGGTTAACAAGATCAGCAAATAAAGACTCATATGGCCAGATATTTCAGCATAGAATGTGAACTATCTGATGAGTGTAAATCCACTCTTCTGAATGTTTACACTGATCCCACCATGCTATTGTGTTTATTTTCTCATTTGTTTGTTTGTTTTTGTATTGAGGTATTTTACCGTTTAATTATATGTTGTCCTCATGATTTTACTACATATCTTTCAAATAAATAAATTCTCATGTATTAATATAAACGATATAGCATGTGCACTTGCTTTGCATCTCATAATACATGTCATGATCTTGAATGAAGAAAACCGGTACCATTCCTGCTATTGTATCTCTGCACAACTGACATTCCCTTGAATGAAAATGGATCAAATAACACAGATTATATTAGTTCCACATAGCAATTTGTCACGTACTGCTATCAGTGCTTCAGAATCAATTGGCAATATAAACCTCACAATTATGCCCTTTACAATCTCATTTGCAGATGAAACTCATCTCAGCAGATTTTCTGTGAAATATAGTTAATGTGCAGCTTTGTGCCACTAACAGGCAAAAAAATAATAATAATAATCATGGTGTATAATGAAACAGGTATAATACCAAAGTATAAATAATTAAGTATCTCCCATTAATTTTGATTTCTCTTATTGAAATGCCAGAAGAGCTCATTCAAACTATTACATACCTGGAGTTACATACAGGACCATGCTTGTAGTTACTTTAAGAGCCTTAAAATGAAGGTGGGGGGAAGGGAAGCTGCAGCAGCAACAATTTACTCATATTGTCCTACTTTGTGCTGTCTACAAGGTGTAGTGGCCTACACTGGGGATCTTTTCTCACTTGATAATTATCTGCTATATACTAAAGTGCTATATTCCACTTTAACTGCCAGGGCAATATAGAATCTTCTGATTTGTAGTTTAGTAAAGCAATAGAACTCTCTGGCTGAGAATTTAGAAATACTTCTGCAAACTGCAAGTCCCATGATTCTATAGGATATAGCCATGGCAACTGAAGTGGCACCATGGTTTTATAATTGTGAAATGTGACAGGGCCTTGACCCTTTAGCAGCAGCTGGTGATCTGGAGGTATCCCCATGAACAACTCTGTATCTATGAAGAGATGAGCACATTGATATCATACACTAATGGCACCTGTAGAATCACACAGCAAGAAAGAGGATAAGAAGTACCTACAATGTCCAATATTGGGCATCTGTCATCTATGAAAAGAAATGAGGTAGTAAAGATGAAGCCTATGGGCCACATATGTCTCCCAAGACTGCCTGTTTGAGTCCAGGCCCCTCCCAGATTCCCTTCTCATCTCCCCACCAAGATAAAAAAAAAATCCAGCAGACAATGATAAGTCCCTGTACTGGGAGGAAGGTGGGATATAAATAAACAACTTCATCATCGACAACACCAACAATATCAACAACATCTCTTGGAAGACATTCATCTGGGAATGGTAATTCTTGGCATTTGTGCAACCCCTCTATACCTTATCCCTCCCTGCACCAAAAATAAAACTGGAAGTGGATGTTCACCTCTTTTTTATTTGATTTCTTTGGCATCATTTTCCTTTATGTCATATTTTAAATTCTTTGTTACATGCCCCTAGATTTTACCTTCACCTTATCCACTGGTCATATCAAAATCCATAATTTTGGCTCCCAAACCTGCCCTTGACTTATACATGAGGTTGACTTATACCTGAGTACATATGATGCATGGCTTACATAAGTCATGTACCTCAATTATATTTATCTAAAATATTTATATATAATCATGAACCCCACTAGGTGATTATGGACTTATCTATGTCAATAATTTTTTCTTAGAACCATGAAAGACAAATGAAATATTCAGATACTGAAGCTTAGAAAAATATGCATAATGTGTGTGAGAGAGGAAGCAAGGGTGAGAAACAAGGGCTCCCATCTTCCCATTTCATCTGCCCAGAAAAACAGTTAGACACCCAAGCCTTTTCATTCATGTGTAAAATGTGTTCAATGAGATTTATTTCCATGTTGAAATGTATGGCTTTGGAAAGTTCTGTAATCTTGAGGACTTTCTTTGAAGCAAGTCACCTGAAATGTGTTTGTTTGGTAGGTTACAAGTAGCAATTGGATTGGTTTGTATGTAGAACATGAATGAGCAAAGAGCAGCATGCAGCATGCAGAATAACCCACACAATTCTTCAATCCTTGCTCTAGTCAACCTCCTACTGGCCTCTTTCTCTCTCATGAGTGTGTAACACACACAAACACCAAGAATGAATTTGCTTATTTTGACAGTAGCACAATTACACTTGGACATACACAACACATGTTGAAAACCTGGGATTTCCAAATCAAGACAAAATAAATAGTGCCAAATCCAGATGCCAAATATGCAAGTTTTTTTAAATAGTCCACACTTTAACATCTGTTCACTTGTCCAAACAGGGTGATCTTGACATGAGGAAAGCATTCAAATATGCAGCTGCTGCCAGCACTGAATTCTAAAATAATGTGATTTAAAAGAAACTGCACTATGTACTTTTTTCTGGCCTTGAAGACTGACCTTCAAGGAGGTGAGGACACTAATATTTACATCCTTTTGTAAATACCATACATTTTATTTGATTACATGCCATAGGCAGTGTTATCAAGGATATCTTTTTCTAAATGCACTTATTCTGACACATCCAAAATTGCTCCCACTTCTTCTTACATTATTAACACCTTCTCCTTAACAACGTCAATTCATTTGTCTTCCTAAAAAATAGTCACACATCTTAAGTTGAAAGTCAAAAACCACATTTTGAACCCAGCTACATTTATCTTTTTAAACCCCCAGCCCAACAAGAAAAGCCAAGATAAACCTGTATATGATCAAAACAAGAATAATAATAATCTATACTGAAAGGTTGAGAGTCAGTGTGGTGTATTGGTCTGAGTGTTGAACTAGGATAAATATGTAGACCTCTCTGCTTATACAGTAACTGTACAAACTAGGCTAGAAACTAAGATGTCTGAGACAGAGGTAAAAACCTTATACCAGACTCCTTCTCAGGACCTTCTCAGAAATTTTCAAATGTATGTATGGAGGCTGCATCTACAGGGTAGAATTAATGCAGTTTTACATCACTTCAGATGCCATGGCTCAATGCTATGCAATTCTGGAAATTGTAGTTTTGTGAGATATTTAGCCTTCACTGTCAGAGAGCTCTGGTGCTACAACAAATTACAGATCCCAGGATTCCATGGGGTAGAGCCATGGCAGTTAAAATAGTGTAAAACAGCATTAATTCTGTGGTGTGGCAGCAGCATGAGAGGCTTAAAACTAATCATATTCTGGCTCCCTCTTAAGATCTTAGAAGATATTTCTAATCTACCATGCTGCAGTGGATTATAGAGAGGGAAAGAATGTTTGAAAATATTCCACATACACAAACAAATTAAAAAACAAAACAAAACACTGCTTTCAAAAATGTCAGGAAACCATTACAAGGATAATTCAAGATGAACAAAAATATTTGTAGTTTGGGACTTACATTGCATGAAAAGGGCACAGGCAAGGCTTATTGTCATGCAATAATGGCATATCTGTATAAGAGATCTATGGATAGAAAAGGTAGGGATGGGTTATTTTTTATTTTAATTTTTAGTTTTCATTTCCTGTTAAAAAATACAACTTTTGTGATGGTTGAGAATCTTCATCAAAATCCAAAACAAAACCGAGCTGCTGTGAAAGGCTTCACAGTCTGGGAAGTGTTTCAAGCTATTCATGTGCACAAAAAATGCTTACTTTTCTGCAGAAAAAGTGTTTTCTGTGCAAATTACCCAAAATTACCCAAAATGCTTTTAGAAAAGTAAAAAAGTGATTGAAAACTGTGTAGGAAGCTTAATGCTGTAGAACAGCATAGAGAAAGCTGTAGAAATTATTGTTCTTGCATACAAAAGCAAAAGATGTGAGGATTTATATCACCAATTCAAGGTGCAAACATGATTTGACATCTATTCAGAATGTGTTCTCCTCATCTCACTTGTTTCATGGCTAGCATGGCCATTTAGACAACACACACACACACAGTACTAACGAGGAAACTGATCTGCAAAAGGCTCTAGATGCTAGTTTATATGCATACCTGTGAAATAAGATTTATATACTTTCAACAGAATTACAATACATCTCACCCAAGTGCAGAAGATTATGGTGTATGTGCTCAATGAATTGTGTGTTTAGATATTTACTGTGGATGGCAAACTACAAAGTCTCTGATCTCCCCTTATGGTTCTTTAGCTATAAAGCAGTCATCAAAAATAGGATTCTCCTCTGTAAAAGATGACACTCGTCTTATGTATAACCTCAAGTAAGGCATGCAGACAGCAGTTGTGCTCTTAAAACTTGAGGCTGGTGCCACACTGCAGAAATAAAGCCCTTTGACACTGCTTTAACCATCGTGGCTGAATTCTATTGAATTCTGGGGTTTCTAGTTTTGTGAGATATTTAGCCTTCTTTGTCAGAGAGCTTTGATGCCACAACAATCTACAAATCCCAGGATGCCAAAGCATGGAGCTATGGCAGTTAAAGAGGTATCAAACTGCATTCTTTCTGCAGTACAGATTAGACCTGAGTGGTAAAGAAACCAACTTTCCCAGTTTAGAAATCATCAAGTTCAGGTTCAAGTTCATCTTTATTGCAGTGATAGATGAGCACAGGTAAAAAGGGGATATAGAATTTTTAAAAATTGGTAAAATCAAGGTAAAAACAGGGTAAAACTAGGTAAAAACAAGGTAAAAACACAAGTTAAAAGTAGTATAGCCTCAACAGGATTCCAGCCATTTACTGTTGGGGATAAAAGCAAGGTAAAAACAATGTAAAAACCAGGTAAAAACAGTATTTCCTTTTAAAACCTAGTGTGGCAGGGCAATATTAATGCTAGCCTACTGTGGAGGTCATTGCCTGATGGATTTTAACTGCAGCTGCACAGAATCTGGAAACATTATATATTATATATTATATAATCAAAACTAGTTTTGATTTAATCTAGTCTTAAGGGGGGAGGTTGGGAAGGGATTTGACTGCTGTTTTATTCTTGTATTTTTTAATTTGCTGTACCCCGCTCCGAGTATTCTATTAGAGGAGCGGGTTATAAATAAACATTATTATTATTATTATTATTATTATTATTATTATTATTATTAGGATTTGTGTCCAAAAGCAGCAAGAAAGTGTAGAAAGGACTGGTATGTCCTTGGTGCTTATACAATAGAGGTGAGATAAGGCTGAGGCAGATGTCCCTGTAGTATAAGCACTGCAGTAATATCTGCTCTGTTGTTTCTATTTGTCCAGAGTCACAGGGGTATAGACTGTCTGAAAAGGGGACCTTCTTATATCAGCTATCAAGAACAGCTGGGAGGAGGGCATGGCATCATGCCAAAGTAAAGGCTCAAGTACTTCAAGTTTTGCTAAATATGCCATAGGTGATGCCAAATATCTGATGGAATCACTGACAATAAAAGTTGGGACACTAGCTAGGTCTAGCTGTCGCTCCATATCTATCACCCATTCTTTGATAGTCATGTTGGCCTTTTCATGTCCCATGCTGAGCAAAAGATCAGGAGAGAACCCCAGTGAAGAAATTTTAGTCATCAAAGTCTGTTTCCATGTAGACTGCAATTCATCAGTCAGGGTAAGTGGAGCAAAGAAGAAAAGAATGATAGTCTGAGCCCACTAGCAGAGTATAGTCATCCACACTCTGGCCTCCATTTTCATAAAGCCTGACTCCAGTCTCAGAATTGTATTAGAGACACACTTTGGAGCTTGGAATGCTGATCTTAGGAATTTAGATTGCACAAGTTCTAATGGTGCAGAGTTGGGGAGGGGTCCCAGTTGGGATACATAAAGCAGATATGCAACCAATTTGGCTTTGAAGAGTTTGAGTGCCACTGGGATATAATGGCCTCCTCTTGTCATAAGAAATTTGAGGATGGCTGTTGGCTCCTCTGCACATAACCAGCAGCATAGTCCCCATGCTCTTTCCTACTACCAATGGTGTGAAAGATTACCCCCAGATATTTGAAGCAGGATACCTGTTCAATCTTGTGACCATCTTTTATCCAGTTGCAGTTCTTGGCCCTTTTAGCAAATGCCATATTTTAGTTTTTTGGTAGTTAGCTGATCCTCTTTGGAATACTGTGTTAGTGTTATTTTAAAGTGGCAACATTTAATTTGTGCCTCTAAGACACGGGACTCAACTGCATTTTGGAAAATAGTGTCTGGGGATTCCCCAAAATTCAACCTTAGCATTTACTTAGGAATCTTTTTTCCATAACATTTTTACAGCTGACCAACATGAGGACTACGGTACATTAGATGATAGAAATGATTTACCAGAGTTGTCCCCAGTTTCAGAAGCTGAAGTACAAACCTTAACCACTCAAAGTTAGGCAAGGCACAAGGGAATTATAACATCCCACCTGAACTCTTAAGGACAAACCTGAAATGGTGGTCCCCACTATTAGTACAATTATTCACTTGGATTGATCAGACAGCCATCTTTCCAAAATATTGGGTATTGGCTACTTTATTCCAATTAATAAAGGTGCCCTCACAGAGCCAGCAAATTATAGACCAAGGAGTTTTTTATGTGTAATCAGCAAACTGCATGCCAGGCATTTACAGTCTATGTTATTGTATTGGTTAGAACAAGAAGGTATCCTGGAGGATGAACAAGCAAGATTTAGATCAGATTGCTCAACAATAGATCAAGGATTCATTCTACAATATTGGGTGGGGCATTATATGTCACATTTATTGATTTCAAATCTGCCTTTAATTTAATACCTAGGAACAAACTCTGGAGGATATTACAGGACATGGCCATCAATAAAAGACTCCTTAGCTGTATAAAAACATGTCCCTCAGAGTAAAATGCTACAATATGGGTCATCTTACCTATATAATTCCCAATTCCAGAGGTGTCAAGTAGGGTTGCATCCTGGTCCCATTATTTTTTAATTTCTATATTAACACATTGGTTAAATCCTTAAAGGGTTAATCTTTTCCTCCTCCTTAGTTGGTGCACCATCCAATATCAATTCTTTATGATGATGATGATGCTGTAGGGCTATCCAATATGGGGATAGGACTAAGGAGACTATTAAGGGAACTGACCACATACTGTCACAAGGATGCTATAACTATTAACTACAATAACTTGAAGGTTATGATCTTCTCAACAACAACAACAACAACAACAACAAAATAGACACAAGGGCAAATAAATAGTGTGCTTATCGAGCAGGTTATCAACTTCAAATATTTAGGATTACTATTCCATTCTTCAGGCTCATGGAAAAGACAGGCAGAACTTGCAATAGCAAATGCACAAAGAAGTATATTATCATAATGTAGCTTCTTTTATACCAAAGGAGGGCAATTTATCCCTGCTGCAATACAAATCTTTGGGGCCAAAGGTATCTCTATTATATTATATGGTGCCCAGATTTGTGCTTTCAGTAACTATTTTACATTTGAGGTCCTTCAAACCAAATTTTTTAAAAAAGTATTTTTGGCTTTCCATGCTGTATCTCTAATTAGAGGTGGGCCTGATCTCTATTGAGGCTCAAGCTTGGCTGCTAATGAGTAACTATTGGCAAAAACTTATATTTTTACCCTGTGGGTTGGCTCTACTGACCTTAGTGGATTTGTATTTCTCCTCCTGGAAGCAAATGCTAAACAGAAAATTGTCCACAGGAAGTTTTAATTCAAAAGTTCTGAGGCAATGCATATGGGATATAGAACTACAAATGCACTGATGCCAAGTCAGAAAAATACCAATACTGGCTAATAAGACAGCTTTTGTTTCTCCTAAATATCTCTCTGTTTTAACAGTTTCTAAACTTAGACATGTCTTCTCTGCACCACGTTTTAATGTGCTTCCATCATCAGTATTGGAGAGCATTAAAAAAAAACCATATGATAAACACACTTGTGCTACGGTAGTACAAATGTAGACATAGGACTGATCTAGACTGGCAAAAAGGGGTGTGTTCATGCCTGCATGAAAGTGTAGCCTTTAGATGACCCACACTGAAAGTTTGGCATGAATGCACTTATTTTGCATTTTAGTGGGGGAAAAGCAGCTTTAAAAAGGACCTCCTTTTCCCAGCTTCTCTTTTAAAAGGGTGTAACAGTGCAGCTGTGTCTAAATGCTGCAATGCAACTGCAGTTTTTTAAAGCTCCTAAGCCCTAGCTCCAGCTCTAATCCGAACCCTAGACATGCACAGTAGGGACTCTGGGATGCTGTAACTGTTATGCAACTGTGCATAAAATGTCAATTCATTCATAAAATAAAGAAGTTTATTCATAAACTTAAATTGCAATGGATTTAATATCTTTTTAAGGGGGGAGGAATGCAGTTTGCTTTATTGATGTAATAGTATTTTAATGTGTAAGCCACCTCAATTGATCTCAAAGGGGTGGGGTATTAATAATAAGAATAAGAATAAGAATAGTTATTATAAAATAAAGGGGTTCATTCATGGTGCACCGATGCAACTGCACACTTAAAAAAGGGAAGCAAAACCACAATGGTAATTTGACACATCTTCATAACTGCACAGTTCATGTGTGATGTACCTGCACAACTGCACAGTTCGCAGCTGGCAATACAATTGCCTGTATGATGTAGCGGTGCAACTGCACAGTTCGCAGATGGCAAAATAAATAAATAAATAAATAAAGGTTCAGTGTGGCCAAAAGCCCCGTTCATTGCCACCCGTGCAGCTGCTCCGCCTGTGTTTCTAGCATCCTGACAGCTTCCAATGTAGTTGCTGAGCAACAGAAAAGACTTCAGATAAGTCGTCTCCACACCCCCTCAGTGTAGCTGCCCTATGCCTTTTTATTACACACCTGGGGCTTGCAGTGTAGCTGCTAAGCATTAAGGAAAAGGCAACTTCATGTCTCCCTTTCCTGCCAATCTAGAAGGCCCCATAGAGACTCTAGCCCATGTCCTATTATACTGCCCATTTTATCAAGGCATCCACTCTGATTTAATCAGCCTAAACCTACAGGATTTTTCAGGCAGATTGGATTTTTTTTTTAAATTTAACATTACTGCTTGATGATTCAGATCAACAAATAACAGAGATGGTCTCCAGATTCGGTGCCTTTGCTATTATTTTTTTAATTCAAATGGGATTCCAGAGGGCAAATTTTAGGTGATACAATTTAAGATTTTGAGACTAGGTTTTTTTTAGATCTTTGGATTTAGATTTAGAATCCCCCTTTTTTTCTAAAGTGATTTTAATTACTTTCACTGAAGTAATTGAAATTGATTTTTGAGAATTAATCAAAAACCTTTTCAGTCATGAACACGCTATTTATAGGTGTGTATGTATGTACACGCACATATAATAATAATAATAATAATAATCTTTATTTCTAGCCCACTCCTCTGTGAGTACAATCGGAGCGGGGTACAACAAGATTAAAACATACAAATTAAAACACTTCATTGACCCATTCCCAGCCACCCACCCCTTAAAAATAAATTAAATTAGCAATAATTTAAAATCAACAACATTAAAAACATGATTCATCCTCCATAGTTCTTACATTGAGGAAAAGATAACACCAGGCAAGGGATCAATTTATAGGTCCCATTCGGAGCTGGGATCTAAGAGGTGTCAGGGAAGGCCTGCCGGAAGAGATGCGTCTTCAGAGCTTTTTTAAAGCAATCAAGAGATGTTATAAGGCGCATCTCATCCAGCAGACCATTCCAAAGTTTGGGAGCGGTCGCGGAAAAAGTCCTCTGGGAGGTCTGCGACAGCCTAGTTTTCACCGGCTGTAGCAGGTTCCTCCCAGAGGATCGGAGTGTGCGGGGGGGGGGTTCATACGGGGAGAGGCGGTCCCTGAGATAAGGTGGACCCAAGCCATGTAGGGTTTTAAAGGTTAAAACCAACACCTTGTACTGCGCCCGGAAACTAATTGGCAGCCAGTGGAGAGCCTTGAGCACCGGTGTTATGTGCTCTCTCCTTGATGTTCCAGTTACAAGCCTGGCTGCCATATTTTGGACCAGTTGAAGTTTCCGGGTTAAGCACAAGGGCAGCCCCATGTAGAGCGCATTACAGAAATCCAGGCGTGAGGTTACCAGAGCATGTACCACAGTTTCCAGGTCCCTCATGTCCAGGAAAGGGCGCAGCTGGCGTATCAGCCGAAGCTGATAACAGGCACTCCTGACCGTCGCATTCACCTGACAGGTCATGTGGAGCGACGAATCTAGGAGTACCCCCCAGACTGCGAACACAGTCCTTAGAGGAGAGTGTGACTCCATCCAGGACTGGAGACTGTATTCCCAAGCCTGGTTTTGGGCCTGTGACTGTTAGTACCTCTGTTTTGTCTGGATTCAGTTTCAATTTGTTTTCCCTCATCCAATCCATTACCGCCGCAAGACAGTCATTAAGAGGAGAGACGCCATCTGAAGTCTGTGCTGACGATCTGGACATGGAGAGGTATATCTGAGTGTCATCAGCGTACTGAAGACACTGAGCTCCATGCCTCCGAATGACCTCACCCAGCGGCTTCATATAAATGTTAAATAGCATCGGGGACAGGATGACACCCTGAGGGACGCCACAATTAAGCTCAATTTTGGAAGAGCAACTGTCCCCGAGCCTCACCCTTTGGGATCTGCCAGAGAGGAAGGACCGGAACCACTGAAGAGCGGTGCCCCCGATCCCTACCTCCCTCAGCCGATCCAAAAGGATGGAGTGATCTATAGTGTCAAAAGCCGCGGAGAGATCCAAGAGCACCAACAGGGTCACACTACCCCTGTCAATGCTCAAGCGGAGGTCGTCAGCCAGTGCAACCATGGCGGTCTCAACTCCATGTCCTGCCCTGAAGCCGGTTTGAAATGGATTGAGATAATCGGTTTCATCCAAGACAGCTTGGAGTTGGGAGGCGACTGCTCTCTCGATCACCTTGCTCAGAAATGGGAGCAAGGACACTGGTCTGTAGTTGTTCCTGTCCAGGGGATCAAGGGAAGGTTTCTTCAGGAGAGGCTTGACAGCCGCCTCCTTCAGACACGATGGGACCGTGTCCTCCCTGAGGGATGCATTGATCACATCCCGAAGGAATGTTCTCAATGAATCCCCTCCCTGGACGACCAGCCAAGATGGACATGGATCAAGGGAGCATGTCGTCTTCCGAGTACTGCCAAGGAGCTTGTCCACGTCATCGGTACTCACCGATTGAAACTCATCCAGTAAACTGACAGCAACGGAGTTGCTGGACACCTCGCCAATGGATTCTGACAAAACATTGGCGTCCAAGTCGTCTCTTATCCGAGAGATTTTATCTGCAAAGTAGGTGTTAAACGCGTCACAGCAGGCTGTCGTCGGGTCAAGTAGGGGGTTCGGCGCAGGAGGAACCTGCGTCAGTTCCCCCACCACCCTGAACAGCTCTGCTGAACGGGACTCTGCAGACGCAATGCGTGCAGAGTAGAAGAGTCTCCGCGCTGCACGCAAAGCCTCCCAATAGGCGCGAAGATGCTGCCTATGGCGAGTTCTGTCGGACATGAGGCGAGTTTTCCGCCACTTGCGCTCTAGTCGTCGTCCAACCCGCTTCATCTCTCTGAGTTCATCTGTGAACCAGGGTTTACGATTGGGAGCGGGTTGGAGAGGACGCTCAGGGGCGATCGCGTCGATAGCCTTGGGAAGATCGGTGTTCCAAGTATTCACCAAGGTTTCGACTGGATCGTTACCAACCATTAATCCCTCTAAGGCCTTCTGGAAACCAATTGGATCCATTAGCCTTCGAGGGCGGACCATTCTAATGGGTCCACCACCCCCGGGGGGACGGAAAGTGGCTTTCAGTTCCATCTTGATCAGGAAGTGATCCGTCCATGACAGTGCGGAGGTTTTGGTTATCTCCGCCCACGGATGCTCCTGTTCCGTACTAAAAATCCCATCGAGTGTGTGACCTGCACAATGGGTGGGCCCGTTGACCAATTGGGATAGGTTCATGGCTGTCATGTATGCATGCATGTATGTATGTTTTATGACATGTGAGAATGAAGCAAGCATGAAGAGCAAGGCTTGAGCTTATTGAAGGAGGCAAAACCAATTAAATTAACATTAAATAGCAAAAAGGGTATTGCATGATCAGTTTCCCACTTTACAACATAGATCAAGGCAATAATTCAACAGGAAAACTTATAGCCTTTGCCCACCTAATAGCAGAAAAGAACATTACATTTGCTTGAAGTTTTTTTTTAAATTTAGTGATGACCTACCCGATCCACTAGATCTATGTATAATTTACATATATGTATATTTTCAAAACAATATGCTTTAATTGTTTCTATTTTTAAAAATTGTAGTGCTTCTCCATAATACCTTATTTACATAATGCTTGTAAAGTACCAGTTTTCAAAGGAGAAAAACAGAAAGTAGAAATGTTTCAAAAGCTAATTTACATAAATCATGCAAATAGGGTTCTATGTGGACCAGCAACTTTAGCAAATAATGTTTACTTTGGAATGTCAGCATTAGGAATCCACAATTCCCAACACTTAAGGGACAGCCTAAAGTTTCATGATATGGACATTTAGATTTGTTTTCCATTTCTCATGATTAGATTAAGAAGAACATTATATTTTCAGCTACTTCATGGAAGATAAATGAGATCTGCATATATATATATATATATATATAGTTCAGAGCACTATGAGTTATTTCCAAATTTAGTTGAAATCACAACACAATTATTCTTTATTGTAGTTTTGCCATGAAATATACCCTATGGCACCTGATATTGTTTGACTGATCCTGCTTAGCATCCAAGATCATATAGGACCTGGTACCTTTACAGTATTTATATTGTAATTTTAATTATGTTGTTTTAATTTGATGCTAGTTTAATTCTATTTTAAGGGGCGGGTGGTTGGGCATGGGCAATGTATGTTTTATCTTGTAATTTTTAATTGATGTAACCCGCTCCGATTGGATACAGAGGAGCAGGCTATAAATAAAAATTATTATTATTATTATTATTATTATTATTATTATTAAGGTTTTGACAGTGAAGTCCTCAGAGGTGCTACCTTGCAGTAACAGAAAATTTCATTGATTATTTATTGTACTTTTCTTTTAGCCTACTTGTTGTCTGGATAGTTCAAGCACAACATAGTGTTTTTAATAAAAACTGTATTTAAAATTACATTCAGGCTATGTGTGTGAAGTGTATATAAAACATAAAGGAGTTTTATGTTTAGATTTGGGTCCCATTTCTATTATATATATGTGCAAATATTCCAAAATCCAAAAGAATCAAAATCCAAAGTACCTCTGGTCCCAAGCATTTTGGATAAAGAAAACTCAATTTGTATCTGAATAGCCCCATAACAAGTAATGAAGGTTGGAACCTCTGCAATGGCATTACAATTTAAGCTAAATAAAACAATGCGTTTACACCCTTTTTCATGGTTTACTTTGCATTCCCATAGTTCTCTTTCTCATTCATGCATTCTTCTAATTGTATGTTCCATCAGTTGCTACAGCATTTCCTTTGTGGTTTCTCAGACACACACACAGATTGGCTTCTAGAGCACAATCAAAATACAGCTGCTAAGGTCATTGTACTTGTCTGTCAAATTGATCATAACATCTAAATGCTTCAATTCCTTTGTTGGCTCATGTTTCTGATGCAGCTGACCTTCTTGTTAACTTTTTAAATGCATGTTTCACTATGCTTTAAAGCTCTCTGATGACTTCTGACCCCACAAATCTGCCACCAGTCTGCCTTGTCTGCTTGTTTATTTGCATATTATACAGTTGTCCCAGTAGTATCTGTCAGGTACTGAGTACAATGGAACTGGATACTTCTGAGCTTGTGCACAAAGCCTTTAAGCTATCCACTTGACTAGTCTTCTCTTGCCTAAACTGAATGGAGGTGACAAATATATAAACCTGAGCTCTTTGACACATTTTTGTTAAGGTGTTTATTAAGCCATGCCATTTATTTATTGACTTACATGTTTCAATGACTTAAAATGGCTTTCCTGTTCCTCATTTTATCCTCACAGCAACCTTGTGAGATAGATCTTGCTCATAGGGAAGGATTAGCTTAAGGTCCCTCTGTAAGTTTCATGGCTCCCAAGTCTCTCAAATCCCAGCCTAGTACTCTCAACTAGTACATCACACTGGATCTTTGTAATTCTTTAAAAGATGACTACTTCATGAACATTTGTAGAAATACTTCTTCATTGCTCATGTTACTATAAATACTGAAGAGAATAGATTGTACTTTAATGGTTTATATATATGTTGCAGGCAGTCTCGTCCTGCTCTCGAGCAGCCAAATGTCTTTGGAAAAAGTCCAGGGAGTGGGCTGATTTTATTCACTATAAATTTGCTCTTTCATCCTTCTCACATGCCTTGTCTATGGCAAAACAGAATTACTATAAATCATTGATCTCTGCCAACGAGAGGCGCCTGCAGCGTTTGTTCTCCTGCTTCAATTCACTGCTAAAACCTTCCTCTCCCCGTCTTCTCATCATTTTCCCCCACTGATTTCGCCAACTATCTCCTCACTAAAGTCACTGCTCTTCGATCCAAAATTGTTCCTCCTGATTTGCCCCGTACTGCTAATCTCCTGCTACCTTCTACTAATAAACTATGTTTCCACCTGTTTCTCTGGATGAACTCTCCACGCTGCTAAATTCTTCCAAACCTACAACTTGTTCTTTTGATCCTATCCCCTCCCATCTTCTAGTCTCTATAACCCCTTCTTTTCTACCCTTGCTCCTCTATATCTTTAATCTCTCTCTCTCTTCGGGTTCCTTCCCTTCTGACTTTAAACATGCTCTTGTTTCAACCAATTCTGAAGAAGCCCTCTCTTGACCCCTCTTCTTTGTCTAGCTATCGTCCAATCTCCCTTCTTCCTTTTCTCTCTAAGGTTCTGGAACGGGTCATTTATTCTCGCTGTCTTGAGTTTCTCGAAGCCAACTCCATCCTGGACCCTTTTCAATCTGGTTTCCGCCTACGGCACTCCACAGAGACGGGCCTCACTAAGATTTCAAATGATCTCTTGCAGGCCAAGGTGAATGGCCTCTACTCTATTCTCATCCTCCTTGACTTGTCTGTGACCTTCGACACCATGGACCACTGTCTCTTGCTTAACTTACTTTGACCTTAGGTTCTCCAACTCTGTTCTCAACTGGTTTAAATCCTACTTGTCAGAAAGATCCTTTGCAGTGGTCACAGGTGGTCAGACTTCCTCCTCTGTTCCCTTATCTTTTTGAGTTCCTCAGGGCTCTGTCCTGGGTCCCCTTTTGTTCTCTCTGTACACATTGTCCCTTGGTAAACTCATCAGTTCTTTTGGTTTCTCCTATCACCTGTATGCCGATGACACTCACCTCTATCTTTCCACCCCTGACCTTTCGCTGGGGCTTGAACAGAAATTTTCATCTTGTCTGGCTGCCATCTCTCAGTGGATGTGGCATCGGTGCTTGAAGCTCAACATATCTAAGACAGAGCTTCTTGTCTTCCCACCTAAGCCCACCCTTCAATACTCCTTTTTTATTTCTGTTGACGGCACTTCTATTCAACTGGTTCAGCAAGTCCGCAGTCTTGGTTTCATCTTTGATTCCTCTCTGTCGTTTATTCTCCAGATTCAGGCCATCGCCAAGACCTGTAGATTCTCTTTCTACAACATTGCTAAAATCTGTCCATTCCTCTCAGCCTCCACTGCCAAGACTCTGGTCCATGCCCTAGTGGTCTTACGACTAGATTATTGTAACCTTCTTCTGACAGGGCTTCCTCTCTCTCACCTCCATCCTTTAATCTCTGTCCAGAACTCAGCTGCCTGTATTATCACATCTGCTCGCCGCTTTGATCATGTTTCTCCTCTCTTATCCTCCCTTCACTGGCTCCCCTTCCCCTTCCACATCCAGTAAAAGCTTTTGTTGGCTTTCAAAGCCCTCCACAGACTGGCCCCTCCTTACTTGTCTGAGCTTCTTTCTCCTCACACTCCTACTTGTACCCTCCGTTCTGGTAGTCAAGGTCTCCTGTCCCAGCCGAGGATTTCCACTGCTCTGTCCCGGATTCGTCCCTTCTCACTTGCTGCCCCTCACTCCTGGAACCTTCTTACCCCACATATATGCCTCATCAGCCCTGTTGGCGCAGTGGTTAAATGCCTGTACTGCAGCCACTCACTCAAAACCAGAAGGTGGCGAGTTCAAGACCAGCAAAGGGCTGAAGCTTGACTCAGGCTTGCATCCTTCCGAGATCGCTAAAATGAGTACCCAGATTGTTGGGGGCAAATAGCTTATAATTGTAAATGAAGCTGTTTGTTTAACAAATTGTAAGCCGCTCTGATAGTCTTGGCTGAAGAGCGGGGTATAAATAAAACATTATTATATTATTATTATCACTTCTCTAACCAGGTTCAAAAGTAAATTAAAGACTATATTGTTTAGGGAAGCTTTCCCAGGATTGTGCCATCTGCCTGGGATGCCTCCTTTTAATTATTTATTATGAACCTGTGCCCTCCCTGCAGTCCATCTGCCTTGGTCCAGGCCCCAGAGGGAAAGAAGAACCACTGGTCCTCATCCCCTTCCCACCACCTTTCCCTTCTCCTTCTGTGTTGTCTCTTCTAGATTGTAAGCCTGAGGGCAGGGATTCATCTAACTATAAGATTGTATGTAAATTTACAACACTATATAAAGGTTAATAATATTAATAATGATCCAGGGGGCGAGACCTCTCTGGGTCAGCCTGTGTTCAGGGCTTCCACTGGCTGGAGGAGGCCCAGAGATAGCTGAAGGGCAAGATAGCCCCCAAAGCATCCAGGGGGTGAGGCCTCCCTGGTGCGGTCTGCACACAAGGGCTCCGTTGCCTGGAGGAGGCCCTGAAAGAGCCAACTGCCC
This sequence comes from Urosaurus nigricauda, assembly GCA_034509955.1. Taxonomy (NCBI): domain Eukaryota; kingdom Metazoa; phylum Chordata; class Lepidosauria; order Squamata; family Phrynosomatidae; genus Urosaurus; species Urosaurus nigricauda. The sequence continues at coordinate 66,755,558 of JAOEGL010000003.1, forward strand.
GGCCCACCAGCTGAGGTGGCAAGAATAGTCAGGTAAACAGGCATGGCTGGGGCTTCTGGAGGTGGGCTTGTCATCTTGGGGGCCAGGGGTGGTGGTAGGTTGCCACTGCAGCCTGCCACGTCCCCTATGCTTTTACCAGTGTGGATGGTCAGGCAGGCAGGCAGGCCAGGCTGGGGCCTCTGGAGGTAGCCTGGTGGTCTTGGGGGCTGTGGGTGGGGATTGAAGGCTGTTGCCCAATAGTTGGTTGTATTCTCCATTTTTCTCAAATGTGCTACATTTTGCCCTGCATTGTTTCCTACATTTTGTCCTGATTTTGTGAAAGAGATTTATGGCAACCACACCCCAACAGCCTGGGGGTGACATTAAGAACAGCACAAAAATAAATCAGAAATGGGATATACAAGCCATAATTTGTTTGATTCTTAACTAACCATGCATAACATACACCATGGAATATGAGCATACCTATGATATGCCCATTGTATGGCAGATATGTATTGTACTATCCCAGTTCCCTTTTTTTAAAATGAAAAAAAAAAACCACTTGCAAGGGGATATAAACAATAATGGAAGAAACAGGTAAGGGAATTGGTTTTTCAACACACATTTTCCTTCAAAGGTATTTGGGAAGAGGCAATTCTGATGCTACTGTTAAATATATCTGGCAGAACAGCTCTCAAAAAGTAAAAATATTGCAAATCAATTAAAAAAGAGATTAACATTTTATTATTGGCACAAAAGCATAGTATGACACATATAGCTTTAGTTATGCAAGGCCTACAATGCTTTCCTTCCACTCATGCAAAGCTGTACTCATTTTTGGAAATATATTGAGGTTGTCGGCTTTTTTTCCCTGATAGCCAACTGCTAATTGTACCCTTCTTGAAACTAAGTGCTTCCTAATTTGCTGAGTTTGAAGCCTCTGCTTTTTTTTTTTAAATCATCATTAGAAGATGAAATTATGGAAAGTACTAATTAATTAGTCCCCATTATCTTAATGCACATGCTTTTTTAATAAAAAAAATAGTCACAGACCCAGGATGCCTTGATCAGAAACACACATCAAATGGTCTTTCTGTACAATGAAGGAGCTGCTGCTGAAATTCAAGAATTATAACAAAGCACTACAATATAGGTATAGTTGATGACAGGTTTCTATGTTATCTTTCTCATAGAAAACAATGGTGGATATTAGGAATATAAATAACAAACTATTTCTTCCTTGCATGCAAGGATAAATAATTACTGTAGGTCTCCCAACTGCAGGAGAAATGACTTTCCGTAAAGTATTGTTCCCATATTCAAGTGTCCTAAACTATTTCAGAGGTTTTTTCGACACAGAAAGACGTATCCATGAATTTTTCAGTTTTGTAACTCTCTCTTCCCAAGGTAGGACTACATTTTCATAGTCTATGGCACTGGAACGTATTTCCTCTGCGAAAATTCTGAGCAGCAACTTGCTGTAGAAAAGAAGTGGTTTGTTTTGTTTTGTTTTAAATAAATAAAACCTTGTAGTATGAAGAAAGAGGATCAAATGACATAAGCAATGACCACTTCTGTGAGTGAATGTGAGTTGCTGTTATTTAAGAAATTAAAAATAGTTGAGAGAATCTGGCCTGCTTTCTTCAGTGAGACCAGTCTATTACTGTTTGTCTTATTATGACCATAATCACCATATAGTTTCAGCTTTTTTAGGGTCAGATTTTTCTTCCCCATGGATAAGACAGAGGGATCACCACCACAGAAATTTTGAGGTGGACGCAAGGAAAAACTGCTGCCTTTTATTTCACTGGAGATAGAATTCAGAGATATAGCCATGTTAGTGTGTAATATATTTATGTAAAGGATCTCGAAGACTAACTGAGCAAAAGATGTTGTAGCATAAGGTTTTGTAGACTTATGGCTGAAACAGACAGCCCAAAAAAAAATTGGGTCACTGCAGAGCTGCACACTGCAGCACCACAGCAACCCCACACCATGCCCCCATGCCCCTGGTGCTTTCGCAGTGCAAAAAGAAGTGGCATGAAGCCGCTCTTTTTTGTGCTGGGAAAATGGCACCTTCACTTCAGCAGTGGTGGCTTTTTCAAGCTCCAGAGGCATGTGGCATCTAAATGCCATGCCACCATAGGGCAGAAAAACTGCTGCTTTGTGGGCACTGGGGAGGCTTCCTGACATGTTCCCAGCATCTTGGGGGCCATGCCCCCAAGCTGCTAGGAAGACACCACATTTTGCCAGTCTGTTTTCCCCCTCAGTTTGTTTCCTTAGATGCATGTTTGTGGTCGGCTTCTGCATCTGCACTATTTCCATGTACTTGAGGAAGTAGACCAAGGGGTAAAGTAGATGGGGCTGAAGGATCATGGCAACCAGATGCCAAAGTCCCAAGAGTGACTACTTCACTGGTGAGGCTTCTGCACTGTGAACTGTACTGCTGAACCAGTTTACGCTGTTGTGAAGTAGCATACCAACCAGGAAGAGCAAGAGAAGGAGCAGAGCCTGGGAAATTGTGTATACCCAGAGATATAAAAAGGTCTCAGTTGAGCTAGAAACCTTACCAGACTATGGTGAAAATCTGCACTTCTCTCAGATATTGCATAGTTTGTCCTGCCTTGATGTCTATAAAGTGTTCTTTTTCAGTAAGCTTTTTATCCATTGCCACTACTGTGAAATTTGATTTAATTTCATTGTAATACTAGCTTCTTTATAGTTCTGATTGATGGAAGATTTCTATCTTATCTTCTTTGATGGGAAAAAAGCAATGATAGATGCTGTTCCTTCTTGTACAGTTTGATGAGGGATTTACCAGGGTACCCTGAGGAGAGAGGCACTGAAGATTAAATCAGTTTAATTCCATAGTGAAGAGCCATAAATCTTAAATCTTTTTAGGATGGAGCCACAACAAAGTGTTATGCAACTGATGCATGATATGTACATGTGGGTATGTATCATGTCTGCTATAGAAGTTGAGATATGAGGTAAAATAAGTGGTCAGTATACTCTCCCTTTTTTTAAAGTAATGTATGTGCCATAGATGTTGAGCTAGTTTAGCAAAATTAAAACAATCTTTTATCCAGTTATCAAGGAACAAGCTCAATTGAACCCAGTGTTACCAGCTTCTGGATAGAAATAAATAAATAAATAAATAAAGTATTTATATCCCGCCTCTCTCTTCCAGGATCTAGGCGGGTAACAACAATCTAATAAAACAAATATACAGACAATAATAAAAATTCCTAATCCTCTTCACCCTCCCTCCATTCTGCTAAAATTACACATTAAACATAAAAATACAATACAATATCCCCAATATAATATACTTAATTACAAATTTTGTAACTAAGGAGCAGCACAGATTGAATTTTTCTAAGAGACCATCAGGAGAGGTGAATAGATTAATTTAGTTTATTTAACTAGAGGTTAGTCTGGGAAGGCCTGCTGAAAGAGATCCGTCTTTATCGCCTTTTTGAATGCCTCCAAAGATGTAATATGATGGAATTCTTCCTGCAGATCATTCCATATTTTAGGAGTGGCAGCTGAAAAGGTCCTCTGAGAAGTCACCACCAGCCTGTTGCTGTTTTTAGGCTGCAGTAGGTTCCTCCCAGAGGACCTGAGTGTGCAGGAAGGATTGTATGGGAGGAGGTGTTCACTCAAGTATGCTGGATCCAAGCCGTGTAGAGCTTTATAGATAATAACCAACACCTTGTACTGAGTCCAGAAGCTAATAGGCAGCCAATGAAGAGATTTCAATATAGATGCAATAGGGTCGGATTTAGATTTACCTATGATATGATTGCACTGTTAAAATATGTCTTTAAAAGAAAGTATCACCAGCTGAAAGATGCACAATTTCAGAGACAACTAGTACTCAAATTCATAGTTTAAAACAGAATCCAGTTCTGTGAAAAATATATTTTGAGCAAAATGTAATACAAAAATATAAAATAATTCAACCTTATACGGATCAATAGAACAGAGATACAAATGCAACAAAACCAAGTACGGTAGTGTCTCAATATCCGACATAAAGGGGACCAGCTCAGGGATTATCCAACTATTAGTCAACCCTGTTTATATTAGATAATCGACTCCCCTCCCCTCCTCCTTCCCCCCTACTTCTTTCCTTCCCTCCCCGTCTCCTTCCCTCCCTCCTCTCTGCTTATCTCCTGGCTTGGCTGCAGGGAGGGAGCATCTCTTCAGTGGCTAACAAAGCCACTGAGAAGAGGCCTGGGGCTCAGGTTGGCCCACTTCCCTCCATTGCAGCCAGGGAGGGGAGAAATGGGCCAACCCGAGCCCCAGGCCTCTTTGAAGCTGCCAAGAAGAGGTCTGGGCCAAAGCGGCTGAGAAGAGGCCTGGGGCTCGGCTCAGCCCACTTCTCTCCTCTGCGGCTGCAGTGGAGGGAAGTGGGCCAACCTGAGCCCCAGGCCTCTTCTTGGAGACTTCCTCTCCTCTTTCTTCTCCTTCTTCTCTACCTGTCTTCCCTCCTTCCTTCCTCTCCTCCTCCCCCTTCTTCCCTTCTTCCCTCCCTTCCCTCCTTCCTCCTCCTCCTCCTCCTCGCTGCCTGGCCTCAGCAGCAGCCCTGGAGGACTTCGGAGGATGTCGCTTGCCTCCATCTTTCCTGTTGGCGGTGGCAGCAGAGGAGGAGGAGAAGTCTACGGGCTGGGGCTTCTTGGATGTGCCTCTGTCTGGCATGCCTTGTTCCTCCATCCTCCAGGCTGCCAGGGCTTGCTGGACATGTCTCTGGAGGACCAAGGCATGCCAGACATGGCATGCTGTTACCCCACTAGTAACTATAGCTGAACTTCCTCAGCTTAACTATTCTTAATTTCATTGGCTCCTCAGGCAGCTTCTAATAGTTTCCACAGCCTTCCTAGCCATAATCTCACAAGATATCAACACACACTTTAATTCTGGACTTCTCTTGTCCTGAAATTGGATAACTAAAACCCCTCACGGCAGTCCCACACAGCCTCCTTAGCTGCTAACCCCACAGATTATAATGACACACTCTTCTCAAATATCACCCTCCTTTCTATTTATACTCACTCATGGGAGCAGCCCCCACATTTTCTCCAACTTAACTATCGGTTGCTCCTACCATTCTAAACTGCCTGTGTTCTCCACACCTGTCTACTCAGCTCCACAGTTCAAGTGCCATTCACTTATACTAATGCCGGCTTGAGGCAGACTCATGTCCCTGAACATTGTTTGCAATATTCCTGTCAAATAAGACATAGCTTTTTTATTTTTCTTTTATTACTTTTTCCAAAAACTGAAAATAAAAAAGTAAAACAATAAAATTAAAAATGGCATAACAAAAATTACTACAAACTTAGATTTACAATCGATCTTCAACTGTGGTTTGAGATCCTATTAATAATCCTTTAAAACATTTTGTGACATTGGGAGGTAGTGCCAAACAGTTATTTAGCTAAATTGGGACTGTAGTTCTCCAAATGTTTGATTTCAACATCAAGCTCCCTTTGCTAACAAAGCGCATGATAAACAACTTTTCATGGGCTGCATGGTTTCCTGAGCTAAACAAACTATGGTGTTATATCACATCTCAACCCAGACTATATTTAAAACACAATTGGCTATTTTCAGATCAAAAAGGAGTATATAAATGATTTCTTATGTATATTTATCACGAAAAGGAACAGCCACTGCTAAGCCTCGGAGGAGGCGCGTGGTCGTGGTGGGGGACTCCTTGCTGAGGGGTACAGAAGCAGTGGTTTGTGGGCCTGACAGGATGTCTCGGGAGGTGTGTTGTCTCCCTGGGGCAAAGATCCATCATGTGACGGAGAGGCTGACAAGACTTGTCAAGCCTACTGACCGTTATCCCCTTCTTTTGGTTCATGTGGGAACCAATGATACTGCAAGGCACAGCCTTCAGAATATCAAAAGGGATTATGAGGCTCTGGGAAGGAAGCTGAAAGAGATGGATGCACAGGTTGTCATCTCATCTCTACTCCCGGTAGAAGGGCATGGTCCAGGAAGGGAGAGGAAAATAGCAGAGGTGAATAACTGGCTCCGTAGATGGTGCCGCCAAGAACAGTTTGGATTCTTGGATCATGGGCTGCGGTTCCATGAGGAGGGACTTCTGGCAAGGGATGGGCTGCATCTCACGCCAGTTGGCAAAAACGTTTTTGCCAACAGTCTGAAGAATCTGATCAGGAGGGCTTTAAACTGAGTTATGTGGGGGAGGGAGACATTATACTGGAAGACAAAAGGGATGGAGAGAATAGTCCAAGTGGCATAGAGGGAACAAGGCAAACAGTGCAAGGACCCAATAGTAGGAGGCAAAAAAATGTGCAAAAGCAGCAAGTAAAGAGGACACATGGTCTTAAATGTCTCTACACTAATGCACAGAGTATGGGAAATAAGTAGGATGAACTTGAACTCCTAGCACAACAAGGGAAATATGATATAATAGGCATCACCGAAACCTGGTGGGATGAGTCTCATGATTGGAATGTAGAAATAGAGGGATATAACCTTTTTAAGAGAAACAGGCCAAGCAGGAAAGGAGGAGGAATAGCATTATATGTCAGGGATATTTACACCAGTGAAGAGATCCAGGAAGTCAATACTGGAAGCCAGGTGGAGAGCATCTGGATAAAAATTAAAGGAGAGGGAAATAACAGGGATGTTACTGTGGGAGTCTACTACAGACCCCCGACTCAGGCAGAGGAATTGGATGATGCCTTTCTAGAACAGATGACCACACAATCAGGAAGGAGAGATGTAGTAGTGATGGGGGACTTCAACTATCCGGATATTTGCTGGAAGTCAAACTCAGCCAAATCCTCAAAGTCTAGCAAATTCCTCACTTGCCTGGAAGACAATTTCATTGTCCAAAAGGTGGAAGAGGCAACAAGGGGATCAGCCATTTTAGATCTGATCTTAACCAACAGGGAAGACCTAGTTGATGGGGTGCAAGTGGTTGGATCCTTAGGTGGAAGTGACCATGTTCTCCTGGAGTTTGTTATGCAGTGGAAGGGAGAAGCTAGGCATAGTCAGACACGCACTCTAGACTTTAGGAGAGCTAATTTCAATAAACTTAGAGAAATACTGGGAGTGATCCCATGGTCAGGAATACTAAAAGAAAAGGGAGTTCAAGACGGATGGGAGTTTCTCAAAAGGGAGATATTGAAGGCACAATTTCAAACAGTTCCAATGAGGAAGAAAAATGGAAGATGTCTCAAGAAGCCAGGATGGATGACTAAGGAACTTTCAAATGAGCTAAGTTTTAAACGGAACATGTATAAGAAATGGAAAAATGGAGAAATCACGAAAGAGGAATTTAAACAAATAGCCAGCACATGTAGGGGTAAAGTCAGAAAAGCTAAAGCGCAGAATGAACTCAGGCTTGCTAGAGAGGTTAAGAACAATAAAAAGGGCTTTTTTGGATATGTCCGCAGCAAAAGGAAGAAGAAGGAAACAGTAGGGCCACTGCGTGCAGAAGATGGCAAAATGCTAACAGGGGACAGAGAAAAGGCAGAATTACTCAACACCTTCTTTGCTTCAGTCTTCTCAGAAAAGGCAAAAGGTGCTCAACCGAAGGATAATGGAGCAGAAGACAGAATAGGGGAATTTCAGCACAGAATAAGTAAAGAGATAGTACAGGAATACTTGGTTAACCTAAATGAATATAAATCTCCAGGACCAGATGAACTACATCCTAGAGTATTAAAAGAACTAGCAAATGTAATATCAGAGCCATTGGCAATAATCTTTGAGAACTCCTGGAGAACAGGAGAAGTCCCAGAAGACTGGAGGAGGGCAAACGTTGTCCCCATCTTCAAAAAGGGAAAAAAAGAGGATCCCAACAATTATCGTCCAGTTAGTCTGACATCAATTCTAGGAAAGGTGCTAGAACAGATCATTAAGCAGAGAGTCTGCGAACATTTAGAAGCCAATGCCATAATCACAAAAAGCCAACATGGGTTTCAGAAAAAGAAGTCATGCCAAACGAACCTGATCTCTTTTTTTGATAAAATTACCAGCTTGGTAGATGAAGGGAATGCTGTGGATATAGTATACCTCGATTTCAGTAAGGCCTTTGACAAGGTTCCCCATGACATTCTTGCAAACAAGCTTGCAAAATGTGGGATAGACAAGTTAACTGTTACATGGATTTGTAATTGGTTGACTGGCCGAACTCAAAGGGTGCTCAACAATGGCTCCTTTTCATCCTGGAGAGAAGTGACCAGTGGGGTGCCACAGGGTTCTGTCCTGGGCCCAGTGCTATTCAACATCTTTATTAATGATTTGGATGACAGAATTGGGGGCATACTTATCAAATTTGCAGATGACACTAAACTGGGAGGAGTAGCTAATACCCCAGAGGATAGGATCAAAATTCAAAATGACCTGAATAGACTAGAAAGCTGGGCCAGTGCTAACAAAATGAAATTCAATACGGAGAAATGTAAGGTTCTGCACTTAGGGCGGAAAAATGAAATGCACAGATATAGGATGGGGGACACCTGGCTGAACGAGACCACATGTGAAAGGGATCTAGGAGTCCAAGTAGACCATAAGCTGAACATGAGTCAACAGTGTGATGCGGCAGCTAAAAACGCCAATGCAATTTTAGGCTGCATCAATAGAAGTATAGTTTCTAGATCAAGGGAAGTTATAGTGCCACTCTATTCTGCTTTGGTCAGGCCCCACCTGGAATACTGTGTCCAGTTCTGGGCACCACAATTCAAAAAGGATGTGGAGAAACTGGAGCATGTCCAAAGGAGGGCAACTAAGATGGTGAAGGGTCTGGAAACCTTGCCCTATGAAGAACGCCTTAGGGAGCTGGGGATGTTTAGCCTGGAGAAGAGAAGGTTAAGAGGTGATATGATAGCCCTGTTTAAATATTTGAAGGGATGTCATATTGAGGAGGGAGCAAGCTTGTTTTCTGCTGCTGCAGAGACTAGAACGCGGAACAATGGATGCAAACTGCAGGAAAAGAGATTCCACCTCAACATTAGGAGGAACTTCCTGACAGTAAGGGCTGTTCGACAGTGGAACACACTCCCTCGGAGTGTGGTGGAGTCTCCTTCCTTAGGGGTCTTTAAGCAGAGGCTGGATGGCCATCTGTCAGGGATGCTTTGACTTGGAGTTCCTGCATGGCAGGGGGTTGGACTGGATGGCCCTTGTGGTCTCTTCCAACTCTATGATTCTATGATTCTATGATTCTCTATTTATTACACTATAAAACATTTACCCTTCCCCCCTCCTAAATACACAACTGAAAATGTCACTACCTTATTCAAAGGGAAAAGGGCCTACCCCTTAAGCCTAGCAACTGCATTTCCTCTTGAGTTCCAGTTCTCCCTCTCCTTCTTAACCAACAAGTACATCCCCTTCCTTAGAGTTTCAAAACCCACTGAGTCAAACCAATACTAATAGGGTTACACAAGCATGGTATAACACCTAAGATTGCTGGACTAGGACTGGAGGGACCTTAAGCTGATCACTGTCTCTCAGGCCACTTTATCCCATAAAGTAAGGAAGAGGCAAGCCACACCCTGAACTCATTAGAGGAAAGATGTGATGGAAATTTAACAAATTTAAATATTCAAACAATGAATAGCATCTATGTGCCGATCCCATCCATGAGTGCAAGCTGGTACTCACAAAGGACACTTTTCAACAGAGGACCTGACTATGTCATTAGTAGCTCTCAGTGGCTTTTGATAACATTGGCCATGGTATCCTTTTGAGTTGCTTCTCTGGGATGGGGCTTGGAGGCACTATTTTACAGTGGCTCTGTTTTTGTCTTGGAGTACCATTCACAGAAGGTGGAGTTGGGATTCCTGTTCGACTTCTTGGCCATTGGTCTGTGGGGTCCCTCAGGATTTAGTCCTGTCCCCTGTGCATTAACATCTACATGAAACTGATAGTGAGGTTGTCTGGAGTTTTGGAGTAAGGTGTCAACTGCATGCTGATGATACCCAGCTCTTTCACTCCTTTCCACCTAATTCCAAGGAAGCTATTCCTGTCCTAAACCAGCGTCTGGCCACTGTAATGAACTGGATGAGGGCAAGCAAATTGAAGCTTAATCCAGACATGACAGAGGTGCTCCTAGTCAATTGAAAGACAGGTCCAGAAATAGGGATTCAGCCTGTGTTAGATGGGGTTACACTCCCTCTGAAAACTCAGGTGCGTAGTTTGGGGGTACCTCTGGAGTCAACACTGAGCCTGGAAGCCCAGATATTGGTGATGATCAGAAGTACTTTTGCACATCTAAAACTTGTGTGCCAACTTCTCCTGTTCCTGGAGAAGTCAGATCTGGCCACAGTGGTATATGCTTTGGTTACATCCCGTTTAGATTACTGTAATACACTCTACATGGGGTTGTCTTTGAAAAGTGCTCAGAAACTTCAGCTGGCTCAAAGAGATGCAGCCAGATTGTTAACTGGAGCTGGCTACAAGGAGCATACAACTCCCTTGTTGTGCTACTCCACTGGCTGCTAGTCCATTTCAGGGCACAATTCAAAGTTCTGGTTTTGACTTATGAAACCCTACGTCAAGGACCACATCTCCCTGTATGAGCCCACTAGAGTCTTGAGCTCATCCAAAGGTGCATTTGTTGGGAACAAAGCAAGGACCTTCTCAGTGGCTCTTCCCAAGCTGGAGAGGCCAGGATGATGCACACCATCACTAATGTCCTTCCAGCACCAGGAAAAGACATTTTTATGCAATCAGGCCTTTTAAGCTGATAAGGGCTGGGTTTTAAATATTGTGCAATATAAATTTAAAGGTTTGTATTTTTAACATATTGCATTTTAATTTATAACAGTTTTAACTCTTGAAATTGCTTGCTTTTTAAGTTTTTATTTGTTTTTTTAAGTTTTTATTTATATTTTTATGTTGTTGTACTGTTTTTAAATTGAATTGTTTTATATTTGTTGTTTGCCACCTTGAGTCCCTATATTGGGAGAAAGGTGGAATATAAGAAAATAATAATATGAAGAAGAGGAGGAGGAGGAGGAGGAGGAGGAGGAGGAATTAATTATTATTATTTATTAATTATTATTATTATTATTATTATTATTTGAAACAAATAATAATTTGAAACAAAAAATTTCTGGTATGGAAACTTTGCTTCAGAAATTACATACACTTGTCCCTCCACATTTTATTCTTTGACTTTTGTGGATTTGCTTATTCATGGATTTTAATAATATGTTCACTCTAGTAGTACCTAGATCCTCCAGAGCAACTCTATTATCACCTTTAACCAAATGTTGCACTGAAGGATCTAGAGGTTCCTAGAGAGAACACACCACTAGGCATTTGTAGCTTCTCCAGTGCAATTCTATCCTACATCTGGCAGATGTGGACTATAGAGTTGCACTGGAGGACTTAAAGATTCCTAGAGAGTTGTTCTCTAGGTAAAAACATAGTGTTTTGGTTCCTTGTAATTTTTCCACATTCACTGGAGTATTGTGCCCCTAACCCCAGTGAATATGGAGGGACAAGTGTACATAAGAAACTTCAACATAATTGGCTAATATTCACATATCAAAACACAATAGCTTGGATTAAACTTTGAAGAAAAACTCTGGACAGTTGAAAGAATGTATGCAGTGACAAATAAAATAAGACACTGCTTCATTAGATTAAACACTGAATGTAACAAACTAGAAAGTGAATGTTAAAAAAGGTTTCCCAAAGCAGATTTCTTAAACTATCCTAGATAGAAGCAGAGAAACATTCATAACCTTCTACTGAGTGTTCCCTGTGAGTGCTCCGTTAGCATATTCATCAGAGCTTTTATGTCAACAATCACACAGGGAGTTCTGCAAATGTCAAAAATGCTTAAACTACACTGGAAATGTTGACAACCCTGAATGAAAAGCAGGTGTGCTTTAAATAATGCAGTTAAACAGAAAGCTTGGAATGGTGATCCTAACATGTATATCAAGGAGAATAGGCAGGCAAGGATCACCTCTAACCTCTGGTTACTGTATGATGACAAGGTTTGGATTTAGTTTTTGCAGGCTGGCGTCTGGATATCTATACAGCCAAGTACATTTGTCAAGGGATCATCCTTTCATGGATCCCAGGATTCTGACAGATGTTTAAGCGGCCTGCCTTCTGATTTTGGCGTCCCTTAAATCAAAGCACTTTCCGATGACACACACACGTCCAGTGACTAATTGGATGCTGTCAAGCTGTGATACATAGCTTTCTCTTGATTTCATTATGTGTTCTTGCTACATTCATGGGTTTTCTCCTAAGACAAGGATGTGAAAAAGCAGCTCAGATGCTGGTACAGCAGTTAAAAGATGCAAGATTGGGAATGGCTGATAAAAACAGACCCCAATTGTAAGTATACCTCTGTTGTTCTGTGGTGACAGTGAACATCAGCCGATGTACATCAGAGCCTCAAAACAGTTCTCACAACTCCTGTCCCAGTCCCCCTCTCTTGTTTTTAATCTCAGCCAATCCATCTTTATTGCACTCCTATGACCCATTCAGGATGAAAGACAAAACAGAAATGCCAGAACTAATGACAACAACAAATCCCATTTGACCAATTCTGTCAATCAAATGGCTCTTTGGCAGCTCACCTTGGGTAGTGTGGAAGAAGCTTTTAATCTAGTGGTATGCTGTATTTTTATTTATTGATGTGCATTAAATGCTGTTTTTAAACCTTGCTTAATCTTGCTTGTTTCAATCACCATAATCATAAATTGCTTTGAATACAATTTGGGGGGAAAGGAAGGATACCCATTCATTAATGGTGTCTAGTGGCTTTTCTCTCAGTAGGGTCATGAATCTGGATTTTAGTGTGAACATCAAAGTAGCTATCCAAGGTGCAGAATCTATTAAGTGGACATCTGCAGTCCATGAAATCTTATGCCAAGTAAAACCGATTAGTCATTTAAGGTGTCACAAGGCAGTTGTTTTTGGTAGAGTGCCCCCTGGGCAGTATTAAAAGGGAGGGAAAATCTTGACCACTTCTATTGCAGAGAAAGGATATTATCACTATGCACTATGACATGGATTTACTCTGAGCCAGTGGTTCTCAGACTTTGGTCCTCCATGTGTTTTGGACTTCACCTCCCAGAAGCCCCAGACACTTTGCCCAATATTCAGGAATTATGGAGGTGAAGTCTGAAATCTGGAGGACCAAAGTTTGGGAATTATTACTCTAAGTAGTTATCAGCGTCACCCTACTAATGTTGTTGGGAGAATGCAAGAGGCATTATTATTATTAGTAGTAGTATTTTATTTATACCCTGCCTTCCTCCCAATACAGGGACTCAAGGTGGCTTACAAATCTAAAACATTCACAGTCTTTTCATGTTATTAATAGTCTTTCCATGACCTGAAGGCATTTTTAGTATATTCTGGAGACGGCTGGTGAAATTGACATGTTTTCTCAGCTTGAGAGTTACATTTTTTTAAGAATTGGTGATGCCATTTTCTAACTTCTATTCCATTTTATTTGTTTCAGGCTCCATAGTTCTGAGGCTGCCTGTCCCAGTTTCCCAGGCAGGCTGACTATGTATCTAAATTCAGCTCAGGATTTGATCAACTCTAGTCCCAGGTCTGCTTAAAAAAAAAAAAAATGTGTTCAATGTACTTGGCTGGAGAGCAACACACAGCTGGCCCTTGCTGCTCATATATTTCAAAGTGTACGTGGAAACTATTTAGTCACAGATGTCTGTATCTCCTTTAATTTTATTATAATAAAGTATAAATTCAGGCTTAGAATTTTGGTCTGAGACTGATGCACTATTATATGAGAGTATGGAGAATAACTGTCCTATCATTTATTGGCACATAATTTACAAATGCAGGAATGTAATGAAAACCAAAAACATTTCTGTCGAAACTTCTGAATTTTAGGCCAGTAATTCCATAAAAAGTGATGGTTGGCTTTCCCCTCCAATATTTTCACCAATCAATTTCAATTAAATGTGGGTAAAAGCCCCCTTGGGACAAATCTGCTCATGGAAAGGTCAATAACTGAAGGGATGAGAACAGCCATGTTGCCCTCCAGACCTATTTTTCCTATGAGCAGGCTTAATGCCTTCATAGTGGTATTGTCACCTTATATAGATATATCTTGGAGGGCATATTTAGTTTAAAGCCTGAAATCTCCTTGATTTCAGACTTATTGGTGTAGGGTTTTTCCTCCAAAGCCAAGATATGTGACATGTAGGTGTCATGCTTATCCTAGGGAATCAGAGAGCCACACCACATGAATTGGCAACCCCATTTCAGACCTGAATTTAGTCAAATAAAAGAAATATAAGCTTCAGAAATTTTATAACCAATCATGAAATAACAAGACCAGACACAACACATTAGGTTGAACTAGGGCCATTTTATTTGACCTAAAACCTATTTAACAAACTGAACCGGGGATGAGCAAAAACAGAATGGTAGGGGATGCAGGTCCAGCTAAAGCCAGTTGTCAGCCTATGACCATCTTCTCAGATTTCCTTGGGTGAAACACCTAACCCTGAGGATGATCCAATACTATGGATTGCTTCCCAGACAAATGGAAGACAAACCCAGGGCACTCCTTCCCAAGTCCAGAGGCTTTGTAGGAGAGAGCAATCCCACAGGTCAAGAAGCAAAACTGGGACAGTTGGAGGGTAGAAGAAACAGAAATATTTCCTTTTTCAGTCCGTGAAGCGGAGGAGGGAGGAATACACCTCTCTCAAACCTGTGAGAGCCATTGTAACTTCCTCAAGAGCATATAACATACACACCTGTGCAAGTTTTCCTTTGTTCCAGTCTCAGAAAGAGGAATATCAGAACACTTCAGTGTATTCCTTGATCCTAATCTGAGTGGAATCAGGCCCTCCATATCACTGTATATACTCCCACCTGATTTAGTTCAATAGATTCCACGACAGTCATCAAGGGAGAAAGTGCATGCACTCTGTACTGAAATAGCAAACTAAGATCTGGCTCTTTTGTGCACATAGACATATTATACAATTTAAGCATTCTGACTCATGAAAATTAAGCAGGTGATTTTCAGTTATTCATCTCCCAATGCCATTTTAGTCACTCTCTCTCACACACACACACAGTCTCTGAGAACATGGTTCACATGGATTGTGGGTTGTAGTCTATTGGCAAATCTATTTAGGCCACAGAATCTATGTGAACTGACCAGAAACTTCATGTACCACAGAATTTGATCATATTGAATTTGCTCACTCAAAAAACTCCAAGGCATTAATATACTGAGATATTATGCATGAAATTTTGCCATGACCAATAGCAGAATTTATAAATCAAACATTATTCATTCAGCTGCATTATTGTTCATTCGGTGTTTGGGGTTTTGGTTTGTATTTTTGTTTACTCCTCTAACCCATCACTTCTTCAGTTTAAAGTTTCCACTGGGCTCAATTTGCATATATGAGAGATGTAATGCCATCAGGAGAATTCAGATCTGCTGAATAGGAGAACAATCTGTTGTGCATTTTTCTTGCTCAGTAAACTTTTTACCCTTCTCAAAATCATGTTTCTTTTTAAAAAATACTGTAAACAATATACAAAACATGAGACAGCTTAGCTCAATGATGCAGTCATTAGTGCTGCATAATCTGATTCATTTGATGCTTTAATAATGCAAAACATGGTTCCTGTTTTATTACATTGCTGTTAATGCAGAAATGGCATGCTTACAAAAGATTTACTGTATTGCTATTTGCATATAGTCTTCCTTAATAGACAGGAAAATTCACTACATTTTAAAGCAAGATATACAATCCAAATGATCCACACTAAAGAAAGAGTGCCATCTTCTGTCTCAGCAGCAAGAGACATCAATCCACAGGAGGGCTGATGGGAAATAAATATGGCTTGTTGGCTGCTACTTATGTTCATGTGTGTTAGCTAGATTCATCTTTGCTGCCACATTGTTTAACAAATGTGAAGGTTGAATCCATTGGTGCATTACAGATATCATCCCATAGCATGGCACTTTGGTCTGTGCTGCACAAGGAATTTGATGACAATTAAGTTGCCACTTCAAAAAAAGTGTCTTTCCTTCCTGATTTTTCCACTTCTGTCTCTAAGGTAATAGCAGAGCACAGATTTAGCAGTTATGCTGAAGAATTACTTTGGTCAGTGTGTATTTATTTGAGATAAACTATGATAAAGTAGGAAGATAGATTTGGAACAGCATCAGCATCGTTTTTCTATACTGGTCTACATTTTCAAAAGAAAAAGAGCTACAACTTCATTCAGCACATAATTCTAAGATCATAACTAGTGATAAGACTGGGTATACAATGTTACAATAGACTGAGGCTATACTCTTCCATGGAAGCTAAGGCCAGAGGTTATGCTAACTGTAACTGATTGTGTATGATACTTCTGTGGTGATCCTTCAATGGGTGACCATGATAGAAATAAATCAGTTAAAATCAATTAAGTTAGAGAAAAGGGGAGTCTTTGGGAATGTTACATACAGGCGGTAGGACACTGCTCCTTTTTGCCCCGGATGGAGGCCGTGGCAACCACACGTTGCGGCAATCACACACTGTGGCCTCCACAGGAAGCAAAAAGAGGCCCAAGAAAGAGGCTTCTTTTTCATTCCCTGGAAGGGGCATCATAGCCACGATGGGGTGGCATGATGATGCTCCTTCCGTGCTGCACTGTTTAGACACTGCATAAGAGTTGCAGCATAATGCCGCATGCCATCTAGAAGGGCCTGCTGCATTATGGTGCAATGGGGCAGGGTCATGGCATCCAACGTGTGGACACTATGCCATTACTCCACCCACAAGCTGACACAAAGTGCCAGTCTGTATTCCCTGTATTGTCTTATCTGATTTGCAGT
The DNA here is from genome assembly GCA_034509955.1 of Urosaurus nigricauda. Lineage (NCBI taxonomy): Eukaryota > Metazoa > Chordata > Lepidosauria > Squamata > Phrynosomatidae > Urosaurus > Urosaurus nigricauda. The sequence goes on from JAOEGL010000003.1 coordinate 66,772,377, forward strand.
AGGGATAGACTGCTGAGCAGATCTCACCCCCCCCCCCCCCCCGTCTCAAAATAAGAGGTGAACAACAAAATAAGCAATGGACTTGAGGTGGCGCTTGAAATCTTCCTAGAAGAATCTTTTGAAAAGCTTTAGAAACACCGTTCCACTTCAAGCCTATTGGCTAATGCATTAGCTGCTCCTCTCTAAGAAACACACCTTGTGCTCTGAGGGTGGGTCTTGCCTGCTGCTCCAAGTGAATGATGCCAGGAAGTTGGGTGCTAAAAATATGCAAGTCACAAATCCAGTCAAATCCAGTCAGTGTATCATTTAGTGCCAAGTTGAATCTAACTTTATCACACTAGGGAGCAAATACGATTTAGACAAGAGTTAAACAGGAAATGTCCTGTGATAAATATAGGGTATTTCCTGTTTAACTCTTGTTTAACTCTCTTTTAAATCCTGTTTGCCCCCTAGTGTGATAAAGCAGTAAGTAAAGTCATTAAAGTGACTTGAGTCCAACTTGAGTCTGAGCCAATTGACATGAGCCTACTGATATTACCACACTACACTCTTATAGTGCTGCTATTCCACTTTTACTGCTCTGGCTGCCTCCTGTTACAGTTTGAGGCTTGTAGTTCAGTGAGGCCTAAGAGCTCTTTGGCTGAGAATTCTAAATGCTTCTCCTTAAGCTCCAAATCCCAGAATTCAACAGGAGGCAGCCAGAGCAGTTAAAGTGGAATAACAGTAATATAAAAGTGTAGTGTGGTAATCTAGTAGATCACTGAAAATTATGAATAGTATTTTTCACCTACATTTTAATAAGGCTTTTTAGTGATGTATTTATTTGAATTTAAATAGCAGTTTATCATAAACTTATATGTTAAATTTCCCCCTAATGTAGTTCAATTTTTTATGCCTAGCAAACAATTATCTAAACACATTATCAGTTTCCCACTACCTTTCCTGTCCTTGATGACAACACATGATTCTTCGAAGCATTTTCCTGTGCAGTACATGAGTAATTGCTAATAATTACTCTGATGCATTATTATCAATATGGGCTAATCATAAATTAATACTTTTGGTAATTCATTGCTATTACAACTCCTGTAAAATTAATTGGTGGGGAGGACTGATACAGTTTACCTCTCATCAATCTACCTTTGAATAATCTATATGAGATTTCCAGAAAAATTTCATTTTCAGAAATGGCATCATTAGTTTGAAATGAACAACTTCTGAAACCTAGCGGATTTAATGAACTACAAACAAGACTAGGCTTGACAATAGGAGAGTGACAAAGAAACCTTAGGCCACAGTTGATAGGAGTAAGTTTAAAACTCCTAAAGTAACATAGGGGCTAAACAGACTACATGCCCCACACCCTGACTCCTCCTTGATGCCGCCATCATGCCGCCTGCATAACCAGACAGTGGGCGGCATCATGCCATTTCTTTGGTAGCGTTTAGACATGCTGCACCAAAGGAACCCTGAAAAGCCACCACCACTGCGGCAAGGGCGGCTTTTTGCCACTTTTAGAAAGAGCAGCATTTTACCGGCCCTTTGGGGCCAATAAAGTGCTGGATCAGGCCAATGGCATGCGTTTGCTGTGAGCCAAATCCAGCACTCCTGGGGGTGGCACAGAGCTGCTCTATCAGTGTGGTTTCTTTAGCCTCTTAAATAGTTATTTTAATGGCATGCAACACTCAATACTCTGTAGACTCAAGATACAGGAGCAATTTAAGAACCACAATCATCATGTAGAAACCAAATCCCTTGACTCTGCCCCCTAGCTAGGAGTATCAATATTTTCTTATTTCATTGTTTTATATATAAATCTAAAAATAAATAATTTAAAAAGTTTTCTACCTGTTAGGTGAGATTTTTTTTTAATGTTATGAACATTAGTATACTTTTTTATTTACTAAATCTAAACTTGGGCAGTAAAATGGAACACAAGTTACATAAATATATTTGCTCTGCCTTTCTGTAAGGCAACCAAGGCCATATAAAAGATCAAAAACAAGAAAGCAAACATCTTGAATAAAAAACTATAACTAAAAACATTAAAAGAAAGAATTCTACTAAAACATTCTAAAGGCCAAACTGAAAACATGTCTTGATATTAGCAGAAAAATAGCAGAAAGAGGGAATAAATCATGTACACATATGTCCATGTAATCTTTCATTTTTTAAAATTTTGTCTTATAATTTTATACAATCTCCATATATACTATCTAATATTCAATAATTCTTGTACCAATAATAACATATTATGAGTAATGTTTAGGTATATGCTTAGAAATCTAGTTTAGAATGAATATGTGTAAAGATCCATAATGGATCTTTGTTCCATTGATTAAATGAAATATCCTGTTGGTGAGATTGTGACAGTTTTGTCTATTATTATTATTATTACATTTTGCATTTTTGGTGAACATTTTATCTGTAGAAAAAAAAGGTGTTTGGTGCCAAAATTTGGATTTGTGTGTAGAAACCAACATTTTTGTGCAAACATATGTTCTACAAAATACATTTCTTTCCATGCAAGCAGGTTGACTTTTTACAAGAAAAAAAATGCCGGGTCAGTAAGGTGCCTCATGGTGCTGAGGAATTCTTTCTTCTAAAAAAAAAAAAAAAAAGAAGAAGAAGAAAGAAAGAAAGAAAGAAAGGAAAGAAAGAAAGAAAGAAAGAGAAAAGAAAAAGAAAAAGAAAAAGAAAGGTGAGTGGGTGACTATTCTTTATGTCCCTAAGAATAAAACTGAAATTATGTTTGTCTCAAACATCAACCAAAATGCTTGCCTTGTCACATCCTAGTGTTCGCTGGCTGATATATTGAGGCTATATGGCTGGTTAACAGAAAGTGTGAGGCCTTCTAAGTGGTGCATTGGTCATGCAGCACCTCTGGCAAACACATTTTAAAAATATTAATCTGTTTTAAAATGATGTAAACATATATTCCAAAATCTAAATAGTGGTGATCCATAAATAATGATTAGGCATATATGTATCTCTGTGTGGTTTTCCCTCTTTCCATTGGGCTTTCTGCTAGCATTCAGTCATTCGATCATTGTACAATCTCCAATAAAGGTTGTCAGTCTATGATAGAGAAGAAGTGTGTATTGTCAGAGCCAGTGGTGATTTAACTTGGCTATTGAATTTCAAGGTCCACCTTTGTACCAACATGTCAATAAGCCTATTGCTGTGACATTTGTAGCAATGTCAGTATTGTTCTTCAAGGTCAAAACCTACCTCTTAATCTATAGGGAACAAAACAAGAGCAAATTGTCTGAAGGTATTCTACAACATGTAATGTGTTAGTACACCAACTAAACATCTAAATAAGAGCAGAAGCAGATACTCTCATTTTTGAGATATATATCTTAGGTGAATGACAAAGGTGATAGATGCTCCAATACAGGCTTACAGGAAAAATACATGTGTACAACAGGGTTTATACTGCTTAGGAGTTTGAAAGTCTCCAATACTTGCAACATGAATGTCATAAGACAGACAATATTCAGTATACCACATCAATGCCATAAAGACATTTTCCCATTTGTTGTAAAGTTATATTTTTTTCTCTGTAAATATTTGCTTATTTTGTTCTTCACAGGTTAAAAAAAAAGTTTCTTTAAAAAAAACTCATTGGGCCATATTAGAAGAGGTTGTGTCCATATTTATTTTCAATTCCCACTCCCACGTCCTGTAATTTGGATATCCATAAAAAATTTCAAAAAGGTATTTTTTGTTTTGTTTTTTGGCAAATCAACTTTTCCACAAAATGTACTTTTCTGCACACAACCCAGCATTTTTGCATAAACCATTTTTTTTCTATTGCTAATGCTGACACAACACTGCTGTTGCACATGAGAAAAAAATCTCACAGTGGTTAGTTATTTTGTTTTGTTTTGGCCATGTGTTCTGATATGCCAAGAGTTGTTGCCTCAAAAAGGAAAAGAAAAATTATGAATAGTCTTCTTATCCCATGAATCAATTAATCTGAATCAACATAATTTTAAATTTAAAAAATAAGGTGATTACCTTTATAAAATAAGCATAGGGATTCATGATGTTCACTCAAAGCCATCAATACAAGCTAGCTAAAGCCTTTTTTTCTGTTTTGTTTTGACATTTTGAATTCAAGAAAGATGAGAGTGGCTATGTAAAGCCTAGAATGAAGATGTCTGTAATTTGAAGGGCTTTCTACCTGAAGTTTGGATTAATACAAGGAGAAACCCACAGGAAGGGAAACAGAGGATTTAAAGCTGCCACAGTTAGCACTTGGACAGCAGATTAAACAGACATGCATATTACTTGGTCACAATACTCCTTGATACAATACATTTTATTTCTACTTAAAACAAACTTTCTTAATATGTGCATTTTGTGTATATGTATAACCTTTCTTGCTGTATCTCTTCTTTGGTGATGCAAAAGCAGATACCCTAGGAGAGACTATGGATATTTTGTGCATTATTCTGAGATAAGGTTTCTTTTTTGTATTATCAAAATAAGATAGGTATGTATACATCAAGGAAACATCTCTGAGACTTCAGTCCTATACCTCCTTTACCTTGGAATAAACTAGTATTGACCTCTGTGGGACCAAAGTGTAAATCAAGATGTAAAGGCTTGCAGAATAAAACCTGTTTTTAGAGCTTGATTTTTTTCCCCTTATCTTTTTAACAGTTTCTCATTCAGATCTTGCTTAGAGTGGTATTGATAAAAGGACCTCTGTAATTGCTACCTCATCACTTAGAATGACATGCACTTCTTTTGCTTCAGTGAACAACTTCTAGAATTCTAGCAATATTGTATAGAGGTGCTTTATACATGGATTCATCCTCCCACACTTCTATAATGTTTAAAGAACTATCATGCAGCCATTGACCCCAGTCAGAAAATGATTGTATTGCTAAATTCCATAAAAACGTATCCCATTCATGTGTTGGTAGTCAGTTAAATGTAACCAAGGAGAATACATGGAAAAGTGGCACAAACTAAAATTATATATATATATATATATATATACACACACACACACACACACACACATAATGAGCTAATGTCACAACTTTGTTGGTGTACTGATTGCAGCCTAATTCTGTGAGAAGGCAAAAATTTCACTCAGAATTACCAGCCACAATCAGTGGCAAGCTTTAGTACATATGGACAAAACAAACCTCCAATATCTGGGAGAGATTTTTAGTTGTGCATATACATACAGTACTTATGCACTCCCAATCTACAATTTTATTTAAATTACAAGTTGACTCTACCTTATCCAAAATGCTTGGGACCAACAGTTTGTGTACATTAAACCATTAGAAAGCAAAGGTGTCTCTATGTTAGCAACCCATGAAAAAGTTTTGAGTTTTGCAATATTGAAGATTTCTGAATTCCAGATAAAAGAGACTCAAAAAGTTACTTATACAAGTTGAGTCTCTCTTATCTGGAATTCAGAAATGAGAAATATTGCAAAACCCAAAACTTTTTCATGGGTGGCTGATAGTTTGCTTTCTGATAGTTCATGAGAAGAGAACAATTTACTTGAAGCAGTTGAATGAATATATACAGAAGTGTTTAAAATAAAAAGTATTAAAATACTTTTAAACAATTATAAGAGAAAATTATACATACTGAGTATCTCTCATTTACTTGGTTTTTTGTTTGTTTGTTTTTTGTTCTGTTCTGTTTTGTTTTGTTCTGTTTGTTTTGGATTTTTGAATATATATATATATATATAAAACACACATACACACACACATACATACATACATAGTGAGATATCTTGAAGATGACACCCAAATCTAAGGTGAAATTCATTTATGTTTCATATACACCTTATATGCACAGTACACACCTTGTATACACAGCCTGAAGATAATTTTTATATAATATTTTTACTAATTTTATGCACAAAACACTGTTTGTGCATATTGAATAATTAAGAAAGCAAACGTGCCACAATCGCAGCCACCCAGGTGTACAACTTTGGAGTCTAGAATATTTTGGATTTTGGAATTCTGGATAAGGGAAATTCAACATGTAATGTATTTTAACAAACAAATAAATGTTTTTGGAGATTAATAAAGTTAATGTGACATAAGCTTTTGTGGTACAGAATAGTATTCTATAATTGTTTAGTTAGCCTTTTGAGTAGGTATAAAACCTTCCCCCTCCTGCAACAATGCTACAGCTCTAGTTTGTTTAGAATTCTAATTATTTGATTAACCCTAATTCTATTAACAAACAATAACAAGCAATCCATATTCAGCATCCTAAATCTGCTTCCATTTGATAATTGCATCTAGCCTCTCGTACAGAAGTATTTAATTCAATTAATTTTCAAGAGGTGGGGGTTGCTTACAAAAATACACATTTGAGTTACTGCCACTGGGCTGTGAATATCTCTGTTACCAAGGCAACCTGGCTGAGTGTTGCTTTGGAAACTGTATTTCTGATGACAAGCCAAAAATATTAGTTACATTTCATAGAACCATCAACATCAGACATTTAGCACATTTTGTGTAGCTTTGTCTAGAGATGGTGTCTTAGTTCAGAAATGGACTGCAATGACAAATTTAGAAAGGATGCATCCACACTGCAAAAATAATCCAGTTTGACACTGCTTTAACTGTCATGGCTCAGTGCTATGGAATTCTGGGAACTATAGTTTCATGAGACATTTACCCTTCTTTGTCAGAGGGCTCTGGTGCCACAACAAACTTCAGATCCCAGAATTCCTCAGCACTGAGCCACAGCAGTTAAAGTGATGTCAAAGTGGATTATTTCTGCAGTGCAGATGCATCCAAAATTATCCTACATTCCATAACCAATTGTAATCCAAGCTCAAATAAGGACCAAGTCCATGTTAAATCTCCAGTAATAATCCCAAGGCTTTCTTGTCATGGCTGCCCTCTTACCACTAATTTTGTTGTAGTGTGAGCAATGGGCAGTTCTCACAGGAAACCCCTTTCTGGTATTTATAGTTCTCCATTTTCCAGAGCAACTTGAATGCTATCATGGCATCATAATGCATCAATCACTGTAACTTTTGTAGTAGCTGCCATTTCACTCCTGCCATCCAGAATTAACCTAGGATGCAACCAGGGGTGGGTACACACTGGGAGCAGCCTGGAATATTCTGGCCTGAAGCTGTCCTGATTTCTTCCCATTACCTGAGTACTCTGGAGTTACATCAGGTCACTGTTTACACAGCCAGCACACCCCTAACATGAATCACTCCTCTAAGGCCAGAAACGAGGTGCCCAGTGTAGTTCGAGTGGCTGGGTGCATCATTCTGACCTCAGAAGGAACAATGCACATAGATGGCAGTAGCAGGCAGCACAGCCGGATGCTATGTAAACAGCCACCCTGCAACAGTCTTAGAGTGCTCTGGGTGTCTGGGAAGATCTGGAGCAAAAGGTAAGTTTTTTAAAATGTTTATTAAGGGAAGGATGGCCCAGTTTTGCTGTGGAACTAGCCTTCCCTCATGAAGACACTCGCAATCAAATCAGGCTTTTGGCTCTGTGTTGTGGAGAAAAGGTAATGTGAGGGTAAACCACATCATTTGACCTGTGTACACCTGCACTGGGAATTAGCAGCCTTATAGCTAGCAGTCAACAGGACCATCTTTACATGAACAGAGAGAGAGAGAGTTCAGATCATACAAGTAGATATCCAGGTTGTAAATCTTTACATATTTGTATTTTTCATTTTTTTTCTGAAATAAACACAGTGAAACATATTCCTACATTTTCATTCATCCATGCTCTAGAAATACAATTTTTATTGGCTAGAATCAATCAAACAAAAGGAATCTGATGTTGAGAGAAGAACATTTTCAACTGGAATATTAAAATGAGAAAGTTTCTTTTCAGATACAAACTATTTGAAAGTTGTGGAGAAAAAATGATATATAGAGATACATGTTCTTAGACAGTGCTTTTTTCTATGTATACATTGCAACCAACAGGCTTACACAAAATTTAAGAAAGGAATAAACTGTTAGAATGGAGTAGGATAATAGTGGGACTAATTGCATTCTGTATAATTTAAAGCAAATGTATTTGATCATTTTGTCTTTTGAAAAAAGACTATTGAATTTGCTGCTAATGGGAAAAAAACCTTTTGGTAACATATAGCAAATGTCTGTTTACCTGATGTTTTGCTGTCATCCTTCTCTGGATGTGTGCTAAACTGCGCTGTTCATAGCACTCCTGGTAAGGACTGACCAAAACAGAATAGAATGGTAATATTTCTTCCCTTGATTAGGACACTATAGTTCTGTTCAGCTGCTTTAGTGTAAAACAATCACCACCAAACTGGTGTTGTCCAGCTCTCACAGTGCTAAGAATTAGGTGGGTGGTTCTAAATAATCTACATTTGAAGAGACATCTTCAAAAGCCCAAATAACTACTGCTCTTTTTTCTCTATGTTTTTCTTAAATAAAAAAACTGAGACAAATTTTAATCTGATGTCTAGGTATTTATATAGTCAATTAAAAGCATAATGCTAATTTAAATCAAATTGAAGCAAATTCTTAGATATCTTGATTTCAGTGGGAAGCTGAGGATGCAAGGAAACATGAATGATTCCTTTTCCTTCCAAGGAATCATTCCCCTTTGTGAATCTTCTCATTTTGCTTCCAGTATTCTTTCCCCAGCAGGAGTTACTATTAACAAAAGCTATACTTCCTTACTTGTTCCCCGTCAGTCTTTTTATATTATATATTTGCAAATACCTTTTGAAGTCCAGGTTTGATAAGCTTCAAAGGAGGCACTCTGCCTAGAGAAAGAAAGAAAGAAAGAAAGAAAGAAAGAAAGAAGAAAGAAGACTATTGCAATAAGGTTTGCTGTTAGCCATAAGCCATAAGTACAAAGAAACACACTCTGGCTAAATGCATAACTTGCAATGCTGCTTTAAGGTAAGGTAAGAGTTATACAGAAGACTAAAACAAAACTAGTTCTTGAAAAAAGTTTTAAAAAATCTTGTGACTTCATCAATAAGTTAAAAAATTGTTTTGAATTGATTTTGCCTCTGTCTCCATCAAATACAGTTGGGGAAAAATCTGTTTGGTTCACATATTAATGCAAATCTTCTAAGTGTGTGTTTCTGAAACCAATACATCACCAAAACATATTAATGTCTACAAATTTTGCAATGTAGTTCTGTGATTAAAGGTGTGTATATCCCTCCGATTAAAATGCAAGAATAGTGATGTACCATTGTGATTTTTTGTGAGGGGATGGTGGCAGTGGATAATTTTCTTAAACTTGTCTTACCATACAGTGGACCCTTTGAATTTCATTGAATTTTCTTAGGCAATGAATAGAATACTTTTGCCAGTTCCTTTCTCTGATATATAGTCTACAGCTCCTGGTATTCATTGGCCTTTGCCTATCCAAGTACTAACCAGAGTTAACCCTACTTACCTTCCAAGATCAAACAGGATCTGGTGCCTTTAGGATATATTGCAATAAAAATTCTTGTAAAGAAGATTCTTCTATTTCATCTTGTATTACATTATTGGCTCACTCTAGTACTAAGCACACTTAAAGATTTAATACTTCCTAGGAAATACATGATCCATTGAAAGCACTTTTTGAGATACTTTTTTTTCCAAGGAGTTATCCATGTGTTTCAAACTTCTACTGATTTTATCAGCTATGTTCATCATTGTCCACTTCCACACATGGAAATTATCTCTATGGAATTTGGAGGGTGAAAATGCAGTAAATACTCTCATGAAGATGTTTCCTCTGTTTTATCTTGTATTATATCTTTGGCTAGCCCCAGTATTAATTATACTTATAGACAATAAGGTTTCCTGGGAAACACATGTGCAAGTTGATTCTGTGCACATTGGTCCTCATTCCACTTTGAAATAGCATTTTAAGAAAGACACATTTTAGCTAGAAATCTGTTGATCAGCTGCTCAAAAAGAAAAATGGAATGTTGGGGACAATTCGTACCAACCCTTTTATCAGTGGGGTTTTTGCTCTTTTAAAAGAGTCCTGCATGTATAACCCTAGCTGCTTTACATCACTTCTGTTGAATTGGAGTATTTAACTCTGACTACCTCATACACATTACTAACAAGAGTTAGCAACATACAGTAAATACGAAACAGCCTTCAAAGAACCCTAAATCAATATTGATTGAATTTGTGTCTTGCCAATTCAGGAATGTACAAGAAGTATATTCATGATTTCCAAATATATTGATTTAATGAATTGGTCTAATTAAAGCTAATTATTTCACTCCCAGTGCCATCTAGCAACCTGTTGTAATGAATTGTAGCTGTTCAAAATGCTAAAGTTTACAGTAACTAGTAGATCAATGAACCACAGTCCAAGGTAACAGGCAGTAAATCAACCAACAGAGCTAGAAAAGAAAAATCTACTTTTAACTGCTCACCACATTTCAAAGTAGTATGATAAATCATAGATGTTACTGGATTTGATAAATTATGTCTGATATTTTAGCTAGATTAGCTACTGATAAGAAGCCTGAAAGGAGCTCCTAGATTTTTTGCCTTGAGCTTAATTGCTTTCCATAATGTATAGTAATATACATCAGATTAGTGACCTTCAGCAAGTTAAATAATTTCAGAACACTATAGCTAAATTGAAGGTTAATTACAAAGATCCTAATTACACAAAATAAGAAAGAATAATCAAAGCCTAATTTTCATGAAAACTAAAATTATAAGGTTCTCCTTAGGGTCACCATAAATTGGAAAAGATATGAAGGCACACTACTGCAACATCTGGAAAAACTCACCAGCTAACTACTTCTGCATTGCAGGGCCTAGATTTAGTTTTTTATGCTTATTTAAAAAAGAAAGAAAAAAAGAGAGAGATGGTTGGTGCAGTCAGACTGAAGAAGAAGCATCCATCTGCTTGACAGTTGGTGCATAGGTCCACATGGAGCATAGACTCAAACAGCTCTAAACATATGTCAAATACATGGAATTCAGATAGTTTTCTATAAACATCTCATATTTGCTGACCTGAGCCCATATTTTTCTTTCTCTGCATTTCAACAACATATATGTGGTTACACTGTCCTCATATTCATATATAAAATAAAGTATTCATATATAAAAATAAAGCAAAATATTAATCAGTTCCCCTTAAAGAAAAAAAAATACTGTAAATTATTTCCTCATGCCTTGTCTATTTATTATCATTTAAGGACTGCCTAGTGTATCACAAACACTAAGTTGCACACAATGTAAATATATACCAGTATGTCCTATACTGATAACCTAACCATCCTTACATATTCTCTTTAGAGTTAATCAAGTATTGCCTGTAGTGTTAGGGCATACCAAACTAAAGACAGCAAGCCATGCAAACCCACTGAGTGATCTTGGGCAAGTCACAGTCTCTCAGCTTCAGAGGAAGGCAAGAAATTTTTAACAAGGGTCACCATAACTCAAAAATGACTAAAAGACATAACAACACACTAAAAAGGTTATAACTTGTATCTATTACCCAATTTTCTAAAATAGAATGTGTCTCCCAAGATGAGGCGAACAGAAAAGCTCTCTCCCCCCTATTATTTAGCAGCTAGGAAATATGAAAGAAAAAAAAGAGTGCTATCTTTTTCATCCCAAACGTATAGCAAAGTAATGAAAACTAATTAGTCTGTGATACAGAGAGGAAGAAGGAGATGGAGGAAGCATGAATGCACAGTCACGTACATCACAATGTTATGACAAGGATACAGGATATTGTTTGTTATACGATTATGATTTGGTTTCCTGACTACAAGCGAGTCAGCTAAGGAATTGTGTTACTTCCTTGCCTTACTTTAAAAAAACCACAGAATCTGGGTTCTATGATATGCATTATGTAAACTGACTGTTTAGGAAAGCATCCTGTTGAGCAGCTTCCTTTTCAATTTAACTTGACTTTCAATGCCTAAGGAAATTTTAAATTGAACCAAGACAGCAGTGCAAAAACTTTATTTAACAGATTGGTTCCTTTCATCTTTCTAGAGTCACACAGCTATGGCCTTAAAAACCCAGGCTAACTTTCTTCTTTCTTCTGGAATTAGTGCTACAGACACAAATGGGAGAAGAAAATTAAGATTGTCTTAAATAATCATGGGCAAGATGAGTTATTATGCTGAATATGCTATAACGTAAGGCTCCAGATACAGGGGGATGTTTGTTGTGATTGAATTTGGTGTATAATTTTTCAAGGCAGAAAGGCATTCTGCTCAGAAAAAAAAAGAAATGAAATGATCCTACTTGCCAAAGTAGCATGAACAATTTGAGATCCCCCCACCCCATAATACTGGGCATGAGAAAGGATGGAAGAAGCAATTCCTCCTGTTCACCTATTATCTCACAACAATAGAAGATCAGAAAACATAGAATAATTATGTCCCTGTGGGAGTTTTCCACCAAAATGTTTTGGGGAGTTGATTGTTTTGGTGACGTTTCTATATTTTCCAGCACCATGTTTAGTCTTTCCTTTCACAATTTTTTCCCTTTCCTTTCCTTTCCTTTCCTTTCTTCATTTTATTTTTCTTTTTTGGTATCTGGGGAATTTCTTCTCTTTTATATGATGCTGACAATCTCAAATGATATAGAAGCGGAAAAGGTACATGCAGGCAACTTTTCCTACCTCTACATGAGCTACTAATTGGCTTTGTGCAAGGTTTTATTTAGAAACTTCTTCAAATTCCAGTCTGCAATTAGCAAATTCTACAAGTTTTTTGTGGGTTTTTCAGCCTATGTGGCCATGTTCTAGGAGAGTTTATTCCTGACATTTTACTATCATCTGTGGCTGGCATCTCTGAAGATGCCAACCATAGATGCTGGTGAAACATCAGGAATAAACTCTTCTAGAGTATGGCTACATAGTCTGAAGAACACAAAAAAAACTATGGATGCCAGCTATGAAAACCTTTTGACTTCACAAATTCTACAAATTCAGTCCTATAAACTGTAAAGGATACAGATTCTCTCCTTCCTGCCATTAGCAGATCTACAAACAGAAAATTGTTTATTGATATGCAACACTGACACTGGATTGGAGGACATGTTATGTTAAAAGTCTTTCCAACTATTATTTTCATTATTGTTCTGCAAAAAAAGTCTACAATTCTCATGGGTGGGATATGTATAAAAAGTGGCCTCTCAGTGAAAACTTACCATGGGGTATTACAACATGGTCAGTTGGCCATATTGACTGTACTATTCTAGGGTGTGAAGTCCAAAAAATGCCATTTCCCCAAGTTCTGACATGGGTACCTATAGGACAGTGGTGGGCAACTGTTAAGGGCTGGTTTTCTGCCCCAGGACCATCTGGCAAATATTTGTTGCTTGAAGTCCACTTATGCTTTAGAAAACCAGGGAAGATGTTAAATAATATTGGGATTGGGGGGATTGACTGCATAAGATGAATTACTACTCCCAGAGACTTACAGGGGGAGGTATCTTATTCTTTGGCCATGAAAGGGTGCCTCTGCAGAAACTCAGGCCTGCATAAACAGGCTTGACCCACATAGGACCCTGATATGCCACTTTGTTAACTCCTGCTATTGAATCTCTGGTCCAAAACAAACGGGCCAAAAAAACCCCACAATGGGGCCATGCCAGCATGATCTGTGTCAAGTTATGGCAACTGTATGGACTTGACCCCAATCTGGGCTGCCACCACAGTTTTGAACTGGGTTGGCAAAGGGAGCAGCATTTTACTTCTCCTTTTTGTCAAGGTTCTTTTGGAAAGATGTGGCATTAGTGCAGTTTCCAGCCGCCCCCAGGGTGCGCATCATCTAAATGTCATGCCCTGAATGCTGTAGGAGACCACATCATTTGGTCTATCTGTTTTAGGCCTTTGTCAGGAGGAACTAGACTATCTGTTAATGAAGCAGCACATTTTTGCCCCATGACAAAAGATGTAGTCAAGTGCGACACTTTACTTCTTCCTTTGGCAATGAATAGCCTTTGCTCTCTCTTATGGGGATACATGGAAGGAATGAGTTGAATCTATTCTCTTCTTCATGTGAAGCCATTGGGTCTCAAGCTCTCTAAGTAGTTTCCATATATAATAAAGATAGTAAACTCTTCTCATTGTCTGCATACTGTCAAAGCCAAAGTGGCACCATCTATGCAAATGAGCATCAGCAGACTTACAGGGGGGAAAAATGGGGAAGACGGGCCCTCAAGATAAAGGAACTCAAGAATAGTTTGATGAAGACTGAACATGCTTGGTCATGACAAAATATTGAATAGCTCTTGTGAGTGGCAGCAAACGAGAGAACATAATGCCATCTGCTAGGGAGATGCATGATGGTTTGTTTAGAAATTTGAACTGCTGCGGTCCAAGTGGTAGCATTTTTCCCCCAAGTCTCATGTTTAATGCCAACATATTTGAAATTGTTCTTTTTTATAAATAGCTGTTTGAAGCAAAACCAGCCTTTTAAAAACAGTGTCAGTTCAATCAAAGCAAATAAAACAACAACATAGGTTCATGCCCATCGCACATCCATCTTGGATAGCCCTTCAAGACTTCAGGATGAGATCCAAGAATATCAACTAAGAACCAACAACATTTTGCTTCTCCAGTACTCCTGAGTGATGATGATATTTATCACTCAGTGATGACATTTATCATTGAGCCTACCACAGGGATAGAATTCTGTCACTAGCCTGTCCTGGCCCAAAAATCCCTGGCCCAGCCTCCTTACCAGCTTCTTTGGCTGCTGACCAGCTTCCCTGCTCTTTTTTAAAATTTCCCACTGCCAAGGAAGCTGAGAAGGAGGTCACAGAGAAGCCAGAATCCTTGCAACCCACTTCCCAGCTTCCCCCGGCTTCTCTCCAACCTCCTTCCAGCCTCCCCAGCTGCAGGAAATTTTTTAAAAAGGTCGCAGGGAAGCCAGTCAGCGGTCAGAGAAGCCGGTAAGGAGGCTGGGCCAGGGATTTTGGGGTCAGGAGAGGCCAGTGATGGGCTGGGCCAACAAGCTGTCCCCCACCACTTGCCGATTCCTGAATCGATTCCTGAAACCGGCACAAACAAAGTGGGAATTATATTTTTTTCTGAACCGGTTTCAGGAATAGGTTCAGGAAACAGATTTTCTGGTAAGTGGGAACAGAGCCCTAGAAAGCCAACAAATATTTGGAGGGCTTGAATGACATTGTGAGTCTCCCACTTCCCCCCCCCCCCAAAAAAAAAGAACCTGGAAGCATAACTTTATAGGACTACAATTCCCATGTTGATCTGGACATGTTGGGAGGTTTAGGCCAGCAAATGACATTTTCAAACTCTAACCAATACATAACTTACACATGCATGTGGGTTCATTTTATTTCCCTTTCTCAATATCTAAGATTTCTGCCAGCTTACTTAGTGTGTGAATCACCTCTGCATGAATGTCATTCAGAGACAAGCAACCTAGATTCTATTAATCTGTAAGAGAGACCAGGGTTGGAAGCAGCCAAATAGATTTGAAAATCGAACACATGTTTTGAATATAGAAAGTACTTGACTTTAAATGAATTAGCTATTAATTCTTTTCTTCTTTTCTTTTTTTTCTTTTTACTAAAGAAACTCTGAAAGAAATGAAATTACATTCTTTTAGCCCACATTTATTTAGATGCCAGATTTTTAAGTGAAATATCTTAAGGCATTTAATCTTTCTACAAAAGACTTCACTTAGATCACCATTGAATATTCCCATCCTTTCTCTAATTAACTAATTTTATGGAGGAAAAAATATGAATACTTTGCTCTCTATGCAACCCCTTAGAAAAATAAAAAGCTCAATTTATCTCTGTGCCATGAAACTTCCAGATCATGTCTGAGAGTGTCCTGATTGAAATCCACAGGGCAAAGATGACAGAATGTATGGCTTTGCTGCCAGATGATTCACTCCGCATCTTTATCAAAGAGACAGGATGGGGAGAGAACTTTACTTCATGTCAGAACTCTGAGTATTGGCCTATGCAAGGACAAATACTTGTGTCTTTCATCACATAAACACAGTGAAAGCTCCTTCTAATCCTCTCTCAATACTACTGAATACAATTTATTAATTCTATTTTTTTTAAAAAAAATCAAGAGTTTAAAAGTTATGGGCCCAAAAGAAAATACTGTATGTTTTTCCAGCCTCATCCATCCAAATGAGACATCACTGTAGACAATTAATTTGAGCAAAAATGTGTAGGTATCTTGTATAGAGAGCTGAGAAATCTAGCAATTCAAAGAATTATGTTTCATACCATCAGCTTTCACTATAGCTGTTTAAGCATTCTTTTTCAATGAAGGAAAATAAAATTAATGCTGTTTGTACCTTATCCACTGCTGAGCCTTAGATATGCTCTGGATTATTTTGGAGCTAAAATGTGCAGCATGTTCTCCTTTCTGTGGTGCTATTAATTTGACCAGCTTTAGAGTAGAAAACTGAGGGTAAAGTGGTGGACAGATGGGGTTCTGTGATCTCAGAAGCTTTATTCTGTTCAAAAACTTGTTGGGATGTTACCAACAGTTTAGAAATTTCAAATATGAGCTGTTTTTGTTTGTTTGTTTGTTTGTTTGTTTTTGTCTCATTTCCTCCTCCATAGGATTTGTTTGAAACTTTTCATCAATTAAGAATAATCATTCATTACAAGCACATCTATATACATTTTATTCAATGCTGATCTCCTCCCTCCTTGCCCAATGCCATACCCTCAATATGCTCCTTTAGTCTCATTTGGAAAGCATATTTCTTGGAGTGAGGGGATGCCATAGCATCTTTTACAGTACTCACTGGCCATTACACACTCTTGATTTAGATGCATGAACACTAACGACAAAGTGAGCCTTCCATACTGCAGTAAGGCAGCTGCTGGAAAAGAGGAAATGAAACTGACCTGTAAAAGAATGACAACTATAGAAACATTTAGGGGTAGCTGTGTTGGCCATATAGCATATCCAAAAACATCCAAACAATGATACCTTTATTGGATCAACCAAAATGCACAATTACACATTGCAAGCTTTCAAAGTCACACTGGCTTCTTCATCAGGCAAACAGGAGAAAAAAAATTGAAGTCATAGTCATAGACCTGCATTTTCTGTTTCTGCTGTTAGTTCAGATGATAGGGAGGGCTATCTGCAGGCCATGTGGTCTCTGGAAGATTTTCAAATTCAAAGAAATTTAATGTCCATTTGCAATAGAAACTATAGAAACTGATACTAGCAATATTTCAAGAAGACATTCACAAAGGCAAAATAGTCAGATATGTTTCCAGCTGAGGCCTCTTCCCTGATGAAAGGCTATTTGAACCAACAGAAGTTTTGAGTGATGGAGTGAGGAAGAAGATTGTCCACACCCACACCCACAGGCCATATCCATCTTGAAATTTCATTCAGGACCTTGGAGGACACTTATGAAATGAGTGCAGGAAAACCAAAGAGGAGAGTAGGAAGTACTGCAAAAGTGCTGAATATCACCTCTCATGGGCAAATCCTCCATTGAAGCCTAGTCCTCCATCAGTTGAAAGGACAGTAAGATTTCACCAGCATTATGATAAAGGTTGACCCTCCCTTATCCAAAACACTTGGGACCAGAAGAGTTTTGGATTTTGGATTGTTTTGGATTCTGGAATATTTCCATATACATAATGAGATATCTTTGAGATGAGACCCAAGTCTAAACATGGCATTCATTTATATTCCATATACACCTTATACAGATGTAATGGAGATAATTTCATATACAATATTTTTTAATAATTTTGTATATGGAAAAAAAGTTTGTGTACACTGAAGAATCAGAAAGCAAAGGTCCTACTATGTCAGCCACCCATGTGGAAAATTTTGGATTTTGGAGTTTTTTGGATTTCAGAGTTCCAGATAAAGGAGACTCAACTTGTAATGCATTACCAAAGGCATGTGGCAGAAAACAGGGGCTTTCATCAGTAAACGCTGTAGCTGAAGTGTGTGTTTACAATCTGAGACCGTGTGTGTGTGCCTTCAAGTCACCGATCAATTTATGGCATCCGCATGAAGTTCATAGGATTTTCTTAGGCCAGAAATATGCAAAGGTGATTTTGCTACTTCCTTTCTCTGAAATATATTCTATAGAACCTGGTATTTATTGGTGGTCTCTCATCCTAGTACTAACTAGGGCTGATCCTGCTTCACTTTCAAGATTAGATGGGATTTGGTGCCTTTAGAGTATTTAGGCCTCTGAGAACATAGCCATTAGCATTTTATCCTTGAATCATTTATTCTTCCTTTTCAAAGGTAGCATGTCAAACCTCTGTACTTTTAATAAATCTTCATTAGCAGTTTGGAGTTTAGCTGAAGGGAATGCCAAGAAATAATTTAAAAAACACTTTGATGTATGGGAGGATCCAAGAAACAGGATGACTGGTGTCCAGTGATTACCTTCCAGTGTTAGCCTACAAAGGAATAATTAGCATTCACAACTGAGTATATACTAAAGATTTCATGTGAGCATCTTCCTATGGAGATAAATCCAAGCATTCATGATTTATTCCTGAACAAGGACTAGCAGGAGACTTCAGCAGTGGGCTTCTTGTTTCCTACAATGTTGTAAATTTACTTAAAGATGACATGCATTTGCTAGGTTTAGATTTTATAATCCTATTAAATGACAGATACAAATACACAACATAATATCACAGCTTTGCTTTCCAATTCAGCTAACATTGTAGGGTTGAGAAGGGAATTCTTTGTTCCTGTAGACCACCTGTTTTCTAATCTACTCCTTTCTGCCAGACTACTGAAGCCAGATTTATCTACCTTTTGTTCTTTCCTACATGCCAAATCTCTCCATTAATGCCCACTATTTGGGACAAGGGGGATCCATTTAATGATTCTTCTTAAGTCAATGCATCTGGGAAAGAGCTTTAGTATTTGTGAGCTGCCATATGTGCTGCCTCTGCACTGGAATCACCACATAGTTTACAAAACCATTACTATAAAAAACAGTGGCAGCAAATTTATTTACAAGCCAATTAACAAATTTTCATGACTTAATCATGTCACAACATTGGGAAATGATAACATTTTTACTACTCAATTGTGCAATATGCCAAATTACTAAAGATGGAGGCTATCTTGTTCCAGTAAACAAATACCATACACCACATGCCACATGATATGAAAAATATTCAAACAGAAGAACACACTGCAAAGGTATAAATCACATCTTAGCAAAATGTCTGGAAACCTACTGGTGTACTCCATTGATGATGGCAGTAGGGAAAATGGCCATGGGTACAACAGTCACAAAACAAGTAAGGCACAGCAGAAATAGGCTGCTCAGAGCCAGCAAGATGTAGTCAGCCTTCCCTCAACACTGCTGCTTGCTGCAACTATTACAGTGTATAGTGTATCAACAGGATTCCATTCCATCTGTGCTAGAAACATTTTCAGAGAGACCAGTGCTATGACTTCTGAAAGTGTATTTCATATAAATTTGTTGACAAGGTTCCTCAACAGATGTAACATTGCTTTGGAAATTGTATATGTGATCTGAGCCATCAGACAGAACATTTTCAATGGACCAACATTCATTTCACATAATGTTCTGCTGTTGTAAACTGTTGATTTGAATTAGGGATGTCTGTGGACTCCAAGACTGAGTTGAGATCCTGCTTTGGCACCAACTTGGAATTTTCCACTTTTTATTCTAAATATTTGTGTCAAACACTACTGAATTATCAGGGACTATTATTTTTATTATGGTCATATTTGTTCATACCTCCTTAAGTTATAAAATCTTAAATAGCCACTTATACATATGATGGAGTTTACACTCTGATCCAATAAAGTTTATGTTGCAGTCAATTTACTTCTCTTGAAGGTACCATAAGAGACTCTATTTCTGCTTTTGTTTCAGTGGATTAATATGAATGCCCCTCTGTCAAGGACTGTTTAGGTAAGACCGACCTTAATGAGTGGAGATGAGAAATGATTCAGATCATTTCTCGCAAACATACTACAAAATCCATACCTAAATATAAAATTCTTGCCAAGAAGACCCCATAATAGATTCACCTTAGGGTCACCATAACTCAGAAAAGATTTGAAGATACACAATACCAAGCACCAATACACAACACCAAGCAACTATGAAATATACAAAACAATAAAAAAACAAGCCAAAATAATACTGAAATAAATTTAATCTGTGGATTTAGAAGAATGATGTGAACTTTGTCCTGTTCTCTTTCTGCTCACAGAAGAAGATAAAATCAGCAGAAGGAAATCAACATGGAGTTTATGCAAGAACTCAGGCTTTTTGTATAACAGTACATCCCACCTATATATGAGTATATGAATGGCAGATTTTAAAAGGGGGGACAGAACTCATTCAAAATGTTTATTTAATTCATTTGTTCAGACATTGTAAAACAAACATAAAGATTTCCATGTACTTCTGGAAATCCCATGGCCATCTGACAAAATTCATGAGTCTTCCTCTGTCGTTACACTTAGGAGCTGTACAGACTGGCTGAAGGGCCAGTGTTGGGGTGGTATAGGGGCATGGCAACCACTTGCTGTCTGCTCCAACTTCACCCCCAAAGCAGCATCATGCCTCCAGGCCAGCCAGACAATGGGCAGCAGGGCAATGCTCCTACAGCACAGCATTTACACAGGCTGTGCCAAAGAAATGGAAAAACAAGTGCTGCCATGGAAAGGGTGGCTTTTTTCCACCCTAAAAATAAGTGATATTTTGCCAGATCAGGGCTGTGGCATTTTGCTGGATCAAAGCCATGATATGCAGTTGCCATGGCCCCAGTCCAGTTCACAAGGGGGTGGCATGACAGCGCCCCCTTAGGGCCATCTGTTTTCAGCCATAGTTAGCCTTCTATGATATTCAGAATATATGAACCAGGAAATATAAATAGATAGAAGATAGATAGATAGATAGATAGATAGATAGATAGCTTTAAGGGACCTAATTTTTCATTAGATTTTGGTCTGTGAAGGAAACAAAGAGATAATATTAATGCTAATGCTGCAGCCCCCCCCCCCCCAAAGCTTTCCCATTTTGTCATTCTCTTCCAATTTGCAAGAAAAGAAATAGCTTTCACAGGGAGGTGGGAGAAAAGGGGAAAATTTTACATTCTCAATAGTCCATGTTTCTTGTCTTACCTGGGTTATGAAGTTACTATGTGTCTCCTCTGGATAACTGCAGCATTCTTAGCCTTCTGCACTTTGATTAAAGTCCAAGGAAGGGATTTATCAGAGGTCATCCTCTTATAGGGCTTTTGCAAATCAGAAGGTCATAGAGGCTGCACAATTATGGAGAGAGATAAAATATAAAGGGAGAAAGCACCTTTAGTCATCTTACAACAAGATATGAGATTCAAAAATACCACCAAAGGAAATTCAGAAAACACTCTAACAGAAAAATGAAATAAAAAGCTATTTTCTAGGAGGAGAAATTTATTTCAGAAAATTAGCAGTGTATAAATAAGCATGGATACTCCAGTTATTTTTTTATTCTTCTTTGTCTCTCAGAACATATCAGTCCCATGCTACATTGAGAATACTAAGACATATGAATGAATGGCTTTCCCACATATGTAAGATAAATAACTCAGTTGTAACACAGTCATCTACATGTTTATATCAGTGTAACTAACTTCTCAGTTTACAATAAATCTTTAACATCTCAATCTCAGAATACAATTAAATTTGAATAGAATAATGAGTAACATTACTGAAAATGCCAAGTAACACTCACTGGGAGTTAGTCAACCATTCTGTGTGTGAGATAATTGCACACGCGCACTAATTTGTCACGGAAGAATTTTGGAAAGAACTGAACATTGTGGAGAATAAATAAATCTAAAATGGTTGATATAAACTGGCAGGACTTTGTAAAGCAATTAATTGTCAGTTTGCTGCTATTGTTGTTGTCTTCAAGTCATTTCCAACTTGTGGCAACTCTGAGACAAACCTGTAATGGGATTTTCTTGGCAAGTTTCTTCAGAGGGGTTTGCCATTGCCAGTCTATGAGGGTTTACATGGCCAAGCTGGAATAAACAAACTACCTTGAGTCCCAGCCTGGGGGGAAAGGTGGGGTATAGAAGGTGGGGGAAGGTTTCAAATGCCTATCTCTCAGATGATGCCTGCAAATCTTTAGATCACAGCCTATGCCACGTCAGTTCAGAGTGGCTGACTTTTCCTCCCTCTGCAAACAGAACAGAGAGAAGCATGGAAGAAATCTCCACTGCTATCTCCAGTCAGGGACAGCCCTCTTAAATATTCCATGGTAATTATGGATAACAGTGGGTTTGTATCTTCAAATGAGGAAGCCAAACTTTATTGTCTTTGTTTTACTCCCTTTGTTCTTTGTCAGTTTGTGGTCATCAGGGTTTTGCATGTCTATGAACATCTCCATGTAGCATCACAACACAATTGCTTCCTTTCCTCATATGCTATTTTACTGTCTTTTCCTGCTCTAAGAATGTCAAAAGCAAACTTATTTAGCACCTTTTGGTTGATAAAATAAAGGTATTGCCACAAAATAGATTTTAGAATTTTGGTTTGGTTTGGTTTGGTTTATATGTGTTTGTTTGTTTGTTTGTTTGTGGGGGGGGGGGGTCAACACAGCTATTCCTCTTACCATTTACATCAGTTTTACACAAATGTGATCAAGAGCTAGTGGCTATATGAAGTATAGTCTGTCTCCCTCCACAACCACCATTAGAACTTATAGGACCTACTATTGGTGTCACAGTTAGATAGCACTGATACAGGGAAAGCATTCTTGCAACTAACTAAAGAACCACTTAATTTGGGCAAGAACCCCTTTTCAAATCTCTATAACTTCAAGACCTTGAAATATGGAGATACTGGGTTTTTAAAAATAAATAACGTGTATCAGTGAAAATAAAAATAGGCTGCATTCAATAGTACATGTTATTAAAAGTATAAAAGGTCTGTGAAATATGTTTTGTAATGTGTTGCAAACTGAATTAGTATTGGACTGATAAACCACATCACCACTTACACAAGAGTTACAGAAGAATGTTTCAGTTTGCCTAACAATGCTGGAAGTACAAATTCAAATTAAAATGGGAATTAAATTGGTGTTTTCCCATCTGAAAAATGCAAGACTTTGCTTAATTTCCTATGTTGAAATAAACATGCATAGGTCAGGGACAGAACCTACTACCACAGTGCTTTACTTTTATTTATCCACAGAACAATGCCAAAAAAGCACTTATGCAATTGCTGAACATAAAAATGAGTTGGACATATAAAATATTTTTCTCAATGTAAATATTAGATCCCAATAGCTCCGAGACTTGCAGAAAATAATTTGCAAAAAGTTGCTATAACACACATCTCTATCTTCTCCTCCCTTCTTTGCGGTTTTTGGACAAATGCTTGCTGTGTTTATTAATTGGTTTTCAAGGTTGTTTATTGTGCTAACCATGTAGGGTTTATTTTCATTATCAGGCTTCTAAAGCAGCCATTCATATTCTGTTCAGAATATGCAGCAAGCTGATTGGCACTTTACAGCTAAGGCTGTGTGCTCTTTATTATTCCACGAGGCTGTGGGGATATTTTTGTCCTAGACAACTACAAACAAATGAACAGGAAAACAAAAAGATTAGCCATCACGGCAAAATATTACATTTCCCAGATGTCATGGACACTGCATTTAGTGACAAGGGGAACTTAGTTATTACCTTATTAAATGGCATTCAAGCACAGTAATGCATTAAACTCTGCTTGCTTTAATGCAGGAGAGCGCAAGAAAAATCTTTTTTGTTTCATTGATTTATAAAATTATAATTTTGAACATTTTAATAGCTGTCACATTTAGGGATAAAATATTCAATCTGCAAAACTTCAGTCATTTCAGTTACCACAGAACCACCAGAAAAGATCCACAGCTCTGTGAATAAAGGAGTTTGAGAGGGGCAATGGTTTATTTCTTAATAGACAAGATGTTTCATACGTTCTTGACCAATTCTGGAGTCCCTTAACATTGCATGCTTTGGTATCCATGGATTTGAGAAGCCAGGGGTTGAAAGTAGGATTTCAATGGATTTAAATGAGGAAACATTTTTTTAAAAATAATGCCTGTGATCAAATGCAGCAAAGTCAAGAAATGGTCCTAGGCACCAGGCATGCATTCTTCCTGCTTTAGCTGCAGAAATTCTGTTTTTCGTTCAAAGGGCAGAAGCAGCAGTTGGTGTTCTCCCAGGAGGAAGCAAAAAGAATTAGTGCCTGCTGTTCAGGGCTTGCTGCTGCCCACTACTTTTCGATGGAGAGTACACTTTGGAACGTTTGGCACAGGATATACTGTCCAGCATCATCCCAGGCCAGCATCATCCCAGGACTGACTTCCATCGGGGAGCAGACACAGAAGTACTGGCCAGCATCATCCCAGGACTGACTTCCATCGACTAGAGGAGCAGACACAGCAGTCCCCAAGTGCCAGGCACTTGACTTCTCTCTCTCCCCTGCTTACCCCTTCCTGGTATTGATTTCTATCACCTAGGTGGGGGAGGTGGCAGCAGAAATACTGACTTGATCTTCTGAATTTTTGATGTCCATGAGGTGTCCTGGAACCCAATATCCACATACATGAGGGCCCATTGTATTTGACACTAAATATAGAGAGAATTTCTATATATCCTTACCTATGGGATAATAGATCTAGTAAGACAGTTCAAAACTTCATGCAGGTGACTTGGAATTTCATCACATGAGGCTTTAAAAGTGGAATAAGAGCAGGATAGTAGCATATGTGGTTGTATTTTTGTCTGTCTAGTAGCTGGTCTGTACCTTTTCATTAACAGGCAAAACTCATCAATGCTCCCCAATCACTCTACTTTTCCACTGCTCAATGGGGGAGACTACGTGACTTCAAATTCTTTTTTTCCTCTCCTATTTGGGAAATTACAATAGCAAAGTGCATTAAACCCATACCCTAGTAAACTTTCTGACTCAGCCTTTCAGTTGACATGCACTGGCCATGCTTTTGGACCCTTCCTCAGGCTACCATGAAACTCTTCCAGGTCTTAAGGTACTGTAATGCCTCATAGTCTGGAATTTTTCCTGAGCTGAGGCTTCAGGGAGCACCAAGGCATACCTAGATGAATATCCAAGTCAACACAGCTCTTAAATTCTCCAGTGGACATAGTCAAAATTCAATGACCTTAACAGATTAGAAAGCTGGGCCAAAACTAAGCAAAACTCAGCAGGGAGAAATGTAAGGTACATTTTTCACTTAGGGTAAAAAAACAAAACAAAATGCACAGATATAGGAAGAAGGACACGTGGCTTAACAACAGTACATGTGAAAGGGAATCAAGGAGTCCTAGTAGACAACAGTGTGATGCAGAAACTTAAAAAAAAATCAATGTGGTTCTAGACTGCATCAATAGAAGTATAGTGTCTAGATCAAGGGATGTAATAGTACCACACAATTCTGCTTTGGTCAGGTCTCATCTGGAATACTGAATCCAGTTCTGGGCACCACAATTCAAAAAGGATGTTGAGCAGCTGGAGCATGTCTAGAGGATGGTGACCAAGATGGTGAAGGATCTGGAAACCATACCCTATGAGGAGAGACTTAGGGAGCTGGGTATATTTAGCCTGGAGAAGAGAAATTTCAGAGGCCATATAATAGCCTTATTTAAATACTTGAAATGGTGTCATATTGAGCAGGCCTGTTTGCTACAGCTCCAGAGAATAGGACCCAAAGCAATGGATTCAAACTACAGGAAAAGACATTCCACCTCAACATGAGGAAAAACTTCCTGAAAGTAACAGCCACTCAACAATGGAACACATTCCCACAAAGTGTGATGGAGTCTCCTTCTTTGGAGGTTTTTAAATAGAGTCTAGATGGCTATCTGTTGGGGGTGCTTTGATTTTGAATTCGTGCATGGCAGAGGGTTGGACTGGATGGCCCTTATGGTCTTCCAACTCTAGGATTTTGTGATTCTATGATAAAGAAATGTGGTTTCTAGAATATCCTGTCAAGGTGGTTACTGTCACCCAGGCACTGTCTGAATTAAGTGAAGTAAAAGCTTTGCAAGTAAAAATGGATATGGATAGCTTTTGAGAACTCCTATGGGAATAATTATTGCACACAGTCTTTAAGGACTTTATTTCAAGAAGGTGCTAAGATACACAAACCAACAAGGTGTTTTTTCAATTGAATTCTACTGTTTTTGCAAGTTTTTGTGTTGATCACAAAAATTTCCAACAACAAGAATAGAAATTTTGCTTATGCAGTCTTTATCGTATAGTTTATTGTGGAGTTTTCGGGCTATGTGGCCATGTTCTAGAAGAGTTCCTTTCTGACATTTCACCAGCATCTGTGGCTGGCATCTTCAGAGTATGTTTCCTTAAAATAATAATTCCATAAAATAATATTTTATGTATTACTTACTTAGCTACACTGTTTTTAGTAGTTTTCTAGCCCATGCTTGTTGTTATTTCTAAGCTGGTATGTATAGTCAGAAAAGTAAATTTATGGGTTTTGTTTTGTTTGTTTGTTTAAAAAAACTATTTCATTTCTTCACATGAAACCACGTACTGTACTTTGATATCTTTACTTTCCACTCAGGTATTCAACTTTAATTCCATTTGTAACAATAATCCCCTCCCCACACAAACACAAAAATTCTTTGATTTCCCAAGGCTCCTGTATTGTTTACCAAGTATATTAATACTGGAAGCCTCACTTAATAGCTGTTTGATGAAATGAGTGTGCTACTATTATTTTATAAATTCATTGATACTTTTAATTGTTTCTAGCCTCAGATTAGTTAGGCATTGATAGTTTTCTTAAATCATTGTGCAATCTGATTATTGTGGATGTTTAGATATCACCAGAAAAGAGGAGACCAATTTTCATATATCTGCAGATGATCGTGATGATATAGATATATCCATTTATATCCCACCCTTTTCCTAATTTAGGGGATCTTACAAAGGGCAGATTATAAAAGATAAAACAAACACAATTCAATAAAAATAATTACAAATGGACACATGAAAACGTAATTTTTTTAGCAACATACAATTAAACTACCCCTAGAATCAAAATTATTTAATGCAGATTCATTAAAAAACAAAATATCAGCAGAACACCCCATAAACAGCACACCATTAGAAGACCTCCAAGTCAATTCCTAGAAAGCCTGTTGGAACAGAATTTTTCTCATTTGCTGACAAAAAGGAGGGAGCCATCTTAATCATAAAAGCAACCAATAAGACGGCCCTTTCCTTTTTATTTCCACCAAATAAACCTAAGAAGATGGTGGGACTGAGAAAAGGACCTCCCCTTAAGATTTTAGAGCAGATTCATGTGAAGATACAATCCTTTGGACAGTTTGGACCAGAATCATATAGGACTTTAGATTATAACCAGCACTTTGAGTTGTTCCCAGAAATGGAGAGAAGCTGTATGCTGAACCCATAGGTTCCTAGTAGTCCTATACATACGTTTGTTGCTTTGTGTGTACAGTAGGGCTGTCATGTTGCCTGAGTGCAGAGAGGTGGGATAATTAATAATAATAATAATGATAATGATAATGATAATAATAATAATAATAATAATAAATGTAAAACAAGGGACCTGTCCCTTTAATGCAGGGATTCCAAACCAGGAGATGTGAGATAGAACTTCAGGCTGTGCAACAAAGAGTGGCTTGTATCCTTGAGTGGGAAGTCATGAGTCGTCACTCAATTTTTTTCTGAATAAATTAGAATCAAATTGTTCAATTTTATGCACCAAGTTAAAAGTGCATATTTTAAAGTTCAATTTGTTTACCCGCAGAATTGTATATGGTTCAATTTGTGGTCCAAAAATTAGAAATTAGACTTTTTCATCTTCAAATGTGATATTAACGTTTGTGAGGGAATCAAGCATTTCCTAGGTTTGTGGGGCAATGAAAAGGTTGGGAACCACTGTTTTAATGGTTATGAAGAAGACATAATTTTAGCAGGTGTATATGCTGAATAATCAAAGATTATTTGTAATGTTCACATCTTACTTTTCTTGAAAGATGCTTGATCAATGGGTGGATTAAGCCCAGAGTTTGTTCAAGTAATACAACATAATTGAATGACTTCCAAATTAATTCAAATATATCATTTTTTTCTCTTCTTGTAATATGACTTATCCAGTGCTATAGACCACATTCTATGTAAGCCAACTTTTAATATTTTTCATGATTTTGTTATTTCTAATCATGCATCACTTAGCAAGGGTGCTAACAGGTGTTTATCAATCTTTCCTTTTCTTTTTAAAATATTACCAATGAACCTCCTCTGTAGTATACCTTTTGGTTTAACACTTGGCCTATCTAATTTAATATTTTTTTGCCAAAATCTAATTATTTGGGGGCTGGGAAGATACATATGTCACCAGTCTCTTACTTTACCACATCCTTTCCACTACATTTCTGACACATCATTATTAATTCTATGTAGTTTAACTGGACAGTAATACTATTTATGAATAATTTTAATGCAATTCTTTAATCTTTTTAGATGCTGCTTTGTAAGTTGTTGCAATCCAAAGAGTATCGAATTGTTTCTGATACTTCTGTTTCCAGTTATGACACTGATGCAAATTTCATTATTTCAGAATTTCCATACCTCATCTTGTTTTTTGTCGTGTGCCTTCAAATTGTTTCTGACTTATGGTGACCCAAAGGTGAATGTATTACAGAGTTTTCTTGGCATGTTTTTACAGAGGGGATTTGCCATTGCCATTCTCTGATTCTCTTTTTGTAGTTACTACAAGACTACTTGTAATCTTGAAACTTGCCCATTTGTTTTATTTGTACAATTAGTGCAGTATGTCTCAAATAGGCTCTTGATGAACCTTCTGTTCTACTTAACTGAAGAAAGAATTTATTTGTATAAATTGTAGCATGGTAGGGTCTATGGGGTAGAGTTTACTTTTCAATATATTTAATTGTGTAAGTTTATCACCTACGAATAAATTTTTAATGTTGCCCATCCCTTGTCTTGATTATATTTCTCATTTTGTTTAAATAGAGAGTGTTCTAAATATGGACAGGGAGGTGCACTAGGAATATGTAAATTTATACCATCAGTTAAACATCTACTTAATAAATGGGTTGGTTATTTTCATGTATATATTTAATTTGGATGAAAATATATCTGCCATATATAATTCTAATTTTACCTTTCTTTCTCTTTGAATTTAAGCCACTGAAGTTAAGATCCTATTGGTCTGCTAATAGAGTTACAATGATACGAGAGACCATGGCACAGATGAGAAACAATAGCACAAACTAACCCTCCCATGATTCATTGAGATGTGGACCTTCCCCACAAGCTAGGCATTTAGGACAAATGTGACACAAACTCACTAGCAATCTCATCTCCATCACTATGTGACCTCTCTGCATGAGCAAATGTAAAGCCTCAATAGGAATCTGGCCTATAGAATTTATCAAAATAGATAGTATTGGGATTAATCGGTGTTTTGCTAAAATTAGCACTGTTATTGTGTTATTCTATTATGATTATATTGTTTTATTGTATAACCTGATTTACTCATTATATGACACTTGCAGCAAAATCTTCTTCCTCTCAACTCAGAAGTAAGTCCTTGATCGTTCACAAAGCTGGTCATGCTTCTGAAGTGTCACTGAAGCATCCCCTCTCCTCTCCCATTCTCAAAGTGTTTGCAGAGCAGCCATTTCTTCAATATCAGGAACTTCCGTTATGAAGAAATGGCTGCTCTGCAAACACTTTGAGGATGGGAGGGGAGAGGGGATGCTTCAGTGACACTTCAGAAGCACGGCTGGCTATTACACCTTCATGTTTCAGGAGCGTTTTGCCAGAGTTTAACACACGGTAAAATCAGGTGTGATAATCTCCTTCGTCACTACACTTCTTTCCTCTATGGGGCTCACTGTTTATTGATAACAGAAAATGTACAAAGGAAGATGTCAAAGACAGCAACACAGTAAGTCTTCTGAGGAAAGACTGGAAAAGATTAGTATGTTTAGCCTGGGGAAGAGATGTTTGAGGAGTAAAAAGATAGCCATGCACAAATACTTTAAGGCCTATCTTTCTGTTGCTTCAGAGGGTAACACCCAGACTTAATGGGTTCAAATTACATTAAAGGGAATTAAGTCAAACACTAGGATGGCCTAAGTGTTACCAGGTATGGGGGTCAGGGCTTCCCAAGCGGAAGGAGAGAGGTTTCCACAACAGGGATGGGGAGCCCAGGCTCAGCCTTGCCTAGCATGCAGCATGCACCCGCCCCTCATCCCTCCTTGCTGTGGCCTGGATTTCCTCAGTGGAAAGCCAGGCCACAGCAAGGAGGGTTGGAGGAGCTTGCACACAAACTTGGCAAGGTTGAGCCCAGCCTCTCCACACCTTCTTACAGAAACCCTGCCCCTTCCGCAAGGAGATGTGGGGGGCATGTACAACTAGGCCTGGATCCTGAGGAAAGCCAGGCTGTGGAAAGGAGGGGCAGGGTGGGATAGGGGCAACTCTGGGGTGTCACCAGGTGTGGTCCACACACTCGCAACCTCCCCATGACACTACTGGATGGACTGTGTTATGGTATGAGCTTTTCCCCCATTGGAACAGATTGCAGAGGGAGGTTGGTGGACTGTTCTTCATTAGACCTTTTCATAGCTATATATCAAGGAAGCTGGAGTTTGTGTTTTTTTGTTTTTTTTTTTTTTTTGCATCAGCAATAGGCATACTACATTATCTTTGAAGTATATCTCAGGTCTAATTATTCTATTATTTGGCTTAAGAATCTGCAATTTCCCTGTGACTTTTGTCATGCTTAACTGTATTTTCTGTGGAAGGCATGCAAATCAGGACACTCATTCATAAGAAATAACTTCCTGGGCAAGGGGAGGGTGCAAGCAAAGTTATGCTCAAAATTCTGCACTAAAAACTATGCCTTGCACTTAGAGAAATGTAAGTGCCACAACATCTGATCATCTTGATATGTAGCCTTTACACAGAACAAGAGGCTGCTGTTAAAATAGAATACGGAGAAACAGAATGTCTCCCAATCAGCAAAGGGGTAAAGTAAGGCTTCATACTATCATCCTATTTATTAAACCTTGTACAGTATGCAGAAAATATTGTTCACACAGCCACCTTAGAATCAGAGGAAGGATGGGCAAAAATTGGGGAAGGGGGCATTAACAATCTAAGATACTTCAACACAATACCACTAGTAGAAACCAAAAAGGATCTGGAACCATTACTGAAGAAAGCTAAGGAGGAAAGCACCAAGGTAGGCTTAATGTGGAACATAAAAAAACAAAATAATGACCATGAGAGAGCTACAAGAATTCATCCTACACAATGAGAAAATCAAAATAGTCAAAGAGTTCCCATACTTTGGATCTAATACAGACCAGAATGGAGGCTGCAGTCAAGAAATCAGGAGATTTTGAATAGAAAGAACATGGACCAAATACTAAAGTGTAAAAATAAAACTCTAATGACTAAAGTGAGGATAGTCCCAGCCATTATATCCCCAATCACAATGTGTGAATGTGAGAACTGGACAGTGAAGAAAGCTGATAGAAAAAGAATTGGCTCTTTGTGTTGCTGGAAAAGAGTGCTGAAAATACCAAGAAGACAAACAAATGGTTTCTAGAACAAATCAAGACTGAACTCACCATGGAATCCAGGATGACTAAATTGAGACCATTGGACTTTGGCCATATCACGAGAGGGGATGAATCTTTAGAAAAGAGAAAGAGAAAGATAGAGGACAGTAGAAATAAAGGAAGGCCACAGGCTAGATGGTTACTCAATCAAGAAGGCCCGAGTCTGCAGGACATGAGCAGGGCAGTCAGGAACAGGGAATCTTGGAAATGTTTCATCCACAAGGTCACAATGACTTGAAGTCGACTCAAGGGCAGTTAACAACAAGAAGAACATAGTGTTCATATTCAAAGTAGTTCTGTGTCTCAGTCCTCATTTCCCTCTGCAGAATAAAATAGCAGCAGGAGGTTAGCTAGAGGTTAATGAACCTCCTGTTTGGGTGAGCTAAAAGTTACATAACTCATAGCATAAAGGTACATGTCTTATGCTCTAGTTGCCTCTTACTCAGTAATCAATTTCTTAATGTGATGACCAAAAGCCAGGCCAACAGGCTAGCAAGCTGACTTTCAATAATCTGTTCAATTCTTTTTTTTTTTAACCTCTAAATTTGCCAAGACCTTATTCCCTCCATTTCTAACCAAGAACATTTTTTTCCATCGGTAAGTGACCTTTTAAAAAGCCAGTTCTAATATGCATAACATTAATTCAGATGTAATTATAGGTTGACTCTATAACATAAAAGGAAGCTTTGATTACCCTGATGATTCTATATAAGAGGTTCAGTGAACTTTACTTTGGACTTGTGATAATCAGTTGATATCTTAACAGGCAATCATCATCTCATGTGAATCAAAAGTAACCCATTTGTTTAAAAAAGAACTAAAGATAAGATATTTTTGTTTGTTGTTGTTTTTTGTTTTGTTTTTTACTTCTGGCCAATGGTACACAGGGAATAGTTACAAAATTACAGAGATCTATTGTGCAGAAACTGAAGATATGAGAGAAAGAGGAAGCTGCCAAATGGGATTGTGCAACACCAATCAAAAGAGCATGGAGCTAGTGTGAACAACTTAAAATGTTGTTACTACTTACAGAATACTTAAAGTTAATGTCCTAAAGTACTATCCCAATATATTAACACCAGCCGGGAAGACCCCACTCATAATCCTGTTGTGGGCATGACCTGTGATGTGGTATTTCAAGGTTGGACTTTCTTGGCAGCAGATGAGTTTCAATCGGTGAGTACAGATGACGTGGACAAGCTCCTTGGTAGTACTAGGAAGACGACATGCTCCCTTGATCCATGTCCATCTTGGCTGGTCGTCCAGGGAGGGGGGACACATTGAGAACATTCCTTCGGGAGGTGATCAATGCGTCCCTCAGGGAAAGCATTGTTCCATTGTGCCTGAAGGAGGCGGCTGTCAAGCCTCTCCTGAAGAAACCTTCCCTTGATCCCTTGGACAGGAACAACTACTGACCAGTGTCCTTGCTGCCTTTTCTAAGCAAAGTGATTGAGAGAGATGTAGTCTCCCAACTCCAAGCTGTCTAGGATGAAACTGATTATCTTGATCCATTTCAAACTGGCTTCAGGGCAGGATATGGAGTTGAGACTGCCATGGTTGCTCTGACGGACAACCTCTGTTTGAGCATCGACAGGGATAGTGTGACCCTGCTCGTGCTCTTGGATCTATCAGCGGCCTTTGACACCATAGACCATGCCATCCTTTTGGATCAGCTGAGAGAGTTGGGGATTGGTGGCACCACGCTTCAGTGGTTCCGGTCCTTTCTCTTCGGCAGATCCCAAAGGGTGAGGCTTGGGGACAGTTGCTCTTCGATGCTGTTCAACATTTATATGAAGCCGCTTGGTGAGATTATTCGGAGACATGGAGCTCAGTGTCTTCAGTACGCTGATGACACTCAGATATACCTCTCCATGACAAGATCATCTGCTCAGACTTCAGATGGCGTCTCTCCTCTCAATCACTGCCTTGCGGCAGTAATGGATTGAATGAGGGAAAACTTAATCCAGACAATTGAAACTTAATCCAGAAAATTGAAACTTAATCCAGACAAAACGGAGGTACTCACAGTTACAGGCCCGAAACTGGATTTGGGAATACAAACTCCAGTCCTTGATGGAGTCACACTCTCCTTGAAGGACCCTGTTCACAGTCTGGGGGTACTTCTCGACCTGTCGCTCCACATGACTAGTCAGGTGAATGCGATGGTCAGGAGTGCCTGTTATCAGTTTCGGCTGATACACCATCTGCGCCCTTTCCTGGACATGAGGGATCTGGAAACTGTGATACATTCGCTGGTAATCTCATGTTTGGACTACTGTAATGCGCTCTACATGGTGCTACCCTTGTGCTTAACATGGAAACTACAACTGATTCAGAACATGGCAGCCAGACTTATTACAGGAACACCTAGGAGAGAACATATGGCACTGGCTGCCGATTAGTTTCCTGCCACAGTACAAGGTGTTTGTTTTAACCTATAAAATAATGATAAATAAAATTTTATTTGTATTTCCCGCCTCTCCCTGCAGATCAAAACAATACATACAGTACATCTAGAAAAAGTCCTGATACAACAGTTAAAATTAAAACTAGTTAAAACCATTAAAACCATCTACATATACATCTAAAGAGTCAGTAACTTAATTTTACATGAATAATTGTGGTGTTCCAACAATGGGGGGGGGGGAATCTCAATAAGATGTTATATAAGATCTGATGGGTATGCCTGCTGGAAGAGATCCATCATCAGTGCCTTCTTAAATGCTTCTAGAGTGTTTATCAGGCGGATCTCCTCCGGCTGGTCATTCCAAAGTTTCGGGGCCACTGCTGAGAATGCTGAATGAGAAGTTGATGTTAATCTCATACATAGTAATTTCTTGTCTGATGTTCTGAGGGTGCGGGGTGGATTATATAGGCTTGGGTCCATCCTATCTTAGGGACCGCCTCTTCCCTTATGAACCCTCCTGTGATCCTCTGGGAGCAATCTGCTACAGCCTATGAAGACCAGGCTATTGCAGACCTCCCAGAGGGCCTTTTCAGCAGTTGCCCCTAAGCTGTGGAATGACCTGCCAGATGAGATTTGTCTTATTTCATCCATCAAAAAAGCCCTAAAGACGTGTCTCTTCCGGCAGGCCTTCCAGGAAAATGCTTAACACCTCCCGGCTCCAAACTTTGGTCGTAGAGTTTTCCAGCCTTTGCCCACCCACACAGCTCAAGGATTCTTGATTTGATACTGTTGATATTGTTTATTATATACTATGTTTTAACTCATTGTTTGATTTAATCCTTTTGGGGGGGAGGTGGGAATGGGATTGGATATTTTAACTGCTGTTGTTTTAACTCTTTCTTGTACCCCACCCTGATTGTTTGCTCAAAGGGGCAGGCTAGAAATAAAAATTTATTATTATTATTATTACTCAACTATGGAATTCCTTCCCCAAGAAAATGCAGCTGGCCCCCATACAGCAGATTTTTAAACAACACCAAAAATATGTTCAGGCTTGCTTTTACATTTTTAACTGTTTCAACTTAATGGCTTTAATATGGTTGGCCAAGATCTCTTTCTCCTGATCCGAACCTTGAAACCCACCTTAAGAGCCAGTCAGGAATGCAGAGCAATAGAGTTCTACAGCTCTGGTGAGTGGGGCAGTGCAGGATGATGTGACCAGCTGCCCTCACCAGTGGTCAACAGTCTGACAAGGTGTTGTGACAGGACTCCACAGGGGTCCCTACTTCTGCTCCTTGAATCATCACTCACTGATGGGAGGGCTGGTCACATCATCCTTTTGTAGATCGGGAAACTGAGTACCCAGCTTGTTGTGGGCTATGGGCTTACACATTGTAAACCACTTAGAGAGTGCTAGTTCACTGATAAGAAATATCACTATCCTATAGTTCCTCAGTCACCAGTGCCACAGAACCCCATCATTTGGGAGCTGTGACTGGCTCTTTAAGTGGGTTTGGGGGGGCATTTACATTCATGGTAATAATATCATGGTTGTAAATATGAATAGGAAACAATTATACAGTCATAAGATGAAATTACATCATAAATGACTAATAGAATGCCACTAGTTATTTATTTGCTTTTTTACTTTTGCATTATCCATTGTTTTAACTGCATTTGGTTTCAATTTATATTGTAAACTTCCTTAGGTCCCATACTGGCAGAAAGGTGGGATAAAATAAATAAATGAATGAATGAATAGATATACAAATTCATCTTCTAGTCTGGAGGCTTAACTACTGGGATAATTTGGTATGTTGTTAAGATCATTGGGGTGGTTGTAACTGGATGTTTAATTAAAGGTAGATTTTTTTTAGTATGCTGTGAACTGTCCTAGTCTTCCTAGGTATAAAGAGCTCTTGTGTGCTTGCCAATAAGATTGTCAGATTTTATGACATTGCCAAATTTCCTAGAGGGCAATTGGTGGAGTGTATTCTTAATGCCTATAATCTGAATCAAGAGTATCCCTCCAAACATTATTGAATTCCAATTACAGTGGTCCTAGACAGACAAACAGTGATGAGATGTAAGGGGAACTGGAGTTTAATAATATCTGGAGGGCCATAGTTTCACTGGCTAAAGAAACCTGGCATATAAGAAGTCCTCAGTGGTTAGTAGTTTTGTGGAGAGTTGAAAGTTTCTATTTATAAATATAAAGATATTCTTGCACATATATCAGGAAATTTTTAGCAGCTGTAGGGATATGCTGTGGAGCTACCATCACCCAGGTCTGTCTTGATGCCCAGCAAATCCTCACAGATTCAGGAGAGACAATTATTTTACAGGAAATATTAAGTTCTACATTTCTCCTATTGTGTCCTCTGCTCCATGATCCTCATGCTGAGCACCCTTTTCCTTTTCTAAGAAGATTGAGACAAAGAAGTACTGGAAAGGAAAACTGATAGGTCTGAATACTGTTTATCTGATTTAAAGCAACAATAAAGATCTAAAGGAGTGGAGAAAATACAGAGAAATGAAAAATGGCTGCAGTATGTTTAGTATACGATTTAACATAAGGATAGTATTATGTATTATCAGTGCTACAGTTTTACAATTTTTTACCAGTGCAGAGACCAAACCTAAAATTATAAATAAAATGTTCCATTCTGAAACTGATGTTGTTGTCATTGTCTTCTTGAAAACAAACAGACAAACAAACCTTGCCCATCACAACTGAACTGTAAATAGTTATGGAGTATATTTGAACAGTTCTGAACCTTTAAAAAAAGAAAATGTTGAAGCAAAGAAAAAGTTCTTAAATTTATGGACTGGACATTTTTAGCTCTAGTAGACTACAAAAGTATAAAAGCTTTCCTGAACATGACCAATAACTGCCTATATCAAACTTTGTTTATATAATTGCGTAAAATATTGTTTCCCGTTTTTGAACAGGGATTTCGTTTAGCATGTCTGCTTGGATCCCCCCCAGAATAGTTGCAATTCAGTTGCTAGCATGAACCTGATCTAAATGAATACCACATCACATGGATTAATGAGTTCATGGAGATAGAGTGACATTAGATATGCCAACTGAAGACAAGGTATTACCAGAATTGAGAATCATTTATTATTTTCAAGATATTCATGACTTTTTGGTAATGGCAGTGATTAAAAACAGTAGAAGTGTCCTGAACTTAATTATTTCTTCAAGGTATGAAGGAAGTTATTAAAAGAGGGAAGTCTAAGACCATGTGTGGTTAATAAAACTGTATAAATGGAAATATACCCATTGGACTTGTGTTGAGATGTATTTTGCGTCTTACACAAACATTTATCAGTTTATAGAAACAAAATGGAAAACTTCAATTGAGCTTTAGTCTGGATGAACACATCCAATCAATCAGTAACTTTATTACAGTCAAAGACCAGCAAATCAAAAATAAAATGACATATAAAATAACATAACACATATAAGAAGCTATTCTGGTTTCAAAAAAACAGGGGGATAAAAACTTGCCAACTAACAGATTAAAATAACTACATTTACACTGCAATAAGAATAAATTCATATAAAATAGCAAGAGGGCAATCACATTCAAGCAAATAATAAGAAAAGTGATGACATACTAATAGACATATCTCAACAAGATTTGCTATCCTTGGCTTATTATACTTTTCCTGCAAGTAATAGCTGATGCACAGAATTGTGCTACTTTATATGTCATCTGTGAGTTTCAGTCTGATAATAAATATTCTAAATAAAAAGCTTCAGATCTCCCTGGTTTTCTTAAAAGAATTGGAGCAATCAGATGAAATAATACATGGGCAACAGTTTCCACACTTCCTGTGTTATAGGGACATAATCCCTATAGGGGGTCTTGCCCTCCAGGAGTACAGATGGTAGAATATTTAGTCTGGCTAATGTAAAGGACACAGTAAATGGTTCTGCACAGCCCCAATAATTGGAATAGCATGCAGACAAACACCGATGATTCTGAAATACAGTATCTCTAATATGATGGATAATAGCTGTTCTAGTTTCGGTGCACTCCATAGTCTGAAGGGCATCAACTGGAGGTTCCAGATTTTGCAATTTCGTTGACAGTGTCTTTTTCCATTTGGACTGAAATGTAACTGTCAGAGTTAAAGGAGCAAGGCCCACAGGAAAGAAAGTCAGCTTTAGCCAAAAGTTTACTGTATGCATCAGCATTCAAAAACTTGGATGGCAGCAGGGATATATTGACCACTTTGAGTACAGAAGAAAGAGAGGAGTGCTCTGATGCTTCCTTGAGCACTTGCAATGGCACACTTTGTTTGCAGTTTCCATGGGCCTGTTGATTGAAAGATTGTGCCTACGTACTTATAGGAGGTAATCTGTTCTATTAGATGTCCATCAAACTGCCATAAATGATTGGTCTTTTTCTTGTTAAATATCAGGACTTTAGTTATGTTGTAATTTATTGTCAAAATTTCATCTTTACAATAGGAGGCTAGAGCACTTAGAAAATGTCTCAGGCCTGTTCTTGGCTGTGACAAAAGTACTGCATCATCTGCATGTAAGAGCACAGACAGCCATCTATTTGCCAATCTAAGAGGGTGTCATTTTATCAGTTTCAAATGCGGGGATCGTGGTCATGCCAGCCAAATGCCATTAGCGCCCTGGAGTGGCACAGTGTCATCTATTGTGCACTACACCATTTGGATGCAGCACACAAGACACAACATTGGTGCGCACATTGTGTGAATGTGTGTGTGCCAAAATGGCACCCAGAGAGCATGGAGCATGCAGACAGTCCACTCTCCTGAGCTCTGATTTCAGCCCCAGGCTGGCGCTTTGCACCAGTCTGTACTGGGCCTAAGATGCCATCCTATCTTACTCCATCATAGGTGGGCATTTGTCCTATTAAATGGCCAGGAAGACTGCATTGAATTTTCAGAACAGTATTTTCATAGAGCTTCCACGTGAGCATCACCAATTCTTCTCAATGTTAGAAGTCCTTTTTTCCCCATAGCTTTTCCCTAGATTGAATCAAAGGCTTGCTTGAAACCAATAAATGCTATAGGCAGACTTTCATTGATTAATGCATACTTTTTAGAAGGATGTTGTATGATTAGTCCTTGATCAACTGTGCTTTGCCCTATTCTGAACCTGGTTTGCTCATCTTCAAGAATATTTTCTTGTTCTAACCAATCTAGCAATTTTTCATGCTGATGAGAAACATATAGTTTACTGATTATACTCAACAAACTAATTGAGCTATAGCTGGCCGGGAAAGATCTTATACCTTTTTTATAAATTGGAATGATGATAGCTAGTCCCCAATCCTCAGGGATGTGTGCCGTGTGGTCAATATATGTAAACAGACTTGCAAGTATGGGGGCCCACCCATCTATATCTGTTTTTAGTAGTTTGGGGGGTATATTATCACATCCAGGAGCTTTGCCTGGTTTTATTTTAGAAATCAGGAATTGAATTTCTTTAGAGGAAAGGGGGGGGGGGAGACACACTTTGTAGATTGCTTGTGTCAGACCCAGATAACAGTTGGTAGATTTCTCCTGATGTAAAGATGGTGATGAAATATGTTTCCCAGAAGTTGTGGGAGATAAAGTAGTCCACACTTGGTGTTGTTTTTGGCCATGCATTCAAAATCATTTGCCAAAAGGCTGCAGAGTCTTTCATTCTTGACAAATTCATAAGATTTGCCACGTAGATCTTGCATCCTGATTGTTTAAAAAAAATTAATTAGATTTTTGTAACTTTTTAAACATAAACCATTTACCATAAACCATTCAGGAGGTAATGTTTGCAAATTTTGCCGTCTATGGGGCTTTACAGACAACCCGCCCCAAATGGCATGTCACCACTGTGCAGCAAGAAAGGAGTGCTTCTGAGCACTCCTTCTTTTCTGCGCCGGATTGGGGCCAGGGCAGTCTCACCAGCAGCCCCTGCGGCCCCAATCTGGCTTTTTCCAGCCCAAAGAGAAGTGTCAAAATGTTGCTTCTCTTTGGGCTGGAAAAGGTGTGTCTGTGCAGCTGCATGCCCCACGAACACCCCAGGAGCCCTGAGGAGAAAGTGGTGCCCCCTTTCTCCTCAGGATCATTCCCATGGCATTGTGGGTGCCACGGGAACAATCTGCTCCCCAGAAACAGAGCTCCATTTCAAATCTCCTTGTGGGGAGATCTCCCCAAGGAGCTCCGAAAGGCAGTTCCCCAAGGCCTCCTTGGAGACGGAATTCCAGGGCGGCCTGAGGAAGTTCCCTTTTGGAGCTCTGTGGAAAGATCTCCCCAAGGAATTCCGAAA
This sequence comes from Urosaurus nigricauda, assembly GCA_034509955.1. Taxonomy (NCBI): domain Eukaryota; kingdom Metazoa; phylum Chordata; class Lepidosauria; order Squamata; family Phrynosomatidae; genus Urosaurus; species Urosaurus nigricauda. Next base: position 66,812,718 of record JAOEGL010000003.1, read on the forward strand.
GGGAACACCCCCAAGTCTCCCTGGTTTTCCCAGACCATGGATAAGCAGCAAAATGGAGCTTCCCCATGGTCCGGGAAAGGGGTTTCCTTGGGGCTTCATGCTCCTGGACACCCTGACAGGCACGGCAAAGAGGAGAAAGGGGCTGCCCAGCCATGTAAAGGCTGTGCCAATGATGTGTGCGTGAGAAAAGAGCTCTGTTTCAGAGCTCTTTTCCATGGTGCTGAAAGGGTGCCCCAAGCACATCAGGCGCACGCCAGTCTGTGTGGACACGGCGTACACATGACAACATTACTGCACACACTATCTGTATGGCATTGTGCAGCGATGATGCCCTGGTGGTGTGCTAGGGTTGTGGGCCGTGCAGTCCCCTGGGCAACCCTAGAATGCCACCAAGACGCCCCTTAGTGCCCATCTGTATTGGACCTCTGACCTCAGAACAGCAGTCCTTGAACAAAAGAACTACAAAAGTAGTTCTCTTTCAACAGCAGAATTGGAATGTATCCATAAACTACAGTCCCTCAACAATGGATTGAACAGGGATAATAGCTTCCTGCCTCTCTACACACATTTCGACATTATCTGACCCAATCCTCGGTGGGGGGGAGGGGCTACATTAATCTATTCTCCCCACCTACAGGCTACTTTCTAAACCCAAACTGGTCTTGCATCTTCATTTCCATACACATTGGTCAGTTTCCAATGTCTTTGTTCACTAATGATCATTGCTAAAACTGGACTTGCTATTTCATTTCCATATACAAAGGATTTTGAATTAGAATTGACATTTTCATATACCAATTACATATATATGTCTGTCCCTGGTTTCCACTCCACCAAATGCATCTGAGGAAGTAGACTGAAGATTATGAAAGTTCATGCTGCCAGCTTTATTATTTCAGTTAGTCTCAAAGATGCTACAAGATCTCTCTACATACTAAGCCTTCCAGGTTGCCAGATGTATTTCCCTCCATCACACACCTGTTTGAAGAGATTATGCAGATTCCAGCCTCAGAAAGACCTATCCTGTCTATATACCCTAGTGCTTCCAATGTAATTTTTTTTTTTTTGCATTGGTGCACCTCTGGGGGATGCATGATATCAAAGGTCAACTAGGGGTGGTGAAGGGCTCACTTGTGGGTTTCCATTGCCTCCTTCTGACCATACATCCTACCTTACACTACATACCAATGTACAATACAGCCATACATCATGTAACAAAGCCTCAAATTGGGCAACTACTTTTTACAAAGTCTTTTTATGCCTCTTCAATGCCCTTTTATACCATTTTCAGCCCCCCTTTTTTCTAGCATTGGGAGGATGGTAAAGGAAAATTGGGAAAACAAAGACTTTTGATGTTAATTTCAACAGTGTGTCTACTGTAAGCAATGCAATTAACAATGTGTGCGCTGGGAATGAGCAGAATTCTATTTGAGTCAATCTTAGTGTAGTCTCATGTTCCTGCCTACAAGAGTCAACATAAACAGCAGCTGCCTCTAGAATTGCTTGTTGAATATGACTGACCAGAAAAGCAAAGAGGAAAGGGGAGATAGGACAAGCCTACCTCACTGCTACCTACCCACTCCCATGTGCATAGATTTACAAGTTTGGCCACCAAAATGAAAATTGTTTCAGAGGCTGGTGAAAGGAAAAATCACCACTGAATGCATTTGGGGGGAAGGGATCTTTAAAATTCAAAATGATTACCTGACCTGGTTATTACATTTCATGTGTGCATATTGTTAGTTTTGAAACCGTTTGTTGAAACATGTTGAAGTGCTCTTGTTTGTGGTGTAAGAATTCTTTCCCTATTCTTTTCTTGTTATTTCTGCCTCTAGTACCAAAGTGTTAAAGATTCAATGCCCATAAATATATCTGCTTTGTTAACTGAGGTATTCCTGTATAAGAACAGAAACTATTTTAACAAGACAAGAAACATCACTCCGCCATGCATAGAGAAGACCATTTGCTTTAGGCTTCCACTCTCTGCATGAGAAGAGCAACATCTGGGGAAGAAGATCTATGACTTACTACATCACTTTTTAAAAGCACTTTAGAATGCATCAATAAGGCTATAAACACCACTGGACAATGGACTGTTATTCCTTGAGAGAAGTATCACAGTTACAAATGACTAAGAAACTTTACAAAGATCTTTTTGCTAGTGTGTAATGCTGACATTTGCCACAATTACAACACAATCCTATTTAAGTCTGTGCAAAGACAAATCTCACTGAGTTCAATTGGACTTACTTCCCCAAAAGTTGGTGTAAGACAGACTCCGGTCTTCCAGGTGTTTTGGACTTCAGCTCCCAGAATTCCAGACCATTAGCCAAGGTGGTTGAGGTTTCTGGGAGCTGAAGTCTAAAAACCTGGTGGGCCAGAGTTGGGACATCACTGGTATAAGACAACAGCTTTACCTTTGTAAAACATATCACCTTGTGCATGTGCGCATGCTGCATTGGTGTAGGTGAGTTCCAAGAGTAGTTTTATTCAAAAAAAGAACACAACTTGTAGAAAGGCTGCATAACAAGTACTTGGTTGTACTGAAAGTCACTCCCCAAATGTAGTCCACAGCACCTTTCATGGATGGCAGCACTTCTCTGTGTGAAAGAATGTGCACTGCTTAATTAGATTTCCCTGTAACTAAGCACCAATGACCTGTGCAGTCGAGAAACTGCTTCTCAGAAAGAAAGCTTGTAGAAAGTGCACCTATATATATATAATTTTAAACCACAAAAGATTATCTAAGGGGAATAATTACACATTCCTTTATTGCATCTTTGGAGTCCCCTGAACTTTTAAGATGCTAATTGAAGTCCAGATAATCCCCCACAAATCTAAATTAAGCATAACCTTATCAGTCTATGAGATTTGCGTTATGTCCCTTCTATTATTTGCAGCCAAATGAGTAGAACTCCAACTATGCTAAGTGTACTGAAAACTGCAAACATGGTTTCTATAAACATGGGGATACCAGACTAATTCTTTTCTGGTATGAATTAATTTGAACATGGAAATATTAAAATCTGGCAAAATATTTTCAATACAGCTCTAGATCCATTTTTTTTTTACCACCACTAAATGTGCTCTCTCTTTCATGTCTGTCTGTCTCTCTCTCTCTCTCTCTCTCTTACACACACACACAGAGAGAGAGAGAGAGAGAGAGGAGTTTATCACATGGGAGGAATTTCTCTCAATTGCGAATGGAGCCAATTCGCATTTATGTGTTTAGTGAATTTACGTGAAATCTGATTGTGTTTGGAATGCGTTCAGAATGACTTCCCATTTTCCGAAAATGACCCCTCATTGCCCGAAATTGCGTGAGAGACTCTAATACGCGATTACATGAAGCCCCATGATTGTGTTCAGAATGACTTCACATTGCCTGAAATTGTGTGAGATACACTCATTCGCAATAATGTGAAACCCCATGATTGCTTTCGGATTGCCATTGCATTATACCCCCAAAATTTGTATGATAAATTCCAGAGAGAGAGACATGGTAATGAGCTCACACAACCTGATCTACATGTTCAGTGAAGTTATCTGCAGAACTGAGTGCTCTAGCTTCACTACCAACTGTAGGAATCATGCACTACCTCTCCTCTCCCTTGGAGAATGAACATCAGGCATTTATTATTTGGCAATCAAGGAGGCACTGTGATTTGGGAAGATGGCATTTTGAGTGTAAGAAGATGCATCATGTGTATATGTACAGATCCCCTAATGAAATTTCAGTTTATGTCTTTCAAGGAAGGGGGAAGACAGTGCACAGTTTTGAAAGTGGGCAGGGCTAGCCAGGAGTAAATAATTGCAGAACTGGGTCATTTAATCAAAGTCCCTGACAGTGTAGGAGTTTATAAATAAATCATCCCTGATAGGTGCCCATCCTGCTACCTTCTTGAATGTGACAAAGAAATTGTGGCAGTAGTCCTTACAAGACATCAGACAGTAAGCAAAGGATAGAACTAAGGTGGAGAGTGATATCTGCTGAGATTTTGTGGCTCTCCCCCTTCCATTCTCCAGAAATACTGGAATGGACATAAGGTTATATCTGATAGACCCACCAATTAGGCACTACCCAAGAATTAAGGAATCTTTCTCTGACATCACTCTCATTTGATACAGCTGTGCTACAGCAAATGTGGTGTCACATCCTGAGTATATTGCTCAGTGCAAATATATAACTGGACAGTTTATCTGTACAAATAACTAAACAGTTTTTAACATACACAACACAGACACTAAAGGGTTCCTATTTCACACGTCACAACAAATCTGTTACTGTGTTTCCCCAAAAATAAGACAGTGTCTTATATTATTTTTTGCTCCCAAAGATGCACTAGGTCTTATTTTCAGGGGATGTCTTATTTTTTGCATGAAGAAGAATTCACATTTATTGTTGAACAAAAAATGGGCATGCCTCCAAACAAAAACTGTGCTAAGTCTTACTTTTGGGGGAGGCCTTATATTTAGCAAAACCTCTACTAGGTCTTATTTTCAGAAGATGTCTCATTTTAGGGGAAACAGGGTATTACTCATTATGATACATTTGGATTATAACTTTATGCATATAATATGTACTTGCTTTATTGTGTTTAGTGAGTTTTCCTTTTGAGTAGACATATAGGAATCCTCCTCCTCCTGGACACACACACACACACACACACACATATACTCAAGAAGAACTTGGCTTCAAAAGTAAGTTATATATTGATGAAGTACTTTCTCTTTTATTTTTATTATGCTATGTTCTTCATATACAGTGAAAGGTAATCTACATGACTCCAGCACTCATATACTTTCTTTACAAAAACTGTAATTTTTCTCTGCATGAGCTGTGAACAAACTTGGTTCTACAGTCAACTGAATTTGTGCAGCTTTCACAACTATTACTCTGCAGACTTTGGGGCTAAACAGACTACCCCTTTGGAGCAGACTGCTACCGGCCCTTTCAGCGCTGGATCAGGGCCATGGCAACTACATGCCGTGGCCCTGATCCAGCCACAATGCTAAAAGGAACAGCAAAATGCTGTTCCATTTTGTGCCAGGGGAAAAGTGCTTTGCTGCCACAGTGGCACTTTCTGGAGGTCCTTTTGGTACTGGGTCATAGCGCCAAAGGAGTGCTGTGATGGTATCTGCTGTGCAGTTGGGTGCATGATGTGATGGCACCATTAGGGCACTCAGGGCATGTGTTGTGCGCATGCCATGCCCCCACTCTTTCCCAAGGCCAGCACATAATGCTGGTCTGTACAGTCTATTGCCTAGGTTTTTGTGTTTGTTTGTCCCCCCCCCCCCCCCCCCGGTCCTTTGGCAAGAAATTTAGGAGAGTTGCATTATTTCCCTCTGAATGTTCTCAAACTGACAGAAACACAGATTCCAGCTACTAGTAGGAAATTGGGAAGTACTCATTAAATCCCTAGTACACAGTGCAAACAACAAAGTCATGTAGCACTTTAAAGACTGGCATATTTTATATGGTTTAAGCATTTGTGAACTGCAAGCTCACTTGGAACTGATGAAGTGAACTACAGGAGACGCCAATCTTTAATGCAAAACTCCTTGTTGTTTTTGAGAAAATAATTCTGGATAAAATAACTTCAAGTGATACAAATGTTTTTTTTTTATATAGTATGAATGATTCAGTACATTGTGGGCATTCCTTGGCTGCCACTTGGTGGTGAGGAGCATAAAAAACTGCCACTCCAAAATCTAGAATCACAACTGAGTAAACTCTGAACCCTTGCTTTCCTTTGGTCATCCCAGAACTATTTACAAAATTGCTCTCAGTTGGCATAACCATGCAAAAAATTTGAAGTTTCCAACACAGGAATACATCTTTCTGTGGCAAATGAACTGAAAGGTATTTCACAAGAGTATTTTCACTTGGCATAGTTGTTAGAATGCTTCTCCCCTGATCTAGTGATTGGGGAAGGGACCTTTGCTGGATTCTCAGAGGAGAGACCAGCACATTAAAATTAACGGTGCTCTTTCTGCAGGCCTTTAAGAAAAAGGCAGGGGCAGGACTGAGTCTATTGAGGCCTGCCCACCCAGCTCTCTCAATTCTCCAAAGCACTGGCCCACCCTCCTGCATCAACAATCAGTGTGAAAAGTATTGCCTGGTCACTTTGCGGTTGGGTAGGAATTTCCTTCCCTTTCCAAGGGTTTCTTGCCTACCCCACAATGTTTTTTTGTGGGGGGGGGGGGGGAACTGAGACAATTAGAAACAGGTTCTGCAGCATAGGTGGGAAGAGATAGAGGTTCAGGTGAACACCTTCAGACCATCCTAAAGGGGGAAGGTATGTCTCTGGAACTGAGTTTTAAGTCTTGTGACTAAACAGGAGGGGAAAGAGACTTGCCTTGGGGCTGGCCTGAGGTTTAAACCCTCACTTAAGTCTTGTGAGTTAAGTGGGAGAGTCTTGGGTAGGCCTTCCAGATGCGGGCTGGCCAGGAAGCAACCCAGTTATGGATTGCCCTTGTGGCTCAGGTGTTTTGTCCAGGGGAATCTGCGGATTTCATCTGGGAGCAGACCATCCACCAGCTGTCCCCACATGCGGTTACTCCCACCCTGTTCCTGTGGATCTTGAAGAAATAGAGTTAAATAAGTTGAATTAAAGTTGCCCATTTTATAACCCATTTCTCCATGTCTAGTCTAATTATTCACTGGGCTGGTCAGCAAATAACCATGTGGAAAAGAGAACTCTCTTTGCTATCAGATATACAGCTGTAAAGTTTGTTTGTGACTTCACAAATGTACAAATACAAATTCCTGTAAGGCCCTCCTGGACATACACTGACCACACCTCGAAGACTATTAATCACTTACATCAAAACATGTTTTGTCCCACTTTGGTTCAACTGCATTATGAGAGAAAAGGCATTTTTAATACCATAAAAGACCATGTGTTTAGTCAGTCAAGGAAGATATGCCTTTGCCATTGCAATTGTGGATGCTGCAGAAATGCCCCTCTGGCTGATGTCAAGCTTGGGAGTTAGCATGACATTCACTGTCTTGCTTCACAACCTGAAGTGCACTATCTGACTCTTGGACTGGCAGATCTAATAAACTCACATCTTTGGTTAGAGAGACAAAGCAACTTGTTACACAGGAATCTTAAATAAATCACACTGCAATTACTAGTGAATCCTCCTTTTAGTATCTGATCAAGGGAAAAGCAAAAGAACAATTTTGATACACATCTCTATTTTTCATTAAAACCAAACAGAAAAATAAAGGGAGAGGGAGGAGAAAATTATTTTTATGTTATGCATTCAAGAGCAAAGATGAAGGAGATTCTTAAGTGCAGGGATATGACTGCTATGCTATTCACTTGGAATGCTTCTTTCTCCCATTCTCCACCTCCTCTCTCTACATATTCTACATGGGCATCAAATGTGCCCTATCATGTGTGAAGACTGTGTGCCTATTTTGCTCTAATGAGATAATGGGTTGAAAAGCTGCTGGGTGAAAAAGCCTAAGAATACATATAAAAAGAGAAATAGTTGCTCTTTGAAAGCCATTAAGACACACTGGATAGACACAGTGAGTTTTGGTATGTACTCTAGGGAGGAATTTCATTTGGTCTGCATTTTAAAGTGACCCAGTATAATTCCCACTTCCAGGGGGAAAATACAAATTGGAATGAACAGAATTATCAGTTCACACTTCTCATAATTTTGCAGTACATTTATCAACACACACACACACACACACTTAGTAGCATACAAAATGCAAGGTAGGGAAATAGATTTACAAAAATAATCATGGATGTTTGGGTTATTATTAAGCAACATAAGGAGGTGAAAACAGACAGAACTGTTATAACTGAATGCCTGTAAAACCTGAAGGGAACTGATGTCATAATCTTACTGGACAACTGCATGAATTTGAGTTGGTTGCAACCAGACAATATTAATATGTACTTTATTGTAGGTTGATAGCAAACTGAAATTATTACTGACACAGTAATTTATCTAAATCAAAACATTATTCACAATATAGAGCTAAGGGAAGCATTTCTTGTTCTGAATGAGTCAATAAGATGAAAGAGGGATACTATTATTGTACTGCAATTGTTCTAAACATCAGCAATAGGACCACAGTTGTCTTTCCCACCGACCAGAACTCATGTCCAAAAGCAAAGCATCATGCAAACAGATGGCATAAATAGGTATTCCTTGTTTCTCCATGTTTTTAGTACAAGAGCCATGGCAAAGAATGCACCCTTATATCCATTTCAAAGAAGTGGATATAACACAAAGGAGTTTATCACACTGCCCTTCTCTGTCCTTTCCTCCCAGCTTGGGCATGGGATAAAACTTTTAAGCATAGATTTTATAACAAACCTCTGTGCCCAGGCTGGAGGCATCCCATAAATCATCATGGCATTCCACACCTGATCCAGACTTCTCCCACATTTTTTTTTTAAAAGAATGGGATTTTCCCATTCGTTTAAAAGTAAAGCAAAAGTCCAGATTGGGTACAGATTGCTTAAAAGATTTCATCCCATGCCTAGATCTGGAGGGAAGGACAGAAAAGGTCAGTGTAATACATGCCTATGAGATTTACTTCTGAGTAGACACATACAGGTGTGTCCTCTAAAACTATGCAACAGAGTTAAGTAATGCCTGTTGCTTCACTGTACTCATTTGGAATAATCCCATACACACAAAGTGAATTATGCAGTGACTGTAACATCAATTAGTTCTTCCACAAAGAGCCATCATAGTATAGTGGTTTGAGCATTGGATTGGAGATCAGGGCTCAAATCCTTGCTCATCACAAAAACCCACTAGGTAATCTTGAGCAAGTTACACTGTCTCAGCCTCAGAGGATGACAATGACATACCACCTCTGAAGAAACCTGCCAAGAAAATGCTATTATAGGTTAGTTTTGTGTCGTATGCCTTCAAGTCATTTCTGACCTATGGCAACCTATCATGGAGTTCTCTTGCAAGATTTGTTCAAAGGAGATTTGCCATTGCCTTTTGCTGAGGCTGAGAGTATGTGACTTGCCCAAAGTCAGCCAATGGGTTTCATAGCCAAGCAGGAATTGAACCCTAGTCTCCAGATCATAGTCCAGTGCTCAAACCACTGCACCACATTGGCTCACAAAGCTTTACCTTAAGGTCACCATAAGTCAAAAATGACTTGGATGCACCGGAGGAGGAGGAGGAGAGTAGTAGTAGTAGTACATGATAACACTAAGGATGAAGAACTTGTAGCCCATAAGGACATAAACCCTAGCCAGCATAACCAACAGAACTTCAGTCCAGCAACATCTGGAGTGCCTCACTTTACCCACCTATAATGGCTGTTAACCTTTTTAAAAAATATCAAAATATCTACAGTGGGACCTTGCCATCCACAGGCTTGCCATCTGCAGATTTGAGCATCTATATAGATAGCTAGCCCTGTTGTCCCAAATGGTGGCACAAAAATGTAGCCATGCACATGTCACACAGCCATTAGGGACAATGGGACTTGAGGTCACATGTTTTTTCATATCTGTTTGCGGGGGGGGGGGGGGGAGGAGGGGGAGAACAGATCCCTTGTGGATACTAAGGCCCTACTGTATTATTTTTCTAGTCCAGCAATAAATCCCATCAAAATAAAGAATGATAAATAGATCAATAAATAGATTGTGAGGGCGGGGACTTTGATCTTCAGCCTGTGATATGTTCTAAAATAAAAGTTCAGAGGTGTACTTTTAAAAGCCAGGATTACAGAACTCACATGTATTTCAAAAGAAGTCTGCTTTAAAAAAAACCCTACTTTGCTCTTTAGATGAAACACTCTACTGTATGTAAGAACTAAGAAAGCTTTGCATCCAAAAAAAGAGAGAAAGATGGGGGGGGGGGACTGGAGGTGATTCTATTGTATGGGAAGAGAAGAATAAACTGACAGCCTGATCTAAGAAGGGGGGGGAGATACTGTATAACTCTGAATTCCTCATGCATGGGCAAAATAAATTTTTAGTGCCTCACATTGAATTTTGTACAGCAAGCAAATACTATAAATAGGAAGAAAGCTGTGTGGAGTGGCATTCACAATGTGCACTTCTAATTTGAAAGCTTATTATCTGTTGAACTGATCAAGCAATACAGAAGAGGGAATTGAAAATGTTTTCCCGCAGAAGGCTAGTACTTATTTATTGGGCTCATAAAATACAATGTCCCAGAATATTTGGGACTATGCTGTGTGTTTGGTGGTTGTTCTATTAATTTTAGATTAACCATTCAAAAAGTCATATGTACCCTATACAGTTCAGTAACTTTACATTTAAAATTAAGGAATGTCTACCCAAGCACTACAAAAAGTGATTTTGGAACAGTGAATATGTCATTTGCAGAAAGTAAAATTTTTACAGTACGAGAATAAAGCTGATAGTGGAAGACAATGGCTGGGATCAAGTTAGTTTCCAGAAAAACACAGAAGACATTTTGCCTGTCTTTCTCCCCAACCCTAGGCTCATCATGCTTTCAGAGTATAACCCACTGTTCAGTAATAGTAGGGCAGGGTTCACTCAAATAAAACAGGATAACTCCCATCCACGGCTGCAGTAACATTTCCCCTCCATACACAAATTCAAATCACAAATAATTTCCAACCATTAGTATACATTTTCTTTGTGTATTCACTTAATTGTTCACTTAAATTTGTATAAAAATACAACTTCTGCAACAGCCCATTGGATGCATTTAATAATTCAATAAGTTATTGTTTAATATAAATATTTTTAAAAAATTGAAAGGATAAGTATTTGAGATGGATTTCACAGTTCTTCCCACAGAGTTGATGTCTCTTTTGATCCTCTTGAGTGGCTGTAATATTTGGCCCATTTGAATGGTAATAGTTAAAAAGAAATGTTCTTTCTGATCAAGAGAAACCCTTAAGTCCCTCATGAGAAGCCTTTTCAGGGAGGAAACAGACAGACTACTCAGCATATATACATATAAGAGAACTAAGCATGTTTACAATATTACTTAACCATGGGCTGTTGCAGCAGTTGTATTTTTATACAAATTTAAGTGAATAATTAAGTGAATACACAAAGAAAATAATTAAAAACCTTCCCAATAATCAATGTAAACAATATTATTTATATATACCAGTAATATGTACTAAGAGAACAGTTCTATCCCTTCAGAGTGAAAGAGAGGGAGGAACTGATATACTTTCTGTCAAGAGCACATAGGTAACAATTTTATAGTATGCTCCAGTTACTCTTAGTAATTACTCAAATAACAGTGTGGGTTACAATAGTAACACATGAAGCTGCCCATATATGTGCTGCATCTATGCTGCAGAATTAATGTAGTTTGACACCACTTTAACTGCCATGGATCAATGTTATGGAATTCTGGGATTTGTTGTTTTGTGAGATATTGCCAGCATTGACATACCAGCTCAGTCACATTTCTGGAGATGTGTATTTTCATCAAGTGATATGGCTAGGTCTGCACTAGGTCCATCCCCAAAGGCTTTAGGGGTCTGATTCTCCAATGGTGCTCAGGCCTAATGCCTTCTTTGATGTCATCACTGGTCTTTCAGCCTCTGAATATGTGTAGAGTTACTGCTAGATTCTGACATCATATGGACCAGTGTTGAAGTGAATAGGTATTTGTGACTGCTTAGAAGTACAATACATATATTTGTGTCAAACTACATAATATACTAAACATGTAAAATGAATTTCAAGCTCACTTAAGAGAATATACATGCGGCCCTGATGAGGGTCAGTGTGCAGGGGCAGGGGAGATTTAGACCCTGGGATGTGAAGATGTTTTTAAAAAACAACTTTGGGCCATGGGTTTTAGCTTCCTGCTTTGTAGAGTTTGATCCCAAAACAAGGGGCAGAACAGACCGCTGAGAAGGGGTAGTTTGAAGCTGCCCCTGAGAAAGCCGGATTGGGGCTGCAGCAATGGAATGTTGCAGCCCCAATCTGCCTTTTTGCTGGCAAAAATCCAGCGTTTCCTGCCCTGCCGCGGCTTTATGGCACTCTGGCATCTAAATGCCATGCCGCCGGAGCACTTGGAGGCCAATTGCCATACAGACAGCTGGGTGAGGTGAAACCAGATTTTGGGCCTCATGGGGGCATGCATAGTGATTATGCCAGGCCCCAAGTTGGCTGGAAGCCAACTTTTCAAGCAGGTCTGTACCAGACCTAAGGTAACTGTAGGTCTGGACTTAAAGCAACAGGTTCTTGGAGCATTTCTTTTCTACTTTGAAAACTGTCCTGGCTAGTCTAAGTGATAAATCAAGGTCAGCACCAGCCAATGACACCCTGGCTACAAAACATACAAAAACACAATTCTTTTCTACAGCTTGACTAGGCCAGCTGGGTTGTTTGAAGCACTGCCAAAATTTAGGGGAAGCTACTCTTGCATTTAGTCTTTAGTCCTACAAAGACATTTGCCTTCCACACTGCAGAAATAAAGCAGTTTGACACTACTTTAACTGTCAAGACTCCATCCTGTGGAATCATGGGGTTTGTTTTTGGTGAAGCATTCAGCTTGTTCTGTCCGACAGCTCTGTAACCTCACCAAACAACAAATCCTAGTATTCTATAAAATAATGTCAAAGAGGTGTCAAACTGCTTTATTTCTGCAGTGTGGAACCACCAGAGAGATCTTCACTTAAGGAGATTACTTTCTCCTGAGGAACCTCCTACTTCTGAACAGCCTTCTCCAGGCAAGCCTGTTTATTTACTCAGGGTTACTCCTGTGAACTAAGAGGTTTTCAGACTCCTCATTTAATTTTGGTACAATGCTGCCTGCATCCAGGTGTCGTCTCCTGTACTCATCAGGTTCTGGATCCATAAGCTGTTGGTGAGTGGGAATAGTGACACCATTCCCCTCCCAAGACTCATCATTCAGTAAATTCCGAAGGCTCAATTTCCATAGGCAGCAGTGGCATATATAGCCAGAAACATGCACATCAACCAAGAGTGCTCCAAGACTGTATTTCTAATCTGAATTGGAAGTGTCCATCCTGTTACAGCTAGTCCAAACTCCAGGTCACTTCATATTCACCTCTACATCTGGTTTCAGGGGATCTGTTTTCAGATGGTATTGGGAAGACTAAACAGAGATGCAGGGGGATGGCAGAAGACTGAATGAAAATGAAAAGAGAAAGTTGGACACAATAAGCAACAATGTGCATCTGAGAAATTGTGGGGAAGGAGTCGATAAATGAACAGCTATCTTTCTAGTAAGCAAGTGCATTGTATGTGCTCACTAGATAGTAGCCTGTTGCCTGTCCTCGGCCAGGCTAATAGTCTACAAAACATTACTATACCTCCTATATCAGATCTGGGTATTTGTGAAACACTTGATGTATGGGTTGAAATTCTCAAAGAGCTTGATTACAACGTACATGCACATATTTCACTGAAAGGATGTCATCTATTGTATGCAAACACTTCCTATAGAAAATTGCCCCACCCCGTCGTCTTGTTGCAAACTGATTTTACACCTTGTTCTAAGGTAGCATTGCTATGCTTAGTTTGGTCACCCAGCTGAGGTGACGGTCCATGAAAAAGTGGAGTCATATTGAACAGAACCTGCCAAAACTAGTGGGTGAATTATTATGGGTACATCCCATAACAGCAGAACCCTAGGAATGTTTACTCAGAGGCACAGTTCTATGGGTGTTTGCTCAAACTAAATTCAGTATGCCACCTTACTCTGCTATGCAAGGATAAATCAAAGACTGTAGGAAAGAACAGATGAGTAAACTAGAGAAATGTAGCTGATCCATGTGAAATGCTGGAAGGCAATAAAAATCAAGGAATTGCTATTCTTCTCTTACAGCTGCTCTCCTGCTGCCATTGAACACCTTGGTGTGAAGCCTGGGGGTTCATTGGCACCACAGGAGGTGCCTGCTCCCTCATGTGCATTGTTCAACAAGCTGATTATCATCTGAATAATAAAGCAAACTGACTATATATTTCTTTTGCTAACAAGGCCTCCTTGGTTAAAATCAAAAGTTTAATTTTTAGCAGTTGCTTGTTTGTGAGCCTGTGTGGTGTAGTGCTTTGAGTGTTGAACTGAGAATCTGGAGAGCAAGGTTCAATTCCCTGCTTGGTGATGAAACCCACTGGGTGACCTTAGGCAAGTCACATGTTCTCAGCCTCAGGGGAAGACAATGGCAAATTGTCTCTGAACAAATCTTGCCAAGAAAACCCCATGATAGAGTCACCTTAGGGTCACCATAACTCAAAAATGACTCAAAGGCACAACAACAAAACCTATTTGAAGCTGGCTTCCTTTGCAGCAATAGGCCCTGAATACAAATGTGGACATAAAAAAAAAATATGAATCATAGAAATTCAGGCAAGGATTCATACAACCATACAGTTGGAAGATACAACAAGGGCCATCCAGTCCAACCCTCTGCTTTGATCAAATCTCAATCAAATAATCCCCGACAGATGGCCATGCAGCCTCTGTTTAAAGACCTCCAAGGAAGGAAACTCCACCACTCTTGGAGGGAGTGTGTTCCACTGTCAAACAGTTCTTACTGTAAGGAAGTTCCTCCTAATGTTGAGGTGGAATCTCTTTTCCTATAGCTTGCATCCATTGTTTGGGGTCCTGTTCTCTGGAGCAGCAGAATACAAGCTTGCTCCCTCCCCAATATGAAATTCCTTCATATATTTAAACAGGGCTAACATATCACCTCTTAACCTTCTCTTCTCCAGGCTAAACATACCCAGTTCTCTAAGTCGTTCCTCATAGGGCATGGTTTCCAGACCCTTCAGCATTTTAGTCACCCTCCTTTGGACATGCTTCAGTTTCTCCGCATCCTTTTTGAATTGTGGTGCCCAGAAATGGACACAGTATTCCAGGTGAGGCCTGACCAAAACAGAATAGAGTGGCACTATGACTTCCCTTGATCTACACACTATACTTCTATTGATTCAGCTTAAAATAGCATTAGGATTTTTAGCTGCTACATAGTACTGTTGACACTGTTCATGTTATGGTCTCCTTGGACTTCTAGATCCCTTTCATGTGTAGCCTTGTTAAGCCCAGTGTCCCCCATCCTACACCTATACATTTCATTTTTCTGCCCTAAATTTAGTACCTTATATTTCTGTGTGTTGAAATTCATTTTGTTAGCTGTGGTCCAGCTTTCTAATCTATTGAGGTCATTTTGAATTTTGATTCTGTCTTCTAGGGTATTAACTACTCCTACTTATTTATTGTCATCTGCAAATTTGATAAGCATGACCATCTTGATAAAGATGTTGAATAGCACTGGGCCCAGGACAGAACCCCATGGCACCCCACTGGTCACCTCTCTCCAGGATGAAGAGGAAACATTGCTGAGCACCCTTTGGGTTCGGACAGTCATCCAATTACAAATCCATGTAACAGTTTACTTGTCTAGGCCACGTTTTACAAGTTTGT
Source organism: Urosaurus nigricauda (assembly GCA_034509955.1). Lineage (NCBI taxonomy): Eukaryota > Metazoa > Chordata > Lepidosauria > Squamata > Phrynosomatidae > Urosaurus > Urosaurus nigricauda. The sequence continues at coordinate 66,828,132 of JAOEGL010000003.1, forward strand.
TTGCAAGAATATCATGGGGAACCTTGTCAAAGGCCTTAATGAAATCAGGATATGCTATATCCACAGCATTCCTATCATCTGCCAAGCTGGTCATTTAAAAAAAATAGAGAGAGAGAAAGAGAGAGATTAGATTAGTTTGGCAAGACTTGTTTCTCGGAAACTCATGTTGACTTTTTGTAATTATGGCATTTCCTTCTGAATATTCACAAAACTGTTTCCTGATATTGATGTCAAACTAACTTGGCGATAATTGCTGTGATCCTCTTTTTTTCTCCCTTTTGAAGATGGGGAAAACCTTTGCACTTCTCCAGTCTGCTGGTACTTCTCCTGTTCTCCAGGAGTTCTCAAAGATTATTGCCAACTGGCTCCAAGACTACAATTGTCAGTTCTTTTAATACTCTTGGATACAACTTATCTGGTCCTGGAGATTTATATTTATTTAGATCAATGGTTCTCAGCCTTCCTACTGCCAGAACCCTTTAATGCAGTTCCTCTTATTGTGATGGCCCTCAACACAAGAAGCGGTGTCTCCATTCCTAAAACCATCTGAAAACCATCTGAAATATGTTTTCCAGTGGTCTTAGGTGACCCCTGTGAAAAGGGTCATTCGACCCTCACTCCCAAAGGTGTCGTGACCCACAGGTTGAGAACAGCTGATTTAGCTTAACCAGGTATTCCTGTACTATCTCTTTACTTATTCTGTGCTGCATTCCTCCTATTCTGTCGTCTGCTCCATTTTCCTCAGGTTGAGCACCCTTTTCCATTTGTGAGAAGACTGTCACAAAGGAGGTGTTAAGTAGCTCTGCCTTTTTTCTGGTCCCTGGTAGCATTTCACCATCTCCTCTGTGCAGTGACCCTACCATTTCCTTCTTCTTCATTTTGCTATGGATACAACCAAAAACATCCTTTTTGTTGTTCTTAACCTCTCTAGCAAGCCTGAGTTCATTCTGCACTTTAGCTTTTCTGGCTTTAGCCATACATATGCTCACCATTTGATTGAATTCCTCTTTGATGATTTCCCCTTTTTTCCATTTCATATATATGTTCCATTTAAAACTTAGCTCCATTGACACCTCACATTTTTCCTCCTTGTTGGAACAGTTTGAAATTGTGCCTTCAGTATCTCCCTTTTGAGAAACTCCCATCTGTCCTGAACTCCTTTCTCTTTTAGTATTCCTGACCACTGGATTACCACCAGTATTTTCCTGGGTTTACTGAAATCAGCTCTCCTAAAGTCTAGAATGCGTCTGACTATGCCTGGCTTCTCCTTTCCCCTGTATAACAAACTCCAGGAGAACAAGATCATGCCTACCTAAGGATCTCACCACTTGCACTCCATTGAACAAGTCATTCCTGTTGGTTAGAATCACCTTGAATAATTAAAAAAAATGTTTGCCATTAGGTGTGTGCTTCTGCCATCAGTTATGTAGAATTAGGCTGCTAGCCCCACCCCCAGTGACCCACAGATTTGTAACTGGTTGACTGGCCGCACCCAAAGGTTGCTCAAAAATGGTTCCTTTCCTTCCTGGAGAGAAGTGACAAGTGGGGTGCCACAGGGTTCTGTCCTGGGCCCAGTGCTATTCAATATCTTTATTAATGACTTGGATAACAGTATTGGGGGCATAGTTATCAAATCTGCAGATGACACAAAATTAGGAAGAGTAGCTAATACACCAGGGGACAGGATCAAAATTCAAAATGACCTGAATAGACTAGAAAGCTGGGCCAAAGCTAACAAAATGAAATTCAACACAGAGAAATTCAAGGTTCTGCACTTAGGGCGGAAAAATGAAATGCACTGATATAGGATGGGGGACACCTCGCTGAACGAGACCATATGTGAAAGGGATCTAGGAGTCCAAGTAGACCATAAATTGAACATGAGTCAACAATGCGATGCAGCATCTAAAAAGGCCAATACAATTTTCGGCTGCATCAATAGAAGTATAGGGGCTTTCTAGATTGGCAAAAAGAAGTGTGTTCATGGTGCATGAAACTCTAGCCTTTAGATGAGAAAAAGGGAAAGTGTGCCATGAAAACTTTTTTGTTTTTTTTTTGTTTTTGTTTTATTTTTATTTTAATTTTATTTTTTTGCATTTTAGGGGAGAAGAAGCACCTTTAAAAAGGTGCTGGTTATCCCAGCTTCTTGTTTAAAAACTGCGGAACAGCGCAGCTCTGTCTAAAGGCTGTTGTGCAGCTGCTAAGCATTAAGGAAAAAGCAACTTCATGTCACACTTTCCTGCCAATCTAGAAAGCCCCATAGTGTCTAGGTCATCTTTGTCTCTAGATATTGTAGACAGCAATTCCCAGCAGCCCAACCAGCATAAGCTAATAGTGAGGAATCCTGGAAGTTGCAATCTGACAACATCGAGATTTCTCTTGTCCTCAGTCCAGGTTATGCATTAGAACAATCAAACATATTTCTGATTGGAGTTGGAGTCCAATTATGGGGTGCAACAAACTTCCCTGAAGAGGCAGCTTGAAACCATACTTATGAAAGCTGGTCTGGGGCCACAGTAACCACATGCCACATCCCCAACCCAGCTTTTTGCCAGCACAAAAATAAGAGGCAAATTGCCTCTCCTTTTTGAGCTGACAAAAAGCTGGCTTTTCCAGTGCTTCCGTGGCTTTGTGGTGCTTCTGTGGTGTCCAGTGTGTAAACGCCATGCTGCCAGAGTGTCGCAAAGCTGGTCAATGTGCAGCTAGGCAGGTGGCATGACGTCTAAATACTGTGCTCTCATGCCACCCTGAATCCAGTGCAAAGGGAGGGACACAGATTTTGTTCCACTGATCTCACTGGTAATTAATGGCCTCCTCATAAACATCTTCATGATAAATGAAACACACAGTTGAAAAAGGTTAGTCCCAAAAATAATAATTTTCCAGTTGCAAAATTGCAGTTTATCAATATACTGATAAAAATATTCAGCAATGTCTCAGATCAGAAGATGCAGGAAACAGGCTATGTTCATATTATTTAGTGGTCACAATTCCTTTCTGAGCTGAACATTTGATAATCCAAAGCATCCCTTCAGTCAGCGGGTGAAGATCCTCCACAAAACATAAATTATAATTAGATACAAACTCCCACTGACTTTACAGCTATACTTGATGGCTAACAGCTATACCTGCCACTAAAAACATTCCTTATGAGTACCTTTAAAGTCTTAAGATTGAAGATAACTGTTGGATCACCACAGTAAATATTTTATCATAAGCGGGGTGTTTCATTTTGATGCTTAATCCTGTTTAATGAAAAATAATGCATTTTTCTGTTCTGCCTTCACAGTTTTAAGCTGTAAGTCAAGCAATGGCTTCCTACATATAATTTGAACTTGAGCTGATCCTCAGATACATAAAACAAAGCTGTGCATACCTCTCTGGATGATTGAGGCCTTTGGTGGGCACTTAGTGAATGTCTGATTGCAATTAATTGCCAACACCTCCTTTTTCAAGAGCTTTCCAGTTCAAATGCATATTCCCCCCAGCCCCAGGTAAAAGCAATAGCTTGCTTTATTTAACAATGAATAAACACTGCCATCTTCTGTCTGTGTTGTTGTTTTAGTGGCCTGAAATGCTGTTAAGGCTCAGATGGTATAACTAAGATCTCTGTATGCTGTGAATGTAGATAGCAAATCAGTTTTCAAAATTTTGCAGTCAACATATAGCAGGTGGTATCACTGGAACACACAAAAAGAGTGAACAACATTTTGAGGCACATACAGGATAATTTTAAAATGTTGCTGTATGATAATGATAATGATGATGATTTGGCTTGGAATGCAGGAAACATGATGAAAGGTGGAAATGCTATGCTCTGTGTCCATATGCCTTCAAGCACACTGTAGTTCTCCTTTGGAAGTGGTAGTGAAGACTTTTGTCTTGCATCTGAAAAATATATCTTCTTTTTTTCTAGGCTGCCTAGCAGAGTCTTCCAGAAAATGAAAGACATAAGAAAATAAGAAATTTGGAGTTTTGGGATGTTAACATTTTCTTCTTCTTCAGCCAAGGAATACAACATGGCATATGAATCTCTGCCTGTTCTATTTTATATTCATTCAACATTGGGAAATTGATTAGATGAGGAGAATTGGCCTAAGCATCATCCAAAAGCAGGATCTCTCTAGTTTGTCTTTTATATTATTCCAGGAAATGACATCCACACACACTGGAATTCAGATTTTTTTTTTAAAAGATTTTCGTATTTCCCCTCTCTTTTAATATTAACTCAGTAATATCTTACCTTTTACTGTTCTTTCTTGCAGGAAGGAGGGGTAATAGTGGTAGCTGTCAATGAGAAAAAGACCAGGCAGGTGAAAATGATCAAGAAAATCCCATGTAGACCTTCCATCACTTCACTCCAACCTCGGAGCCATTGGATATTGACAATTTAATTTGGTTTGAGTTGACCTTGTAGCAGTTTAATAAAACAAAAGCTCCAGCTTTGCAAAACACAACCACATTTTTCTTCAATTCTATGTGAGGTCAAGTGGAGCTCACCTTTCATGTCTCACCAGGTACCAAATACTTCCAGACAGTTACTCTTGTCTGCCTCTTATTTATTATCACTTCATGGGATAATATTATTATCACTTCTTGCTTCCTCTTTAGTCAATATATCTGTCTTCTCTTTCTGGAATTTAACATGCAAATTGTTCCCATCAAAAACTTACAGGCCAATAATTCCTTTCTCTTCTCCAGCACAACAGATCCTACATGTGCAGTGTTTTATATGTCCATCAAAAACCAATTCAGACGAATCCCTTAAATTATTTTGTTTTGCTCGGTGTATAGAGGGGTATTTGGGGGAGAGTAACATTTTGTTTTCTGCTGAGAGTGTTGGGAACAATGTCCCTTTAAGACAGTATACAATAGTTTGTATGGCTGTAAATGAGATGTAACACCAGGTTTCAATCCTCAGTCATTACCATTGTATGTAAGTGCTCTAAAACCCAAGGCAGGTGTGGGTTGGAGAGGAGTTTGTGTGTTCTTTGTACAGAGTGAATTTACTGTATATCAGACAGTGAATGTTGGAGTGAGTCACAGGAGATTTGGTGTATAACTTGTACATATTGAAACAAGTGATAAAAACCTCTGAGGACTTTTGGACAAATGATTTGGAAATATTGCCAAATACTACTAAGTTTGAGCTTCTGCACTCTGCTGTGTAAATAGCTACTGTTGAGGCCAAGCACCTCAGACAGTGCTGATAGTTGGCTTCTCTAGTGGGCCTAGTTTTTTGTTTTTGTTGCTGCATGCCTGCAGGACATAGAAGAAAACCAACAGAGAGAGGGGCTAAGGGAGCTTGTACTAAGTAGAAATTAATAACTGGGGCAACTTGAAAAATAAATAGATAACTTCAAAGAAAAGAATATCTGATTTTCATATCCAAAGTCCAGTTGCTCCCCAGATGAGATTGGTCCATTGATCATTAGCTACTGCTAACCTGCAATTTAAGAAGGGGGTTCTTTGTCATAATCCAAATTGGAGGATTAGAATGTATAGAGAACTTGTTGTGCAGGCTTAATTTTCTGTATTTGTAGGGATCTCAAATTTATTGCTAATCCAGCAGGATTTGAGATCCCCACAAATACAGAAAATAAAGTTTATATAACTGTTTACAATTCTTTCCTCCTATTCTGGAAATAAGTATAAGGAAGGGCTTCCACTTCCAGATTCTTTACCCACTCCAACCTGAATCATGGCAAAGAAACTTCTTGAGCTGCTTTGACTTTGGGCATTTTTTTCTTCTCCAACCTCAGCAGTTGCTTGCCATAGCCAGCCACTTTAGCCTCCATTTGATCTCCACTTAAGAATGTGTCTTGGGAACAGCTAAAGTCACATTAAATCTTAGAAGATTATCACACCAGTGCTTACCATGGGGTAAATTGCCTCTAAAACATTGAGGAAGTGTGCATGTGTGAAAGCCTGGCACGCTTCCTCAAAACCAGGGAACCGTCAGCTCCCCTCTAGTGTCACTGAATTGTTTGTGGAGGGGCAATTTCCTCTGAATGCAATGTTTCAGTTCAGAGGAAATTCCTTCTCCCCAAATGATTCAGTTATGCTGGAGGGGAGCTGATGATTTACTGGGGCTTTTTAGATCGGCAGGACATGAAGTGTGACATGAAGTTGCCTTTTCCTTAATGCTTAGCAGCTAGACTGCAAGCCCCAGGTATGCATTTAAAAGATACAGGGCTGCTAGACTGAGGGGTTTAGGAACGACTTATCTGAGGTCTTTTCTGTGGCTCAGCAGCTACATGGGAAGCTGTCAGAACGCTACAAACACAGGCGGAGCAGCTACATGGGCGGCAATGAACGCGGCTTTTAGCCGCACTTTAATTTTTTTTCCCTTGCCGGCAGCAAACTGCGCAATTGCACAGGTACACAATACAACGACATTATCATTGCCTGCTGGGAACTGCACAATTGTGCAATTGCGCAGTTCACAGCTGGCAAGGAAAAAAAATTTAAAAGTTCAGCGGTTTATCACTGTGGTTTCTCTGCCTTTTTAAACTGTGCCGTTGCACTGGTGCATCATGAATGAACGCCCTTATTTTGTGAAGGAATTGACATGTTATCCACAGTAGAATAACAGTAATGGCATCCCAGAGTCCCTACTGCACATGTCTAGGGTTCGGATTAGGGGTGGAGCTAGGGTTTGGGAGCTTTAAAAAATTGCGCGGTTAAACCCCAGCTTTTACACCAGCAGGGCATTGAGCGTTTTAATTAGAAGTGAACTCCACACCACGCATGCTCCCAACCCACGATCCATTATGCTCCGCACCTGGAGCACTGCCTTTAAATGGGCGCCTTAAAGAGACAGAGCCCCATTTAACTTGCCAACTACACCTTAGTCTTTAGATGCACTTGTGCTATAGCGCTCTTTTTAAAAAAAGAGTAGGGAAATCCAGCACCTTTTTAAAGGTGCTTCTTCTCCCTTAAAGTGCCAAAATAGCGTTTTCATGGCACACTTTCCCTTTTTCTCATCTAAAGGCTGGGCTTTCATGCAGCCTTCATCACACCTCTTTTTGCCAATCTAAAATGGGCCACTGATGCTAAGGAAGCACACCAGGCTTTCACACACACACACACACTTCCTAAACATTTTAGAGGTGATTTACCAGCACTTAAGCGCTGGTATGATAATCTTCTAAGATAACTGAGTTGTCCATTAACATGTCAATTTACATAAAGGTGATACTCTAAAGGCCTCTGCATATTTATGAGTGCATTGTGGCATGTAATGGAGATTCTTGCGCACAAAATCCATGCCGGATAGAAGCAGGTTGTAAGCATCAGTGACAGATCTTATCACACTGCCCAGTGTCTGGGCAGTAGGCAGCCCATATCCAACCTGGGCTTCTCCAGCAACTTTTCAAGAATAGGAAAATTCCTTTTGTGAAAAGCTGCCAGAGAAGGCTGGGAGGAATACTGGCTGCCTACTGCCCAGGTACTGGGCAGTGTGATAAGATCCATCACTGAGTATTACACCCCATGTCTTTGCCAGCATGGATTTCGCATGTGATAATCTCCATAGTCTGTACCTGACTGGAATGTGCTGTCCCTAATCATGTCTTTTCTCATTCTCTCGTGGTGGCCTAACAGGAAGATAGGGATCGTTAGACAAGCTGTTATAGTCCATTCTGTCTGCACTCATCTACTCTCCTAGCATAGAATCAGGTCTGATAGTATGGAAAGCCTTGTTTTTGTGTACCTTCAAGTCATTTCTGACTTATGAGAATCTAAGGCCATAGGCCTACCATGAGGTTTTCTTGGCAAGATTTGTTCAGAGGAAATTTACCATTGCCTTCCCCTTAGGCATGTGACTTGCCCAAGCCTACCCAGTGGATTTTCATGGCTGAGCAGGGAAACCTGTTCTCCAGATTTATAGTATTAACACTCAAACTATTACACCATGATGGCTCTATGGAAAGCCTACTGAAATACTTTTCAGTTCAGTTAGGTGTTAACGCAATATCATTATAAGGGAGAATGAAAAGACAAAAATCAGAATTGACTGATCCCATCTAGTGCTGACATTGGATTTGCCTTCCATTGTCCACCTTGCCCTACCAGTCCTGATGTGTGCCAACCAGCACTGATGTGAGTACTCATTGGTACTAGTGGAATACTCCACCAGCAATTGCTGGCTTTGTATTACCTGAATGGAGATTCCCCATTCACACAGTGTTTCTCATCATATTTGCCTATAAAACAATTTCCCATTTTAATATTAAGACTGAAACAATATGTGTGCCAGACTGTGTCTTTTCTTGTGAAGGGAAGTTCACATATCTGTCACTGAGAGAAGAAAGAACCTTATGAATATCCACAAGGCCTTAAGGAATGGGTGAGGAATATGTCTGGCCTGAGGGACAAGTCAGTTCTGTGCAAGCATACTAGTTATCACATCCACCAACTAGCCACCTCACTGTGGTGTGCAGCCTTCAGTGTGACTATCTGTATCCCATACACTACTCACACTGCAATTGGGCATTTAAAATTTTGGAAATTACACTTCATTATAGAGGAAGTAACCAATGAACCAAGAGCAGTAGGCAGATGGATGTGTAAATAAATTGCTATGATTAGGCTTTAATTCACTTCTTGTTTCTTGTTTCCCCAGCTAATGAGATATGTACATGTATATTAAATAAGATAACATTGTGGTGACTGTTTCCATAAATAGCCCCAATCCTACTAAGGGGATTTTACCTGGGTGAGAGACTTTTAAACCTTCCTTCCAGCCATGTTGCTTTCAAATTCTCCCCCCACAAATGCTGCCCATACCAACTGGACAATTAAAAAAAAAACCAGGGAGAGAGTAATCTTTACATTATGTCCCCCTCCTGCACCCCCCCCCAAGCAGTTCCCAAGCACCCAGATCCATTAACTGGAGGCAGAAGGTGATTCACTGAATATATGAAAGGGTGATGTTAGATCAACTTCCAGCAGTAGAACTACAGTAGAGGACTGCCTGGGTGTCCTATTCTCCACAATGGCTGTTACAACATACCCTGGACACTTGGACTCTGCCTTCTGGAGGCAAAAGCATTATGCCTATTACAATGTAGGGTGCTGACCTATGCCTTTAGTATATTGTGTATCTTAACCCTCAGTGTCTAAGGCCTATAGCTTAGTTAACTATTTTGGAAAGCTATTTCCTTGCATTTGGAGAATGCATGCACACTAAGGTCTTGACAATCAATAAGCTATTTTCAGAGTGATGTCTTCATAAACAGAGCATATCTCCCACTATACTGGGTTCAAATAATGATGATTTGCATCTTCATTTCACCATGAAGAACTAATACATGAGCTATTAAGAGCCTTCCTCAGTGGTAAGTATACCCTTCTTTAAATATTCAGCAGAATCAACATTTCATTATTTCTCTGTGCCAGGTGGTCATTATAGGATATTAAGCAAGATGATGACATGATGGGGTGGATTATAAAATAATAGCTCCCTGCTGCCAATATAAAAAAGATATATCATTATTTTTCTCCACTTTGAAAGCTGACATTACTTCCCACAGTTTGTCTGTGCACAGAGGGATGGCTTGCCTCTTTGAAATGACACTATCCAGACATAGTTTATTTAGTGAGCAACAAAAGCTGGGGAAGGATGGGGACAGCTTGGGCAATCTTTTATTATAGCCAAAGACGATTATTCAAATGGCTACAAATATCACTGTAAAACAAAATGACGTCAAACCTACACTCCTTGAAAAATGGATCAAACAGCAGGCTGCATACATTTCAAAGATGAATATGGAGCCAAACTATAAAATGGTGGATACAATGGCCTCTGTTTATTCCATGCCAGCCATCCTGCCTTCTCATAGCTGGAAGGAGCAGGCAGCAGTTAAAGTAACTACATTCTTTTTAGTCTTTTACGACCATAAAATATCCTTAAACTACATCACTGTGCACATGAAAAGCTCCACACTCAGGATGTTGGCATTCAGTACTGTAGCCTTGTTATGTAAAGAGGCTGCAGAAGAATGGAAGACCAACAGCTTATCCACAAAGTACATTTCTCCATTACTGACTGGATGCTGTGCCGCATAAAACCAGATGCATATAATATGTTCTGGGAAAAGGCAGATATATTTCCAAATGCCCTTATGTTCACTGTGGTAATCCAGTCATGCATACCATGGCCTGGCATAGGGCCATTCAGCTTTTTAATAGGTGGACTTCAGCATCCTGTGGCCTGCCAAGGAAGAACAGCAACAGCATGCCCAATCTCAAGAATGAAGTCTCACTAATTTCTGTGGAACTACTCCAAATATGACTAAAACCAAATCCAACTCCCTATTTTTAATGGAGTTCATTTTTTCATATTCTTAGTTTCAGTATTTCTTAAATTGCAAATTGTTTTAAAGGCCCTTTCTGAGCTGGACAGCAATTAAAAATAATTGTATAAATATCAAGCAACATTTTTAAATATCAAAAACCCTTTCTACTCAAGGCACACTTCTCTTCAGCCTAGCACTTCAGATTTACATGCAGGAACATAATATTTGAATATCACATAGGCACATATTTGGATATTACATATGCACATATAGTTTTTACCCCCCCCCTCCCAAATTCCTTCTGAAGTTCAGTTCTATTTATATAGGATTTCATATTTCTATGCCTAAAAGCATACACTTGGAACTTTTGGCCATGCAGAAGTTACAACTGCAAAAGACTCTAGTCCATGAGCTGCTTTTTGCTAACAATGCTGCCCTTGTTGCCCCTACAGAAGCAGCTCTGCAGCGCCTAACATCCTCCTTTGCAACAGCTGCAGAGCTGTTTGGGCTGGAAGTCAGCCTGAAGAAAATGGAAGTTCTCTGCCAGCCTGCACCACAGGAAGAGTACTATCACCCCCATATCACCATAGGCAATTAAGTTCGTCCAGCAGTTCACCTACCTGGGAAGTATCATCTCCTGAGACGCCAAGATTGATAAAGAAATCGATCACAGATTAGCAAAGGAAATAGTGCATTTGGAAGGGTTCACAAAAGAGTCTGGAGTAACAAACACCTGAGGCAAAGCACAAAAATCAGTGTATACAGAGCCATTGTACTGTCCATTCTCCTCTATGGATCTGAAACATGGGTCACCTATCGTCAACATCTACGACTCCTCAAATACTTTCATCAGCGCTGTCTACCCACAATCCGAAATATACACTGGACTGACTATCTGATGAATGTTGCTGTCCTGGAGCAAGCAGGGATCACCAGCATTGAGGCCATGCTACTGAAAATGCAGCTGCGCTGGGCAGGGCACATTTCTAGGATGGAGGACCACCACCTCCCAAAAATAGTTCTCTATGGTGAAAGAGTGTAAGAGTGGCACCCCAAAGAAGAGATACAAGGACTCCCTGAAACAACATCTCAAGCTTGGCCAAATTGATCACCAACAATGGTCTGCCCTGGCCTCACATCGGGAAGCATGGAGATGCACTATCCACAATGCTGCAGCCTCTTTCAAGAACTCACACCGAATTAGTCTCGAAGAGAAACGATAACGCAGAAAGAACCACAACTTGGAAACATCACCCAAGGAGACTTTCTGCTGTGCTTTCTGTAACCGGACTTGTTTATCTCGGATCGGCCTTTTTAGTCATCAACGAGCTTGTAGTAAGTGTGGGGTGAGTCCTTCCTGAATCTTTGTTAGCGAAGAAATCCAGAGAGAGAGAGAGAGAGAGAGAATCCAAAATAGCCAGAAGACCAAAGATAACCACAAATAAGAGGGTGGGAGATCAAGGAAGATATGCTCTAATTTCTTCATTTTTTGAAACCTAGCTATTATTTTTCAGCTCTGTTTTGTGGGTCAGAATTTAACTGGTCAATAGAGATTGCCTTTGATGGAAATGAACTTGAGAATATGTTGCAAAAGAGCACAGTTTATACAAGTAGCCAAATAATTGAATCCAAAAGGATGGCCTTAAAAACAAAATTAAGTATTTTTAAAAAGCATTTCAATCTAATAAATCCAAGCTAGTCAAGCTCAGATCCCATTAAAATCCCTGTGTCTTAAGTTAGGAGCTTATCCCATTAACAAATAAGCCAGTTTACCTCTTCCAGCTTGAATACAGGATCTGGGATGCCCCCAGATGCTGCTTATCTAGCCAGGATGCTGCAACCCGGATGCATCCTGGGTCAAAGCCTCATTCAGCCAGCCAATTTTTGAAGCCGAAAGCTCAATGACCTGAAAAAGTGCTGGCTAAGTGAGACTTCGATGCAGGATGCATCTCAGTGGTGGCATCCTGTCTAGATAGGCAGTGATTTATGTATAACATCCAAAGACATCCCAGATCCTGAGTTCAAGCCAGAAGAGCCTAAAGCCTAATCAGTCCCTCTCCTGGACTCTACATAGACCCTGTCTGGTCTAAAACCTAACCTACACCTGTCCCAATCAGGAACCTAGAGAGCACCCCCCTTAGTGGCGTCCCTCTCCTCAGCCAGAATGCCAACCCCGCCCAGCCAGCTTCTAATTGGCTGGTCACCTGGTGCTCGTTGATTGGCTATCTCTGTCTCCGGGGTTTGCTGTTTCTGGGGTCTTTTCACTACAGATCAGTTGGAAACTACCCTAAAATAACAGAGAATTAGTAGATATGCAATGCAGATATGAGACTGGTGTATGTATTACTCAGAATATTCTTTCCCATGTATGGATATGCAAAAATACAAGGTTATTTATAAGTACATGGACATTTTTTTTTTAAAAAAATTAGTTTTAGTGTCAATGATATAGTTGTTTTTGCTGTATTTCTTTAAGTAATTTCTAACTTATGTTGACCCTAACATGACCCTAATATGACCCACCCAGAGGTGGTTGGGGAAGTTTATTCAGAGGTGGTTTGTCATTGCCATTCTGTGAGTCTGAGAGACTGTGAGTTGGTTGGGTTACCCAATGGATTTCAAAGGGCCAAGCAGAGATTCATACCCTGTTCTCCAGAGTCATAGTCCAATGGTCAAATGACTACATCATACTCTCTTTTATTAACAATACTACTGAAGGGAAAAGCGCTACACAAATTTTAATTTGTAATTGGTCTGACATGTATGTGCAAATACCTGGATTCTCTCCAGCATACATGTAAGCCGCACTGGGAAAAAGCCTCTCACTCCCCATTTCTCATGGGGCTCGAGCAAATGCATTTTTTCTTTTCCACAGGCTCTGGAACGGATCCCCTGAGTAAGAGAAAGGCCCACTGTATTAATTGCTTTTCTCACCTATAAGGTCCCCAATACAAATTTTCATGTGTATAATAAATGCACTTAAACCTTTTTTTTTTAAAGAACAGATTGATAATCATTTCAAAAGTCAGTTTAAAAAAACATAGTCCAGAAGTAATACAGCTTTGACTGTTCAGTCAAACTAAGATGAAACTATCCTGAAGGACATTTCACTCCTGCAGGGTTGCTACAGAGAAAGACCTTTTTCATGGACATACCAAACTCGCCCTTCACAGTGGTGGGTCACACAGCCTCTGCTAATGATGATCATTTTGGGAAGATTCATACAGAAGAAGATAATGGGGCTTTACAGACCACCCAAAAAGGTCTGGTGCCACCTCTTTTTAGTCCATACCTTCACCACAGAAACCAGACAGAGCGGCGAAGGTACGGCTCCTTTTTGCATTACAGCTGCAATGCAAAAAAACAAAAGAAGCGCCATAGGCCACCTCTACAACATCACAGCTGCGCAGCGCCATATGGAAGCTGCGCAGCTGTGATGTAGCCACTGTGTACATGGTCTATATGGTGCTGCACAGCTGTGATGCCCTCATGCTAGGTTGTGGGGTATGTATAAGCTCCGCCCTAGCACATGACAAAGGCGTCCCTTAGTGCCCATCTGTTTTGGGGCGATGTTTCAGATATCTTGGCCCCAAACTATTACAGAGCTTTGAAAAAGAAAATATGAAGGCCTGTGGTTTGTTATACCCATAACAATATATATGTCATCAGCTTTTTTAATACGATTTTTAAAAAAGTCTTTTCAGATCTGGATAAATTTGAGAGGTATCTGGATTGACTATGAAGAACCCTTCTTCTTATTAGAACATTGGAATGGTCAACATGAATATTTTTCCAGTCTTCTTCCCAGAGTTACTGTACAGAGTTTTAAAATGTTCTGATTCCACTGACCCTTAGTTTTCACCACAGAACTACAGTTATTATCATAATCATTTTTTGGTATGCCAAAGAATTAGAAAAATGCAAAACTGCATGCAGCTTATTGTCAAGCTACTCAGGGAGAAAATTTACTCTCAATTTAATCTTTAAACCCTTCATAATACTATTGACATAATTAAGCAGTAGGAGAACTGCAAGCATGCTGTTTACATACAATTTAAATACTAATGTAGTTTCCTGTTTGGCAAAGATATTGTAAAATATGCACTTTTTATGCAAGAATGTTTAGATATAGTATCATGAGGAGTGGAAGGATCATGGTTAAACATAAGGTACAATGCTGCAAGATGCAATACTCATAAACAAATTAGGAGAAACTACCCAATCAAACAAAGTGATCATAAAATAGCTATAAACACAAGACTGTTGTTCTGTATATCATAATGCATACTACAGTGTGTCCTTAGTATCTGCTGGACTTTGATTACAGGACTCCTTCATGGATATCAAAATCCATGGATGCTTAAGTAAGGCATGGATAGTTGAATTCTGGGATAAAGAATCCATGGATACAGAGGCCTGACTGTATTCTTAAACTGACATATGGTGAAGGACATGACCAGTTCCACTGCCTAGTTCTCTAATTTTATCACTGTTCACTCATGGGGAGCAACGAGTCTTTAGAAAGAGATTTGTCTATTGTGTGGAGGCTCTCCACACAGTGTTGTGATGGTGGTTGTGTGCCTTCAAGTTGTTTCTGACTTATGGAGACCCTATGGTGAACTATCATGGAGTTTCTTGACAAGATTTATTCAGAGAAGGTTTGTCATTGCCTTCCCCTAAGACTGACAGCATATGACTTGCCCAAGATTACTCAGTGGGTTTCATGGCCAAGTGGGGAATTGAACCCTGCTCTCCAGAGTTGTAGTCCAACACTCAAACCACTAGACTACACTGACTCTCTCCACACAGTAAGGAACTCTAAAAATACAGGTTCTCCTTCTCAAACACAGACCCATTGCTCTCCACATAAGGTGTGTAACAGAACTAGAGACAGAGAAGGACAGGGCTTGCACCCCCTAGTCTTCATTTGCTCATTCAACATGGTTCCAAAAAAGTGAATTGGGCTAATGGTATTATTGTTCCTATAAAAGGAGATTGAATCTGCCCTACTATTAGGCACAACAAGAAAGCCACATCTGGCAGCAATTAGAGTGCCATAGAAGAGTAGCAAGTTGTTATAACTTTGTTATATTTTAAAATGTATTATTAAAATATTTATAATCATGCCTTTAAGATGTCAGAGTCAATAAAAGATGTCAATAAAATAATTTTTACCATTTAAAATGTCAAAACAGTAAAAGAATATAAAGTCTGAACATGTATTAAATTACATGGCAGGTGGAGACAGGCATATCCCCATCAAGAACTGTCTCTGGATATTTTCTTTCTTTCTTTCTTTCTTTCTTTCTTTCTTTCTTTCTTTCACATAAAACAGATTACATTTTATATTATACATTCCATCCTGTTTTGAATACAACTCATAAACTTTGTATTTTCTTTTAAATTAATATCTTAGTCTTACTCTATAATTCCTTTTCATTAGTTCCTCTCTTAGTCAGGTTAATGGGTGTATATACACTGTAGAAATAATGTAGTTTAACACCACTCTAATTGCCATGATTCCAAGCTACAGAATCTTGGGATTTGTAGTTTTGTGAGGCACAAGCACTCTTTGGCAGAAACAGCTAAAATTCTTGTAAAACTATAAGTGTTGTAGCTCCATCGTAAGAAGTCTCGAGATTTGTAGTTTTATAAGAACTTTAGCTGTTTCTGCCAAAGAGTGTTTGTGCCTCAAAAAACTACAAATCCCAAGTTGTGTCAAACTGCATTATTTTTAGAGTGTAGATGAATCCTCAGCCATGAAAAGACTGGTGTTTTAGGGCCATTAGTGATACCTCCTTCACAAAAAAATGCATCTGCCAAGCTATGCCTGTCTACTTGGGGTGACTCATTTCAGCAATTTTCTTAGTTACAATCACAGAAGCCCAAGGTTGTAAAGGGCCTTCAGGTACTTGTTGGCTCCCATTTCAGTGAGGAATAAGAATAAGAATCATCTCCAGAGTTAAGTCCCAATTTTAAAAGACCTTTCCAAGTTGCTGAATCTATAGGATAGGGTTTTGGCACTTTTGGACTAATCTGTCTGGCAATTCTCCTTTCAGCTTTGAATTTTGCTTAGAATTGCCTTCTCCCTTTGAACCTTGGAGTGCTAGAGCACTCCTATTTGTTACAGCCTTTGGGTTGGGCTGGCTTTTTTCTGCCAGTTTTTGTGGACTATAGTTGTGCTTAAGTGGGTATTCACCAGCATTAAATAAGGCACAAAAGCATAAATTGGAGAACATACATTATACTGAGGGATAGAGAATAGGAGTCTATCTAGTGGAAGTCCAAGAGTTCTCCAGTCTACATGCTAGAGGTCCAGAAGGCCTCACCAGATGGTGCCTAGGCATACACCCAACAGCTAATAAGTGCCCAAGCACAGAAGGGAAAAAGGGGGGGGGGTGGATTATTTTTTTAGTACCATATTTAAAAATTTCTGGCTAGTGTAATTACAGTGGTCTCTGCACATTCACTGAGTTAGGGGCACAGGATCCCTGTGAATGTGGAAAAACCCCAAATAATAATAATAAAAAACACTGTCCTTTTTACCTGAGAGAACACCTCTCTAGGAATCTCCAAATTCATCTGTCCAAAGTTGATCATAGAATCATGCTGGAAGGCCTACAAATGCCTAGAGGAGTGTTTTCTCTAGGAACTTTTATGTTCTTCAGCAAAAGTCTATGGTCAACTTCCAGCAGAGTCATCTTGGAGGACCTAGATATTTCTAGAGATAACATATTAATCAAAACTGCAAATAATCAAATCTACAAAAGTCAAAAATGCAGATGTGGAGTGATGACTGTAACCAGGAGGATTCTAGCCTAAGAGTGTAGTCCTGTGTATGTCCACCAAGATGCAAGTTTCATTTCCATTTACTCTCAGGTATGTACAGGTATGCATGTACAGGTATGTACAGATGATGCTATCCTGTTCTAATCCCACTTTTCAAGCCAAGTATGATGAAGTCCTTAGTTCAGCCTGTAACTCCACCTCATACCTGAAATGTCAGTAAGTGCATTGCTGCTTTTTGCTTAGAAGCTGAAGGTTTACATTCCGGACTGTTTGGCTTTGGATTGGCTTGCTTTGCTTCCCATCAAAAACAGTTTGAACCTGACACTGCTTTTGACTTCCTTTCTCTATTCTGCCTTCCTTCCTGCCTTGTCCACTTGTGGTGAAGTCCTCTTGAGCCTAATCTGTGGGCTTCAGTGTTTGGACCTGGCCACCCTGTTGACAAGTTGTTTTTTTTCAGTCACCAGTTAATTCTACAATGTTCTTTTTTTACAACAATGATCTCTTGGACATGGATATGAGAAGACTTCCATATTTTTCTACAGCAGCCCTCTAGATGTTGTAGAACTCCAAGTATTCTTCACCATCAGCTGTGCTTGCTAAATTTCTGGAAGTTTTAGTATGTCTGAAGGGCCATAGAATTCCTACTCCTGTTCTAAAGCAAAGCATTTACCTTTTAGATTCTTTCAAACAATGCTTTTAATCTCAGAAAAATCTTACTTCTCAAATTAAAAGGGATCTAATTAACTTTTAGCTTTTATTGTTGCTATGGGATGAAGTGGAGCCGAATGAACCTGGAAGTCAATGTGCATAGTAAAATACACACTCCAGGTCAGAGAGAAAGAAACTAGAAATTTTAGGAACAGAGGTTTGGAAGCTGTTGTTGTAAAGCAACTGCCTGATTGAGCTGAGATAATTTGTAACCAGTAGTTAATCAACCCAGCTCGTCATATTAGCTAATCGTATTTTAAGTGGACCAGGGCACCGCCTAAACTTTTGCTCCCTGAACTTTGATTTACATCACTCAAAATCCACAGCTGCTATTTGGGAAAGGCCAGACCCTGCCTCTGCTAGAAGTACCAGCTTCTTCAAGCTTCAGCTTGGGGCCAACACCCTGGTACTCCTCTGCCTCTTCTTTGTCTGAGGAAGTCTCTTCCCAGTAGGACAGGTAGTTCTGCTCAATCTAATTTCAGTGGCCCCTTGGTCAAATTTCAAAAAACTCCCTCCTAGCAATCAGTTCAGACGTCTGGCAAGAATAATGTGCCCCTTTTACAATAATCCATTGAGCATGGAGAAAGAAAGAGTGAACTATATAGTGGGAAGGAGATCAGAAAAGGAAAGTCAATGAAAACTAAGTGGTAATGTGGGGGGGGGGGGAGAAAAGCCAAGGGGAGAAGCTGCCTGTTTCTAGTTCCACCCACAAATGCCATGAAGCCTACACAAATTATGCCAGACGGAATGCTGTCATTGACAGAAGAAAGGTTATCCACCTTGTCTGTACAGTAAATCCACCAGGATTACATACAACTCTATGTTTATGGCTACAGTATGGTGATTTTAGGTTGAAGGGAATGTTAGCTTATAATATCCTCTCAGGCTTGGATCCTGTTGGTTGGCCCTTCTAGGGTAAACCCACTGAATCAATGGGATATACCTCTCTGCTCACTTATTATTTAGCAGTTGATTCACTGGGACTATTCTAGTGGGATCAATCAAAGGGATTCAGGCCCTCTAGCTTACAATAAATGGTGTTTAATGGGAAAGCTTTCTGAACAGGGATAAATATTGTTTCATCTGAGAAGCAGCAGGTAAACACATTCTTTTTCAAGGATTGTATTCTGTCTAGGCTCAGGCCAATTTTCTAATGTTTCAGTAAACCACATTTTGAAATAACATTCCATTTTCTCCTGTTTCTCTTTCAGGCACTTAACAACTGAATCCCACCAGTAAAAACGAGTGATTTAGCTGACTGTCCCTGTAGAAATCAGAAAGCAGCAACCACCACAGGTAAGAAAGTTCAGCATGGAATGTAAATCAGCAGTATGTTTTTCAATGGAATCAGGACCATGCTAACTTCGTAAAGTTTCTCTTTAAAATGCTTCTTTTTTAGCTTAACAGGAACAATGATAAATGTATAATAAATATTCTCCCTTTAGATTCTGAGAAAACATATTTATACACTTCACCACAATCTTCCACCCATTAATCCAGACTCCCAGCATGCATAATGCAATTCCCACACAATGAAATATTTTATAGCTAGCATATTTACAATATGATTATATATTGTAGAAATTGTCTCCTCTTCTCAAATACGGGATTACTTGAGGCAGTTTTTATGTTTTTGGACATTTGTCTTGGAGCATGCCTACAAAGGAGAGCCATATTCAGTTATCATAATTCCTGTTACTTTAAATGTTTTGTTTCTTTTAATTTAGTGCACTTTACCATTTTTTTTCTTTATATTTTCATCTTGTAAAGTGGATTTGCCTTAAAAGTAATAGAAAAAATATTTTAAATAAAGTATCAAAAGTATCCCATGCGGTCCAAAACACACTACAGATATAATCGAGTTTGAAACCACTTTAACAGACCTGGCTCAGTTCTAGGGAATCCTGGGAACTGCAGTTTATTGTGACACTAGAGCTCTCTGACAGAAAAGGCTAAGCGTCTCACAAAACAACAGTTCCCAGAATCCCTAGCATTGACCCAGAGCAGTTAAAGCAGTCTCAAACTGGGTTATTTCTGCAGTGTGTTTTGGACCACAGATAAAGTTTGGAAGAAAGGGGGACTCTACAGAAAATTTAACTGTGTTAGTTAATGCAGATACTCAACTGGCTAGAGTGGCCATCATTAGTTACACAGTCATGGTCTTTTCAGGATGGGAAACATGAATACTCTAAAGGCACCAAATTCCATGTGATCTTGAAACCTAAGCACGGTCAGCTTTGGTTAGTACTTGGTTGGAAGATAGCCATCAAATGCTAGGTGCTGTAGGATGTGTTTCAGAGAAATAAAATAGGCAATGAACACTAAGAGGTGGTTTTGCCAAGAAAACTCTGTGAAATTAATGATGCCACCATAGGATGACAGGTGACTTCCACAGAGAACATGTGGAAGATGTTGAATTACAGCTCCTAGTATGCCTCATAAATGGTTAGGATTATTATGGCTGATGGGATTTGTATTCTGAATACATCTAGGTGGTAATAAATTCTTCTTCCTACTTTTAGTCTTTGTAGAATTTCAAATGGGCTACATGGGATGGGAGAAAATAAGCACTACACAGAGAACTCTGCTTCAAATATTGTCTATTGTTGTAGCAGTTGTTATGTGCTTTTAAGTCAACTCTTACCTATGTTGATCCTATCAAAGAGCAAGATTTGTTCACCAGAGTTTTACCATTGCCTTTCTCTAAGGCTGGCAGAGCATTACTTGTCCATGATCATCCAGTAGTTTTCCTTGGCTGAAGGGGGGGGGGGGGGGACTGGAACCTTCTCAGATTCTGACAATTACACTATACTGGTTCTCCTATCTTACACTATACACCATATGAAACACACACTTTGTAGCAACTTGCATCACCTTTTCCACTAAAAAGAAATCATAAAGGAGTGATAACAATCAGGATAGCAATGTGAGAGGTAGGCATATTTCATCTTTCTTTCACACATTTCCACTAAAAAGAAATCATAAAGGAGTGATAACAATCAGGATAGCAATGTGAGAGGTAGGCATATTTCATCTTTCTTTCACACACTGTGATCCCAACAAAAATTCTGCACACATATGCTAAGCCATATCATCTCAAATACTCCTTTATACATACGATCTATTGTTTGAAATGGTCAGTAGACTAAATTCAATACATTGATCTAGTTATCTAAATATTATGTGTCTGGTTTTAGAGACTATTTCCTATTAAATAAATCCAATTCAGAACTGTGTTTAGGAGTGTTTATCTACCACTAAATATTTGAAAGTGTTTATTGATTGTACTGCGGTAATATTTAACATTAGATAATATTTCATTCAAAATATTTTAATGTTCTCTTAATGTACAAAACTAGAATAACATTTTTACCGATGCCACTTATTCTGATGAGGTGGAGATATATCTACAACTAATCTTGTTTATGGCTATATAGCCAAAATTATGTTGAAAACCTACCATAATTGTTAAATACCAAAAATTAGGTATCATTCCAGTCAAATCATCCAGCTGGCCTGAATCATGCTGGGGGAAGAGATGGCTGAATTCCAGTGATAGCAGTCAGATTAGTTTGGAAGAACTCCTTTAATGATCCTATTGCAATATTTATATCAAGAAATACATGAAATGGAATTCTGTCATTGATCAAATCTTAGGAAATGTGACCAGAAGTGTACTATTTAGGTTAAGGTTTGAGACTGAAGCCAAAAAATGATCAAGGGCATGGCTATACACTGAAAAAAGGATATTGGTTACAAAAGAAACATTAAAGAATGAAACAACACAACAAACAAAGCATTCTCCCTGAACTATTATTCATCCGTTGTTGCTGTTTATAACCAGTTTTTAAGCATCCCTTGGCTGCTAAAGAAATGCAAATAGAACTTAATTGTTCTCCAAGTCATTCTGTCATCAACAGCTCTGCTCAAAACCTGCAAGCGCAGGGCCATGGCTTCCATTGTCTCTCCATCTTTTCTCCTCTTCCATTTTTTTCCACTGCTATCTACATTACCAAACAATATTGTCTTTTCTAGTGAGTCATGATATGTCCAAATTATGACATTCTCGGTTTGCTCACCTTGGCTCACCTGGAACCATAACTAGCACCATCCCCTTACCACCTAGGACATAGAGCAGGTGAAGACTGCATTACAAAATGATATAGGCTGGGTTTCTAGTTCAGCTATTTAATTAAGTCTCCTGGCCAATGTTCACTCCAATACTGACTTAACCAACAGCTAATGCTGCAAGCAACTGGGGTCTGTTTTCCTGTCAATCAGACACAGCAGACTGACATTTTCACTCCTTCCCATGAGCTACCTCTGGTGTGAAGAGAAATTGTGACAGAAATCCTTCATCTTATATGTCACATTAGAAATGGCTCATGGGAGGGTATGGAAGCATCAGTCTTGTGTGTCCCAATCAATAGGAGAACAAATGCTTCATCACTTGAAGTAGCTGTTATTTAATATGTAGGGTTTGTGAATATGAATAGAGTTGTTGTTGTTGCTGTTGTTGTTAGCTGCTCTCAAGTCACCTTGGGCTCATGGAGACCCTGTGGATGAGACATCTCCAAGACACCCTGTCCTCCACTGCTCTGCTCATTTGCTGCAGACTCATGCCTGTGTCCTCCCTAATTGACTCTGGGTATTTAGTGTGTAGTCTTCCTCTCTTTCTTTTCTCCTCAACCTTTCCTAGGATTATTGTCTTTTCTAATGAGTTGTGTCTTCTTATGATGTGGCCAAAGTACAACAGCCTCAATTTAATCATCTCGGCCTCCAGGGGTATTTTATTCCCAGCTTGATCTGTTCAAGGACCCATTTGTTTGTCTCTGTGGCTGTCCACAGTATCCTTAGAACTCTTCTCCAGCACCCCATCTCAAATGAGTTGATATTCTTTTTATTTTATTTTTTCACTGTCCGTCTCTCTTAAAGATTGGTTTGATTCTATATTTAGTGCTCTGTTGTACATCTTTACTCTTTAGAATCTTCTCTATCTCCTTCATGGCTGCCCTTCCCATTCTTAGTTTTCTTCTCTCGGCTGCACTCTCCATTCAGGACAATGTTTGGTCCCAGGTACAAGAAATATTTGATTATTTCAATTTCATCATTGTCT
Organism: Urosaurus nigricauda; assembly: GCA_034509955.1. Taxonomy (NCBI): domain Eukaryota; kingdom Metazoa; phylum Chordata; class Lepidosauria; order Squamata; family Phrynosomatidae; genus Urosaurus; species Urosaurus nigricauda. The sequence continues at coordinate 66,851,046 of JAOEGL010000003.1, forward strand.
AATTTGAATTATTAGATTACAAATGTATAATTGTAGATTATTCATCCATATTTGTGATTATGAATTCCAGCCAATCTGTTTCCATATGATGATATCCTAAGAAGGGAGGAATAATGGTTTTCATTGCTGCCACCATCATAAGCTCATCATCGTTCACATAGGAAATTTATGTTATATGACACATTTTTGAAAAGTGACATGACACCAGAATAAATGTTTCCAAGATATCATTACAAAGAAGTCCATCCTCCACATCATAAACTTCTTACCAGCATCACTATAAATTCAAACACTGAGATGTCTGCTAACAATACCTTCCATAAGGAGAGACCTCAGACAGGATTGCAGCAAGCTATTTCAACTCAAAGAGAAGCAGCAACTTTAAGACTGTCTTGTGGATGAGTGGAACTATAGCAGTTGGCTGTGGATAGACTGAGTATTCTAACCCCAATCCTATCTTCTATTTCATCTTTTTTTACCTGTAACCCCAACCCATTCCCAACAGCAATTTTGTTGTATTTACTTCACTCTCTGTGTCATATGTCAAAATTGAAAAGCTGCCTCACATTTGCTGCTGTTAGCGCAAGAATAGAAAAGATTATCCTGCCACCTAAACCAAGAAGCATATTAGACTCTGCTAAAATGCTTTCATTTCCAGAGGTTTAGCATGAGGCTTTGGGCTTTGTCAGCTCTATAAACAGACAGTAATCTCAAGCAGGCTAAGCTTTAGGTTTTACTATGTGATGCTGACCTTATAACAATAAGTGTGATTTGCCAACATTTCTTATTTTAAGGTAATTTAATCTCCATGCATGAGTCAGGTGATGCCACTGAGGACTAACACATGACAGATGTAATGCAGTTTGCATATTACCCAAATCATTTTAAAACTGATAATATTTTGATAATTTAACATATACCCACAATATTATAATATTAAGAATTTGCTGCTGGCCTGTTCTCAGCTAGTGGCTACTGATAACAAAATGTTTTTAAAGTATCAGCTGTAATCACAGTGAAATGTGTGTCTTATAATCCATGAAGATTTTTGGAAGGGAGATATGCAGGTTTCAAGGATATTGTATCAGGCCTGACAGACTTCAAAGGACAAAAAAGCCAATTATTACACCACAAACCAACAATAGGTTGAATTCAGTTATGGATATGCAGATGTGCAAGGAAAAAGATAAATGCTGAAGTTAAAGGGGGAAATATCACTGCATATTTTTAGGCAAAAAAAAAAGTAATTCAAGGAATAAAAATCAGTTCCTCAGTAGATAGCATTCCCAACTTTTTCTCATTATTATTTTTCATCAAGATTTCACAAATTGGTTAGTGTATATCACTGTGAGTCAAAACTACATAATACATCACTGTTGATACTGTGCAGCTGAAACCATAAAAACCTCCGTATAATTCATCACCGTCAAACTTTCCTATTTAGAGAGCTGGCATTCCACAAGAATCAAATAATGAAATCAATAAAAAAGTTTTCATTTGACTTGGGCTGAAGTAGCTCTATGAATTCCACAACTGAGGGGGGAGATAATGGGCAGATAAATGGATTCTCTTGCTATAATATTCACATAAAGCCAATATTAATTACCTATTGTAAACATATACTTAGTATAACGTACATTATTGCTTACTGTACTCATTCTAGTCCAGTACCCTGCACATGCTTAAATGTCCATCTCAATTGCCTGCAAGACTTAGCAAGGGACAAGAAGCACCATACACATCATCTTGTTACCTAATGTGGGTTTTCAATTAACAATTAACAAACAAATTTGTGGCATTTGATTATTGTTTGTTTTGTTTTTAATGAAATAAAGATTTTTTTAAAAAAAAATGAGTGGCTGCTTTCCCACATGGTCCCTATGAGCTGGCCTGCATTACCTCTGAAGGGTAGAGTCACTCTGAGGTCAGATCAAGGTGGGTAGCCTCATTCTGACCTCAAAACAACTTATGCTCACTTGGCAGGGATGTTCTCGGGGACTACAAGGGAAGGGAGCCCACCATCATTGCCACATTTGGCTCTGGGTTTTCTGGGAACCCCAGTGCAAAAGATAAGTCTTTTAAATCTGGGCAATGGGTGGGAATTCAGAATCGGGTTCAGACATTGTGTAAATAGTCCAGACTTAATTTGGGTTTTCAGAGCTACATAGTGTCAATAGCATGCAGCTAACCATGGGAAAATTCAGGATTTGTGGTTAATATATACAAGCTCATAAATGTTTATGAGAGCAGTAATACTTGGGCACAAAATAGAAGGTATTTTCAAATAAGGATTCAATTTAAAGATTGTGAAAGCCCGAACAGTGTAGTGGTTAAAGAATTGGACTATGACTTTAGAGACCAGGGTGTGAATATCCACTTAGCCACTGAAACCCACTCAGTAACCTTGGACAAGTCACACTCTTCAGAGCTTCAGAGGAAGGCAAGGGCAAACCACAGAGCTTATCACATGGGCAAAAAACCAGCTGCACTCCAATAGCATGTAGCTGAGTTTCAGGATGCAGATGGGAATTATCGCACGTAATTCGCCATCAGTTCTGCCAGGCGAGTGCAGCCTGGCTGCAGCCCTGGTCCCAGGCACAGTTCAGAGTTCGCTTTTCAAATCTGGAAGCTTTTCAGCTTCAAAAAGCACCCTCTGAAGTGTGCCTGGGACCCAGGATGTAGCTGGGCTGCACTCACCCGGCAGAATTGGTGATCAATTATGCACTATAATTCCTGCTTGCATCCCACAACCTGGGTGCATCCCATTGGCATGCAGTCTAAATTTTTGTCCAAGAAATAAGCTCCCAGGTGACCTTGACAAATCCCCTTCTCTCAGCCTCAGAACAAGGCAAAGGCAAACTCTCCCTGAAAAATCCTGCCAAGAAAACCCTATGAGAGGTTCATCTTAGGATCACAGTAAGTCAGAAATGATTGTTGTATGTTCCTACAAACTTTGTTAACAGAAAAATGAATTTTTACTCTCTTTTATAGGAATCTCATTTATTGGAAAAGGAGATAGTACAAATCAGGCAACATTGTAATTCTCAAAAGTTTCTGCAAAGTCTATGAACACATGTTTTTTTAATAGTCTGTGTGTGCATGCACCTATATACACACATACACATCATGACTGCAAAATATTAGAATGCTAAAATGCTAAAATTTAACACTATTTAAACTATCTCCAGAGAGAAATTGGATAGAAAAACACATCCATTATTCATAAGCAGCATAACAAGCTCTGGTTCAAAAATATACCAGGAAACATGGGAAGAAATTTGAGACCTAAGGTATCAAATAAGCGGAACTCCTTTAACAGTGAAGTCTACAGCAATCCCACAGAGCAGCATGTATGAATGCCATAATACAATTACCAGCTGACAGCAAGTCCACTCTCCACAAAGAAAAATCTTATGGCTGTACATGAAATAACAGCTTGAGAATCACCTTCTCATAGTCACTCTTGAGTGCTACATGCTGGTAAAATAACGAGTTGTTCTACTGAATCTTAGGGTAGGAGGGAAGTAACATCTCCTCTCTCACACTCACAATTTTTATGATGAGAATAGAAAAGACTGTAAAGTTGGTTAAAGAAAGACCTCAAAAAGTACTAAAATATGAAATTTAATAAAATAGTAAAATGTGCAACACATATCAGTGGAAAACTTTCTTTTTCTTACTGGAACACTGGAATCTTGTGTCCTAAGATAAATTTGTCACTGAAATGCACTGGACATTTTACTGTTTTATTACACTTCATATTTTCTCTCGAGGCTTTACATCTTTTCTTTTCATTTCATTCTCAAGTCTGATGTTGCCCCCTTTTCATTTGTGAAACGAATGCCTTGTAGGGTCAATCAAGAGGTGAAAATGGAAACCTTCCAGATAATTAAAAATATTAAATCTCCTTTTTAAAGTTATAACCCTGAATCCTGGTGTTAGTGCCACCTAGAGTAAACCCCATTAAATGAATGAAACATATTTAAGTTTTAATTTACCATGTTACCTGTCATTCAATGAGTCTATTGTAGTTAAGATTATCAATAAGATTTAGGCCATAGAGCGAGTCTGAAATTATTAACTAAAGTTAACAATACTTTAGTCTCCCTGAACTCACAGGGACAACTGCATCATGACTCATTTATGTCCCACTAATTTTAATGGGACTGCTGTAGTCTGTATCAAACACAATCCAATCAAACATCTCCAAAGGGACATGTTAAGATCTATGCCAGTTCATCTGTGTAATCCGGATAAATTCAACAGTGGCTATTTCATAACATCCAAAAGCAATAAATAAGGAACAATGGAATAATCAGGCAGCTCTACTCATTCCCTGAAGGAACTTTAGGCAGTTTTGATTGCCTTTCCATGACATCAGATTATCTTTAATATCAAACTGATTTCATTATACATGGAAACAAATGAAGAATCTGCCTCTAATGCTTACTTGCTCCTGAATGTGGTTATATATATGTTTATCATACCTGTGTTAAACATATTTAAATGTGAAACTGAATTAACTGCTTACAGATCTGCCTTACTAAACAAGTGAGGGAAGTAAGCTAATTATTCAGGATAGATTTAAAATGGAAATAGTGTTGCTGGTTAGTTTTAGAACTGACACTCAGAACCCATCAAGACAACCCTTTTAAAGAGCTTGTTTCAGAGTATATTGACTATTAGCACTTCCCCCTCCTATTTCTGGAATATCATATTTGCCATTTTGTAATAATAATAATAATAATAATAATAAAAAATTTTATTTCTATTTCCCGCCTCTCCCCATGGATAGAGGCGGGATTCCAGCATAGTTTAAAAACAGTACACACAATTAAAACAATCAACTAAAAGGAATCCTAAAATCATCATAAAATAGTAAGAACATGATCCAGTAATACAGTATAGTCTAACCCCGGGCAGATCACAGATATACATAGCTGTCAATCAAATATTCTGTGTTCTGGTTCCAGATGAGGTGTTTTTAGTAATCCAGATTATAAAAGGTCAGAAAGGTAGGCCTGCCAGAAGAGATCCGTCTTAAGTGCCGTCTTGAAAGCATCCAAGCAGATAATAAGACGGATCTCTTCCAGTAAGCGATTCCATAATTTCGGGGCTATGGCAGAAAACTCTCTGTGGGAAGTCAATATTAGTCTGGTGTCAAAATGTTCCAACAGGTTCTTTCCCGAAGTTCTGAGAGTGCAGGGCAGATTGTGTAGGGAGAGGTGTTCCCTCAAGTAACTTGGGCCCAAGCCATATAGGGCTTTAAAAGTAATAACCAACATTTTGTATTGGGCCTGGAAGCTGATCAGCAGCCAATGTAAAGATGTTAATATGGGAGTAATATGGTCTGTTCTTGATGTCCCCGTAACCAATCTGGCTGCCACATTCTGGATAAAGAGGTTACCAGTGCATGTACAACTGCTTCAAGGTCCCGTCTGTCCAGGTAAGGATGCAGTTGGCGTATCAACCGTAGTTGATACCATGCACTCTTGGCTACCACCTCCACTTGGGATGTTAACTGGAGGGATGAGTCCAGGAGTACTCCCAAACTGTGAGCTTTGTTCTTCAGGGGAAGTGTGACCCCATCTAGAACAGGTTGACAAATCTCCATCCCTGGATTGGGGGAGCCTATCGCAAGTACCTCTGTTTTCTCTGGATTCAACCTGAGTTTGTTTTCCCTCATCCAGCCCATTACCAACTCCAGGCAGGTATTCAGGGCCAAGATGCCATCCTTGATCACTGCAGTCGGGGACATAGAGAAATATATTTGGGTGTCATCAGCATACTGATAGCACCGCACCCCATGTCTCTGGATGATCTTTCCCAGCGGCTTTGTGTAAATGTTAAACAGCATGGGGGATAGATTGGCACCCTGAGGGATGCCAGATGTCAACTCTCTTTTACGAGAACAACTGTCTCCCAGCTTCACCATCTGGAACCTGCCTGAACGGTAGGAACGGAACCACTGGAGCACAGTGCCTCCTATTCCTAACTCCTTCAGGCATTCCAGAAGGATACCATCGTCAATGGTATCGAATGCCGCTGAGATGTCCAAGAGCACCAAAAGTGCCACACTTCCCCTATTGATGCCCAGACGAAGATCATCGACCAAGGCGACCATGGCCATCTCTATTCAAGTCTGCCAGATTCTGTTGCTTCTCAAATACACTAGGTGGGTACGTCAGTATCCGGACTAAATGGCCTTGAAGTTACTCATGCTGTGTTAGGGGCTGTGTACATTGGCAATAAAGGCCAGCTTGGGGGCAAAGTCAGGGCATAGCATTCACACGACACATGCCCTGACTCCCCCCCCCCCCGGGGCAGTGTGACGCCGCGTGTCACTCCACATGGCGTGTGGTGTCATGATGCTCCTTTTGCACTGTGTCCACACGACACAGCACCAAAGGAGTGCCTTAAAGCTGTGATGCCACTGCTATTACACCCTGGAAAAGACAGATCGGGACTGCAGTGTGCAGTTACTGTGACCCTGACCCAGCGCAGCTGAAGGCAACTGTAGGCTGCCCCTTAGGGGCAGTCTGCACAGCCCCTTGCTTTTTATTTGGGAAATAGGCTTGTTTCTACCACTCCTACCAGATGGACAACTACCTGGCCTCCAGCAGAACAGATTTAGGTCCACAGTGGGAAACAGTTCCCTGAGCAAATTTGAGCTAACTCTTTCAGCTGCCTGGCTTCCAGAGAGTTGATTTCTTGGCTGTGGACAGATTGTTTGCCCTTAAGGCTTCAGATCCTGTCTGGTTGTGGAAACTAGGTAGGGACAGCCCTTTTTTAATACTTGGATGACACACTGCCAATTTCAGAGAAAGGAACTGGCAAAACCACCTCTGAGTATACTTTGCCTAAGAAAATCCTATGAGATTCATGAGGTTGCCAAAGACTGTCAGGCAACTTGAAGACACATACACATATGCATCTTCTGAGCTTTAGGTAGAGAAATGTGAGTGATCCCATGTCTTGACCTCAGGCATTCTCATTATTTTTTGTACTAGCACTGCAAAGTAAAATAACAATAATCTTTATTTCTAGCTCGCTCCTCTGTGGAATACAATCAGAATGGGGTACAACAAGATTAAAACATACAGGTTAAAATAATTCAACAACCCACTCCCTTCCACCCATCCCTTAAAAAAAAATTAAATGAACAATAATTAAAATAAACAACAACATTAAAAACATATGCATCCTCGACATAGTTCTTAAACGAGGAAGGGATGGCAACCAAACAAAGGAACAGATCCAAATTAATAGATCCAATTTTTGGAACCGGAATCAAGAAGTTTCAGGAAGTTTCGGGAAAAGCCTGCCGGAAGAGATGCGTCTTTAGAGCTTTTTAAAAGCAATCAAAGGATGTTATAAGACGCATCTCATCCGGCAGGCCATTCCAAAGTTTGGGAGCAGTAATTTGGGAGGTCTGCGACAGCCTAGTTTTCACAGGCTTCAGCAGATTCCTCCCAAAGGATCGGAGTGTGAGGGGGGGTTCATACGGGGAGTGGCAGTCCCTAAGATAACATGGGCCCAAGCCATGTAGGGCTTTAAAGGTTAAAACCAACACCTTGTAGTGCACCCAGAAACTAATCGGCAGCCAGTGGAGAGCCTTGAGCACAAGTGTTATGTGTTCTCTCCTAGATGTTCCGGTTACGAGCCTGGCTGCCATATTTTGGACCAGTTGAAGTTTCCAGGTTAAACACAAGGGTAGCCCCATGTAGAGTGCATTACAGAAATCCAGGCATGAGGTTACCAGAGTGTGTACGACAAATTCCAGGTCCTTCATGTCCAGGAAAGGGGGCAGCTGGCGTATCAGCTGAAGCTGGTAGCAGGCACTCCTGAACGTCACATTCACCTGACTAGTCATGTGACGTGACGAATCTAGAAGTACCCCCAGACTTCGAACAGAATCCTTAGAGGAGAGTGTGATTCCATTTCGGACTGGAAGTTGTATTCCCAAACCTGGTTTCGGGCCTGTAACTGTCAATACCTCCGTTTTGTCTGGATTGAGCTTCAATTTGTTTTCCCTCATCCAATCCATTACCAGCACAAGACAGTCATTGAGAGGAGAGATGCCATCTGAAGTCTGAGCCGATGATCTGGTCATGGAGAAGTATATCTGAGTGTCATCAGCGTACTGAAGACACTGAGCTCCATGCCTCCATGATCTCACCCAGCGGCTTCATATAGATGTTAAATAGCATCGGGGACAGGATGGCGCCCTGAGGGATGCCACAATTAAGCTCAATCTTTGAGGAGCAACTGTCCCCGAGCTTCACCCTTTGGGATCTGCCGGAGAGAAAGGACTGCAACCACCGAAGAGCGGTGCCTCCAATCCCCATCTCCCTCAGCTGATCCAAAAGGATGGAGTGATCTACATATCAAAAGTCGCTGAGAGATCCAAGAGCACCAGCGGGGTAACACTACCCAGACGCAATGTGTGCATAGCAGAAGATCTCCGTGCTGCAAGCAAAGCCTCCAGATAGGCATGAAGGTGCTGCCTATGGTGAGTTCTGTCGGACACGAGCTGAGTTTTCTGCCACTTGCGCTCTAGTTGTCGTCCAACCCGCTTCATCTCCCTAAGTTCCTCTGTGAACCAGGGTTTGTGGTTGGGAGCGGGCTGGAGAGGATGCTCGGGGGTGATCGCATCGATAGCCTTGGGAAGATCGGTGTTCCAAGTATTCACCAAGGTTTCGACTGGATCACCAGCACTGCCAACCATTAGACCCTCTAAGGCTTTCTGGAAACCAATTGGATCCATTAGCCTTCGGGGGGGCGAGACGCTGCTTCTAGTTTCATCTTGATCAGAAAATGATCCATCCATGACAGTGTGGAGGTTTTGTTACTTTCGCCCACGGATACTCCTGTTCGGTACTAAAAATCCCATCGAGTGTGTGACCTGCACAATGGGTAGGCCCGTCAACCCATTGGGATAGGTTCATGCCTATCATGGATTCCATGAACTTCCAAGCTGCTCCAGGAATATTGGACAGGCTGATCTCAAGAGGAACGTTGAAGTCACCCAAGACCAAAAGTCTGGGTGACTCCAACAGCAACTCAGAGACCAGCTGAGTCAGCTTGGTTAGGGAGTCTGTTAGGCATCAGGATTCCCAAGCTATCCTTGGTCTTCAGGTTGAGGTGCTTGCACTCGATGTGGGTTGTTTTCCAGACAGGCTTCCTGATCAAGGTTAGGTTGGTTTTATGGACTATGGCAACACCACCCCCCACCCACTTTCCCTTATCTGCTCACCGTATAATGAGCTGGGAGAGCCTGCCCCCATGTAGCAGCGCTGGCATCTCCCAGCCAGGTCTTGGTGAAGCATGCCAGGGTGGCCTGCTCATCCTCCAGGAGGTCATAGATGATATGGGTTTTAGCTTTAGCTGACCTGACATTGCAAAGTAGCAGATTAAGGGATTGTGGAATGGTTGGTGTGCTCTCCACCTTATCCTGGGGAACAGAGTGAACTGAAGAAGATAAAGATATCAAGCATTGATCCCTACTTCTTTTGTAACATTTGTTCACTCTGTTGCCGCCATACCTTCCTTGCCCCCACACAACCTTAATTCCTGCTCCCAGGCTGTGTCCGGCTCCATTATCTGATGAATAGTGTGAGAACTCCAGCTAATTCCCACTCAAAAACAAGTTGGAGGGAGGGCAGGAAAGTCCTCCACAGCCTTCACAGGCCTGCCTGGTGCCGCTGCCACCGACCATGCTGCAGGAGAGGTGTTCTAAGAGGGTTTATACCCCTCACCAAGCTCCGCCTCAGGGTCACGCCTCTCCATGGTGTTGGAGGGAGGCTGGGAGAGTCCTCCGTGGCCTTCACAGGCCTGCCCGGTGCTGCTGCCACTGACCACACTGCAGGAGAAGTGTTCTGGGGGGGGAGGTTACACACCTCACCAAGCTCTGCCTCAAGGCCATGCCTCTCCCTGGTGTTGGAGGGAGGGCAGGAGAGTCCTCCTCGGCCTTCACAGGCCTTCCCGGTGCCGCTGCCGCCAACCATGCTGCAGGAGAGGTGTTCCGGGGGGGGTTATACCCCCGCCAAGCTCCGCCTCAGGGCCGTGCCTCTCCCTGGTGTTGGAGGGAGGGTGGGAGAGTCCTCCGCGGCCTTCACAGGCTTGCCCAGTGCTGCTGCTGCTGACCACGCTCTTAAAGACTTAACACAGAAGACAAAATGATATAAATGTTAGTGAAATTTGAAAATGAATTCCAAAGAATTAGTCACCTGCCCAGGTGATTAGCCACATTACTGCACTACTACTATTCCACATTTACTGCTTTAGCTGTCTCCTGTTGCATTCTGAGGCTTGTAGTTCAGTGAGGCCTAAGAGCTCTCTGGCTTAGAATTCCAAATGCCTCTCCTTAACCTGCAGATCCCAGAATGCAACAGGAGGCAGCCAGAGCAGTTAAAGTGGAATAGCAGCACTATTCCTTAGAGGTCTTTAAACAGAGGCTGGATGACCATCTGTCGGGGATGCTTTGATGGGGAGTTCTGCATGGCAGGGGGGTTGGACTGGATGGCCCTTGTGGTCTCTTCCAACTCTATGGTTCAATGATTCTCCCACTTGAGCTTGGACATTCTTACAATAAAGAGGGAAACTTACATATAGCACAACCTCACTGCATCAGTTAGACCATCAGCATCTTTATTTATAATGTGTGTGCATGCACAATAAATCTATTTGAAATGTGTAGCTAGAATAGAGTTCCATGGAATGTCAAAAAAGAACTAAATGGGTTCTAAAGCAAATCAAGTCTGAACCCTCCTCAGAAGCTAAAATGACTAAACTAAGGATATTGTCCTTTGGACGTATCAAGAGACAACATGAGTATCGGTAGTGAAGCTAGGTAAAATTAAAGAAAGTAGGAAACGTTGAAGACCACAACACCTGTGAAGAGACTTAATCAAGGAATCCACAACCCTCAGCTTGCAAGATCTTAATAGGTCTGTTAGTAACAGGATGTCCTAGATGTCTTTCAAAATCAGGTCATAATTGATAGCAATTAGCAACAGCAAAGGCATGCACTGAGAGTCACACACACCAGTACATTTAAAATATATGTGATGGAACCATTTCTTGCAGAAACCCTTGGAATCATGGATAGTGTGGAAGAAAGCAATATTTATTTTACTTATTTATTAAACTATTTCTGTCCTACCCTATATGATAATATCTCAGTGCAGCATGACAAGTAAAATCACTGTAAACCATTTAAAGCATTAACTATAAATAGACTTAAAACACATCAGCAATACCAGTTGTATATATTTCCTTGTCATCTACCTTCTCATTGCATTGATTATTTCTGCAAGGCAACCTATTTGATATCTGGTTAATTTATTTCTGCAAGAAATATGGCTGTTCCGTATGGGTCAGTGATCCTGGAAAGCCCCTCTTGTCAACCAAATGTAACACTGCATTAGGCACAATGAAAGTTAGGAGTGGAGGATCATTTCAACTTTTTTATTATCCAAACACTTCCATATCTTTTCTATTACATGCAAACAAACCTCTCAGAATGAAATCAAACGCATTTACCCTTATAGTAAAGTTGATGGAAAATATAATGACAGTAATATAATATATGCATGTAAATGACTCCATTGCATCTGCAGCTCTGTTGGGTATTGCTGCCACTGTTGTTGTTTTCCTCTGCTATGAGACCCAAATAAATTCTGTTTTTTTCTCTCTTCTCTTATGTTCATAAGCAATTTCCCCTGCAGAACATTTAGTCTTTATTTTACTTCAACAAACATAGCTTAAGTTTAGCCTCAGGGGAAGCTATAAGTGGCTAAGTTTTCAAAAATCCTAAATCTTGAAAACATTCGAGATTGAAAAAAATGAATTGTCTTAGATCCCTTCTGCTCATCCAAAATACCATTCGATGTATTCTGCTTAAAATAACTAACTGTTTTGTGGTTTTGTGATTAATATGAAGCTATGCTGAGCAGAGGGCCATTTATCTTTACTTTCATAGTGAGATGTGGAGAGTAAAAGAAAAATATTGGAACATACCCAATATGTTGGGCTGTGCTGTAGTGGTAGATACTGACGTATAGGTGTTAATCATTGCAGTTTTCAAGGGGAATCCAAAAATGTATGCAGCTGATCTGATCTGTGCCAACCAACTAGTTCTCAGAGTTTTCATCTTCATGAAGAGCAGATCTTTTATAAAGCTAATGTGTCTTAAATGTGCATGTCTGACTGAGCCACGACAAAATACTCCTTCAGCTATTATGAAAAATGTAGATAAATGGGAGACTGGGAGAATGAAAATCTCCTAGTTTTGATTTCATTGTGTTTCTATGAATCCCTTCCTATCCTCATTTTATACTATGTTTTGAGACCTGCATTAGAATTTATAAATCCTATTCTTAATGTGCTTATTTATATCTTATATATGCATTTAGTTATGCATTTTATCTATTGTATGCATTCTCTCCTATTAACTGAAGAGCATTAATGCACAGAGTGTTTTTCCCATTGTATGCATTTCAGCTATTCACACTGGAACACTTTGCACAGTAGTTTTGTGTGCCTTTTTTCTCTTACAGACAAGCCTGGCAAATGTGCTCATATGTGGGTTTCTTCTTGCAACAAGTCTGAGGAGGTGCAAAAACACTAATTTTGTTGAAATTCTTGACTGCACTAGCATTATTTTTTATGCCTAAACTAAACTCCTAGCACTTTGACCTTGTAAACTTTTGCTCCACTATACTGCTGGTGATAGATAGTAGTGCACCTGTTGTAAGGTTTTGTGGTGTTAAGAACAATTGTACCAGTTTCTCAGACCCATATTCAAATTGATGTTCAGCCAGGAAGCTCACAGCATCACCTTTGAGACCTAATCTAGCCAGTTGTGGAATTAAAATGACACTCTTCGTTGTGTGTAGAAAGGAACACAAAAATAAATTACATACCAAGCTTAAGCAAGCATGGTGACAAATATCTCCCAATATTATTTCAATAAGCATGGGGTGAGTCCATGTGGCCTTACCCCAGTGAGAGTCTTGTGTCTTTTATTATTGATCTTCTTGTTGTTAGTGAAGTATGTAATCCTTAAATTTGATATAAGGGAACATACTATAAAAAGATAAGAATGTGCATTTTTCCTTACAAACAATTTTGCTAGTGTTTTGTAGAATGCATCTTCCATACATTTAAATTCAAATAACTTCCCATTGCATTATGGATGTGCAACAGTGAAGCTGTGGATTGGTGAAACAGTGCAAAACTGAATATTGATTATTTGTATCATGATTCCCTTTTCTTTCTTTATTAATTATAAAGAGTTGCCACAGCCTCTTTCTGTTCCTTCCTGAGCATTTCTGATAATGTTACTGATAGCCATGTGTCATGGTTCCATCACATATATTTTGTTGTTACTAATTGATGTCAACTTCAACATGACAATCCTATGAATGAAAGACCTCCAAGTTATCCCCTTATTAATGTATAATATTTTTATAATAACACATAAAACTAATTAAAAGTCAAACTGTTGTAACATGGTTAAAATTCAGAATTTTACTTGCTCAGGAGCTAAAATTATAGTGCTGAAATAAGAGCAAAAGTTGTTATTTCAGGTCATGTCAAATGCTCTGTTTTGGAATATAAACAACTTGGAAATGGCTCCTAACTTAAAATTTTAACCCAAATAAAAGTAAGTATAGATAATTTAAGGACAGTGAAGGAAACCATATAGATTAAAGATTGATTGATAGCTAACCCATGTGGGATAGAGACATAATGTTGGGATATCGAGTGGATATACAGGGCTATAAATGTTTAATTCAAAGTAACCAATTAAAAATGTGATTTGTAGCTTCCTTTGTTCAAAATACTATAAAAACTTGGTTCATTTTAGAATCATGGTCCCAGTAATTTAGAAGAATTTCCTTCTGGGAACAATGCTGTAGCTAAAATAAACATGTTTCCTTTCTAATCGACTCCTTGGTCTCCCTGCTGAATTCTGGTTCAAATTCTGGGTTTAATATAATCAATAATCAATAATCTATAACAAAACATGAAACTAAGGTTCTGGTGTGAAGATTATGGAAAATATCTACTACCTAAGCTTTATGTGCTACTTGTCATGCCCAGCCAGGTGGAGGATGAGGAGGCTGGGCCAGAGCCTCAACTTGGACCTGTGCCAGAAGCTGAGCCTGAGCCTGGCCCTAGTTTGCCCTTGCCAGCTTCAGCAGAGTTTGTGGCTTCCAAGGAGGCTAAGCAACCAAGCCTCCTGGCAACTGAGCCTGCAGGCATGGATGAGGGAGAAGGGACAGCAGCACTTACAGTATCTATCTTTAGCCAGCGATGAACAGAAAGGGAGGGCCTCCAGTGTTTGAGGAGGCTTAATCAAAAATGCCAAGATAATCAGGCACAGCTGGATTCCTGCAGCTGGGAATTTAAACAGGTGCAGAATGCCTTCCTTGGTGTCAGAGATTATCTGAGCTTCCCTGTGAAAGCACACTTGATCCTGACCTCTCTTGTTTTCCTGACTAGAAACCTTGCTCCTTGGATTGCTGGTTGCTGTGTCTCTCTGGACTTCTTGACCTTTGGATTTGCTTACTTGTTCCATCACTCTCTGGAACCCTGGACTTTGGATCGTTGACTTCTTTCTTTGGCTGTGCCCTCTGGTTTGTGCTACTTGGACTTTGGCTTGAGAACTGTCTGTTTGCACAGACCTTTGTTGTTTCCTTTGACTTTGGAACCTTATTTAGCTCTGAGTGTGTTTCTATCAGCATACTTGGCTGCTTTCCCAAGACACTACTGATGTTTCAAGTACTGGTGCTTGGAGGTTCAATGCATAACTCAACCCTAGTATCAAATAATGCTGCATTGCAGAGTGTAGTTTGATGGCCTCCATAATCTGAGGCCAGAATTAATTTGGCTTGGTGCAAGATGCCAAGCTATCACATGCAGGGAACATAGTCAGAATTGATTTAAGATCTGTCTACCTTCTGTGTTCTTTGTTTTGGGACCCACCTTTCCTTCCTTAGTGCAGTGTGAGCTTTGCTGGTCACTTTAGGAAAAATAGGAATCTTCTCCCCTTTACATTTTTTTTGTCCATTAGCATTGGTAGTGTCCATAGATAGGATGCCATTGGCAAGTAATGGGGGGGGGGGGTGGAAATATCAGAGCTCATTGTACACCTATCAAAGCAGATTCCAGCAGTCAAACAAGCAGCTTCATTTATATACCACTTCATACTGCCTAAGCAGTGTCTAAGCGGTTTACAACTGTAAGATACTTGTTCCCAACAATCTGGGTACTCATTTTAGCGACCTCGGAAGGATGCAAGCCTGAGTCAAGCTTGGGCTCTTTTGCTGGTATTGAACTCAAAACCTTATGATTGTGAGTGAGTGGCTCAGTACAGGCATTTAACCACTGCGCCACCAGGGCATCAGATACTTTTGCCCCTGGGAAAAAAGAGCATGTCCTCACTCAGAAGAGCTGCAGCTAGACAGTATCCATCTCCTGACAAATTCTGGTGTCATCACTTTGAGAATGAACCCTAGGGCTTAGATCACTAGTTTTCAACTTGAGAGGGGGATGCCTTAAGATGTTGTTGGACATCCCTTAACAAAGATACCTACAGTAGAAGAATGGTTACAAAAACTATTAGAAAGAAAGATCAGAGAAGAAAGTCCTGAGATAGAAGATGATTGAAAATCAGTATTTAGATACTGGAAGAAAAAAAATTAGAAAAGGAATAATAAATTAGAAAAGGAATAACATCCTAACAAAAAAAAAATGTGTGATAAAAAGGGAAGAACTAATTACATAACAAGGAAAAGACAGAAAGGAGTTTATGGGGTATGAAAATATTACTTCACTGGCACGGATTGCTTAAGTGATGAGTAACAGAAAATGGTAGATAAGTAAAAACAAAGAAGGATATGGGAAAGAAAATGAATAAAGTACTGTACATTTTTTAAAAAAAAATGTTGCTCATCATGTAGTATGTATTGCCACAAATGCAGAGACACAAGAGACATACAGTGAACATCTATGTGAATTTCCCTTTCAGGCTTAATAGTAGCTTAAACTGAAAATCTTTTATTGGCACTGCTGCAGAGACAATAAGGTTAAAAAATCTATTCTTTGTGCCTTTTAATCCTGATCTTATCTACCCTCTCCCCATTGCATTAAAAATAAATAAATAAACATGTAATTGCTCACATACAATTAACATAACACATCGGTCAAACAATAGAGTGTGTTCTGGAGCCCTAGTTTGGAAGAAGCTTTATTTCTTAGCTAAGTCAAATGGTTAAACCAGCTTCAACCACATGGTTTTCCATTCTTGGTTTCTAACTGCAAAGAAAAAGGCAAGAGCTAAGTTTTGTCCAGCTGCCTATTTAGTTTTGTTTGACCTAGTATCTGCTTTCCATTTTCATTTGGTTGTAAAATATGAGCTGTTTGTTTACAAGTGATTGCCTCAGCATGCTGACAGTCAAATATGCTGTAAACTGAACACTTTTTTTAACTGAAGGCTTTGCATAAAAACTGGTACCTTGAATTGAGCCAAGGGGACTCAAGATGAGAGATACACAATGGAGTATAATTTTGAAGACTATTTCTGCCTTTCTGTCAGGGGAATCTAAAACAAAACCAGACACAAACATAGTAAAAGATTATTTTTGGATAGTTTTTTCCCACAAAAAGAAGCACTGCCCCTCATGTTATAGGAGAACATACAATCATTCTCTTTGTTTCCTGACATTTCATGAGTCTGTCATACTTGGCAGTCATTGTTCAAAGCTCAGGATTAGAAGGAAAGGATTGTGTCATTTAAATCTAATTAAGCTTTTAATAAATTCAATTTCTCTTTGCTAATCGTGATGTATCCCTATTATGATCCCACATCACTGGTAGATTCAAAGCAAAGAAATATATTTAGAAAAAGGAAATTGAGGGCATGACACCATAAAAATGAGATACGGTACAGATGTGAGACAAGTTACAGAAGCAGTGCATGCTTAGACTGTGTGCCATACAAATATTATATAAAGTAAAGCTCATTTCTACCAGTTGGTATTTTTATACCAAAATTGTCACTGATGTTGTTTTATCTGACAGTTAACATCAGTAGCAGCTGGCAGCTTCCATGTCAGTGGGATATTGAATGCCTCTGGCTTTTATTTTGAATGCAAAAGGAGTGGTTCAAGGTGGTGAACCTATTTTAGGAAAATGAATAGTTATAAATATTTTAGGAATCACCTTGGCTAGTTCCTTTAAAGTCCAGCATAAGCCCAGTAGTTTCGCCACCTCAGTGACATGGAAGCCATCAGCCATCACTGAGTTTACATGAAACAGAGAGAAGAAATTAGTTTGGAGCTATTATAGAAAAGATGCATCTGATGATGCAGGATCACGTCTATGAAAGCTCATGCCACCAACTTCTCTTTTTCAGTTGGTCTCAAGGGTGCTGCAAAATCCCTTTGAATGGAATTCTAATTGGTTAACTTTCTATGATATCACATAAACTTCTGTGATAATTATCAAACTAAACAAGCAAACAAATGTATTAAAAAGGTAGCTAGGCAGTGAGTGCTCATTTTTGTTGAAGATGGATGGATATTTGGATCATGTGCTGTGGTCTCTGAATCAAACATCTGAATCAAGAAAGTTCTATTCCAATTCTTCAGTTCTGACTAGAAAAGCCCTTCATGTATTTTTTTTTCTAACAGCTAGTGGTAGAAAAGAATATTATGTCTTTTGGATTTATTCTGAAGCAGATAATTTAAGTTTCAGATGTACCACGCAAAAAGGCTACATTGTTGAAATGCATCTGGTAAATAACAGTGTTCTCCATTGATAGATTGTTCTTGAGAATTCAAAATGTCAGTTTTCCATAAAAGGATGCAATTGCAATATTTACTGTAAGTAATTATGGCCTTTGGAAGTTTTTTTCATTTCTGTGTTTGGCAAGTGAACAGGGTGTGTGCATTTTACTGTGAATTTCCACTGTGTTTGATTATTATAATCATTATACAGTAACCATTTGCTTTTAAGGATATTTTGAGTTGAATTTGCAGATTACTTTTGTTCAGACTTTTCTTAATACTGCCCTTTCCTATGTTGTTGTAGAAATTTCCCCCTCCACCCCATAGTTGCAAACTCTCTACCCACCAATCCTAAAAATGGATTGTCGTGCTTAAAAAATAGTAAGGCAATTAATGAATAGACAAGTGTATGAATCTTCATGGATTGCTTTCAAAAAGGTTCACAGCCCACCTGTGTCATACAGATGAGAACACTACTGATGGATGATTGTTCAGCTTTCCACTATTCACCTCTGTCATTTTAGTGATGAAACCAGGAGGAAGTGAGGATCCCACTGTCACACAGGGATACATCATGAGTTCTCCTTTTATGTTACAGCTGTCTTTGCTCTAAGAGTTCATTATCATTCCAGAAAACCACTGGAGTGAAAAAGAGAGGGGTAACATATACAGAAGAATTTGAAAATTGAGAATGAAGACTCAATTACTTCTCTTCCTTCTGACTCTCTGTTGCTTTGATGAGAAGATAACAGATTCATTGCTGAAGTCAAGAGCCTAGCGTTTTCAGAGAAGACTAAATTTTGAACTGGAGATCCCAAAGCCTTCATGAACACTGCAAACTACCCAGTGAATTTAGAATCATAGAATCATAGAATCAATGAGTTGGAAGAGACCACAAGGGCCATCCAGTAACCCCCCCTGCCATGCAGGAACTCCCAATCAACGCATCCCCTACAGATGGCCATCCAGCTTTTGTTTAAAGACCTCCAAAGAAGGAGATTCCACCACACTTTGAGGAAGTGTGTTCCACTGTCAAACAGCCCTTACTGTCAGGAAGTTCCTCCTAATGTTGAGGTGCAATCTCTTTTCCTGGAGCTTGCATCCATTGTTCTGGGTCCTAGTCTCTAGAGCAGCAGAAAACAAGCTTACTCCTTCCTCAATATGGCATCCCTTCAAATATTTAAACAAGGCTATCATAACTTAACCTTCTCTTCTCCAGGCAAAACATACCTA
Source organism: Urosaurus nigricauda (assembly GCA_034509955.1). Taxonomy (NCBI): domain Eukaryota; kingdom Metazoa; phylum Chordata; class Lepidosauria; order Squamata; family Phrynosomatidae; genus Urosaurus; species Urosaurus nigricauda. The sequence goes on from JAOEGL010000003.1 coordinate 66,870,077, forward strand.
GTTCCTGAAGGAATTCCTCATAAGGCATGATTTCCAAACCCTTCACCATTTTAGTTGCCCTCCTTTGGACATGCTCCAGTTTCTCCACATCCTTTTTGAATTGTGGTGCCCAGAACTGGACACAGTATTCCAGGTGGGGCCTGACCAAAGCAGAATAGAGTGGCACTATTACTCCCTTGATCTAGACACTATACTTCTATTGATGCAGCCTAAAATAACATTGGCCTTTTTAGCTGCTGCATCGCACTGTTCACTCATGTTCAGCTTATGATCTACTTGGACTCCTAGATCCCTTTCACATGTGGTCTCATTCAGCCAGGTGTCCCCCATCCTTTATCTGTGCATTTCATTTTTTCAGCTTAAGTGCAGTACCTGACATTTCTCTGTCTTGAATTTCATTTTGTTAGTTTTGGCCAAGCTTTCTAGTTTGTTCAGGTCATTTTGATCCTGTCCTCTGGAGTATTAGCTACTCTTCCTAATTTGGTATCATCTGCAAATTTGATAACTATGCCCCCAATTCTGTCATCCAAGTCATTGAGAAAGATGTTGAATAGCACTGAGCACAGGACAGAATCCTGTGGCACCCCACTGGTCACTTCTCTCCAGCACGAAAAAGAGCCATTGTTGAGCACCCTTTGGGTGCGACCAGTCAACCAATTACAAATCCATGTAACAGTTACCTTATCTAGCCCACATTTTACGAGCTTGTTTGCAAGAATGTCATGGGGAACCTTGTCAAAGGCCTTACTGAAATCGAGGTATACTATATCCACAGCATTCCCTTCATCTACCAAGCTGGTAATTTTATCAAAAAAAGAGATCAGGTTCGTTTGGCATGACTTGTTTCTCTGAAACCCATGTTGACTTTTTGTGATTATGGCATTGGCCTCTAAATGTTCACAGACTCTCTGCTTAATGATCTGCTCTAGAATCTTTCCTGGAATTGATGTCAGACTAACTGGACGATAATTGTTGGGATCCTCTAAAGGATCTAACTTCACAATTGGATACATTACTGGTGTTCCTGACCAAACTAACTGGGTTTGTCTATGTCAGGAGTAGGAATTTTGCAGCCCTCCAATTGTTGTTGTTGAACTACAACTTCGAGCATTCTCCACTATTGACTATGATAACCAGGAGACTGAGAGCTGCAATTTAACAGTATCTGGAGCTTCACAAGTTCAGCTATGGTCTATGACAAACATCCACTTGAAGACAGCATTACAAAATATTTGACATGAACTGTATAGCAATAGCAATAGCAAGTACATTTCTATACCACTTAGTGCACTTAAGCACTCACTAATCAGTTTATGATGTGTAAGCTAATTGCCCCCAACAAGATGGCCACTTGTTTTAGCAACCTCGGAAGGATGCAAGCCTAAATTGAACCTCAGCCCCTGGCTGGTATTGAACTCACAAACTTATGGTTTGTGAGGGAGTGGCTGCAGTACCACTGCTTCTCCATGTCAATATGTTCATTGTTTAGAGACAAGATGTCCAGCTGCAAGTAAATTTCTGCCTAGGAGATGTTCATGCTAATTGTAAAATTGATTTCTCCCCACACCTGGGATTATTCAACATTACATAATTAATATTACTTGGAAGTTATATATCTGTAATTTTACCTTTACTTGATGAGAGGAGGGAGAATTCTTCTCAGTTGCTGGTTTTATCCTTCCTGTTCTGGGTCAGACAAATTACCAGTTTAATCAGAGGTTTCCATATAACACACTACACACATATACAGGTCTTGGGAGGGCAACTGTGAACATAGAGGTAACTTGGCAACACTACTTTATATAAACTCACCCTGATTTCAATACATTGTAAAATACTGGTCAATTTGCAGTGTGTACAACCTGAAATATCATGCATGTTAAACAAAATGGGTTTCATTTGCACTTTTAAACACCTACCTGTTATATGTAAGAAAATAAATTATGGCACACTCCATTACATTTTCATCCAAAGCACATCAGTGCATATGAAGGCTTCCTTTCTAGTTCTGTCACCTTTAATTTCACTGCTAATTTAACACTGAAAACAAAAGGTAAGCTTTAATTTACTCGCTTGATATGCTTATTTGAAAATTAAATCATTTGGGAGTCAATGTCTACATAAGAGAATTTACTGTCTGTAATTAACTGACCTTTAGAAAAGCCCCATTTTAATTTCCTCCTGACAACATATCTGAAAAATGAGTCCTTAATAAGTATTGGCACAAAAGTGACTATATTAGTGTGGAAACTACGGCGTATATTAAATAAATGTTAAATTAAATCGAGTTTTGTATAAATGAAAGTTTAGTCATACTACTTCCCTCTATTTGAACTTTTTAAGAGAATGTATTCTTATGTATCAGTCATATCCTACAATAAAATAAATCAACTTTATACCATTAATGTTGTTGATTGTGAGATTTCAACCTCTCAAAATGCTGCAAGAATATTTGCCAAAATGTGCTTTAAAAGTGAAAGAATGGAAAAGATATATAGTAATTTCCAAAGTGATTATTCTCCACATTTGCTCTTTTTCTTTACAGTATGGTTCTATGCCTGTCTGCTCAGAAGCAAGGCCCATATACATAAATGTGTTTAGATTGCAGGATTTATTTTAAAAATAATAACATAAAACTTTGTGGGAAATCACCAATCTGATTATCATCATTTAAAGAGTCAGTAAAGCAGAAAGAATCTTCTAAGATGCAGGTTACCAACATGTAGCTCTGAGTTACAACTAATACAGTGAGTGGAAAGGAAAATCCCTGTATGTAAGGACAGGTACAGAGAGTTGTAATTTTATATGACCTATGCACTGAATGACTAACTACCCAAACATGGTCCTTAGCACTTCCATGGCCCTCTTCCTCAAGTGTTCTTCTAAAAACTAGCACTAAAAACCTGGGACACACACTGCACTGAAATTTTATTTTAAAAATGAAGAGGAGGAGAAAATGGGACCCCTGTTGCCATAATGCTCAAAGGGCTAGAGAGGGAGACTTAGAAGATAACTGAGGTGAGGGCAGTGCTGTGGTAGATGAAGGAAAACAGTGAGGGTGTTCATAATGGATGAATGAGGTGTGTCTGTGTCTGCATTGTCTGTTGAGATTATCCCACACAAATGGGATAGGAGTGGGATCACTCCCCCATCCTTATTCTGTCCATGACAGTGATCACATGAAAGCTTTTCATAATGTAGCACTGATCCTGTCATTATCCTATCATTGAAGCGGCATTGCATTAACATGAATTCCCATTAATGCAAAATGCCGCAAAATGGCTCAAGTGACTTGGCTCTCAAAGGCTGAGATGGGGAGATGGGAGAAGAGCAGATTTTTCTGGCCAAGAGAAAGTGAGCTGATTGAGAATTAATTGAACAGGAATTGATTTGGATAATGAATAGGAGAAATTGATTTTGGGATGACCTTCCCATTAATCTAGCAAAATAAATTAATTTAAGTAGAATTTACTAAGAAGTGATTGGGAGAAATTAATTGGTTTTCCTTCTGGGAAATGGATATTCTGCTGGAACAGAAAGGCATGGTTTCAAAGAGTGATTATGTGTTTGTAGGTTTAGATTCTACCTGTGCCTAATACTTAGGCAGTATGACAACAACTGAGTTGTTACTGGTTTTTCAGCTTTAATCATTTTTATTGTGTGAAATCAGTCATTTTGTGACAATGTCCACACAACTCTCTCAAAATTTAAAATGTATCACCAAAGACTGGGAACGCAGGGCTATTTAATGTCCCTGAGAAAATGCCATTCAACAAAGTCAGTGTTGAACTGTTGGTTGTTGGTTAAAGGATCACAGTTTAGCAAGGCTTAGAAGAAGGTTAATGCATTTATTTTCAGTTAGAGAATAGCCTGAAAATGTGCCATTTGGAGAACAGAGACAACTATAATGTATGGCATGACTAGAACTGACGAAGAGAGGCCTCAGCTTCCAGCAAATAGCTCAGATACAATCATAGGGTTAGCTAAAATGGAAAGGCTAAGCCAAAGGTATACAAGTTAATAGAACATTTTTTTTTATTGAAACACTTATTTGTAAAGTGAACCCTAACCTCAAATCAAGTGAACAGAAAAGACTAAGCAGGATGTTGCTGTGTTTGTAGATCTCAATAAAGCTTCAGACAGTGAAGGTAAGAGAACTGAGCCTGGATCTGGTGGAAAGGAGCTTGTTGAAACAAAGCATAAAGAAATGAAGCCAATAAATTTAGGAATGTCTTACTTTGAGGATGATAGAGCCTCTTATACTATTATGTCTGTCCAACAGTGCAGACAGTGCAATAGGAAGGAGACAAGTGAAAGGAGAAATAATCTGCAAACCAAGGAAATTACTCTATAAATATCTCCATCTTTTAAAAAAGGATGGCCAGGCATAGTCTAGACTTTAGACACATTCTAGACTTTAGGAAATCTGATTTCAATAAACTTAGAGAAATACTGGGGGTGATCCCATGGTCAGGTATACTAAAAGAAAAGGGAGTTCAAGATGAATGGGAGTCTCTCAAAAGGGAGATACTGAAGGCACAAAATAAAACAGTTCCAATGAGGAAGAAAAATAGGAGGTATCTCAAGAAACATGGATGGATGAATAATGAACTGTCAACTAAGCTAAGCTTTAAACAGAAAATGTATAAGAAATGGAAAAAGGAGGAAATCAGCAAAGAAGAATTAAACAAATAGTGAGCATGTGTAGGAATAAAGTCAGAAAAGCCAAAGTGCAGAATGAACTCAGGATTTCTAGAGAGGTTAAGAACAATAAAAAGGGCTTTTTTGGATATGTCCAAAGCAAAAGGAAGAATAAGGAAACAGTAGGGCCACTGCATGGAGAAGATGCCAAAATGCTAACAGGGGACAGAGAAAAAGGCAGAATTACTCAACACCTTATTTGCTTCAGTCTTAGAAAAGATAAAGGGTGCTCAACATGAGGATAAAGGAGGAGGAGACAGATTGGGGAAATTCAGCACAGAATAAGTAAAGAGAGAGTACACAAATACCCGGCTAATCTAAATGAACATAAGTTTCCAGGACCAGGTGAAATACATCCGAGAGTATTAAAAGAGCAGGCAAATGTAATATCGGAGTCATTGGCTTTGAGAACTCTTGGAGAACAGGAGAAGTCCCAGCAGACTGGAGGAGGCCAAACGTTGTTCCATCTTCAAAAAGGGAAAAAAAGAGGATCCCACCAATCTTTGTCCAGTCAGTCTGAAATCAATACCAGAAAAAATTCTGGAGGAGATCATTAAACAGAGTGTGTGTAAACGTCTGGAAGGCAATTCCATAATCACAAAAAGTCAACATGGGTTTCAGAGAAACAAGTCATGCCAAACAAACCTGATCTCTCTCTCTCTCTCTCTCTCTCTCTCTATATATATATATATATATATATAATTTCCAGCTTGATAGATGAAGATAATGCTGTAGATATAGTATATCTTGATTTCATTAAGGTCTTTGACAAGGTTCCCCATGACATTCTTGCAAACAAGCTCGTAAAATGTGGGCTAGATAAGGTAACTGTTACATGGATTTGTAATTGGTTGACTGGTCGCACCCAAAGGGTGCTCAACAATGGCTTATTTTCGTGCTGGAGAGAAGTGACCAGTGGGGTGCCACAGGATTCTGTCCTGTGCTCAGTGCTTTTCAACATCTTTCTCAATGACTTGGATGACAGAATTGGGGGCATAGTTATCAAATTTGCAGATGATACCAAATTAGGAGGAGTAGCTAATACTCCAGAGGACAGGATCAAAATGACCTGAACAAACTAGAAAGCTTGGCCAAAACTAACAAAATGAAATTCAAGACAGAGAAATGTCAGGTACTGCACTTAAGCTGAAAAAATGAAATGCACAGATAAAGGATGGGGGACACCTGGCTGAATGAAACTATGTGTGAAAGGGATCTCAGCGTCCAAGTAGACCATAAGTTGAACATGAGTCAACAGTGCGATGTGGCAGCTAAAAGGCCAGTGCAATTTTAGGCTGCATCAATAAAAGCATAGTGTCTAGATCAAGGGAAGTAATTGTACCACTCTATTCTGCTTTGGTCAGGCCCCACCTGGAATACTGTGTCCAGTTTGGGCACCACAATTCAAAAAGAATATAGAGAAACTGGAATGACTGGTTGGATGACTAAAATGGTGAAGGGTCTGGAAATCATGCCTTATGAGGAATTCCTTCGGGAACTGGGTATGTTTTGCCTGGAGAAGAGAAGGTTAAGATATGATAGCCTTGTTTAAATATTTGAAGGGATGCCATATTGAGGAAGGAGTAAGCTTGTTTTCTGCTGCTCTAGAGACTAGGACCCGGAACAATGGATGCAAGCTCCAGGAACAGAGATTCCACCTCAACATTAGAAGGAACTTCCTGACAGTAAGGGATGTTTGACAGTGGAACACACTCCTTTGGAGGGTGGTGGAGTCTCCTTCCTTGGAGGTCTTTAAACAGAGGCTGGATGGCCATCTGTCGGGGATGCTTAGAGAGTTCCTACATGGCAGGGGGGTTGGACTGGATGGCCCTTGTGGTCTCTTCCAACTCTATGATTCTATTATTATTATTATTATTATTATTATTAATTTGTATAGCACTGTAAATTTACACAGCGCTGAACATACAAGCTGTAATTAGATGGCTCCCTGCCCTCAGGATTACAATCTTAAAAGAAACGACACAAAAGTAGAAGGGAAAGGTGGTGGGGAAGGGGATGAGGTTCAGCAGTTCTTCTCTCCCTCTGACGCCCAGACCAAGGCAGATTGACTGAAGGGAGGGCTCAGCTTCTTAATACATAGTTAAAATGAGGCATCCTGGGCCAGACAAGGGGACACATCTGGGAATGCTTCCCTAAACAATATATTCTTTAACTCAATTTTGAATTTTTTTAGAGAAGTGATGACATGTGCATGTGGAGGAAGAAGGTTCCAGGAGTGAGTGGCAGCAAGTGAGAAGGTACAAATCTGGGATGGGGCAGTGGAAATCCTAGGCTGGGAAAGGAGACCTTGACAACCAGAACGGAGGGTACGAGTAGGAATATAAGGAGAAAGAAGTTCAGACATGTAAGAAGGGGTCAGTCCGTGGAGGGCTCTGAAAGCCAACAACAAAAGCTTCTACTGGATGCAGAATGGGAAGGGGATCCGATGACGAGAGGATAAAAGAGGAGAAACATGGTCAAAGTGGAGGGAGGATGTGATAATGTTTGCAGCTGGGTTCTGGAAAGAGATTAAAGGATGAAGTTGGGAGCTAGGAAGCCCTGTCAGAACAAGGTTACAATAATCTTGTTGCAATACCACTAGGGGCATGGACCAGAGTCTTGGTAGAAGAGGCTGAAAGGAATGCACTGATTTTGGCAATGTTGTAAAGAGAGAATCTACAGGCCTTGGCTGTAGCCTGGATCTGGGGAATAAATGATAGAGAATCAAAAATGTAACCAAGACTGCAGGCTTGCTAAACCAGTTCTGTCAACAGAGACAGAAAAGGAGTACTGTATTGGAGGGTTGGCTTAGGTGCGAAGACAAGAAGCTCTGTCTTAGACATGTTGAGCTTCAAGCACCGATGCTGCATCCACTGAGAGATAGCAGTCAGACAAGATGAAACTTGCTGTTCAATCCCTAGCGAAATGTCGGGGTGGAAAGATACAACTGAGTGTCATTGGTGTACAGATGATAGGAGAAACCAAAAGAACTGATGAGTTTTCCTAGGGACAATGTGTATAGAGAGAACAAAAGGGAACCTAAGACAGAGCCCTATGGAACTCCAACTGACAAGGGAACAGAGGAGGAAGTCTGGCCACTCATGACAACTCGTGACCAAAGATCTATCTGACAAATAAGATTTAAACCAGTTGAGAATAAAATCAGAGAACCCAAGGTCAGAAAATAAATTGACCAGGAAACAATGATCCACGGTGTCGAAGGCTGCAGACAAATCAAGAAGAATGAGAATAGAGTAGAGGCCATTTATCTTGGCCCTCAAGAGATCATTTGAGATCTCAATGAGGGCTGTCTCTGTAGAGTGCCATGGGTGGAAATTAGACTGAAAAGGATCCAGGATGGAGTTGGCTTCGAGAAACTCAAGACAGCAAGAATAAACAACCCATTCCAGAACCTTAGAAAGAAAAGGAAAAAGAGAAATCGGGCGATAGCTAGACAAAGAAGAGGGGTCAAGAGAGGGTTTCTTCAGAATTGGGGAAACGAGAGCATGTTTGGAATCTGAAGTGAAGGAACCCGCAGAGAGAGAGAGAGATTAAAGATATGAAGGTGTGAAGGGAGAAAAGAAGGGGCTATAGAGGTTAGAAGACGGAAGGGGATAGGATCAAGGGGACATGCTGAAAGTTTGGAAGAGTTTAGCAGTATGTAGAGTTCATCCAGAAAAACAGGTGGAAACACAGAGAATTTATTAGTAGAAGGTACCATGAGATTAGTGGTAGGGGGCAAATCAGGAGAAACTATTTCAGATCAAATAGTAGTGACTTTTGTGATGAAGTAGTTGACGAGGTCAGTAAGGAAAAATGGTGAGAAGACAGGGGGAGAGGAAGGTTTTAACAGTGTATTGAAGCAGGATAACAAACGCTGCAGGTGCCTCTATGATTCTAACTGTGGGAGTAGGCTACAGGACCACATTAGGCCACATTTACACTCTAGCTCCACATTACCAAAAATATTCTGAAATGTCCCTCTGTGCAATATGGGAACATTTATACCATATTTTTATCCCCCACAGCCATTTTAGGTCTGAGAAAGGCCTTTAAAAACACAGATACTGATCAGAAGTTTCAGAGTACTTCCAGCTTTTCAAAAGGGCCTCCTTTGGCAAAAGAAAAGGCCCAAGGGCTTCCCAAGAAGGTTAATAGAACATGTTTTTCTATTATTTATCTAAAAATGCTCTAGAGGGCATTTTGGGATAAATAATTCTACCCATATACTGTACTGGACTCCCTACTCCATTTAAGCAAAGTGAAGGTTAAAAGACATAGACCAGAGATGAAGAAGGCTCAGATTCACACTAGCAAAAAAGTCTAGCTTTTATATATAAGAGTTTATTTTTCAAGTACACCTTCAAATACACCTGTTTCCCATAGTACATGATTAAGTGCACATCTTACATCCAGCATGCTTTATTTTCTGATGATCATAAATATGATATTAATTTTACAAGTCTGATTGTTGAAACACGTGTCTCTAAGGAAACTGAGTTCACTGCAAGAAATAAGTGTTCCCTTAATGTCTACGTTGATCCTCTTGGTTTACCTTCTTTGGACCATGTTGCTCAATAAGAATGATCCTTAGTGATGGAACCACTGATCTAGTCACCTTCCCTCCGTTGCAGTCTTGTCACTTAGCTGGTTTCCTTGTGGAGCTTGTATCACTATTGTATCTCATGGCTAACAACTAAGGACACTTTAGACCAGGAGGTGGAGAAGACAAAACTAACCTTCTCTATTGACATACAACATTGGTTTTTGGTAACTACTTTTGAGATTGACTAAAATGGAGGAAGAGAAAAAGAACCAATACAATACAATATAGTCATGTTCTCATCCTGCATCTTTACCATCTTATTTCAAATGGCAATGTCTAGAGCCATCTGTCTCATAAACAGAAAATCTGGTTCTCTTATAGCTTTCATTTTAACAGAGTAGCCTGGACACAACCAAACCAACAGCTGAACAATAATTGCAAAATTTAAACCAATCTGTGTCTGTTTGTTTTAAGTGACTTTAACATTTGTAATATTTGAATAGGAAAGTTCCTTTGTGTATCACAAAACCTAATACTGTGCCAAATAAAGTTTCTCTTCATTTCACACTCTGAAAACATCATTTTATAGTAATAGCCAGGTGCATTTGGATAGTGGAAAAATGCTTTTAATTTTGTGGAAGTCTAGAGAGAGTAGTATAATCTGTCATGAAGCAGCAGGAATCTTCTCTTGGCAGTTGGAATGGATTTGACATTTTAGCTTGGTTTATGGTAAGCATTAGACTTCAGCACCTCACCTAACAATTTTGCATGGGCATAAATAAAGTACACACTGGGCAATTTGATCTGATTTGGTGAATTATCTTAATCAGCATGAAAACATCATAGTTCAAGAAATGTTATCAAAGATTTCCAGTGAAACCACTCAACATTATAAGACTGCTTTCCTACATTAATTGACAATAGATAACTTCTAACCCTGATGTCAAGTGGCATATTCCTTATTCAGTTTCTTGAGATCAGAGAATAACAATTCCAGTACAAATTATATATGTGTGATTTCAGTGGGACATTAATGCCCATTATAGTGTGAGAAACATAATCTGCCAAAAAGTCCTATCTCAGCATCTCGTCTGTTGGTTCAATAGACTATTTGGGAGAGGGCATTCTCATCTGTGGCACCCCAATTGTAGAACAACCTCTCTTTGGTCATATGGTTGCTGCTTATGCTGGCTTCATTTCAGCACTAACTTAAAATTTGTCTCTTTCTCAAAATATGGGGGCCCAAGGGTCACAGCTGGTCTAGATTGTGATGCTCCATCTCTATCTATATGGTTTTAAAATATTTTGAAAAACTGCAAACCATTTTAATTTGGTTTAAATTGTTACATGGTCCTCCTTAATTTTTTTGGTAGGGGGTGAGATATAAATATTCTACTAAAATAAAATAAAATATTATACAAAATGAGTTAATAAGTTTCTGGGGCTATCTCTTTATAGACTGCAAGTGAAGTTCTGACTAAATTTCTCTGTGGAATCCCCATCCATGGCATAAAGAAGCACATCACGGAAAGGTTATTAAATGTTTCTTTGTAATGTTTTAGTTTGCAGCATGGAAAGGAGGTGAGGAAAAATGCTTTTCAAAAATGCAGACTGTACCTGCAGCTAGAGCTGTCCAGTATTCTACAACACGAGTCCTATTCCCCTCATTCTGTGTGAAATGTAAATTGGCTCCCAGGTATAAAAAAAACAAGAGCTCTGCTACATATGGGATGGCATAACTGAACAAAATTAGGGTAGATGTGTGGCGATCAGTTTATAATGAGTCTCTTATCAGAAATAACTCAGAACTTTCTGCTACAGAAGCTAAAAACATGTCACACATGCCTCATCGTGGCCACTGAAAGTGGATTCAGGCCCCAAATAAAATGATTTTATTTTTCAAACAGGACTCCCAGTTGTTCAGCAACAACAGAACTACATGGCAGGATGGAATCAGCAGCACCAGACTATGGACCAAGGTAGTAGCTATGGGCTAAGGTGGTAGTGTGGGAAAGGGGTTCTCAGCTATGCATGAAGGGAAGTAATATGAGAAGAGGACTCTTCTCCCACTCTCTGACTTCGTAACAGCTGTGAAGATACTAAGTAGACTTGAAGCCCAGGGGATCTCTTAATGGCTACACCTACAGCATTCCTAATGGCAAGAAGAGTAGTTGGGCAAATTGGGGGGGGGGGGGGAGGGTGTGAGAGGAGCAGGCTGGAATCAGACTTAGTTTAAAGGAGAAGGATTTTCCTCTTTCGGGAAGCTGCAGGAGCTTCTCCTGAAAAGTATAGTTTCTTGACTCACACAGCAACCGTTTTGAATCCCTGGGACCAGATTAATATCTTCACAGAAGATTTCAAATGTTATCCACCATTATTAGGTTTTGTTTTGTGGTTTTTTAAATACAATGATTTTACAATGGAAGTCAACAACAATCAACAAATAATGATACTACCAAGAAAGGCAAAAACATATACAATACAATGGGGACCTGGGGCCTCTTCAGGACTGCAGATCCCTAGCAATTTCTACCAGCTCCCTCCCACCTTTTTTTTTTTCCAGCCATGCTTCTCAGATCACAGTAGTACATATTCATAGGTTAAATATTCATTACACTGAGGCATAGACATATATTGTTCAGGTGACTCTGAACCAAATATCAGTTGTGTCAGATCTCACATCTTAGCCGGATCTCACATCTTATGAAATAGATAATCATATATATGTCTGTCTACACAGTGCAAGTTTAAATGAGTTCACTAAGTGTTACAAATAAGTGTGGTTGATACTACATCCTAAGGGACATTTAATAATAGAAGACACACCTTCTGTTTGGATTGCTTTAACATACTTCACATGGGACTGCATTTAGAAACTGTTCAGAAACTGCAGCAGAAACAAAATGCTTTGAATAGCCTTGAGAATGGGCTGGTTATGGCAAAGATATAACTCCCTTGTTGAAACAGACACATTGTCTTATCAGCTTGTTTCTAGGAACAATTCAAAGTGCTTATAATGTCCCATCACTATCTTGTTTGGTGTGGACATAGGAGCCTTCTCAGTGGCTGCCCCCAGACTGGAATGTCCTCAAATGGGAAACAAGGTTTGCCCCCTCTCTGTTCTCATTCTGCCAATGGCAAATACCTTTCTATTTGCCCACAAATTAGAATTATTACTATTTCTATTTAACTAGTCAAGTATTTTTACTTGACTAAGTTGGATCATAACTGATTTGCATTCTCATTTGTGATTATGGTGCTATTTTCACAACCACAAATGATCCATAAACCCACCTTAAAAGCTAGTAAACCACCCAGAGCTACAGAGATCTATTCTACTGGTGAGTAGCATGCTAAGGCTGACATGGCCAGCTCCCTTTTGCCAGCAAATGATGCTGCAAGGAATAGCAGCTGAGACCCCAAGGGGCAGAAGCAGGGACTTCTTCATTGCAGTGTTGTTCATTGGCAGAAAGGTGCTGGTTGTGTCATGCTGTTGTACCTTACTCAGCAGCAGTACAGATCTCCCTCACTCCAGATGGCTGACTGACTTTTAAGGTGAGTTTCAGGGGTCAGGTGACAGGTTAAAGCATAGCTGCAACAACATAGTGGCTATATGTTTGATGTAGGATCTCAGCTATTGTTTTATCAGGAATCATCAAACAACATTTTAAGCTCATGCTTCTCTTGTTCACTTGCTTCTTTTTTTCTTTATTAGTAGAGCACTAGACAGGAAAATAATGTGTGGTGTTTATCAGGTGAAAACCAAAATTCTTTGTTACCAGTGGTAATTTATGGTTCACACATTATGCTCTCTTATGAAAGAAGCAAATCTCCAACCATCAAATGGATATCACTAAGACTGATTTGAAATTTTGTGCCCCTATTACACTTGTTCTGGGGGTGGAGTTGTGGTGCTTTTTAGAAATAGAACCAATACTATACAAATCTTCACATTTTAAAACTAACTGATTGCATACCTTAATATCTCTGACTAACAGAAATTCCTGGTTCTCATGCTTACGTATGTAATGGCAGTGTCCCAGTGGTGGTGTCCCATCCACATGGATGCTGCCATCTTGACATAACAGACACATAGTAGCTAAGCAACTCTTGTAGAATATCAGTGAAGATCTCCAGCCCAAAATGTTCGATCTAGTTACTGAAGAAGGGCAGGTGTGAAAACTGACTCCCATCCCTGCTGCAGTTAGCCACCACTGTTGCTTTATAATATATTATTATTATATTATATTTTATAATATAATAAAATATATTAATATTTTATTGAAATGTTTTGTTGCACTAAAGATAAATCCTGAAGGTCAAATATGCAGGCATTATTCCTGTTTATGTTATTCTGCGGTCCAGTACTGCTTTCATCCAACATCTCCCTAGGTATACAACCTACATTTCTAACACTAGGGAACAACTCCCATGATGGACAGGAAGGGAAAAAGTAGATAGGCAGCTGCATTACTGCAGCTGAACACATTATAGTTGTCATGTTCCTACACCTCCTGGGGATCCACCAGAAATTCACAAGAAATTTATTTTCATCATGATCCAGCTACAGGAGCATAACCAGCCACTGCCAGGCCACCCTACACTCTTCACCAGCCAACAAACAGATGTGAGGAAGCAACCCAGAAGCTGAAATGTAGGTTGTGTATGTGTAAAGACAAGGAGGAAGCAGAACTACACATGGTAAAGCTTAAATTCCACTGGTGTGGTGCAGAATTTGGCCTTGTTTTTTCTTGTTTTTAATGCTTTCTATGAGACCATATTCCAACTTAAAATATCTGAGGGGGTATCCAAATCCCTTTTTAAAAAATTGACAGAAAGTTTGTAGAAGTCTGCAGATTGCACCTTATGAGCACCTGGAAGTTATTATGGCATATTGATGAAATTTTGTCAGTGTCATCATTGATCCCTAAGTGCACGTTGCTGAGAAAATCAACTCATTGAGTCCTTTATTTTTGTGACTGGCTCTGCCAGAAGTGACTAAAGTGTAAAATTTCTGTCAGAGATATTAAGGTATGCAATCAGTTAGTTTTGTCAGGCGCAATCTGCAGACTTCTACAATATCAGGTATTTGGAGGGTCAAGATACACTGGGAAAAATGTATAAATCTAGATAGTGACTCCGTAGAGATAAGTTAACAACTACAAATCAAAACAAACTTTATGTCAATTTTTTTTAAAGGTGATCATTAAAACATTCGGATACCCTCTCATAGGTATATAATAAATGATTGAAGTGAGCCAAACAGCCACATTCTAAGGAGATTTCTTGAAAAGTGAGGTATAATTAGATTAGATAGTTGGATAGAATCCTAGAGGGCTATCCAAACAATATGCCCTAAGGACAAATAAGAAAAGGTTTTCTACGACAGTTATAAAAACATCTCAGCCCCACCATCTCTCTTATAAAGAATAGTCCTAATGTGCTTCAAATTAAAGCAATTTAATGTTTCGCTAGTCCTAATGCTTAAAGTGCTATTTAAACAAATCTTGTGTAATGGTAAAAGCCAAATCTAGTATATTCACATAGTGGATTTGTGTTTTCCGCTCACTCTAGTCTTCCAGAGAACTCATTTATTTTGAAGATTTATCAAGCTGAGTAGACAAAAGAACTGTAGTGGTGTATTTATTTCATCAGGTGAGAACTTGTCTGTTGGTGAGAACACATCTCCCTCCTTCGATCTGGGAGAAATTACTGCTTCTGGCACAGCAGTCAAATGAAAATTGCTGCTTTGGTCAGGTGGATAACACTAAATATTATGAATGTGGAGTGGGGGGAGATCACTGATATTGACTTTAAGCCTTGTTCTAACTTAGGGCTATTCAAGGTGCTATATTCACCACAGAGACTAACAATCCTTTGACAAATTTGGTACCCTACCCTTCTTCCAACACCTTCTGGATAGTCTTGATTACCTCACCAGGTACCAGGAAAGTCAGGGCCATGTGAGAAGGGAGCTTCTGGCCAATGGCCATGGGGAACATTCACTATGTTATGATCTTGTGTCAGCTGAGTTCTGCTAGATAAGGTTACTAAACTCAAATACACTGGGTGGGCAAACTCTTTACTTAACCAAGAGACACCTAAGAGCTACTCCCAAGGGTTTGTGTACTGAAAATATCCCTAGTTTGACAGGAAGGACATTTTGTGGACCTGCCTTTCCTGGTGTCCCCCAGGAGGGTGACATTTTCCCCATGGCCTCACTAAAGGAGTACAGCCAGCTGTTGCTGGCCACTCTCCTCCCCCTAAATGGATGTGAGAGGATACCCTAACACAGTAATGGCCATTCAGAAGTGTCATTGCCATCCAGAAGTGCCATTGCTGCTCCCAGTCACCCACAAATGTACACTCAGGATGATGAGGTAGTTATGAGAGGAAAGCAAAATTGTCCCCCCAAGAATTTTTATGTCAGTCCACACATTTATAGCATTGCAATAACTTAAAGCTTCTGTTCAGTTTTTGGAGATACAATTTAGCATCCAAGGAAAGGGAGCAGGCAAAGTTATCCATGAAGTGCATACATAAAAAATAGAAGAATTCCAACCATTTCAATGCATCACTCTCTGCAATACTGTACTAGAAATTTAGGAATGAAAGAAAATGTAATTGGAGGGAGGCAGGATTCTTATTTGGGGAGAGATTGTTAGGCTTTGAGGCCTGAGTATGAAATGTACAGATGTGCACAAAAGGGAAAAACAGGAATTATAGCTAGATTTGTTTACAGCTGAAGGCTGGGAGCAGACAGTGCTCAAGGTCAGAGTGCTTGCTTGCACGTAAACCTAATGAAAACAACTGTGTCTTCCTAACTGAGGGGAAAACAAAGCAGGTTATACAAACGGAAGTAGAATCACCAAATGAGGTGGGGTTTGTGACCACATGACACAAGTCTATAGCCAGCCTACACATCTCAGTGAGGATTGTTGGGTAATTGTTCTGTAATGGATGGTTGGAGAGATTTGTCGGACAAGCGTGTGTATATTTGTAAATACAGCAACTTAAGAATAAAGCCTCTGAGAAGAGACTTTTGGGTTCAGTCTGTTTCATCAACAACTGGGAGGTGGATTCCTGATAAGCCGAAGTTCCAGGGCTGCCGGTATCAGAGGCATCGGAGATTGCTTGAACTGCGCACTTCTGCTTATTTACACTAACAGAGATGCCCTCATTTTTCCCAGTTTCTCCACTATCCCTTCTCACATGCAGTGTTTTTCCCTCCAACTAACTACCCAAGCATCTCAGCCATCCCAGTCTTCCCTGGACACAAGCTACCACAGCTTCTTTCTACCCCCAACCCAGTTGTTGCAATTCCAAATAAACTGAGATAACAAGCTTGCTATATTCAACAAAATCTCCATTTTCCACACTCCTTGACACCTATGCTGAGAAAGTAAATAGAATTATGGAAATGACTTCTTCTGAGGTCTGGGGCTAGGTCAGCCACTTTCTATAAGCTTCCTAGCTGTGAAGAGTCAATAATTTGCATCATCATAGGGCCTTTGGCTATCCTGTGGAGCCCAAAGAAACTGACAAGCCAACTCACAAGATTTATAACAATGGTGGCAAAAGTGTGTCTTATGAACTGCATACGCTACTGGCAACCCTGCAGGCCACCAAAGCCCTCTAGGAGACTCCAGAGTCTCCCCCTCCCCCCTTTTAAAAATTTGCCAGTTATCAGCCTCAATATATCTCCCAAACAACTCTAACACACCTTTTCAGTTGGCCTTTTCCAATCCCTCCCACCACCACCACCCAAAAAGGGTGGGGAGGGCAAAAAAGTGGTTGAAAATGAAACTAGATGTGATGTTTCATCCAGTTTGTCAGGGACATATCAATGCAGGCTCCTGTGTGAATGTATGGACCTTATCAGACAGGAGGAATTTCTCTTTATTGCGAATGGAGCCAATTGGAGCCAATTTGAATTCACATGAATTTGCTAGTTTACATGAATTCCAATTGTGTTTGGAATGCGTTCAGAATGAATTCCCATTACCTTAAAATGACCCACCCATTGCCCAAAATTGTGTGAGATGCTTTAATTCGCAATAACATAAAACCCATGATTGCGTTTGGAATGACTTCCCTTTTGCCTGAAATTGCATGAGACACTTTAATTCACAATAAAGTGAAACTTCATGATTGTCTTTGGATTGCCATTAGATTATACTTCCAATTTCCAACATCTGATAAAGTCCTAGGTGTCAAAAATCATTCCCTTGCCCCATGCAATTGACCACAATTGCTTTGTATGAAGGATTGGAAACTAGAATCCTTTTCTGGTTCAAGGACTAAAGTCAGTTACAGAATGTGCCCAAGGGACTGTATTCCTGTGGTGAGCATGGAACCAAAATATCAATACATTATGGTTTAGAGCTCTTATTGCCATTAACTAATCCTTTGTTATTTTGTGCCTTCAGCTTATGGTGACCCCATGCATTTCATAAAATGTTCTTACAAGGAGAACTCAGAAGTGGTTTGCCATTTCCTTCTTCTGAAATATATCATCGGGTAGTTCTTGGAAATCCCTTTCCAAGTACTAACCAGCCTAACCATGCTTAGCTTTCAAGATCAGACAGGATCTGGTCCCTTCAAGCTTAGAAGAAACATTGGTTGATGATCTCCATCTGGGCATCGATAGGGGAAGTGTGACCCTATTGGTGCTCTTGGACATCTCAGCGGCATTCGATACCGTAGGCCACGGTATCCTTCTGGAACAGCTGAGAGAGGTGGGAATTGGGGGCACTGCAATCCAGTGGTTCCATTCCTACCTCTCAGGCAGGTTCCAGATGGCGATGAGCTGACATCTGGCGTCCCTCAAGGCGCCATTCTGTCTCCCATAGTGTTCAACATTTACACGAAGCCGCTGGGAGAGATTATCCGGAGGCATGGGGCGCAGTGTTATCAATATGCTGATGACACACAAATATACTTCTCCATGTCTCCGACTGCTGCAGTGACCAAGGATGGCATCTCTCCTCTAAATGTCTGCCTGGAGTCAGTAATGGGCTGGATGAGGGAAAATAAACTCAAACTGAATCCAGAGAAAACGGAGGTACTTGTGATAGGTTCCCCTGCTCCTGGAATGGAGATTTGTCAACCTGTCCTGGACGGGGTCACACTTCCCCTAAAGGACAAAGTTCGCAGTCTGGGCGTACTCCTGGATTCATCGCTCCAGCTGACACACCAGCTGGAAGCGACAGCCAGGAGTGCGTGGTATCAGCTTTGGCTGATACGCCAGCTGCGTCCCTACCTGGGTAAAGAGGACCTTGAAACATTGGTACATGCATTGGTAACCTCTCGTTTAGATTTCTGTAATGCACTTTACATGGGGCTACCTTTGTATCAAGTCCGGAAGCTTCAGCTAATTCAGAATGCAGCAGCCAGACTATTGACAGGGGCAACAAGATCAGAACATATTACCCCTATACTAAAATCATTACACTGGCTGCCAATTAGCTTCCGGGCACAATACAAAGTGTTGGTCGTTACCTTTAAAGCCCTATATGGTTGGGGCCCGAGTTATTTGAAGGAGCGCCTCTCCCTGTATAATCCGCCTCGCACCCTCAGAACATCAGGGAAGAATCTATTAAATCCTATTAATACAAGATTAGTATCAACTTCCCATAAGGCATTCTCTGCGGCAGCCCCAAAGCTGTGGAATAACTTACCAGAAGAGATCCGTCTTATTACCTCATTGGATGCCTTCAAAAAGGCTATTAAGATGGATGTCTTCCAGCCGGCCTATCCACCCAACCTAGTCTAATGGATCGGGAATGGATGAATAGAATTAGATCAAATATAGACATACTGAGATCGACAAGAATAAGAATACATGCTGCAAGTTTTGCTGATTATGGAGTTTTAATGTTTTAATATTTTAATTGTACTAAACTATGTTAGTATTTTAACTGTTGGAATCCTGCCTCGATCTGAAGGGAGAGGCAGGAAATACAAATAAATATTATTATTATTATTATTATTATTATTATTATTTTGAAAAGATAGAAAAGCTATGAAACTTTCCAATGATAGAACGGCCAGAGGACTAACCTGCAGAAAGACTGGATTTTGCTCCAGGTTCTGTGGTTTCCCACTCCAGCTTTATATTGTGCCCTGAGTTATATAATACATGTGAAGGTATAAGTGTAGAAGGAAAATAAGTTTTCTGACATCTGTAAAAAAAAAAAAAAAAAAAAAAAACCCTAAAAACAAATTAAGGCCAGGGCCTACATTAGCAGTAAAGTCCATTATATCTTTGTATTTGACAGATGGTAAATCCAGAAGTTATT
This sequence comes from Urosaurus nigricauda, assembly GCA_034509955.1. Classification (NCBI taxonomy): domain Eukaryota; kingdom Metazoa; phylum Chordata; class Lepidosauria; order Squamata; family Phrynosomatidae; genus Urosaurus; species Urosaurus nigricauda. The sequence continues at coordinate 66,889,625 of JAOEGL010000003.1, forward strand.
ACTGGAATGATGTTCCTTTTCTTCTGCTATATTTTATCTGTAGATGTGCTCTTTAAATGCTTTGGAGGGCAACATCATCAGAGAGAAATATGTCTAAAGTCAAATTTATTATGACATACAAATAGCAAAATGACAGTGCTTAACAATCCATCTCCTTGCCCTTCTCATTGAAGCTTCCAGTATATAAAACACATGGAAAATCAAACCCCATTCATGATGCAGTAATTGTGATCAGAAGGTTACAGTAAAAGACTAGCAATATAAAATACAAAAAAAAAAAAAAAAAAAAGAAAAAAGAAAAAAGAAAAAGAAAAGCTTCTTTTCCTCCTACAAGTTCAACAGTAGAAATAATTAGTTATGTTCATTGGGGCCTTAATGGCAGATGTTAAAATAAAAAAAGAAAGACTCTGGAGAGCCCAACTGTGAATTAAGGGAAATACAATCTAAAATATTCTGAAGAATGTCCCCATGTTCAGACTATATACTCTAGGTTGTTTGTTATTACTTTTCTTCATTATCAGTTTTGTTTGTTTGTTTGTTTTATTGCCTTGTATTTTATTGCTTTGTTTGTTTTATTGCTGAACAGAGAGGAAGGGAGAGAGTTTGAAGGGAATAGAGAGGGAGACAACCTTTTGTGCGCCTTCAATTTATGGTGACCCTACAGTGAACCATTGCCACTGCTGCAAAAGAAAAACACTGAAGTCCCTGCTGAGGGCTGGAGGAGGCAGGCAGCAGGATTGAGAGGAGCATCGACGGAGAGCCTACATGCCACCACTAAGGAAAAGCATCAAAGCCCTGGTTTATGGCTGGAGAAGGCAGGCAGCAAGACCAAGAGGAGCCTGGATGGCAAGTCTATATGTCAGTGCCACCTCCACCTCCCTGAAACAGAACTCAATGGGGAGTAGACAAAAGAAAAGAAAAGGTCCTAAGGTCCTAATAGGGGACTTGAGAAAAAAAAAAGTAAGGTGCTGAAGGATCTGAAAGGGATGACCTGAGGAAAGCTGAACAGAGAAGAAGGGAGAGAGTTTGAAGGGAATAGAGAGGGAGATAACCTAGACTGATATTAAAGTGTAGACAGTAATGGGGGGGGGGGTGACAACTACTGTGTATCAGCAGTAGTGGTGCAGAGACAACAGCAGTGGCATTATAGCCAATGAATGTTAATATTGTGCGAAGGGAGACAAAGGTGAACCTTTCATTAAGAAAACACTGTGATGAGACAACCCAGAATGAATCAAAAGGAAGGAAGAGGCCACAAACATAGAGTTAAAATAAGAGGCTAACGAGAAACAGACTTGGCAGATGGAGCAGCAGAACTCAAAAAGACAGGAATGCAAACACTACTAGACATGTGTAACAATGTAAACATAGTTCAAAGTTGTACTATGTATATTACAGGAACATGGAATGTGAGACGAATGAGCCAAGGAAAGCTAGACATAGTAAAAAATGAAATGGAGTGGATCAACATAGCAATACTAAGGGTGGGTGAGTTAAAATGTACAGGAGTGGGGCATTTTAAGTGTGATAATCACACAATATTCTACTCAGGAAATGAAAACACAAGATGAACTGGGGTTGCAATAACAGTGTGGAGAGATATTACAAGAGCAACAGAAGGATATAGCACAAAGTCAAACCAAATAATGTCACTAAGGCTTCAGGGAAAACTAATAAACATTACCAATACCATAATCCACATGTATGCACAAAGGCAGAGGAGGAAAAAACTTGACAATGCTCCAAAACAGGATTGATTGCTAATAAGAGGTAACTGGAATGCTAAATTGGGAAGCAAAGAAAACTCAAAAGGTGTAGGAAGATCTGTACTAGTTACAAGGAATGAAGAATTTTATGAGGCACATGCTAGGTTCATTGCAAATACCTCCTTCATATAACCAGAGAGGAGACTATGCATATGGACATATATGGACATATACAAAAATCAGATAGACTACACAATCAGAAACAAAAGATGGAGAAGCTCTATTCTTGTGGCCAAAGCTAGACCAGGTGCTGATAGATCATAGAAGCATAGAATTAGAAGTGACCACAAGGGCCATCCAGTCCAACCCCTCTGCCATGCAGGAACTCGCAATCAAAGAATGCCTGACAGATGGCCATCCAGCCTCTGTTTAAATACCTCCAAGGAAGGAGACTCCACCACTCTTTGAGGGAGTGTGTTCCACTGTCAAACAGCTCTTACAAACCGAGCATGAACCAACTATATCAAAAATTAGAGTAAAGCTGAAGAAAAACACCAAACCAGTCATCATACCAAAATATGATCTGAATAACATCTCAACAGAATTCACAGAAAATGTAAGAAATAGATTTGAGTTATTAAGCATAATAATTGATTGGGAAGCAGAAGAAGAATGGTTAGAAACTAGTGACATAGTCAAGGAAGAATGCAGAAAAATGCTGTTATTGACAGAAAAGAAAAGAAAGGAGTAGCAGACAGAAAATATTAGAGACTCAGAACAATGACTAAGAAAATTGAAATAAGGAAGTACAAATGCAGGATTACTGCTGAACATAAAGAAAACAAAAATAATGACCACAGAGGATCTACATAAATTCAACCTACATAATGAGGAAATTGAAATAAAGATTTCCCATACCTTGGATCAAATATTGACCAAAAGGGAGACTGGCAGCCAAGAAGTAAGAAGACTAGGAATGGGAAGGGCAGCTATTAAAGAACTAGGCAAGATTCTAAAGTCTAGTGATATACAACTGAGCACTAATCATCCAAGCCTGTATTTCCTGTCATTGTGTATGGAAGTGAAAGCAGGGCAATAAAGAAAGCAGATAGGATTAATATCATTTGAGATGTGGTATTAAAGAAGAATACTGAGGATAGCCTAGACTGCCAAAAAGACAAACAAATGGGTTCTAGGAAAGATCAAGCCAGAAATCTCCGTGCAAACCCAAATGATGAAACTGAGGCTGAAACTCATTACATATGGGGAATCCTGACCAGTCAGTGGAGGCAGGTACCAGTGGTCTAGCAGAAGAAGAAAGGGATCAAGATGGTGAGAAGAGCCACATTAGATTTGTACAGGACCAACTACATGATAGAAGCACAGTAGCTATTCCCCCCCCCCCCCCCCGAATTGAGCAAAAGAAAAAGGAGTGGCACTGAGACAAACCAGACTATTTGCTTTAATCAAATTTCTTTTTTCCCCTGAAACTGAAGCCTTTCCATTATAGCTTCTCTGCCTCCATTTACCGTAGTTCTAAATAAGCATGGAAGTTAAAAAATAAACCACAACCAAAGTACATACCTGTGTTATGTATGTAAACTTATTTTGACTTGATATTATATACTTGCTGTTATTAAACATCTTAACTAATCTTTTAGATGACACATATCTTACATCAGGGTAATGAATGATCAAGGTAGCACTTGTGCTAATAAGTTCTGACTGTTGAAAAAGCAAATTAATCAAGAGTAGGGTCTAGATCTAGAAAAGAAATCCAGACCTCACCTGGGATACTGTATTCATTTCTGGGCACAGTAATTCAATAAGGATGTTGATGAGTGTGTCCAGAGGTTGGTAGCCAAAATGGTGAAAGGTCTGGAAACCATGTCCTATGAGGACCAGCTTAGAAAGTTGTGTGTATTTAGCCTGGAGAAGATAAGGTTAAGAGGTGGCATGATAACCATATTTAAATATTTGAAAGCATGTCATATTGAAGATGGAGCAAGGTTGTTTTCTGCTGCTCCAGAGACTAGGACACAGAACAATGAATTCAAACTACAGGAAAAGAGATTCCAATGAAATACACTGCTTTGGAGTGTGGTGGAGTCTCCTTCTTTTGAGGTTTTTAAACAGAGACTGAATAACCATCTGTCAGGAATGTTTTGTTTTCCTGAATGGCAACAGGCTGGACTGGATGCCCTTGTGGTCTCTTCAAACTCTATTGTGACCACTAAATTGCATCACTACTGTGTTATGAAAGTGTAGCATAAAGAGGAATAGACTAATCTAGAATGGGCTGTAAATATCAAGCTACTTCTTGAATACCAAACACAGAAAGTATTTATTATGGACACTATGAAGGAATGAAAGCCTCATACTGCTATGTGTACCATCCTTTTGTATATATGGAAAGTATATGCTTCTAGGTTATCTTCTTTCATTGTATTTATGTAAGTATTCATGTGGTGAGGTGAGAAAAATATGAAGACTTCAGTATTTAACTATATAATACACACCCCATTATACATTCATCAGCAAGCAGAACAGTATGCAGAATGCAATCACCATTAAGGATAAGTTGAATGTCTTTATTACACTATGTCATTAGGAAAAGTTAATGCAAAATCTGTTGCAAAACAAGATATTAAGTGTATATCCATATGGCAAGGTCTTTGGTTCATTTCTCAGTTCAGCAACAGTGATTAGAAGCAGGTCAGGAAGTTTGCAATGATGAGGGTGGCTTTTATACTGTGTGATACAATTCCCTGAATTTCTCAGTCAGTGCAACCACCAGCCTGGTTGGTGAGTATGGAAGTTGTCCAGAAAAGCAACTTTTCCATCCTTTGAATGATGCCTGGCACCTAATGGTAAGAAAAGGTGAGAAACTAACATGGAATACAAATGCTAGTTCACAAAGGTTGCGAAAGATGCATGTAACCTCACATTTCAATGATTATCTTGTTTTATGCAAACCTTATTTTATACATACAACTTGCCCTTTGTATCTCCAAATTTATCCAGCCATGGTTTGATTTGTTTTTCCATTTAGAAAGCATACCTTGATTTTGCCATTTTACATAAGGGACAACATTTTACTATGGCATTATATATAATAGACTTGAGCATCCATGGATTTTGGTAAAGCCCCATAGTTAATTAATTAATTGATTTATTTCCCACCTTGCTCCCAATATGGGGCCCCAGGTGGTTTACAATATAGGTAGAAAAAAAAACCAGACTAATTAAAACAATATATGGTTAAAAAAAGTTTTAAAAAGCATTAAACAATCAATTCAATTAAAACTTGGATCTAAAACAACTTAAAACACATTTCCAATTTAAAGTGAACTTATAACAGTGTTTTCTTGGCAAGATTTGTTCTGAGGATGTTTACCTTTGCCTTCCTCTGAGGCTGGGAGAGTGCCAAATAAAACACAGGTATGCAGTAATGTAGGTTATAAAAGGTATAATGGTACATAAGCAATACACAAAGCTTTGTGTTACAGAACAAAATAAACTGATATGTTTTTGTTTTTTTTGAAACCAACAAGAAACATATATAGAATCAAACTTTCAAAACGTTTGTAGGAAGTGCCCAGCAGAAAAGTTCAATTATGCAGCTGTCCTGAAGAGTCCATGAATTCTTAAGAAGTTATTAGTTTCCCCTTTGTTGTAAAACTTCCAAGGTCTTGCCGAAGGTCACTCCATGATTGTGAGCAGGGATTCAAATCCTAGTTCCAGAGTCATAGTCCAACCCTTGGACCACTACACTATGCTCTCAGAACACATATTACATATTATATATTATCAACACAGAAGTCAGCCAGTCTGACAAATGTAAATATTTAGGTAGGATAACCAGAGCCTTCAATATGACAAATCTTATAAAATTCATTATTTCATTCAGTGGCTTCAGTTTGCACTATATATGACAGTAGCATATTCTCCACAGTTTGAAGTTGATATTTTTTGACCTGTAACTGGGTTTTTGAGGAGGGGGAGGGATCTTGTTTTGGCTGATGCTACCCTCTGGTCCATCAAAATGTATAATCCACATGTGCATGCTCTCTAAGCTGAACAATGTATTTTGAGATTCCTAACCTGAGTAGTAAATCAATCAAATCAAATAACAGAGATCTGAGGCAACAAAGAATGCATGAGACATTGTGTATGAATGTTTTAAGTAGGACAAGAAGAGACAAATAAATGTATGAAAACTGTGTCACATCTTTATTGAGTTCCTGAGCCTTTTGACATTGTGGAAATACATTTCTCCTGTCATATGTAGAATTTTTTTATTTATTTTAAATGGGCTTGTGTCAACCTGGAAAGGATTTGTTTTCTCCTTACCATTAAATGTAATAAAGCTTTCATGATGCAATTTAATCTACATCTGCAAGAAATTAATCTCTACACATGGTGCACTGAACCTACAGGTTTAAAAATAAATTTTACAGGAGCTTCTGGTCTCTTGTTGAAAGGATTTGATAGAACAGCATCACTTTGGAATCTTTCCGTGTTTCCCTAGAGCCTTCAAACTATTGCTTTCAGTTTACAAAATTTGCCCCAATAAGAGCCCTACATACATTTCTTTCTCCCAGACAGACCATGGAAAAAATTATTGACTATTGCTGGTCAACACACAATCATAGAACTTTTACTACTGAATACTGTAGACTGGGAATGGTGCACACAAGTCCTCTTTAGCTTCTAGAGACCATGTGGCTAGAGATACTTTATTATCTAGTGATACTAAGGGGGGGGGGACATCCAGCATGAATGGGATTCCATGAAGAAGGAGTTCCTAACAGCAAAATCTTCAATATGTTACAGATTATTGATTATTGATTAAGTTGATCAGAATTTTAATCAGAAGATAGCAGGAAGACCAAGGAGTTTGACTGGAAAGCAAGTTTATTTTGCTGCAGCAATTCCCAGCAGGACTCCATCCAAATAACTGGGAAACCTAGAATTCAAAGTGAACCAAGCTTTTATAGTACTTTGATCAAAGGAAACTACAAATTACATTTCATTGGTTATATTAAATTAAACATATTAAATTAAACCCCTGTATATTCATTGGATACTCAGATATTACACCCAATATATCTCACTGTCCCTCATAGGTTAGCCATCTATCAAACTTATCTATATGTTTTGTTTCACTATCCCCAAACTGTCTCTTGCAATACTTCCTTTTGTTTGGGTTAAAAATACAAATCTAGAGCCATTCAAAGTTGTTTACATTCCAAAACAGAAGATTTTGACATGGCCTGTATTCATCATCCAAGCAACCTTTTCTCCCAATACATTTCTTCAAATTCTAAGCATAAATGAAATTCTAAATTTTAACCATTCTGCCACAAATGGAAGAAGAAAAATGGGAAACATCTGAAAAAGCCAAAGTGGTTGCACAGTAAACCTGAGGAAGAAATGAAAAGGAAAAAAACATATATAAAGATTGTAAGGAAGACCACCAAAGAAGAATACAAATGTGTACCCTAAGCTTGCAGAAATAATAAAAGTAAAGCTGAAGTTCAAAATGAGCAGAGACTGGCTCAGGAAGCAACAAAATGGATTCCCCACCTAATTATGTTCAAAGCAAGAGATGAATATTTTTGCCAAAAAAGGCACTGATGGGCCATGGTCCTATACTGTGCAGGAGGGAGTATAATGCATCACCCACAGGGTATTGATTTTTTTCCTGACCTTGAAAAACAGCTTTCAAAGGCCAGAGCACACTGCCATGCCATTTACTGGCCAAGGCAGAGGGAGGGCAGACAGATGTCCAGCAGCTTCCAGCCAAGGGAAGAGAACTGAGGCCTCCACCTGGAGTCTGCAATTTGCTGGAGATCTACCAGTCAAAATCAGTATTCTCTTTCCCAACAGTCATTGTGGCATAGTTGTTTATGTGGTGAACTAGGACTCTGGGAGATTGGTTTTTGAATGCTCATTCAGCCCTGGAAACCCCTTGTGTGACCTTGGGCAAGTGACACACTTTTAGCCCCCAGCCCTGCCTCCACAGAGCAAATATTGCTAGGAAAACCTTAAAATAGTTTCACCATAAGTCATTGTTGACTTGAAGGCACATAACAAGAACAAAGCTGGGGACATATGCTGCTTGGCTATTACCACCTACCCACCCATGCCATTAAATAACCATGACAGTGCACTCTGAAATAAGCAGAAAACATCATGTTGGGAGCAATATAATTATTGCAACTGTCTGGCAGCAGTACTCTGGGCCAGTTGAAATTTCCAAACACGTTTAAAAGGCAGTCCCATGTAGAGCACACTGCAATAGTCCAAATGGCATGTAACCATCAGGCCTTTATATTTTATATTTTATATGTAACTTTTTCATATAGCCTGTGTGGTTTTTGAAGGGGACAAAAGGCTGAATCAGACAGCTCAGAAGGAGCAATTTCTGGCCACAATCTCTCTATGCCTGCAGCGACTGGACAGCCTACTCCCAAAGTGGGCCGCTGTTGTGGTCCCAAACAGACCACTGGCAGGAACAGATTAAATCCACTCCTTTTGGCTTTGGGCCACCTGAGACTTGGTGTGGCTTCCAACCACTTCAGTGGCATGCATCAACTAAACACCCTGCCCCCTAAGCAACCAGAAGCTGCTCTATTTGGCTCATCTGTTTCAGACAAAACTTAAAAGTAAGGGTTAAAATAAAATTAAAATGTAAGGAAAATAACTACCAGCATTTCAATAGCTACCCCATTAATTAGCTATATCATGTTTCATCACAGAGTTATGCAAGGCATGGAAGTATCCTCCAGGACCAAAATGTAATCCAAGGTGCCCAGGGAGCTAAGTACAAATTTCAATTCCATTGTTTCCTCAGACCATCCAAAGGCAGATTAAGCATTGTGCAAAATAAAGCAACAGAATAATAATAAAAAAGTCAAAAATAGAGCACGCCTATTTACTTCCCTCTGATGGGCTACTGTGAAATTCCTCACAGCTCTCAATACAATATCTTCTCCCTAGTCACATGTACTTACTTGTTTAACTTGATGTAACTATTTTTTTATTGGTTTGGCATGGTGGAAAATTGTAGATCTCATTAAGTTGATCATGTGCACCAGGTTCCAAGGTATCAACTTCACATGTAATTTGTATAAGAAATAGATCCCAACCCCATGATGACAGCTCCTCCTCTATACTAAAAGCTAGAGGGTGAGTCAATCAAGGATCCCATTAATAGATATATATCAATATAGATATAGATATAGACTTGCATCATACCCATATCTCATCTGACCATGCTGGCATTATGAAGATTTTTATCTCCATTCCCCTAATTTTCCAACACCATTATATATAAACACAATAGGAGGAAAGCAATATCTGAGTCAGGTTCAGACTTTGTATTTCTTTGACTTCATATTCTTTTCAAAATGGTAACAGAAAGCTTCATTTCTGGTCACCATTACGGCTAGTATACAGATAGAAAAGAAATATTGGTGGGTGGGATGATGAATTTATTCACTGAGAGGCTTTGGATGCAATTTTTAGGAGCTTTTCACCTGAAAGTCACAGCACCCAAAATAAAGCAATGGAGCAGGGATTCAAAGTGTTTTCAGGAACTGGCAGGGGGCTTTGGGAGCCATAAACATGGATTCTAGTGGCTGCATGTGGCCCACTCCACACTTTTCCCTCCTCTACTGTAAAACCTTTTGCAGCCTAAAAGATACTGTGCTAATCCATGCATAAGAAGTATCTGCAGATATGGGGAATGTGTGGAAATACCAATATGTGCATAACTGCAAACATTGTTCGAGGAGGGAGAAGGAAAAACTCTTTGTGAGGTGAGGGAAATCCAAAAGCAGCCCAGTGAGATTGATCATGCTCAGTGAGCAAAGACTGTTGAACCCAGGAGTGGAAGGGGAAAGGGGAGAATGGTGTGCAGCATGTTTGGCTTCCTGGCTTGTTGGAATTCTGAAGAGAAGTACTATATAAGGCAACATTTGTCCTTCCTGTTCTAAACCTCTGTCCTGCTTCTGCTTCTCCATGCTATTCAGTGTAAGGGGTGACCAGTATCATCCTTCTGTTGTGCTGTACTCACCAGCTGTTGGTGCAGAGCTTTTGGGACATCTTTTTAAGCCCCAAGAAGAGTATCCCCACATTTCACAGCATGTCCAAATAGAGTTACTTACATTTTGTAATTTAAAGTGCAATCTCTTTTCTAAGCTCATTTTATTTATTATTCTTGCTGTTTACATGCAAGTAAAGTGCTGCAGTATTGAAATGTCATGTTCATTTCTAAGCCACACTGAGACTCCTGAAACGAACCCAAGCAGTACAAAATGATCTGTATGCAAGCCATTTGTTCCCTAATCAGACTCATAAATTCAAGTGAACATTTAATCAATTAGGTATATTTGATCCACCAGCCATTAGAAAGTTTCTTTAATGATATCAAAGGCAGAATAAATAATGGACCCTCGATTAGGCATTTCCAAATTAATCAGATAGGATCAGGGTAGTTTGTATTACAAATACATGAAGGAGGAATCCATGCCAGACAATGGGATTTCATACTGTTTGTTTTTCATGGTATAATTTAATTGTTTTTCACACTAGGGCCACAGTCCAACAGAAAGCATTTGCTGAAAATGCATAATCCATTACAGCAAGGCTGGGAATCATATGGCCCTCTAAGAGCAAATCTTATCAGCTCTAAGCAGCATAGTTCATGCTGTGACATGATGTGAGTTGCAGTCCAACAGCATATAGAGTGAAAAATGATTCTCCATCCCACAATACATGTTGTAGTGTGTCCTAAACATGCTATAACCAAGGGTTCTGTATTGACAAAATGGTTGACACATTGTATCAATTTGCAAGAAGATCCAGTTCAACAAGTCCCACCTCTGGTGCTGCACATGGTATCCGCACACACTTATTTATGTTTGTTTTTAAAATACTACAAATAAATGTGTACAGACTTGTGCAGATAAGAAGTTATGTACACATCTGTGGAGAACAGACAGAATCAGGCCAAGATAGCAACAGCCAATTAGGAGTCAGCTGGTGGCAGCCAATAGAATGTTGGCTGGTAAGAGGAAATGAATTCCATTAGTGAAAGTTGGAAGTCAGATAGGGTTTTGTTATCAGACAGTTAGGGTCTGATAGGGACTGAGAGCTAAAACTGAAAAGGAAGCAACTTAGATCTGTGTCAGGGAAAAAGTTCAGGAGTGAGGGACGTGGTTCTACTATAGCACTCCAAGTGAGGGGGTTGCTGGTCTGATATCCTGATGGATTGGATTAGCCTGAAGGCTAGAACAAAGAAAAATTCCATTACTGACAGTTGGAAGTCAGATAGGGTTTTGTTTTCAGACAGTTAGGGTCTGATAGAGTGACAGTCCAGAGGTTAGAGACTGTGAGAACTAAAGTTGGAAGGAAACAACTTAGCTCTGTGACAGGGACAGAAAGGGTTCTGTTTTGTCCAGAGAAGGACAGTTGGAATAAGGGTTCCAGAGAGAGGCAGAGACAGTTAGGGGTAAAGTCCAAAAGTGAGGGACTCGCTACCAGTACAAATTCACAACTCTGAGAGAGAAAGAGAGTTGCTGGATAGGGATAACTTGTGGAATTTAATTAGCCTAGTTGGCTAAGGTAGAGATAGGTTTGGGAAAGGAACCTAATACTAAGTTTGTGAGAGTTGTAAAAGTATCTGATATTCCCTATAGGAAGGGACAGTAAAGCAGCAACGTGTACTGAATGTAAAACTGTAACAAGTGAATGTATCAACTGAACAAGTTAAACATTGTTATACTGTTTTTCAAATAAATTTTATGGTTAATTATTTACAAGGTTGTCTGGGTCTGACATAAACACCACGCTGCCATCCATTCAAAATATATTTTAAGAATAAAGTGGCAGTCACAAGAAGGTGAAAGTAATACAAGTTAATTAGAATAGTGATTACAAGTAAAATTTCTTGACATAAATTGGTGGCAGCAGTGGGATGAAAAGGCCCAGGGTGCTGTCATTAAAAAAAAAAAAAAAAAACTTATGGCTTTACAGACTGCCCCATCAGGGGTGGCATGAACCCACCCTTCTTTGCTGTGCAACATTGCAGCAACCAAACTGTGCAGCACCGCTGCGCAGCAAGGAAGGAGCGCACAAAAGTGCTCCTTCCTTTCTGCACCAGATTGGGGCCAGAGCAGCCTCACCAGCAGCCCCTGCGGCCCCAATCTGGCTTTTTCCAGCACAATGAGAAGTGGCAAAATGCCGCTTCTATTTGGGCTGGAAAAGGGGTGTTTGTAGAGCTGCATGCCACCAGACACCCTGGGAGTTCTGAAGGAGCCATGAGTGGAAAGGGGCGGCCCCTTCAGGATCATTCTCGTGGCACTAGGGATGCCATGGGAACAAGCCGCTACCCAGAAGGAACTTCCTTTTGGAATCCCTTCTGGGGAGATTTCCCCAAGGAGCTCTGAAAGGGAACTCCCCAAGGCCTCCCTGGAACTCCATTTTGGAGTGCCAGGGAGGCCTGGGGGAGTTCCTTTTTAGAGCTTCTTGGGGAGATCTCCCCAGAAGGGGCTCTGAAAGGGAGTTCCAGGAGGACCTAGAGGAGTTCCCTTTTGGAGCTCCTTGGTGAGATCTTCCCAGAAGGGGCTCTGAAAGGAAGTTCCATGGAAGCCTGGGGGAGTTCCCTTTCAAAGCTCCTTGGGGAGATCTCCCCAGAAGGGGTTCCAAAAGGGAACTCCCCGAGGCCTCCCTGGTACTTCCCCATGGTCCAGGAAAGGTCGTCCTTGGGGCTGCATGCCTGGCCTCTTCCTCCCATGGCTTCATTCCCACAGAAGTCTAACTGCTGTGGGAACAAAGTGCTCAGGCAGAGCGCACAGCAAAAAGGAGCTGCCTGCTCCAGGAAGTGGTGCCTTTACAGCGCCACTTCCTGGGTGCCCTGTTTGGGCACCTAGTAATGGCAACACTGTCCTGGTGGCCCCCATGTGAACGGGAGGCCGCCATGAGGGCACCGCCATGCCATGCTAGGGTTAGGGAGTGTGTGGTTGCTGCACACTCCCTAACCCTAGAAATGGTCCAAGGATGTCCCTTTGTGGATGTTTGTGTAGCGCTTCAGTGGTAGAGAATAAAGTGGCTTTCATAAATTGGTGGAAGTGGTGGGATAACAAAACCCATATGCCTGCCACAATGGAAAAATAGTTGAGTGAGTGGGGCTCACCATCACATAGTCATTCCATTTCTATACCACTTCTCATCTGGACATATCCTGAAATGATTTACAATACCACCATAAAGCAATTCAATAAAAGCATAGCAACCTAAATCCAATTGATAATCCCAATTAAAGGAGAGCCAGTGCCTCAGTGGGCTTTACATATGGGTTGACTTTCTATTCAGCAGTGCATTCAAAAGGTTGGGATTTCAGGGCAGTGATACTACATAAAAGAGTATTTCAAACAGTTCTTCACTGGGAAAGCAAAGGTAAAATAGTACTTTTCCAATAATGATTTAAAATATGGCAGCACTGAGGCAAAATGTATTTCAGAGAGGAGATCACTTTACAGGCTGTACACCATTGCAGAGGAGGTTGATGTCTGTGTTGCCACAACATGAAAATCCATAGGAAGTGTCATGACAAGAACTCCCCAAAGATAATCATAAATTGGGAGATTGAGATAAGTGAAAGGTAGGGACAATGTGGGCCACAAGCCTCCTGCAGCTCAGAACCTGATTCCAGCAATCCCCTAAATCCCCCTAACCTTCCCAAGTTAATTTTTTATTGTAAAGTTTTAAAATGGTTTTATTTGGTTTTAAAATGGTTTTATTTGTGAGCCCTTTCTGGAGGAAAGGCAGCATAGAAATGAAACAAAATACATAAATACCAATTTATTTTCTGTCTGAAAACCAATGCAAACACACAAAACTATACACAGTTTGGCTTTCTCTCTTCCAAGATCCCTTCCATATTCCACTTTTTGTCAGTGAAAGTGGCTTGAAATGGTGAGTAGAAGGGACATGATGATCTTCCATTGATCTTCCATTATACCATGATGAACCAATAGATCCCTCAGGGAAGTGGAAGCAGAAATTAGGGGCTATATTATGTATGTGGTGTAATGGTTAAAGTGTTCAACTCCAGCAAACCAGAGTTTGAATACACATGGTCAGTCATGAAAAACAACTGGGTAACCTTGAACAAGTCGTATTCTCTGAGTCTAAGAAGATGACAATAGCGAACATCCTCTAAATAAATATTGCTAAGAAAATCCAAGAATAAGGTTGCTCTAAATCCAAGAAAACTTGAACGTATATAACAAGCACTTCTTGCAATTGCTTATCCCTAGTACAGAGAGAGACTTGACCTGGTCTGAGCTTCTCCATAACTGAAATCCCACAAGATTACAGTTCAAAATTATTTGGAAGCCTTCACAAGTACAAGCAATGGCACCCTGGCAGATGATGGGGTTGGATTAGTCAGCATGTACTATGTTGAGGGTGGAGCTAATTAGCGTAGCCCTGTTGATGTGTTTATTTCATAGAGTGAACCTCCTGGATTTAAGAGGCAAGCCTCTTCGTGGTTGAATTACATTTGTGGTTGGCTGAGCATTCCTTTTGGAGGAGGAGGACAAAACATTTATAATTTTCTTGCAGGGTTAAGTATTAATACAGCATAAATAGATGAAACTGCATTGTAATTATGGTGCAAGTGGTAAAGCTGTTTTCATGGTGAACTAATACCTCTAGTATTTATAGTAATTACACAGAAATGAGAAGACATGAGCTACAAGGATAAAACATAATTAGAAGTTAATGAGCATTTCATTTTATGGTTCTAGAATACTGATTGAACTTTATGGGCCCTAAAGGCCCAACAACAAAGATCTCTTAGATTTGGTTGCTTGAAAAGGAAAGGAACACAACTGTGGGTTTTCACCCCCTAATTGTGCTTTGTATATGGCTGAGTACAGCCACCAGCTGTTCTAGAATTCTTTCTGACTATCTGGCATGATGGCACTGTTTCTACAGCAACAGAGAGCCAAAGCTACAGCAGGTGCGTGGATGCTGGAAAACACACTTGTGGAGTCCTTATCGGACTTAGGAGGTTTGTTCTAGTACAGATACAGCCTTTGCATACTTGGCTGGTTTTGTGATGTATGAAAGTAAAATTACCAATGATTTCATTGTTGGCTGCAGAGGCCCTCTAGGAGCACAGACATGAAGCTAAATGTAAATTACATAACAACTCTGATTCTGTTACCACCTCCTGTGCCACCCAGAAAACCAATAACATAAGGCTGGCTAATGTCATTTCAGACTTGACAAAGCACATCTACCTCCATTTCTACAAAGCATGTCTGCCTCCTTTTCAAAAGTGTTTCCAGGCATCTGTGCTCCTGTTGCAGTAAGATAGGCAGCTGAAATGGAAGTGAAATTTACTCAAAAGAATAAAATAGCTATGATCATCTTGACGCAGATAAAACGACACTGCAGAGTCCAACAACATGATGTACAGAATTTCAAAGGCAACCATTTGCCCAGAAACTGCAACAGGATTTATATGGTAGGCCACTGAACATATTGAGAAACATAATATTGTGCCATATATTACATTGACAATATTGTTTGCCAGAGTAAACCCATCTTTCCAATCAATATATAATGTAGTGAATAGTGTAAATGCTTGTATACTCATGTGAAATCAAGGTTTGGTGGTTCAAAATGTAAACCATTATTTTTTTTTAGATAAAGTGCATTTGACTTTCTTTCTTTCTTTCCATCTAGAGCCAAATGTTCTTTCTTATGGCCCATGTTACTTTCTTCTATGCCCCCTTGATCTCTGCCCTTCATGGCTTGCCATCCAGGGGGGAGAACAACGAAGATGCTTCTAAATTACATAATTAATGCATATTTCAGGAAGGTCCATTTTCCATCTACCTTAAAAGAGGCAGTGGTAAAACCGCTGTTGAAAAAGCCTTTCCCAGACCCCCTGGACAAAAACAACTACAGGCTGGTGTACCATTCCTGAGCAAAGTGATTGAGAGGGTTGTGGCTATTCAACTCCAACCAGTCTTGGAGGAAATGGATTAGAATCATTTAGGACAGGATATGGTGTTGAGACTGCTATGGTCTCCTTAGTCGATGATCTCTGTCTTGGTATAAACAGGGGAAGTGTGACCCTGTTGGTGCTCTTGGACCTCTCAGCGGCCTTTGATACCATCTACCATGGTATCCTTCTGGAAAGCTTGGGAGAATTGGGAATTGGGAACACTGCACTGCACTCAAGCATATTCCAGATAGTGATGCTGGGAGACAATTGCTCTTATAAAAGGGGACTAAAATTTGGTGCCCCTCAGGGTGCCATTCTGTCTCCTATGCTGTTTAATATTTACATGGAGCCGCTGGGTGAGATCATCTGGAGAAATGGGCGGGGTGCTATCAGGACGCTGATGACACCCAGATATGTCTCAGACTGCTGCAGTGACTAAGGATGGCATCTCTCCTATGAATGAATGTCTTAAGACGGTAATGGACTGGATGAGGAAAAACCAACTCAAACTGAATCCTGACAAGATGGAGGTACTCACTATAGGGACCCCTAATCCAGGGATGGAGATATGTTAACCAGTTCTGGATGGGTTCTGGATGAAGGACTGTGTTTGCAGCTTGGGAGTTTCTGGGCACGTTACAAGCTGTTAGTTATAACCTTTAAAACACTACATGGCTTGGGTACAGGTTACTTGTGGGAGTGCCTTCCTCCATATATTCCATCCCACACACTCAGCTACAGTCAAGGAGGACCAGGTTGGCTTCAGTTTCCCAGAGGGCCTTCTCATCCACCACTCCTAGGCCATGGAATGACCTGCTGGAGGAGATCTGTCAAAATTCTGATTAAAATTAGTAGAGATAGACATATTTGAGGTGAGACATCTTTTCGGGCAGACAGGAGCAATCAATATCAGTGGAAGGGGAGGTTAGTCTGGAAAGGCCCGCTGGAAGAGAATAGTATTTTATATCGTTGTCGTTTTTATTTCTATTTTATTTTTAATGTATGGAGGGGGGTTGGGGGTAGAGGATTATGTAGAATTTGTTTTATATGTATTATGTATTTTATGGTTATTTTTGTGTTATTGTAAACCACCTTATTTATTATTATTATTATTATTATTATTATTATTAATTATTAAATTCCCCCCCCCCCAATCCTCGGGGGAGGATTGGGGGGATATGATATGTATATTTTTTAACTGTTGTAAGCCACCCTGGTTGCCTGAGTGCAGAGAGGTGGGATATAAATTATTATTATTATTATTATTATTATTATTATTATTATTATTATTCCTGAAGAAGCAAAGGTTACAGCAAACCGAGAGTTGTGTTCTCTGAACCCAGATGGACACCCAAAACCATCCTCTTTTATGATAAATGTCACACTAAGCTTCACATTCAAATTAGAATTTTGATGAGATCTAGGCTAAACTATACTTTTCAGACATGATGAGATGTGTATAAATGCTTCTTTACTCTTCCCCTTGGCCTGGCTGGAAGCCTGAAGAAAATTGTATATATGTGTTTGTCACTTTATGCTTATTTAATTTTGAGAAGCCACATCAACTGTGTTATCTGGCTGTTCCAATGTTACCATTAGCAGATAATTAATGCCCTCTGTTCCTCATCCTGGTTCCTCCCACCATTGATCCAGCACCTGCATGAGATGAGAAGGAGTACTCTGGCCACCTATCATTGTCAGGACCCTCCTCATTTTCAGGCTAAATGTTTGGAGTGGGGAGATGTTTGTATCCCCCCTGTATGATGTGGAGCCCTGGAAGCTCACAAATCTTTATCACATTTGGAGGCTTCCCAAGACTTCCCCCATGGAGGTTGATCCTTTATAGGTTGTTGCTGTGAAACTGTTTCAGTGGCTTGATGTGCTTGCAGATCATGGACTTAAGAGAAACAAAGATCTAGAGTGGGTGTACAAAGTGGGATCCTCAAATCTCTTGGAACATTCTTCTTAGTCTAGACAAGAGACCCTGTTGCACTATTTAAGAATGATATTTATGTGGATAAGGGCATAGTGTAAATTATTTTGGCCTATCTGTGAGGAGATGTGGAGGACTGACAATTTAATAAACAAGTGGCATCAGTAGCATGCCAGCTTTGTATGTGCTTTGACTACAGATCCATACCATGTTTGTTCTACACAAATAGGTGCTAGTAACTCATTTTAAAAAGTTGATGCTGGTTGCCACACCATTGGTACTTACTCATGCATTGTTAACATGCCAGAGATCTTTATTTTCACTGTATTCTATGGCAGCATAACAACAGGGATCTGTTGTCATCATTGTTTTAAACATACTTTTCAGGCCTTGTTTTGCTCTCTAGACAAAGGAAACAGTGTCAAGGGTGCTAGTAGAGTACACACTTTAGGAGCTAAAAATCAAAAATGGAGATTATAGAAACAAATGACAGGGTAGTTTTGTCATGCCAAATGAAAACAATGCCAGGGAGAGTGAGATATCTGTATAATTAATTTGCACAGCATGAAGCACATACTGAAGAAGGTCAATCAATATTGAGCAGTGCAGATAAATACCACAGAACCCTACAGCACTGAAACCGTTAGCACCCAAAGTAATAGAATCACCCATAGTAACAGAATCAAGAAGAAACATCAAGAAGACCTGGAAATTCAGGCAAGAGCACAATGGAGGCTCAGACTCACCTTTTGAATGTGACACTACAACTTGATCCTTGACATGTTTTCTTAAAATATATGCTACTAAATACAATAAGGCAGGTTCCCAAGCAATTGTGCACTTGAGGATGTCAGTCTTGTGTAATGCTTCATTGAGTAAGTATCATTCAGTGACTCATAAGGACATACCAGGACTCCTTTCTTTTCATTTAACAAAGAATATTTAGCTCTTAAATAAATATATCTTGCAGGCAGGGCTACCCATGGGGAGATGTTGATGCAAATTACCAGGGCTTGGTGGATCCAGAAGAGGTCTCTAGGACAATGTTGGATATGTTTTTGTCTTCAGGGCACAAGATGCAAAATCTCATAGAGATCAAGAAAGAGCATGACACACAGGCTCACAACAAACTAACCCCCTGAGCAAAATGATTTCAAATTACATTTTAAAATGCTGCAGTAGTCCATCTATTGCAAGTCTCTGACACCATCTCTTATTTCTCTCAGCGTTAAACTCCCATGTGACTGAGACAGACTTTATAGAAAGTGCAAGATCTCTAAACCTGTGAAAGGGTGTAATTCTCAAATCGGCTGTCATCTAACAATATTTCAGGTGGGCTTTATGTAGGCTTGTCTTGCATGTACTGGCCAATCTTGAATTGTCCTAGCAACAGTGAGGGTTCTCACATTTCTGTTTGACAACCCTAGCTTGTGGGCTACTGGGGAAAATTTACTGAAAACTGTTCTGCAGATAACAATTTCTTGTTCATCCCAAGTTGTGGAATGACCCACTGCTTCCTTAAGTCAAAATAGAAGTAAAGACCATTCTCTTCTGACAGGCCTATACAGATGATTTTTAAATTATGATTATGAAGTGGGTTTTTAAAAATATGTATTTATTTTTATACCCTTTTAACTAATATTATGTGTTTTTAACTTGTGTTATGTGACCTATATGTTGTTGTATTTTCATATGTCCTTGTTCCCTGCCTCAACACATACAGAGATGTAGGTAGGAAATAAATCAATATGATGATTATGATGATGATGACAAACAACAATGACTTGGAAATCAGCTAGACTTCTGATGGGAACTTTTTGTAGCAGCTATATAACACTGCTGTAAAGGCTGCCAATATGCTTATGAATTCAAGGCACTGGTAATGACACCTCTCTCTATATATATCCTATGTATACCTGTCTATGTGATGTGACCTGCTGAGGCATCCCTTTTTTTGAGTCCCACCAGTGGAAAAAATACACTATGTGGGAACACAGGGGAAGGGCTTCTCTGCTGTGGCAGCTCAATAGTGGAACACCTTGCCATTGGAAGCCCAACTGGCACTAATGCGGGTTTCATTCTGATGTCATCTTAAACCATGTCTTTTTATTAAAGCATTTAGGGTTTAATTGTATTCCCCAAATCTGTGTATTTATAAGATTTTAAGGTATTTTAACAACTTTTAAACTGATTGATAATGCTTTTCAGCTAGTAAACATCTATTTAATTTTTAAAATAATTTTAAATTATTTAAAATGATTTTCCATTAGAGTTTCTTCTGATTCAAAAAGTTAGATGTAAAATATTGTAATGATACTGTCATATGGAGACAAGCAAAAATTAACAGGGAAAGGTCTCTGCTGTGACCAGGAGTGCTTTTGCACATTTAAAACTTGTGTGCCAGCTGCGCCTGTTCTTTGAGAAGCCAGATCTGGCCACAGTAATACATGCCTTGGTTACATCCCATTTGGACTACTGTAATGGGCTCTACATGGGACTGTCTTTGAAAAGTGTTTGGATAATTCAGCTGGTTCAAAGAGCTGCTGACAGGCTGTTAACAGGGGCAAATTACAGGGACAATACAATGCCCCTGTTGAAACAGCTTCATTGGCTGCCAGTTTGTTTCCGAAAACAATTCAAGCTGCTAGTTGTCTCCTATAAAGCCCTACATGGCTCATGTCCACACATTCGGCAGACTGTTTCTCCTGGTATGAACCAGCCCAGACTCTGAGATCCTCTGGAGAAGACCTCTCCATCCCAACACCATTACAAACATGGTTGGTGGGAACACGAGAGAGAGCCTTCTTGGTGGCCGCCCCTAGACTCTGAAACTACCTGCCCAGGGAGATCAGAATGGCTCCCTCCTTGATGGCCTTCCACCGGCAGGTGAAGACCTACCTGTTCACACAGATGTTAAAGGAATTGTTATAAGGACAGGCTGGGACGTTGGGCCATTTTTTAAAAAATGTTTTAATTGTACTGTTTTTAATGCTGTGAAACTGCTCTGAGTCCTTCTCCTGGGAAAAGAGCGAGATACAACTAAATCTAATAAATAATAAATAAATAAAGCTAAATGATTGATCCAGATTCACATATGCATTCCTAGTTTTCCATCATTTCAGTCATTTAGGCAATCTTCTTATCATTATGTCATCCTATCATTTTTCACAGGATTTTCTTCAATAATCATACACAGCTCATACTTATAACCAGAAATTCTTCTCTCTTGTTACCACATTCAGACATGTGATTTTCATCAGAAGACTGTCTGTCCATCTGACAGCCATTAATTCTCACTCTCTCACACGCTGTTTCAGCTGCCATGCAAGAATTCATCAAAAACTTCACATAGTATGGTTGAGCTAAAATTCTTTCCCCTCTCAGACATGAAATACCTTTTTTCTGAATAATTGTTCTGATTGAGAGAAATAAGCCCTCTCAGATTTAACATGCAGTGAAAAAAATGAGGGGTTATTGAGAGCTTATTTTTGAAGTTGTTAATAAACTGAAAATCACCTGCCCTGTCAAGTATTTTTTTTCTTTTTTCATTTAATGTTGGCAATTTTGTAGCCATTAATGATTTGTTATTGATGCTTTGTGTGTTTGCAGTGATTGTTCTCTTTCATGTTCTTCATTGTTGAGTCTCTGCTTTGTTAGCTGCTAACAAATACATCTAATAATGAAATGGGAAAGGCAATGTAATTTTATCCTTTATGAATATATACAGAGAGAGGGGAGATAATTAACAAACATGACTGAAAAATATAACCATAAGCAAAACATTTCTACCTTCATCAGTTGCTAAAAATGAAACTAAACTGCATACAAGGTAGTTTGTCTCTAGAGGATGATGGCATTATCCTCTAAGCTGAGATCATGTGTTGTGCAGCTAAGAGTAGCCACATGGCTCCTTCTTATACAAATCTGTGATGGGTAAACTAGGAAATAACATCCATCATGAGGCAAGTGATAAACCTTTTATTTTGTGCAATACACTGAGGATGTCTTTATTGCTTTAAGTAAGGGGGGAAATGCTTAGTAAAGTTATATTCAAATTTAAAGAAGATTTGTAAATTTGGTTCAGTTTTTCATGGCGAAATAACGCAAAAGTGAAATAATGCTAAGTTAATCCGCAGTTAAAGTGGAGGAAACCAGCATCTTTTTAAATTCAGTTTGTTCCTAATTTAAAAAGTTGCTGGTTTCCTCCACTTTAATTGCAGATTAACTTCACATTATGTCATGTTAATTGCAACCTTGTGTGAAAAATTTTCGCCCCGACATCATAATAATAATAATAATAATAATAAGTTTTATTTCTAGCCCGCCCCTATGAACAGGCAAGAGAGAAGTTAAAACATCACAATTAAAATATCTAATCCCAAACCCAACTCCCCCCACCCTTAAAAAAGAATTAAACCAAAGACAAGTTAAAAACAATTAAAAATAAGTAAAAACAACAATTGTTACAGCAAAAGACTTCCTGAGCAGTTTCGCAGGATGTGTACTAGAAACAAGTAGAAGATGGAGCCAGGAAATGTTAAACAGTTTCCGGGAAGGCCTGCCAGAAGAGATGTGTCTTCAAGGCTTTCTTGAAGCTGTCGATAGATGGAATAAGATGCATCTCGTCCGGCAGATCATTCCAAAGCTTGGAGGCAACCACTGAAAAGGCCGTTTGGGAGGTCTACACCAACCTGGTCTTTCTGGGCTGTAACAGATTCCTCCCAGATGAACGAAGTGTGCGGGGGGGGGTCGTACGGGGAGAGGCGGTCCCTTAGGTAGGATGGACCCGAGCCATGTAGGGCTTTATAGGTTAAAACCAACACCTTGTACTGTGCCCGGAAACTGATCAGCAGCCAGTGGAGAGATTCTAGCACAGGTGTCATGTGCTCTCTCCTAGATGTGCCAGTAATGAGTCTGGCTGCCATATTCTGGACTAGTTGTAGTTTCCGAGTTAAGCACAAGGGTAGCCCCATGTAGAGTGCATTACAGAAGTCCAGTCGTGAGGTTAAAAAAGCGTGTATCACAGTTTCAAGATCCTTCCTCTCCAGGAAAGGGTGCAGCTGGCGGATCAGCCGAAGCTGGTAACAGGCACTCCTGACCGTCGCATTCACCTGACTAGTCATGTGAAGCGACGAGTCAAGGAGGACCCCCAAGCTGCGAACACAGTCCTTTGAGGAGAGTGCGACTCCATCAAGAACTGGAGATTGTATTCCCAAACCTGGTTTCGGGCCTGTAATTGTGTATACCTCTATTTTACTTGGATTGAGTTTCAATTTGTTTTCTCTCATCCAATCCATTACTGCCTCAAGGCAGCGGTTGAGAGGAGAGATGCCATTTGAGGTCTGAGTGGACAATCTTGTCATGGAAAGATATATCTGAATGTCGTCAGCGTACTGAAGACACTGAGCTCCATGCCTCTGAATGATCTCACCAAGCAGCTTCATATAGATGTTAAACAGCATCGAGGACAGGATGACGCCCTGAGGGATGCCACAATTAAGCTCAATTTTGGGAGAGCAACTGTTCCCGAGCCTCACCCTTTGGGATCTGCTGGAGAGAAAGGACCGGAACCTTCGGAGCACGGTGCCAGCGATCCCCAACTCTCTCAGCCACTACAAAAGGATGGCATGATCTATGGTGTCAAAAGCCATGGAAAGATCCAAGAGCATGAGCAGGGTCACACTACCCCTGTCGATACTCAAGCGGGGGTCATCCATCAGAGCAACCATGGCAGTCTCAACTCCGTATCCTGCCCTGAAGCCGATTTGAAAAGGATCGAGATAATCAGCTTCATCCAAAACTGCTTGGAGTTGGAAGGCAACAGCTTTCTCAATGACCTTGCTAAGAAAAGGTAACAAGGACACTGGTCTGTAGTTGTTCCTGTCCAGTGGATCAAGGGAGGGTTTCTTCAGGATGGGCTTTACCGCCGCTTCCTTTAAGCAAGATGGAACAATACCCTCCCTGAGGGATGCATTGATCACCTCCCGAAGGAAAGTTCTCAATGCGTCCCCTCTCTGGACGACCAGCCAAGATGGAGCCGGATCGAGGGAGCAAGTCGTCTTCCTAGTACTACCAAGGAGCTTGTCCACATCATCAGTACTCACCAATTGGAACTCATCCAATAAACTAGCATCAACGGAGTGACTGGACACCTCACTTGAGGGCTCTGAATCAATGTTGGCGTCCAAGTCATCTCTAATCTGAGAGACTTTATCGGCATAGTGAGTGTTAAAGGCCTCACAGCAGGCTGTCGTAGGCTCAAGTAGGGGGTTTGGCGCAGGGGGAACCTGCGTCAACTCCCCCACCACCTTGAACAGTTCTGCCGGGCGAGACTCTGCAGATGCAATGCATGCAGAAGAGAAGGATCTCCGTGCTGCATGCAGAGCCTCCCAATAGATGTGAAGGTGCAACCTATGGTGAGCTCTGTCGGATGAGAGGCAAGTCCTCTGCCATTTACACTCTAGTCATTGTCCAGCCCGCTTCATTTCCCTGAGCTCTTCTGTATGCCAGAGTTTTCGATTAGGGGCAGGCTGGAAAGGATGCTCTGGAGCGATTGTGTTGATAGCCCTGGAGACATTGGTGTTCCAAGTGTTAACCAGGATTTCAACAGAATCACCGGCATTCCCAATCAACAAACCCTCTAGGGCTTTCTGGAAACCAATTGGTTCCATGAGCCTTCGAGGGCGGACCATTCTAATGGGTCTGCCACCCCGGGGGCAGAGAGTGGCCTTTAGTTCCAACTTGATCAGGAAGTGATCCGTCCATGACAGTGCGGAGGTTTGGGTTACCTCTGCCCACGGAAACTTCTGTTCCATACTGAAAACCCCATCAAGTGTATGACCTGCACAATGAGTGTGCCCATTGACCAATTGGGAAAGGTTCATGCCTGTCATGGAATCCATGAACTCCCGAGTTGCTCCTGATAACTCAGATAACCTGGCCTCGAGAGGAATGTTGAAGTCGCCCAGAATCAAAAGTCTGGGCAACTCCAACAATAGCTCCGAGACCAGTTGGGTCAACTCGGTTAGAGAGTCTGCTAGACAATGGGGTGGCCAGTATACTAGCAGAATCCCCAAACTATCCCTGGTCTTCAGGCTAAGATACATAAACTTGACATGGGTTGTTTTCCGGACAGGCCTCCTGGTCAAGGTCAGACTGGTCTTGTGGACTATGGCCACACCACCCCCTTTCCCTTATTTGCTTACTAACCGTGTAACCGGCTGGGAGAGCCTGCACCCACGTGGCAGCACTGTCACCCCCCAGCCAGGTCTCGGTAAAGCATGCCATGGCTTTAAGCTGCTCCAGCAGCATGTAGCATCTAAACACCATGCCACCAGAATGCCTAGAAGTTGGCCCACTTGTTGGCAGCCAGGCAGTGTGAAGGTGGCTTCCAGGTTGCTTCCAGGTAAGTCATGTGTATGCCATGCCCCGAAGTCAGCTAGAAGCTGACTTTTTATGCTGGTCTGTTCCAGCTCTTAGACTTTCATTTAGAGAGCCAGCATGTTACTCTCTCAGCAATCAAACCCCTTCTGAACAAATCTTGCCAAGAAAATTCTGTGATAGGTTCACCTTGTGATTGCCATACATTGGAAACAACTTGAAGGGACACAGTAAAAACAGTATTAGGTTACCATTAACGATAAAGCAACCAAAAGTTCTCATTGCTTTTTTACAATTAAAAAATGAAGCACTATCCCTTCAAGTGGAGGCAGAGAACACCAATAGCATTCCTTTTAACATTGACAAGAATGCCTCAGTTAGAACAAATCTGCATAATGGCAAGTGCTTTCAGTTGTATGCATTATTGGAATTGGAGAGCAAGATGGCTTCTCCTATTGCCTAACAGATTTTTCTATGACCTACCTTGTGGAGATGGGGGGAAAGCCGCATGCCATATGAGACAAAGTGTAATATGAGGCAGATTACTAATACATGTATTAAGAATTCTAGTACTAAATATATTTCAGTGATAAGTGTATCTATTCTATTTTTACTGACAGTTCTCTAGAAGATTTGAGCTAGAAGCAGGAAACTGAATGTAAATCCCTTGCTAGTACTATGCAGGTCAGACCAGATGATCATAATGTTTCCTTCTGGCCTTAAAAATCTATGAGCCCTTGAATGTAGATGTCATTATATACCCAGTCACACAGATATAATCTCCAGCATTATGAGCTGTTTTATTGAGGTATGGAATTTAAGCCAAGTGCTTCAGGTTATATCAGCAATCTTTTCCAGAAGATGGCTTGAGACCTGAGTGTCTGCCTGACAAGCTTTCCTTCCTCTTAAATATACAGCTCCAACAGTTTCCTCTTCCCTGAGCCATATTTTCTTTTCAAACCACGTATATCTCCCCCCCTCCCCCAATCTGTTATGCTCTTGCTACTTGGTCAAGCAGCTCATGGTCAATCAGCTTTTATCTTCCAAATGCTCAACTGCATATTACATTACATTATTCCTCCCATCTTTTCATTTTGTCCATAGTTTTATAGTTGCATTGTCTCCAGGCACTACTGTTTTTACACCTCTCTTATGAACTTTGTTGGTCACAATCTTCCCTGGTCCAATAGGTTCACCAGCTTGTGTTTATTTAGCCATCATTTACAGATAAGTCTGACGCTTCCTATGAGTAACCTATAATATTTTTAAAATTAGCCATATGTCTCCTTTCCCCTTTCTCAATATTCTTCCTCTCTCACTCCACACACATTGTATTTTATCTGATTTAATAATGTCAAGACTTTTCACAGTAGGGTTTACATTTGGATTTGGCACAAAACAGACAATTCCTACGGCAACCCATAATTCCAATCCATTAGGTTAATGCACTGCAGCTGCTGTGAACAGTGGGCATGCCATCTTTGGAATAATGAATCTTGGTACAGCACAGAATATAAAACTAAATAAATTGAAAAATGGCTCTACACTGAAATGTGGGGATATATATTTTGTTTTCTTTGCTTTCAAAACAATCTCATACCTGCCCCACCAGAAAATTTTCCTTATATTTTTATTAATTCAAATCAAACATAGCAAGATAGCAGATATCAGTTTTAACCATCAGTTTCTTGTTGCTTATTTTATGCTTTTTTCTCTTCTAATGCAATTATTATGCTTACTTACAATGACTCTTTATATGATAATCTATAAAACTGTCAAAATTGAAATCTCTTGATTTCTGCTATTTTAACAGAATACACTAGCCCCAAGGCATGAAGAAAACTTAAATCTCTTTTCAGTAAAGTGACAGCATAATGCTTTTTTCAGGTATGTTTCTGGATCTAATTTCCTGGGGTTATGCATATGAACCAAGCCATCTATTTAGGCAAGAGACATTGATCTTGCAGTTTTGATCCTGGAAGTAGCCAAGATGCCCATGTAATCTGAAGAGCTACTAGAATTCCTCAAACACTTGCTGTGGCCTGGTCTTCGAATGAAAGTAGATATTGTATTGAGAAGCCAAGCTGTGAGATAATTTGACTGTTGATAATGGCTTACAGTAACCCTATTTTAGTGTTTTCTTGGCAAGATTTATTCAAAGCAGGGTTGCCATTGCATTCCTCTTAGGCTGAGAGAAATGTCATGGGGTTGCTCAGTCACTCCATAGTTCAGTGGAGATGTGAAACTTTGTTTCCTGAAGTCCTAGTCCAACACCCAACATGTCACTGTGATATTATTCAAACATATCAGATTGCAGGATTTATGAAAGCTATTGCTTCTTGCCTAAATAAATAGTTTTGATGAGCCTTCAGTAGAGAACACCCTGAGCAGCCATAGCACTGTGGTTCATGATATAGGAGCTTATCGCTCAGCATTTTAAATTGGCTCCAGCCTCATGGGCTGGAGCCAGGATGTGGGATGGAGGCAGGGATTATCACACACTAAATCACACCACCGAACTGCTGGCTGCCATCAGCCCAGGTCCCAGCCAGGTCCAAGCTGCACTCCACCAGCATTTTTTAGAAGCCAGAAAGCTTTCCAACTTCTAAAAAGTGCTGGCGGAGCATGGCTTGGACCCGGACTGATGGCATCCAGCGATTTGGAGGTGATTTAGTGTGTAATAATCTCTGCCTCCATCCCATGTTTTGGCTCCAACCTGGGAGGCTGAAGGCAATTTAAAATGCTGAGCAATAAGCTCCATACTTGCAACCTTCAATAAATTGGTTTTCTAGAACTGGAACTTCAGAAACATAGTTAATCAAATTGTTAACACAACCTCATGAGATGAATTCCTAATTACAATGTATAATTTGGTTAATCTCGTTTGCTCTTCAAATATTAAAATACATGAGATATCTTTATGAAATTAAAATGATCAAACACCTTTGATACACTTTTAAAAATAACACTTTTAAAAATAAATTACATAATTTTGTTCTATTATATAATTATACCACCACTACATTTCATTTTAATTATTTTGAACTATGAATAAAAAGATTTGCCCCTTAACTTAATAGATACTAGAAAGGATTGGAAGTATGCCAAGTGATGTTTAGGTGAGGGGTTCCCCCCCCCCCCAAAGCAGTTAAATATAGTTTTAAAATGAAGCTGATAAAATTCAGTTTCAAGGCAATTTGTGGCAAAACATTTTTTTTTTTTTTACTGGAGGAAAACTTTAAAGAAATTTTCAGCTGAATTTTATCCTACTATAAAATATTCAGATGATTTCCCAATTGCAGCATGATATTATATACTCTCAGAAGGATCCATTAGTTGTGTGAACTATTTTATTTCTACCTGAAAAAGACCCTAGAGAGTATTCTAGAAAGATATAGGGGCTTTACAGACAGCCCATAACGGATCGGGGATGCAGCAAAAAGTGGATTATTTTTGTGCCATGGAAAGGGTGCCATAACTGCCAGTATCACAGCATTTTGGCACTCCTTTGGTGCAGTGCATGTACATGTTGCAGAAGGGAGCACCGTGATGCCTCCTGCCATGCAGTGGGGAGTGTGGCGTCATGAAAGCATGAGAGCAGAGTCAAGGCAATTTGTGGCAAAACATTTTGCCACACACACCCCACTCTGCCCCAATGCCAGGGTTTATCACCGGTCTGTATAGATGTAAAGTGGCCATAGATGTATCGGTTATTCATTGCTAAAAAGAATACAGTATTGTATTAACTTGTCAGAACTCTGTGTGTGGTTAGATTTCTAGAAGGTTTTGTATGAAGGATATTAAAACAATCTTGACAGGAAAAAATGCTATGCAAGCCTTTGGGTTATTCTAACAAGTTATCTTAAATTATACCTGCTATCAAATTCTAGAGCTTTTAGTTAATGATCACAAATTATTTCCAAAAGAATTTAGCTTTAAGTAACCTTAGCTTTGAATAGGTAAGTGTTTAAAACTCATTAATTG
This sequence comes from Urosaurus nigricauda, assembly GCA_034509955.1. Classification (NCBI taxonomy): domain Eukaryota; kingdom Metazoa; phylum Chordata; class Lepidosauria; order Squamata; family Phrynosomatidae; genus Urosaurus; species Urosaurus nigricauda. Next base: position 66,918,660 of record JAOEGL010000003.1, read on the forward strand.
CAATCAACTGCAAATGTTCAGTGGCATTTTCATCAGAAGCATTCCTCCAGTGTGCCAAATTTGAATGACACATATTCATAAATCAAAAAGAGTTCATTATACATTGCTTTGACAGTGTTTTAATAGGACCTTTTCCAAACTTGATTTTATCTGAAATAAATAAAGAAACTATATTTATGTGCTTCTTTTCACAGAAGATATTCTTTATGTAAATATAGTAGACTATGCTTCAAATGGTTTCCAGTCTCAGAAATGCTGTGATTTTTTAGAAACCTATGAGATATTTCTCAGAAATAAGATCTGTGATGACAGAGAAGGTGCCCTAGAAATTTTTACCACTATGTTTTCATATGTTTACCACTTCTCCTACAATGGGCAGTCTTAGAGAGAACTTTCAGATTTAATGCAAGGTGTATTTGCAGTTCATGGGGTTGCATTTATGACACTTAACAAGACAACTTATGCCTTCTGTGAAGTGAGTGTGTGCCCAAAACCATATCCCAGCACACAGGAACTGGTCATCATAAAAGATAATGTGCAACAGTCCTGTGAAGACAGAAAGGGCCGATCTAGATGCACCAAAAGAGGCGCATCTAGGGCCCAAAAGTGCGTGAATAGGGTTAGGGAGGGCACAGCTTTCACACCCTACCTAACCCTAGCACGTATGGGCGCCCCCATAATTAAATGGCAGCTTCCACATGGGTGAGCCATGATGGCGTCATGGCGTGCGCAGCTGTTAGATGCACTGCACACGCCATGACACCTTTACGCTGCGGGAGGGCACAAATCGTGCCCTTTCCATGGTGCAAAAAAGGAGCTCCTAATGGGGTGCCTTATTGGCATCGGGTCTTTGCCGCAGCTTTTCCACAGCCACGACAAAGACCCAGGGAGAAAGGGGCTGCCACCTTCAGCCCCGCCTCCTCAAGCAGGATTCAGTGGGCACCCAGGGTGCCTTAGAGGCCAGGGGAACCGGCAGTTTGCCGCTTCCCCGCGGCCTCTGGAAGCATCGGGATGGGGCTGCGGAGGCTGCCGGTATGGCAGCCTTGGCCCCATCCCGCTGCTTCTGGAGGCAGGTGCAGACCGCCCCTTTTGGGCGGTCTATATTGGACCAAAGCGTCAAAGCATTGGTCTAGATTATGCATTATAGCTCTATCAGGGGCTGTACAGACTGCGCCTAAGGGGTGGCCTGCTGCTGCCTCAATCTGTGACATATTGGGGCTGGGTCAACCGCACACCACAGCCCCAATATCTCCTTTCAATGATGCAAAAAGGAGCCACAAAAAACTGCTTCTTTTTGTGCCTCGGAAAGGGCAGCATACCACCAGCACACAGCTTTTCCACACTCCTTTGGTGCTGCATAATGCAGGTGCAGCACCAGAGGAGCACCCTGACATCGTGTGTCATGTGGAGCAGTGCACAGGATCATGCCAGCCTGGGGGCATCATCAGGGCGTGTGTCATGTGGACCCCACACCCTGACTCTGCCCCCAGGTCAACCTTAATGGCTGGTCTGTCAGGCCCCTTAGTTTCTAGAAAATACAGGAGCCCTGGTGGTGCAGTGGTTAAATGCAGCCACTTGCTCACAAACCGCAAGGTTGTGAGTTCATTAAAGGTCTTAAGCTTGACTCAGGCTTGCATCCTTCTGACTTCGCTAAAATGAGTACCCAGCTTGATGGGGCCAATTAACTTACACATTGTAAACCACTTAGTGAGTGCTTAAGTGCACTGATAAGCAGTATAGAAATGTACTTGCTATTGCTATTGCTAATAAACAGTATCCAAACAAATTTCAACAATTGACAAGGGCCAGTTTTATAGCTTGTGCCAGGGGATAGTTGTCACCAACTGCTGAGTGGCTTATAACTTGGGTCAAGCAACATCCCCATGCAACACCAATCTTTCATTTAAAATTAATGAAGCAGAAGAAAGAATTGTACACTGCACTCCTCTTCAATCACTCTTCCTCAAGAACATTAGGAGAGTGGGAGAGAGAAAAGTAGGAAGAACTGAAACAGGCCCTCTCTGTTTCAGTTCTGTATTGGATTGGTAGGCAGTGACAACACACATTGGTCTAAATCCTATTGGTACTCTTGACTAGAGGAAACCCACTGAATTCAATTTGTCTATGTGTTGTCACTATCCAACCACTGATCTAATGGCTTATTGTAGTTGGAACTAACCAAGATGATTCTAGCCACTGTCACATTCATCTGAATCTAAGAATGGGGAGAATTAGGAGTACCTGTAGTTTTGTCTTACAGATTATTACCTCTGTGTGATTTTACAGGAGCATTTGGAGTGTCCTGATTATTCTCATTCTATTGTACATAAATGCAGTTACACATGAGGAACTCCATGAAGAACTGTTGGTTACTTTTGAGGTGGGGGGGGGGCTGTTAGGACACAGTTAGATTACAGAGTTTTAATAATCCTGCCACTTTTCAATAATATTTGTTCATTGAAGAAATGTATATGTTGACTATATTAAAATGAAAACAGCTCCAAAATGTCCCTCAGTTTTTGTGAGTCTAAAGAGCTCATATTTTGCTATTTCCATTTTATTTGATTTGATTGGCCCTAATTTACTTTTCATACATTAGAAGTATGGAGTTTTTGTCTTTTGTGAAATTAGCCATGGTACTTAGTCAGCTGGGTAATTACATGGGTGTGAGATCTATCTGACTTCTTTCCTCTGCTATCTTTTGAATTCTGACTATGAGAAAATGGACTACCTGTGCCTAGGAAAATTCTCTATTCAATGCTGATGCTGCACAAAAGTTTAAGGAAAACTAGTTCTATCCATCCACAAGGTTTTGCAAATCTCCTCATGTTTCTAAGTTGGGTCATAATGTGTCAGTGTGACGTCTTATTTCAATAAATACCCACTAAGCACAGTAAAAGAATGAAAATGTTGTCTTTTGCCAGTGGTCTTCTAAGTTTACATGTAGCATGGATTTGCTGTTATGTGTAGCACTGAATCTTGGTGTGAAGCCAAAAGGTAATGGAACATGTTGAATCAGACAGTACTTTTCTGCTTAGTGTTCAGCTGTTGGCCATTGTCAGAACATTGGTTTTGTCCTCAGGCCCATGATTATCCATGGGGTTTTTTAATACCTTTGTCAGTATGGCACTACTTTTATGTGTCAGATCCAGCTTGGAGTCTACAGTATGCAAAGTTATGATGCATAAGAAATGACAGTACAAATACACATTGGCTTACCACCATTGCCAAGCTGAAAGTATAGTAAATGTGTGTACCGTGCCTAGCCACTGCTGAATCAACAGGAGCATATAACTGGAGGGAAAACATAGAATTTACAAAGTTCCTATTTTCACATCCATTTTAAAAACAATTACAGAAGCTTTGGAAAACTATGCAATGCCAGAATAGCCAAATGTGCAGGGAGCTGGAGCAGGAATGTTTTGGTTTAAATTCCTCCCAGAGTGGCATCCATAAGCAAGTGCACTTTTGGTCCTCAGTTGGTCCAGTCCAAGGGCGAAGGTGTTTGGCAGAAGACATATCCAGCCAGGGCAGAGGTTGGTGAGGAGCATCTTGGAAATGTTAAATACATCCCCTTAAGCAAGTCACACTTTCCCACTCCTAGTTTTCTCTATCTATAATGAAAAAGAAAATTAATGCCTCAAGATGTTTTCATTAGGCAAAACTGGTTATCCTGAGAAAATGGTTGTCCTCTGCTTCTGCCACAGTACCATCTTATTGCAGAAACCATATCCAGCATTATACTTGGCACAGCATCTGTTTTCTGTCAACAATGGGGCCTTCAGGGCAGCTAACAGTAGTTCATTTAAAATCATACTATAAATGACACATGTATAACATTGTTCATAATTCAGCATGGTGAGGAGGAAATAAAATCACCCCCCCCCCAAAAAAAAAGAATAGAAAGAAAAAAGCTGAAATCAGAAGGGAAAAAACTACCATATTTTTACCAAGTATCAGATAGTCATCAATAATAGTTCTAAAGGGACCACCTGGGAGAACAGAGTTCTGAATCCTGAATGCCACAACAGAACTGCCTCTTCTATATACTTATCAACAAAACCTTGATCAGTGATGAGACACAAAGCTGAAACAAAGATCTTAGCAGATGGGCAGAACCATGTGGAAAGATATCTCCAACCAACCCCATACTATTGAGGACATAGGGGCTATACAGACCAGCAATTGAAGCCGGCCTGGAGGCAGAATCAGAGCATGGTGTCCATATGACACATGCCTTGACTCTGTCCCCAGACTGCTGTGATACCACGCCCTGCACCACACGGTGCATGGCACCATGGTGCCCAGTGCCACACAGCTCTTCTGGCACTGCATCTACATGACACAGCGCCAAAGAAGCACAGAAAAGCCGTGCACCAGCAGCTATGCAGAAAGGTGAGATTGGGGGCATGGCATGCGATTTCCACAGCCCCAATCTGGCACAGAAAGGCGGCTACAGGCCACCCCGTGGGGTGGTCTGTACAGTCCCTCCATTTTAAAGACCAGTACCTAAATCCAATAGTTAGACCCAGTGAATTAGTGAGAATTTGATAAGTCCATTCTCAATGGAAGTTCAATTGATTCAGAGGTGTACTCTAGTTGGGACTAATAATTGGATTTAGGACAACCACTTTGGATTAATTTTAAAAACAAGTGTTGTTTTTGTTGTATACCTTCAAATCAACTTCAGTGTATATTGATCCTATCCTAGTGTTTTCTTGGCAATATTTATTCATATGAGGTTCTTAGGTTGAGGAATGTGACCTATCCAAGGCCAGTTAGTGGGTTTCCATGGTTGAGTGGCAATGTGAGTCCTCATCTCCTGGAGTCCTTCTCCAACATCAAATATCAAAATATAATAACACCACCACACTGGCAATAAAACTGGTGACATGGAGTTGTTTAGGGTATTATATACTGTGAGACCCTTAGTTGGGAGGAAGTGATGTGTATGTTAATCAGTGTGTTGGTCTGTTGGTGAATGGCAAGGCCTCAGGGTGGGAGGATCTGCAAGGATGATTTGTGCCTATTTAATTAGTGATCCATTATCTGCTGGGAAATCCCCTGACCCTGAGTGAAGTTCATTTGCATGTGCTAAGTCTTGATTTTGATTTTTCAGGACTGAAAATTAGCCAAACATTGTTTACTTTCAAGGTTTCTTCTTTCCTGTTGAAGTTGTCCAGGTGTTTGTGGATTTCAATGGCTTCCCTGTGCATTCTGACATGATAGTTGTTGGCATGATCCAGAATTTCAGTGTTTTCAAATAGCATTTTACATCCAGGTTGGTTTATAATGTGTTCTGCTACTGCTGATTTTTTTGCCTGGCCCAGTCTGCAGTGTCTCTCATGTTCCTTGATTCTCATCTGAACACTGTGTTTAGTAGTCCCTATGTAGACTTGTCCACAGCTGCACAGTATGCGATAAACTTCTGTGGCCATGAGAGGATTCCTCTTATCCTTTGATGAGCACAGAATTTGCTGGATTTCTTGGTGGGTCTGTAGGTTATTTGGAGCTTGTGTTTCCTCATAAGTTTCTCTATTCTGTCTGTGACTCCTTTGATGTATGGCTCTTCTGATGTCTGAGCTGGAGTAACCATTAGCCTGTAGAGCCCAGTTTAGGTGCTTCAGTTCAACTTCCAGGAAGTGGGGTTCACAGATCCTTTTCATGCAGTCTACCAGTGTTGTTTTGTGCAGCTTTTTTTTTGGGGGGGGGGGGGGTCCAGGGTGATGGTTGGAGTTCTTCTGTAGGTATTTCTCTATGTGTGCAGGTTTTCTGTATATACCATGTGACCCAATCATTGGTTCAGATAATAGATAACCAGGACATCCAACAATGGCAATGTTCCTTCTTTTTCTTTTTCCATCATGAAGTGGATGTTTGGGTGGATGTTGTTCAGATGATTTAAAAACACAGTCAGATTTTCTTCTCTGTGGCTCCAAATGGTGAAATCAGACAATGGATCACTAATTAAATAGACACAAATCCTGTTGGCATAACTTCCCACCATGAGGCCTAGCCATTCATCAACACACCAACACATAGATTGGCATGTAAATCGCTTCCTCCCAACCAAGGGTCACTGGACTTAAGAAGGAGGGATGGCCCTCTTTCCCTCCTTTCCAACATCTGCCAGTGAAGACCGGCTGAGAGAGTGTTTGTTTGCCTCCTTCTACCTGGGCTACACCCATGCCTTGGCTCCTGGACTTAAGAAGGAGGAATGGCACTCTTTCCCTCCTTTCCAACATCTGCCAGTGAAGACTGGCTGAGAGAGTGTTTGTTTGCCCTCCTTCTACCTGGGCTAAGCCCATGCCTTGGCTCCTGGACTTAAGGAGGAGGGATGGCCCTCTTTCCCTCCTTTCCAACATCTGCCAGTGAAGACCGACTGAGAGAGTGTTTGTTTGCTCTCCTTCCCACCTGGGCTACACCCATGCCTTGGCTCCTGGACTTAAGGAGGAGGAGTGGCCCTCCATTCCTCTTCTCCGACATCTGACAGTGAAGACCGGCTGAGAGAGTGTTTGTTTGCCCTCCTTCTACCTGGGCTTCTCCCATGCCTGGGCTCCTGGACTTAAGGAGGAGTCTTGTCCCCCCCCCCTTTTTTTAAAAAAAATGTGTATAGTTCACATTGTTTCTAGGATTGGGATGGGGGGTTGAGAATGGGGATTATTTTCTTTTTACTTGTTTTAGTATGTTAATTGTTATGTATTTTGCTTTGTTAATTTTTTGGGGTTATTTTTATTATAATTACTATGGATTTTGTTATTGTTGCTGTAACTGCTATATATTTTTGCTTTGTTAATTGTTATGTATTTTGCTTTCCTAATTTTACTGTTACTTAAATTACTATGTATTTTTGTTGCTATAATTGTTATGTATTTTGCTAGTTACTGTTATTGTTAATTGCTATCTGATTTTATTGTTATTGCTTAATACATTGCCATTTGGTTTTTAATTCATGTATATTGTTATTGTGTGTATAATCCCCTTTGTTGTAACCCACCCTGATTGCTTGCTCAGAGGAGCGGGCTAGAAATAAAAATAATAATTATTATTATGTCATTATTATATACCTCATACACCCTGATGCCACCATGCTCTAAAGATGCCAGCCACAGATGTAGGCAAAACATCAGGAATCCTTGGAACTTGGCCACCTAGCCTGAAAAACCAAAAAAGAAAAAAACAACAACTATGGATGCCAACTATGAAAGCCTTTGACTTCACAAAAGCTACAATATTTCTACAAATTACATTAGGTCTGGAAATTATGGACTATCAGGAGTGGCTTAGGGAGCTGGCTATGTTTAACCTGGAGAAGAGAAGGTTATGGGGTGACATGATTGTTAAAATATTTGAAGAGATGTCACATTGAGATTGGAGCAAGCTTATTTTCTGCTGCTCCAGAGATTAGGACACAGAGTACAGGCTTCAAGATAAAGGAAAAGAGATTCCACCTGAACATTAGGAAGAACTTTCTGACAGTAAGATATGTTCGACAGTAGAACATGCTATCATAGACACTGGTGGAGTTTTCTTCTTTGTAGATTTTTAAACAGTGGCTGAATGGAGCTGCTTTGATGGTTATTCCTCCTTGACAGGAAGTTGGATTGGATGGCCATTGAGATCTCTTCCAACTCTATTATTCCACTGCAGAATAGCCATCCACCTGCTATGTATCCCATACTTAATCAAACTGAGGACTGTTCCCCCAATTGCTTGAATGGGGCAAAATATTGTGCTGAATTGTTAAGATATATGTGTCCATAGCAACTGTTCAAAGGTGTTTCATGTAAGTATTGAATAACATGGTAGCCAAGACAGAATGTAATTCTCTGTGGAATTCCATTAGCCAGCAGACATGTGATTGACCAGTGGTCCCTTTTTGCTACCCTCTGCTTTCCATGACAGACTAGAACTATGCAAAACTAAGCCTACCAAATCTATCTGGAACAGACAACTCAGAAAGATGTTCTGTTATCAAAAGCTGGGACCCACTTGCCTTCAGAAACTCAGTGTACACAGAACTCAAACAAAAGTCTAGTTAAATGCATCAAAGATATGATAGTCCCCATACAACAACAACAATAATAATAACAATAAAAATTATTTGTATCACACCTCTCCCTGTGTTGGATACTGAAACTGGTGTAAAACTATAAAAAGGAAAGAAAAAGAAAACCCACCAATAATAGGAATAGTTACAATGGCACATTGATCCAAAAATACTTTCTAATGAGTCGATTCGCAATAAAATTTTCCACATGCCTGCTCAGAAGTAAGCCTCACTAAGTTAGTGGGACTTATTGCTGTTTGGGTATGGGGTTGCAGCCTAAGGATTAACTTAATAGTCCCTTAGTACATACAGTGGCATCTATTGCCTATGTAACATAGGCACAGTGCTACACAAAAGGAAGCAATGCAAGAAATGAATGTTTCCTGGCTCTCTTTCCTATAGTTATTATTACACAGGCAGAGTATTTATACTAGCCATGCTAGTAGGTGATTTATTATTTTGTTGCTGGAAAAGCAGACAGCTGAAAAGGGGTTTTGAAATGGAAATTGTGACATTTACTGAGTAATAACCTTACACCGCAATTTACAGGAAGCAGGTGGTGGCTGTTTACCACTGTAGACAGATGGAAGTCCTGCAGTGGAGTTATTTTTTTCCTGTTAGATAAATTAGCTTAAATAATTCAGCTCTTTTTCTGCCTGATTTGTTCGTTATGCAAACTTAAATATAAAAATACTGTTTTGCTGCAGAGCAAAATATGGTTTCCTGAGTAATGATTTTAAACCTTTTTTGAGTGAGAACAATTTTTATATAGGTGATAGCTTTTTATTTAAAAAAAATCTGAAAAAGAACAGCTAGTAGGTTTATACGGACAGTGTTACAGGATAAACAGTGTTACAGTGTTCTGTCAGTTACAGAAGAAATCTCTCCCTGCCACACTTAGGTCTTGCCTACACTGGCAGAAAAATCCATACTCAAGCCTCAGCCACAATGCAGTTTCCCAGTCCATGCTGACTCTGATGACTCCACACACTCTGTGGTGAAATTGGAGTAACCCAGAAAATGACAACGACAACAACCAGGTGATGATCATGTGACTTATAATGCAGAATATTTCCAGCCACATAGCAGTGTCTGAAATGCTACTCCACACTTTCCAGGCAAATGCAGGGTAAGAGCAGTTCTGTTTTCTCTGGGATTTCGGAGAAAGACAAAAACACACAGTTTTCATACCCCAAAATATGGGTTGCCTTGGAATGGAGGTGCCACAACAATAACCACCAACACTTCAATTGCAAGTAAAAGGCCACAACTTTATTAACAAGAACAGTTTAAAGTAGGGTTGGCCTGAAAATGCATGAGGCCTGGATCTGTCATCAATCAATCCACTATTGATTGATGAACCTATTTGTTTGGTCGCAGCCAAGCTTCGGGATGACCAAAGGGGGTGACCATTTAATCATCCATCTGCTTCTCTGTTAACCAGTTGATCTCATCTTCACATCTCCGCCCTTTGTCACCAGGGGATGCTGACACGATGCTGCCTCAGCAATGGCAACACCACATACTCTAGCACTCCTGGGTCTCCATAGGACTCAAGATCCAGTGCTACACAGTCTTGGAAACCATGCCCACCAGATCCAAGACCTATGCTACCACCCCTATGAAGTTGTGACAGCGCAGTCCAAACCAAGCATAGGAAGGCTGGAATGGTGTCAGTTGGAGCATAATGTGCCTTTAATAGGCTATTTGGCTAACAGAGAGCCAGGAAAGGGGAGCAGTCCCACCCACCATCTCCCCACCAATCACAGGCCCCGGCCAGCCCATACTTCACCCAAGTGAAGACTTGTAGTCAAGGATCTAAGGCACCTGTTACAAATTTGAGATGCAATCAGTTGTCTTTTCAGTCATCTCATGAAACAGTGCCCATTAGAGTTGAAGTCTCCAGTGCTGGCCCAGAAGTGCTGCCCCTGTTACTGGCCACAGCCAATTCCAGCCCAGCTAGCCCAGCCCAGTACCTTCTGGGGGCTCAGGTAAAACGGTCTCAAACTGGATTACTTCTGTAGTGTGTTTTGGACCAGCAGCAGCAGCCTCCGCCACCCCCACCCTCCGCAGCAACCAGGCCAGCCCGGTAAGTCAGGCAGCCTCATTTGTAACTGTTTTTGCAGCTCTTGGTCCTCTCCTTTTTCTAGTCAGACAAAGCAGGAAATTTAGGTCCAAAACACACTGCAGAAATAATCCAATTTTGAGACTGCTTTAAGTACCCTGACTCAATGCTAGGGAATTCTGGAAACTGTAGTTTTGGGAGACATTTAGTCTTCTCTGTCAGAGAGAACTATGGTGCCACAACAAACTACAAATCCCAGGATTCCCTAGCACTGAGCCAGAGCAGTTAAAGCAGTCTCAAACTAGATTATTTCTGCAGTGTGTTTTGGACTTTACTCTCCTGGAAGCCTCTGGGATCAGAAATTCACCTTTTGATTGGATTGTTGGACCCTCCTGCTTTATTAACCTCAAAATACCAATTTTTCAAAATCAGAAGTAGATTACTGGCCTTGTCCAGTATTTTTTTTTTAATGATTTTTAGCTTTTTTGACAACCTGTGCCACCTTGAGAGAGTGGCAGGGACAGAAATATGGCTCTTACAGCTACCACATTTGTCCACAACCAGTTCTAAGGTTTCCAGAAGGAGTAATAAGCTGCATCCTATGGATTGCTGCAGTAATAAAAATTAAGATGACTGCATGAATCTAAATAAGAGAACATAGCCATCAAACAGTACACTCTCTCTCTGCTTTCCCCATGCACTCACCCACCCACCCCCCTCCACCCAGATTCTTCTCCCATGAAAAGCTATTACTCACGATAACTCTTTACTCTCCAAGCATATATAACTTCTCATTGTTGTCATAATTCTTAAACAGGGTAACAGAGGAGAAGGTTCAAAATACTCTGCAGAAATCATCTGGTTTGAGTCCACTTTAACTGTCCTGGGTCAGTGCTAGGGAATCCTGGCAATTGTAGTTTGTTGTGGCACCTGAACTCTCTGAGACTAAAAGTCAACCAATGCTTCAGTTCCCAAAATTCCCTAGCATTGAGCCAGGGCAGTTAAAATGGTCTCAAACTGGATTACTTCTGTTATGTGTTTTGGACCAGAGTCAGCCTATTCTTTCTAGACAGAATCCATGGCAATTTAAAGTGCTTTTGGAATATGGCTAAAAAAATGTCTTAAGGTGTCTTGGGTACTCACTTTTGTCAGTACTACAACTGCCATCTTCCTTTACAATTACCCACGGTGACTGGAAATGAAAATCAGATTTGAATGGCATTTGAAGGTAGGAAGTGGCAAATCTCTGATCTATTAGATCATGCCAATGAAATTTCAGATGGCCAGAAAAACAATCTCTCTACCCCTCCTGCTTTCATGTAATCTGAAGACCATAACTCTATTCACAAGGCTAGGAATGGAGAATCCTTTTTCACCCAAGAAGTTTGTCTTGAGGCATTATATTGAGACCTTAGCTCAAAGGTGGAGAACACATCAACCTTAAAATGTTGTTGGATTACATTAGCCCCATCATGTCTGTCCACTGACCTTGATAGCAGGAACTGAAAGGAATTTGTGTCCAGCAACACATAGAAAAGCAGAGGTTCCCCACCCTGTAGCATGACTTGCCACCTCGGACCTCTAAGACCTCTTTCTCTCTTTCTGTTTCTCTTTGCTGTCATTATGTCATCACCATCCATCATGTTAATAAACATACCTATGTTCTGCATGGACAAAGTTGTTGCTCATGCTGCATCAAAACTCCCCGCTTTTATATTATACGTGGAACGGATATGACATATATTGCCTTTTAATTAAGGCTCTTATAGCACCATCTCACAAAGGCTAAAATGGGGAGGAGTATGCTTTGATCATTCAGATATGATCTTACAGTGAGTTGTAGAACTCATATATTTTACATCATGATAAATTATTAAACATGTTAAACAATGTGAATGCATAAAATGTAAGAGGGAGCTCCAAAAATTAATTTGTTATTAATTGCACTTCTGTCTTTGTCAGGTGATTAAATACTGCTATTTGGCATTCGTAACATCCTCAAAGTGTTCAAAATTTCAGTCAAATTAATATTTCATGTTAATTGCCATTACTTATTTTGAAAGGCTTAAGATAACTGTGTTGAAACAAGTTGCAGCTTCTTTCTGCTGAAATGTGGGTAGCAATAATTCACCAAGTCTGAAGTGGTCTGTTCATTTGTTGTTCTTCATAATTAAACCCAGTTTTTGAAAACTTAGGTGGCTAATAACATCTTAATTTAAAATAACAACATGCAATGTTGTGCATTATATGAGGGGGAGAAAGATAGAAATGAGAACTTTGATTTATTTATTTCCATTATACATTTGTGCCACAGTTCTGGTTAATCTGCAGCAATGGTGGATTAGTAGTTACACAGAACCACTGTTCAGCAGACCACTCTGTGTGCAATACAAACATTCAGTTTCTATTAGAGGTGGTTACAAGAGAAGAGGAAAGAGGCACACAGAGAGCATCAGGTCAGGTTATTTCGATAATTGAAATTACATACTCACAGGTCTGCCAGGAATTGCTAGCCATCTCTTTACATGGCTTAGGTATTCACAAACAGGACATGTTCCCAAGCAAATGATGTCAGTCATGAAAGAGGTAGGAAAAGAGGATAGTCCAGAGACAGGCCAAGCTGAAGCATGAAGAGCAGTCCTACCAGTTTCAGTAGCAATCAAGAAGCCTGGGACCAACCTTTAAGAAGGTTCTTGTATCCCTGCTACTTTGAAATATCTTATTTAGTTCTATTTGACAATATTAAACTTGCTTATACATTCATGCTTTACCTGATGGATATAGCAAGACATATGCCTCCACCTTTACATATGATTGTTTATTCATATTTTGTGACTGTGCTTCCTATGCTGCAGTATTCTAAAACAAACAGATAGGCCCATTCATTCCAGGGAAAAAAAAATGCATAGATTAGATGCTGTGTTTCTGTATGGATTCTGTGTGTGATTATTTTTTAAGTGACAGGAAAAAAATACATCAACTTAGTGAATCAAAGCATTGTTCAACCACTAACAGAAAAAAATATTGAGAACAGCTAAGACTGTAAATAAACTGATTTTATTGCTGCCAAAAAACCCAAAATAAACCAGGATATCTAGAAGAAAAAATCATTTTTTTAATTTCATACTAAATAAACTAAATTTCCACCAACAGGAATAGCAGATCTGAGTAACTAATGAGCAATCCAATTGTCTTCTAAAATACAGAATGGTCTTCTTCTGGGTCTTAGACTCCTCATGTATTTGATATGGACATGAAACTGTAACAGTTTTATTTGGCCATATGCTAGTGTGCAGGAAAAAAAAAGACTTTTATGTATTTGTATACTGGACATTTTGATAACGGATATTGAACGAATATCATATTCTGGTCAGACTCACCTCCCACTGTAGAGGGGGTTTGTAATGCTGCTGCTGGCACCTGCCCCTACTTCTCCACTACTGTGTCTCTCTCAGCCACACAAGTCAAGACAGCAGAGAAGGATGCATGGGCACAAACCTCTCCTGGCTTCTATACTTGTTTATTTTTTTCTGCCAAGGAAGCCAAGGCACCAGAGAAAGAGGGGGAAGCACATACCCCTCTCAGTTTCTCCACTGGCCTGGCTCTCACTGCTGAGAGAGCCAGGGCACCAGAAAATAAAAGATGAATGCATGTCTCTTCCAGCTTCTCTGCTACTTTGGCTTTCTCCATTGAGGGAGCTAATGCAGCAGAAATGAAGGGATGAGTATATGACACTTCTGTCCTTTCCCACTACTTCTCTTGCCCAGCTGCCCCCAGGCAGCCTTTTTAGGGTCTGGCCAGATGATGACCAGGTGACTAGAGGGCAGGCAAGAGGGGAGGGGGGGTCAGACATCCACCACTGCTGATCCACAGTGGCCCTTTGCAGAACCACATATTGCCAGGTAGATGTGAATGTCTGCAAAAGTGCAAATATCCCCATGGACAGAATACATTACCTAGTGTGGCAGAAGCTAGCACTTAAAGAAGCAACTGAAAAATACAACCACAAAATGATTAACTTTACCTATTGATAAAGGCTTGAATTAAACTGACAAAGAGTGAAAATAGGTGTTCTGCTGTCGTTCCTGTTTTGTGATGAAAGAAATAATTGAAAATATCATATACTTCAAATGTCCTGCCTTAAGTGGGACAGCCATATTTACTTACTTGCACTCACCCGACTTAAAATGTCCCAGTTTTTCCTTCCCAATTCCAATCTTTATTTCAATTCCACCATCATGGCCGCCTTTGTCTCAGTACTAATTCTGTGGTTGCCCTCAGCAATGGATTTAGTGTTGAGCCAAGGAGAGTGCTTGTGACAACAGTGGCACCACAAGCAGAAGGTCATAGGTTGTTTCCATCTCATCTTGGAACCCACAGGGGAGGAAGTAGAAAGTATGCTGACAAATATTGGGGGGGGGGGGGGTAGGGGTGTCTTTTGTGTTCATGCTTGTGTTTGTAACATCAACTGTGTGTAAAAGTAATTTTCAGAAAAGGTTGAGGAAGAAAGGAAGAAAAAGAAGCCTCCATTGTCCTGCACACTGTGTTTATCAGCAAGAGAACATTGCTAAGGACTAGTCACTGCCCTCATTCTTGCCTTCATCACTGCTGCTTCCTCCATTCAGCCTAGTTTAACTTTCACTGACCATATTGTCCAGCAGCCCTTCCCCATCACCACAGAGGGAGCCACCCAGGTTGGTGCTGCTGTGATTGGGTGGTCAAAGAGAAACAGCCAGTGCATGGCAGGGCTTAGAGGGAGGGGAAAGATGACATGGTGGCAGATGTGTGCCTGTGATGGAAACAGCAATGTGCAGCTGCTTTGAGAGACCACAAGGGCCATCCAGTCCAACCCCAAGGACGAAGAGGTCTTTAAGCAGAGGCTGGATGGCCATCTGTCGGGGATGCTTTGACTGGGAGTTCTTGCATGGCAGGGGGTTGGACTGGATGGCCTTTGTGGTCTCTTCCAACTCTGATTCTATGATTCTATGAAAACCAGGATGACTATCCTCTTTTCTCTCCCAGCCATTGGCTCTCAAAGCAGCTGCACATTGCTGTTTTCATCAGTGAAATGTTTGGAGAGTATGAAATAGGGAGGAATAGAAGAAACAGGTTAAATTCTGATTGGAAGGTATGTACTACCACAATGAGAAGATGTAAATTAAACATCCTTGTGAATGAAAGCAATGGTCCTCTAGTACTATAGCACAGTTAATAGGAAATAAATGCCACAGACATTCATCAAAGCATCTACAACCTTTAAAGGTATTAATCCATGCTGAAACAGTACAAAGAGAAAGAAAAATTCAAGAAAATGTATTAGGAACACAATTGATTCTGTAACTGATATTTTTATGTTATGCTATAACCAGAAGGATGTTATAGAATCATAGAATCATGGCTCAAGAGTGACCTTTTTACAGGAGCTCACAAATAAGCTGCAAAACATAAAGGAAAAAAGTCAAATTATAAAACTGAAATAGAACCAGGATTTAATAGAGCCAGGATTTAATAGAGCCATAACTATGATCCTAAGTTTGGAGTATATGGTGTTGATTCAATTTTTGTATTTGAAACCCTATTGCAAGCTTGATTGGAAAGTGGGGCCATTTTCATTTGTGATTTCTGCAAAACATTAAATGAAGGGCACAGACATTAAAAGAGGACAACACTTATTTCTCCACACAATGTGCAATATGGGTTAAGGAGAAAACAAATTATGAATGCATAAGGCTTCAACCACAAGACTGGTAAAAAGGACTATTTGGACATGGTGCACTAATGCATGAAAATACTTAACAATAAAAGAGACAAAAAGAGAAACAGGGATAGAACTTTAAATAAATGTTGTTTACACATGGTACAGAATTGTTTTTGTTAATGAGAGTGTCTACCAACAGTAGCAATAGATGTTACCAATACAGAAAGTTCAACAGGCAAGAAATTTGGCCACAGAAGCAAAAACCTTTGCTTTGTTTGTAGATTTTTTTCCATTAGGATGAGAGGAGGGCACTGCTGGAAGATGCAAGCCTCCTTCTATTTCAGAATAGCCAGACCCTAACATAATTTATCTTAGGTATCTGGACTTTATTTCTGAAGGAATGGCAGCTGTAGGGGAAGGGACATTCAGTTCTGTTCTTCCAGCAGAAATGACCCACATTTTCAAACTGAAAGCAACCTATTCATTGAAGAGAAAGTCTGAATCTAAAGTATGGAAAACAGTACCCAGCATATATTAACAAATGGTCTGGGTGATCAAAAGTTATACCAGAATTCACCAAATTGTTTTCTATTCACCCTGATCTACATTTTAGTCTAAAATATTTCAATTACATGTAACATTACTTTTTCTAAAAGTATCTTGTTAATGTTGTATATTTTCAAGCTATTTCTGACTTATGGTGCCCCTAAGGTGTACCTATCATAGGGTTTTCTTGGCAAGATTTGAACAGAAGATGTTTGTCATTGCCTTCCTATCAGGTTGAAAGAGTGTGACCTGCCCAAGTCACTCAGTAGGTCTCTATGCCTGAGCTATCCAAACCTTGGTCTCCAGAGCCATAGTCCATCGCTTAAACCACTGCATCACACTGAGTCTCATAATTAACTATATCTTTAAAAATATAACAGATGTGAGAGAAAAACATTTACATAAGAACATAGGAAGCTGCCTAATATGGAATCAGATCTAATATAACTAAAATAATCCATCTGATTAAGAATCTAGCTAGAAATCCATGCTAGGCAATAATTTAGCCCACCATTGTCAATTCTGTCAGTAGCATTCCAGATTTTGGGGTAGGATTCTTTCCTAGTCCTATCTGGAGATTCCTGATATTTCGTGGTGACCTCCTGTTCAAGTATTTACCAAGCCATTCCCACCTGGTTTCCATAACCAAACATATTATTTCAGGGTAGTAAGGTGGTATAATAGCCACAGTAGTGATGCACCTGACAGAAGTAAGCACAAACGTTTTCTTTTTTCCAGAAATCAATTGGGTAACAGGATCATTGTTTATGTGAGACTAGGAAATGATCCACAAGGGATTTTAGCAGTTTATTGAAGATTTCCAATATATTGTAGCATAAAATAAATAATTATACAATACAGTGCTATACTATTGAAAGGTTCCTGGTGAGATGGTCATTCACTTCTGTCAACATTGTCTTGGTAGAGTACATCCTTTCACATGTATACAATATCCACAATGAAGGCAAGTGTTGGCAAGATCTTTTTGATAAGCTCTCTGTTTTATTATTTGATAAACTCTCCAACATATTTATGCTCAAAAAATATATTTTAACAATATAAGGAATATTATCACATGTTATAATCAAGCGAGTATATTCTCTCCCTTTTTTTAGCTTGTGTGCATATGTGTGTGTGTGTGTGTGTGAGAGAGAGAGAGAGAGAGAGGATAACAATAACTGTGATCAGTAGAGCAGAATATACTTCCCTGCTGAAAGAAACTGCTACTGTGGTCTCCTTTTTTCAGCTCACATTCTCATGCATACATAATGCTCTTTGTGAGCTGTGGAGATTGTAAAACAAAATAAATCACTATCTTAGCCCCAGATACACAGTTTTGCCATTTTATTCTATTTTGCCATTTTATTCCATTTTATTCTATGGCCAAAAAAGTCAATCTGAATTATTATGAACACCAAGGAAGGGTGCTTCAGCTCTAATCCATTGTTTTCTAGACCCTACTTGGTTTCGTCTTAGTCCTTTGATGACTGTGTACTTTCTTGATCCAAAACTGGAGTAAGCGTCTACCCAAAATTGTTTTCTAAAACAGCCAATATCATAAATCTGCCTCATGAGGATTTTCAGGCATCAGCCATTATGAGCAAACATGTCATACCTGGGGTTTTTCTGATTTTGTTCTCCTTTTATATTGGGAAGAGGCTCGTATGAGTGACACTTTGATCAAAGTGACAGAAAATTAAGGACAGTAACAAGACAAAGGGAATGCAAATTAAGATGACAAGGGAAAGGCCATCAGATGTGACTATTAAAACAGTAACCCTTTCATTATTTAATCATTACCTGGGGGGAGGGACCTTTCAATTTATATGTTGTTGAAAGGTTTCAAATCCAAATGGAGACTAAACCCAAACAGCTTTCATTTGCACTATTTGGAAAATTCTCACTTGAGTGCATTTTGACTGCCAATATGTTACACAGATATGTCATTTACCTCTGCAGGAAGAGAATGAAATATGAAATGCTTTATTTTATACTGTACAGAGGGGAGCAAATGAGAGGGGAGCAAATGCAGAAGATGAGGTACATCAAAGCCTACCCACCGTCCGCTATCATTAAGCAGTTTTCTCATTGGTAAAGCATGAGAAAACATCTGTGGTGGCCTCCATCTAGATTTACTTAGCCAGATTTTCATTAAAAGAGTGACTCAATAAAAGTGTTGCTTACCCTCATAAAGCTCTTTGGAGCTTTGCAAATTTGCATTTAATACTCCTTAATGTCATTATGGCATTAATAATCTGTGCCTAAAGACCAATAAAAACTCTACATTTTCGGTTTTATGGAGGAAGCTCCATAAACTCATGCTTTTCTTGTGACTCAGCTTTAACTGTGCCATAAAAGAGCCATAGTCAAGGCTACTCATATGGTAGATGAGACCTGACATGAGTGATTTGCATTAATTTAATGGGATTGTGTTTATCAACTACCCCTTCTTCAATGAACAATAGCATTTTACAACTGACAAATAAATCAACAGGTCTTGAAAAACCAACACAAAAGTGGCAAGTTGTAAAATGGAGAACAAAATAGCACTAGATATTAAGATCTAGTTATTACAATAAATGCATGCTAGGTCAGCTACCGGTACAGCATGAATATCTTAATGAGATTACATTATGACCTACACATTGGCATTGTTGGACCTAATGTCAATGTGATGGAGAATCTGATCCATGTTTTAGTTGAAGTTGAAAGTAACTGTTCAAGATTCTGACCCTATTGTGGAGATTAGGTTCAGGACATAGTTCTTTTAAAGGTTGAATGAAAGCCTGAAGTGGCCACCTGCTGGCATCTGCTGGTACTGGAAATAACAGCCACCCTTCTATTTACACAAAGGCACACACATACATCATTATACAATCAATACTGTTTCCAAAGTGATTCGGAATTATCCTATTGTTAAGGAACCATGAAATGCAATGTAAATATAGACATAGATGAGTGCAATCGATAGCCTGAAAACCATTGTTAGTCCTGACTCAAATAGACCTACTGAATCAGTTGTGTTTATCTATGTGTAGACTTACTATTCAACAACTGATTCAATGTGTCTACTGGCACTGGTTAGCTGGGTCTAACCAGCTGGCTTCCAGCCTTAATGTTGCTTTTACCAGTCCTATGATAGAACAGGTCCACATCTCATGAATCCAGATATATATTGTAGAATAATATATATGTAGTAGTTTATATGATCACACCTTCTTGTTCTTCTACAGTGCTTGCATTCGATTGATCCTTTTCCATACCATGTGATGGAGCAGCTTTCAACTGGATGGAGAGGAGAGCCTTCCCTATTCCTTCTTCCACAAGAGCCTATAGACAAAACTGTGGAATCTTGCTGAATAAGGAAGGCTGTTGTGTAAGGATTTAGCTCATGACTCATGTAATTGCTGTGGCCACTAAATGAATACCATATATCCTTGACTGTATGATGACCTCATGTATAAGTCAAGGAGGTAAAGGATGAGGTAAAAAAAAAAAAAAAGCTAGGTCAAAGAACTTACAAAATACCAACACAACTGTTTCTGCTCACCCTAAAAGTTGGATGGATGAGGAGGGAACTCCAGTAAATTATGGTTGTGCAATATGTAGAGGAGATGATCAAGTGCAGGTGGGGCTAAATTGAACATGTGTCAAAAAGGATGAAAATGTGAAGCAAAGAAAATGATGACTATGGGGCAAAAGAGACAGCTCCAAAGCGGTGGCTGGACACCGCCCCTTTTAGCGCCAGATCAGGGCCTCAGCAATCGCACGCTAAGAGCCTGATCCAGCACTTTGCTGGTTCTAAAAAGACCAGCAAAATGCCACTCTTTTTTAGAGTAGAAAAAAGCTGTCTTTGCCACCATGGCAGCAGCTTTTCTGGGTTTCTTTGGTAGAGCGCATCTAAACTCTGTACCAAAGAAATGGCGTGACACTGCCCACTGTGTGTTTGGGTGGGCATTGTGATGCTGGCACTGGGAAAGAGTCAGGTGTGTGGCATGCGGTCACCACACCTGCACTCCACCCTGATGCCGGCATTTTATGCCGGTCTGTTTAGCCCCCTACATTAGCCTTCACCTTTGCCTGGTTTTAACCCAGAAAAGCTGACAGACATACACAAATGTCTTATTCAAGTCCTTCAAAACTCAATTCAAGGTGCTCCTTTGAGGGGAGACACCAAAAGCTGTCGCTACTGCCATTTTCCCACCAAAGCATTCAAAAAGGTCAGAATTGATACTATGGCAAAGAGATCAAAGGGGGTTGGTGCTTCTTTTATGTGCTCCCAGGGTGGGAGTTGCCTTTCACTACTACCATTGAGTTGCCTTTCAATACTCAAGAGAAAGGAATTGTTCTTTTTTTATGAGTTAACATTACTGTACTTACATTGACACATGGATAAGCCAGCCTAGTTTCTGGGGGTCAATTTTTGACCAAAATTTCTAGATTTATCCATGAGTATATACAATGTGAGGGGCACGCAATGGGAGGGAAATGTGGTCTATGGCAGGGTTGCTCCTCATAGAATCTCAGGAGGATGAACCTTCTGCCACACATTCTACACCATCTTTTTATTACTTTTATAAAAGGTTTTGCTAGGGACTAAAAGTACCTAAGAGGGCAAAAAACACAGCAATATTGTATACCATGCCCCCTGGGACGTATGAGGCATAATCTCCAACAGTCCTGATTGGGCAAGGAGAGTCCCAATTAATCCTCTGTCATCCCACTTTTTCAACTACTTTGAAAATATCCCATTTTCTCTCTCCTCCTCCCACATTCTCTCTTTCTCCTCAGCTAACTTTAATTGCTGCAAACTGAGTTCAAAGTGCAAAAGTAGGTGAGGCCCAATTAACACATCAGAAAGAGAGAGAGCAGAAGATAAGAGGAAAGAAAAGGAGATAAGAGGGCGAAATATTGCCCTTTCCAGTGAGCTAAAGAAAGAGCAAATTGCTTCAGTCTCTCCTAGCTTGTGTGTTCATTAATAATTTAATGATTTTGACTAAGGTATCTTAGTGTTCATCTGTGAAATGTTGGGGATATGTTGAGGGTAATATTTTTTCTAATTGTAAAATTTATTTGATAAAACAAAGTGCAAAGTTGTTCCATACACTCATTTTGTTTCAAGCTTCTATTATCATTCATAGTTCCCCCCTCCTTCCCTCCCTGTATGGTTTATTTTCTTCAACAACATTTTTCTTCTATTCTGTACAACGTTGCTTTTTTGAGGGTAATTTTAATTTATAAAATCACCCTAAAAGTTTTGCTAAACAATTTGGACAGTTGTGAAGTTGAAGGCTTTCATGGCCAGCATCCATAGTTTTTTGTGGGTTTTTTCAGGCTATGAGGCCGTGTTCTAGAAGGATTTATTCCTGATGTTTCATCAGCAGCTGTGGCTAGCATGTTCAGAGAATGCTGGCATGGAAAAGAGTGTGGTATATACACTGTTGGTTGAGAGTAAGCAATTTGCATGTTAATCTGTGTATTGTTCAGTTGAATAGCAAGGCCTCAGAGTGTCTATTTAATTAATGATCCATTGTCTGCTGGGAAACCCCTCCTCACCCTGAGTGGTTTTTATTTACATTTGCTGGATCTTCATTTTGGAGTTTTTCTGGACTGGTAGCCAAACTTTACTTTCAGAGTTTATTCTTTCCTGTTGAAGTTGTCCAGGCGTTTATGGATTTCAATGGCTTCACTGTGAATTCTGATCTTGTAGTTTTTGGTATGGCCCAGAATTTAAGTGTTTTCAAACAGCAATTTATGCCCAGGATGGTTTATAACAAAATTTGGAGGGTGCTGAAGCTTCTTGAGGATCTCAAAAATGGGCTTTTGCAGTCCATGGGTCCACTCCTGACAAATGGGGTGTCCGCCAAACAAGATATAAGTTTAAGTAGCAGCCTCCTACTCATGCTACCCATGGAAAGCATGACTGGCACCTAAGAATAACCAAGTTTTATACCAAAGCAGTTTAAGATGTGCTAAAACTGACTTAGAATGTTAGATGGCCATTGCTCTAAGGCAAATTTATATGTTCACGTCCCATGAGAGCAAAAGATCTCACATCTCATTCTAGTTAGAAAATATTCTAATGTTATTTATAAATATCAAAGTTTTTCAGTACCATAAAGTATGATACATTCTACAGAGGGTGGGGGTGGGGCGAAACCCAAGTCTGAATTAGAAAAAACTTTTGAACTCAGCTTATTTATGCTTAGTTTTATGTTCTTGATATTTGTATGAAATCAGTGGATGGAGAAATCCGTTGCTTTAGTTATGGCAGTAAATAAAACCTAGCATGTTATGAAAATTGCAGTTCCAGTGGACAGAAATTCTAGCAAGCCATATAAACTTTATGATAAAGTATCCTTCTGTGGTGACATGATTGCTAAAATAAAAATAATGATAATAACAATAATAAGAAAGCAGTGTTACCCAAAAGGAGATAGCTCCCTTGAGATATTTTTTGAAACAGAATTGCAAGGAGTTTTATTGCATCAATAAAAGACAAATGTATTTGTCATTCAGGTAGGGCTCATTTGAGGCTAGAGGTATAGTGGGAGGTTTTAATTTAAATGCAGCACTAGTTTTATGGATATCGATTCTTTTCAATCTGGTTTCTATGCCACAGTTTAAAACAACAACATAAGCTTGAATCTTTTTGGTACTCTCAACTACAATATAGCCACTGAATTAAATGCTGAATGATGAGTCAACATTTATGTAAGTCCCACCAGTTGGAGGAGCTATTCTAGTTGCAACTAACAATATCCAAGCCATAGTGTGCAGCTGTATGTGAAAACTGGACCAACCTTTGACTGACCTAAATATATTTGGTAGTTTATTATCACCTTTTTATCTTTAGAATATTTGTTAATTTATTTTAAATATTTCTGGAACCAAGGCCTATGGGGGACAAAACCTGACAGTTCATATAAAGGATCTTTAAAAATGATGTGAGTTGCTAATCATAGAATCAGGTTTGTTTGGTTTTTTCCCCTCACTAAAACAGCCTTTCTCAACTGATTCAACACATATCCAGGGGTAGCCGTGTTGGCCATACAGCAAAGTGCAGTATCATCCAAAATCCACAAAACAGTGATTCCTTTATTGGGCGAACCAAAATGCACATTATCATGTTGCAAGCTTTCAAAACTCCACTGGTGCTTTGAAAGCTTGTAACATGTAAAATGCACATTTTGGTTGGCTCAATAAAGGTATCACTGTTTTGTGGATTTTGGATGATTCAAAAAGGTTCATCCAGCACTTTTGGCATAAATGAAATAATTTAGGTAACTAATTCCCTTCTTTCATTAGTACATTTTTAGCTGTTTTGGGTTACAGTTCCCTTACTGTATCATTTATCCTTTTTTAAAAAAAAAATAAAATAGGATTTTATATCCAGACTCATCTGTGAGAGGCCTGTGGTCCAAAATCTCCAACATCCATCCTCAGAGGGTGTGACCAAATGAGAAGGGAAAAAAAGTATAACACAGCCCAGTAATAGAATAATAAAATTCATAAACCTGTTGCTATGAGGAAGAAGAATGTTGTCATTTTGAGCCTGGTTATAGAAACTCATACAATTTTTCCTGAAGCCATCAGTGTAAGCCATTCACATTCATATGAATAGAACACTAGACAACAAGTGAGTGGGTTAGCCAACAATGGCAAACTGGGCAGAGCCATACTTAAGACATAATTACATGCTATTGGAGACTTGGCTTCTCAAGTCCATCTTTTCTTCAGCCCTCTTAGAGTGATCAATTAGCTCTATCAATAATGTCCATGTGGCTTCACTACACTATGAATGTGACTGACCACACTATAGGACATTTCTCCATTCTTTTTATGTGGACACACCTATTAAGCATGTATCTATATAGCCTGTCTTTTGGATTCCATAAGCATGGCCACAGTTTCAGGGATTGCTTTTAATTCTCTTTCTTTCTTAAAAAGTTGTTACTATCAGGCAGGCTAAGACTTGATTTACTCCTTTCTCTTTAATCCAATTCCTGTGTTCTGTGTTTGCTCCTTCCTTTTATTATTCAATTGTGTTCCTCCAGGTTTGGCCAATTAAAAAAGGAAATATGAATTACTCACAGCCTGTGTTTCTGTTCTAGTAACTGCGATTTCTTTCTGTCATTCCATGAAATGAAAATTTCAACAACAACAACAAACCCTTGCTTCTCTGTTTGAAAGAAAATATGAAAAAGTTACTTTTCTGGACTACAACTCCCAGAATGCTGACATATGTTGCAAAAACACACACACACAACAGTGCTAATGATAATTAGCAGCAACACACTGTATGTATGTGTGTGTGCCTCTGTGTTTAATATCAGGTACAACACCTTCACTGAAAAAAAGACAAGTGGCTTTTGCTTAAATTCTTTTCCTTTCTTTTCATTTTTCTGCATTCATTCAATATTTGGAAGCTGTGCCTACCAAAATGCCATGGAAATTGGTTTTGAGTTTTACTTTTATCTCATAATATGGAGAACAAAGGCTTTTTTTGAAAAAGTTCTTTAAAATGGTGATAAATTATTTCTGCTCACCAGCAGAACTTTGTGGATCTGAAGGGAAAAGAATTTAATGCATTCTATGTAATGGGTATGAAAAGGGAACCACACACTTCAAACACCTTCAGCAAACATCAAGTGAAGAGAATGTATCATATTTTATAATATTTTATAATATATATGAAGAGATTGAAGTCAGAACAGTGCCCTCAAGGTACACTCTATATTATGATTAGTTTAACCTACAGACTTTTTCAATATTTGTTACAGAAACTCCTAGTCACAATTTATCATCCTCTTTCCTCCAGATTCATCATCTTTTCAAAAGCATGGACAACAGCTAGTGCTGTTAGTATTTGCATTTTCTCATATACTTTCCTGCAAGTGGTAGGGCTCCCCTAGACAGGGCTAGTATGTAAAGAATGTTTGCTATACGTCCTGTTTTTTTGTTGTTGTTTTGTTTTGTTTTAGTATTTGTTGTATATCTCCTGCTTTTGGAAGGTGGGGGAAGGATCCAAATGACATTTTGCCTGTCTCATGATGTTTCAGGCACTTTCCCTTCCTTTTCTGCAATATTTCAAAATATTTTATGCCTACTTGAACAGTGAGGCTGATTTATTTATTTATTTATTTAAAAACCATTGGTTGTCATGTGACTTGCATAACCTCCAACTGTCCCAATTTGGCACAAACACTCTCAATTAATCTTCTGTCATTCCATTTTTTTGCTCTTTTAGACTGTCCCAGTTTCTTTCTCCTTCTCATATTTCCCCCCTTTAAAGATTTCCAGACCATTGCTTACCATGTGGTAAGCACTGGTAAAACTCCAGAAAAATGTTTAGGAAGCATGTGTTTGTGAAACCTTGATGTGCTTCCTAAACATCAGGGAATCGTCCCCTCGCTTCTAGCATCCCTGAATCATTTCTTATTAACGCTGTCTGGGAAAGCAGCTCAGTTCCCAATTAAACAAACAGATTGCAAAGATAGTGCGAGGCAGCAGACAAAGTCTATGATTTAAAGTCCAGAGCCACAAGTCAAGAGGTTTTACCAGAAAATTTGTCAAGGCGTCTGAGGTCCAGGGTATCAGGCAGGTTGATAAGACAGTCCAAAGGTCGAGAGTTCCAGAATGTCAAGATGGTCAGCAGTCCAAGAAGCAAGTTTTTAGTCCAAAGAGCAATAAGAGCCTGAGGCAGAGTACTTTCCCCAAAAAAGTCAGATAATGACTGGCAACGAGGCAGGCATCCTGCAGCTGCGTAAATGAGCATGCTGCAGGCATTCAGGTGTGTCTGGTTGCCAGTGCATTTCTGATAAAGCCTCAGTAACCTATGAAGGTACTCCCTTTCAGCTCAACATTGACTGAAGGTAAGCATGGCCCCTTGATCCTCCTCCATGTCCAAAGATTCTGCCACAGGGAGACTTGGCTACTGGGCCTCCTGAGAGGCCACAGTCTCTGCTGGAGTGGGCACAGCAGACTCAGGCTCCACAGCTGAAGGCTCAGGTCCCAGGGGAGGCTCTGGCTCATCCTCTGAGTCATTCTCCAGGCTGGGCATGACAAATGCAAAGTTTTCATTAATGGGAAATGGTTGCTCCCTGAACGATTCAGGGACACTGGAGACAAGAGGATGATTCCTTGATGTTTAGGAAGTGGGTCAGGCTTTCAGACACACATGCTTGCTAAATGTTTTTCTGGATTTTACCAGCACTTACCCCATGGTAAGTGCTGGTGTGGAAATCCTCTTTGCCTTCAGACTTCAGTTGCTGCAAACTAAGTGTGAAGTAGGAGATTATTGCATTGAATTTAAAGCACCTTATCCTCAATGGGATAAAGTCACATTTAATTTTAAAAGCAAATGTTATTGCACTCAACCACAGCCAGGTGAGTGCAACCCGTCTGCAGAGCAGATCCCAGCCGTGCTTATCTAGCATTTGTTTGTTTTTTTTTAATTTCAAGCTCCCATTTTTGAAAAGCTGCTGGATAAGAGTGCCTGGAATCCAGTTTGCACACAGGTTGCACTTGCCCAGCTGCAGCTGAGTATGATAACATCCATTTTTAAAATTAAACACAGCTTTAGCTGCCTCGATTCTAATCAGAGTAGACGGGATACAAATAAAGTTATTATGGCCTGGGACAGACTGAAGGTGCCCAATGGCGAGCTGAAGGTGCCCAATTTAACTCTGGAGGGACACCACAGCCACCAAACCACACGGTGTCCATCCAGAGTAAATCGAACCTGCTTTTTCCATGTTCTTTTTCTCGGTGTCTGGGTTACCTCGCGAGTGCACCATTGGTGCACTATTGACATAACGGACATGAAGTGATGTGTGGATGCTATGTGTCCATTATGTGAAAATGATGGCACCCATGTGGGTGGGACACTACCATTGGGACGCTGCCATTACATACTAGGGTTCCAGACATGCATTTAACTCAGAAAAGTGGGAGTGTCTTGCCCTTCCCAATAGTCTCAGGAAAAAGCAAAGTCCTGCAGCCTCTCCTAGCACATCTGGTCTTCCTCATTAATAAATATTGCTGCCTTGACTATATTCTGATGTTGCTTGACTACACATGTCCCTGTTTTAATCTGTGGAATATCAGAGAATATGAAAATATGACAATAAAATAGGTGTGTCTAGTTCCACCCTTTTCTCCATTTCCTTCCCCCCTTTAGTGTTTTCAACTTTTAAAAATATTCTCTCTAAAGCCTAACACACATACACATGTTAAACAATTTCAACATCAATTAAACTCACAAGATTAGGAAGAAAGAGGAATCATCCTTGGAAATTTCCCTCCATCTAGGTTCGCAAACTGACAAATATGGGCAATGGAGTTAATCTTATGATAAGAACCAACACACACTAAAGTACGGCTGTGCAACATTAGGCCTATGGGTTACATGTAGCCTCCAAGACCATTTTTGTGGCTCCCAAGGCCACGCTTTTCCCCAAGTTTTTCCCCCAAAATGCCACACCTTTTCCCAATTTTTCATTTTTATGCAAGGCAGATTACAAGATACAAAAGGGCTTTCCAGACCGCCCAAAAAGGGCAGTCCGTAGGTGCCCTTTTGAGCACTGGATTGGGACCAGGGCAGCCTCACCGGCATCCCCAGAGGCCCCAATCTGCTGTTTTTCCAGGCTGCAGAAAAGGGGCAAAATGTCCCTTCTATGCGGCCTGGAAAGGGCTGTTCTTGGGGCTTCATGTCCCAAGGACAGCCCAACAGGCGGAGCCAAGGGAAAAAGGACCCCCTTTTTCCCTGCCTTTGGTCCCGTGGCAATCTGGTTGCCACAGGAACGAAGCTCTTCCAGAAAGGAGCTCTGTTTTGGAGTTCCTTTCTGCACCACAGAAAGGGTGCCCTAGGTGCCCTCAAGTGGTACAGTGACATCAGGCGCGCAAGGTCCATCTGAGCGTGGTGCGTGCCATGACATCATTGGCATGCATGCATATGGACGGTGCAATGTAAAAATGGCACTGTCCATAAGCACTAGGGTATCTGCATGCTCCCCAGCCCTATTCACGCTGCGGGGACGGCCTTTTTGGGCCATCTGCAAAGGTCCAAAGAAATACAAGTAAAGCCACATATAGCTAAAAATATTACAAATGAAAGTTTTAAATGCTATTAAACTGTCTATACACTGTTTACTGTTGTCATTTCAGAACAGGTTGAGTATCCTTTAAACAAAATTCTTAGAACCAGAAGTGTTTTGGATTTCAGATTATATCAAATTGTGGAATATTTGCATACATATGGGTGATGGGACCCAAGTCAACACGTGCAATTCATTTCTTTTGTATACATCTTATGCACATGACCTGAAGGTAATGTTAAACACAATATTTATATTATGTTTATTATGTTATAATATGTAATAATATGTTATATTATAACATATATTATGTTATAAATATTAAGCATGAAAGAAAGGATTGGGGGTGTTGTTTGATTTTTTTGCACTTGAATCATCAGAAAGCAAATGTGTCACTGTCTCAGCCATCCATGTGGACAATGTTGGATTTTGGTGTATTTTGAATTCTGGAATTCTGGATAAGGAATATTCTACCTGTAGTGACATTTTCAGCCTCTGATTGATTTTCCCATTGCTCAACTTTATTTCTCCATAGGATTGCAGAGCCCAAGGTTCTGTACACATGACCTCAGACTCTGCAAAATCCAATGAATGTAAATAGATAAGGGGACAGGAATATGATCCCATTCCGCATGCCACTGTATGCAATCAAAACAATCAAAATGCCAAACCAAATATACAAAACTAATGGAGGAATATTTCACTCTTCCTAGACACTCGATCTCAGTGATAAAATTGTTATAACAAAAAAGGCTTCAGAACTGAAACACATTAACATATCTAATGTTTCTCAACTTTTGAATCCAAATCATGGATGATATTCTCATTGCAGGAAGCAATTTCCTCCCCCAGACTCTCAGCAACTGTTTAGTATTCATGGTTTGTTTTTCCAGCAAATATATTGTAGTGATGTTATCAGGATGCATATTCCTTTTCCATTATCTTCAGTTTTACTTTCTTAATTTTTTTTCCTCTGCTTAAGTTCAGGTATATAAAACTGGGGGGAAAAACTCATCAGATTTCACATATGTTGTAGAGGAGTCTCTTGTGAGAGCAAATCTGTTAGACTTTCAGACAACTGCTACTATTCCAGGAAGGAGGAGGAGGAGGAGCCTTTTTGCACTGAATGGCAAGGAAAAAAAAACAAAACTCTCTTTCTGAATCTACCATACAGTATTCTAGTATTGACTTTTTAAAAAAAATCTGTGTTCTAGTTTCCTCCATTTTTTTATTTTTGGACTAGTGACTTTTTTTTTTAATTTGCTGAATGGTGAGGTAAGAAAGGAATATATATATACTGGAAAACTGAACTTGTTTTATTTGTTTTATTTTTAAAGTATATTTTGAGAAAACTAATACTATCGTTTATGTTGAAAATTGTATGAATAAAATTAAATAACAGTAAGCTAATATATGTCTGGCAAAGGCTTCATTGAGAACCTTCATAATACAGGTTTAGCTGGAGCTATTGTATTTCTAGTACCTTGCCATTCTGTGATAATACAGAATTTTCAAATACTGCAATACCTTAAATTTACAATTTTAATATGCACACTTCAGTAATTCTGAAATAAAGGTACACTTACCCTAGAGCATTGGAGGAAAAGAGAGATTTAAAAAAAAACTTTTCCCATTTGCAAGACCATGAAAAATATTGCAAATATTTTATGAACAAAAATCCATTCCATACTTGCAGTTGTTAACTAAGGATGAACAGAATGTCCACAGCTTTCACACAACACTCTCAACAGTGCATTTGTAATTCAGATTTGACTCACAATGCATGCATTTACATTTTATAATGACTTTCACAGCTTTAAAAAAAAACTAGGAGGAAGGAGATTTTCCTCAGTTACTGAAATGTAAAAAAAGATGGGTTCAGTACCCTGGCGTTAAGTACAATGTTTAATTTTGACTTCATCATTTACAAATAGAAATAGTGATGGTAGAATTATGCTCCAAGCACTTTATGAAACTGGGGCTCTCCTACAATCTCATCTTCAAATCAAACTTCACATGAACTTTCTCCTTGGGCCTTTTCACATTACATCATCTTATCTTCCAACATTACATAGATGAAAACCAGAACACATGTGAAACATGTTCAAAGATGGCAACAAATCTTAATTTGAAAAACAAACAAACACATACGCTAGAAGACGCTGCAGCAGTTTGTTTTTGCTTGAGCCTACTGGGAAGGGCATGATTCTACTTCCTCCGTTCTGCTCCCCCTTGCTGAGTTGAGTACAAAATACTTTTGCATTTTAACTCATTTTACAGTGATTGACATAATCTGAGAACAAAAGGGGGAAATGGGAAGAGAAGAGAGAAACTTGGGCATTAGATTGTAAATCTGAGGGCAAGGAACTGTTTATTCTTGTTCTTTTTCTCATAAAACACCATGTACAGTGATGACACTATATAAATAAATGAAAACGGTGATGCAGCATTTTAGAAACAGCTGAAAAAGTGGGATGATACAGGATTGATCAGCACTGTCCCGACAAAATTGTGACAGTTGGAGGTTATATACAATTATATCACTTTAACTGTCAGGGTTTGTAGTTTGGTGAGACACTAGAATTCGCCAGCTACAAATTCTAAATGCCCTGCACTAAACTGCCAATCCCAGTGTTCTATGGCAGTTAAAGTGGAATAAAGAAGAATAAAGAGTGCTATAACTACGTAGTGTGAGCCAGGTGGGGCACCTGAACCTGTTAGCAAATGAGAACAGACTAACCGAGACTGGTGTGTTGTTAGTTTTCTTCATCCAGAGGGAATAGATTTCATCTCAATGTAGTTTCACTCTGACTAAAGGGTCAGCATCAGTAGCTTGGGTGTGTTCCTGGGTCTCCCATTGTTACTGACATGACACAGGAGGAGAAGGGAATGGAGGTGGGGAAAGGGATCAAGTCCAGTGGTTCTTCACTCCCTCTGAGGCCTGGATCATGGCAGATGGACTGGAGGGAGGGCCCTTCTTCTCTCTCTGGCTAGGCCTGATGGCATTGGGCCTTCCTTTTCACTCCCTCCAAGTGCTGGACAGACACAGTGGGAGATGGCATGGAGGGAGGCCGTTATCTTTAGGCTAGGTCTTTTAATGGAGTGAAGCCACTCTGAGTCCCAGTTCTGGGAATGCTTCCCTGAATAACAGTTTCTTTAATTCAGTTTTAAAACTGGCTAGAGAAATAATGAGCTGTGCTCAAAAGGAAAGGAAGTTCCAGGATTGAGGGCCAGCAAGTGAGAAGGGATGAATCCGGGATGGGGCAGTGGAGATCCTAGGCTGGGACAGAGACCTTGACTACCAGAGCAGAGGGCACAAGAAGGAGTGAGGGGAGAAAGAAGTTCTGATAAGTAAGGAGGAGCCAGGCCATGCAGGGCTTTAAAAGTCAATAACAAAAGCTTGTACTGAATGCAGAAGGGTAAAGGGAGCTAATGAAGGGAAGATAATAGAGGAGAAACATGGTCAAAGTGGCAAGCGAGTGCAATAATACGTGCAGCTGAATGCTGGACAGAGATTAAAGGATGGAGGTGAGAGAGAGGAAGCCCTGCCAGAAGAAGGTTACAATAATCTAGTCCGAGACCACTAGGGTCTTGGCAGTAGAAGCCAAGAGAAATGGACGGATTTTGACAATGTTGTAGAGATGAAATCAACAGGCCTTGGCTGTGGCCTGGATCTGGGGGATAAACAACAAAGAAGAATCAAAAATGAAAGACCAGTTGAATGAAGATGTCATCAACAGAAACTGAAAAGGAGTATTGAAGGTGGGTTTAGTTGGGAAAACAAGAAGCTCTGTCTTGGACATGTTGAGCTTCAAGCTCTGATGCTGCATCCACTGAGAGACAGCTGTCAGACAAGAAGAAAGTTTCTGTTCAAACCCCGATGAAAGGTCAGGGGTGGAGAGATACAGCTGAGTGTCATCGGTGTACAGATGATAGGAGAAACCAAAAGAGCTGATAAGTTTACCTAGGGACAATGTGTATAGAGAGAACAAAAGGGGACCCAAAACAGAACCCTGGGGAACTCCAACAGATAGCAGATGGAAGAAGAAGTCTGACCACCCATGACCACTGCAAAAGACCTATCTGACAAAAAACATTTAAAGCAATAGAGAACAGGGTGCGAGAAACCAAGGTCAGAAAGTATATCAACTAGGAGACAGTCTTAACAGCTTTCTTGAAGCTGTCTGAGTTGGACCTCGTCCGGCAGGCCATTCCATAAAGTGGGAACAATAGCAGAAAAAGTCCTCTGAGAGGTTGCAGCTAATCTGTCCCTCACTGGTTGTAGTAGATTCCTCCCAGAGGATTTACGTGTACATGGCAGATTATATGGAATCTAGCTGCCATGTTCTGTACCAGTTGGAATGTCCAGTAGAGAGCATTACAAAAGTCAAATTGTGAGGTTACCAGTGCATGTACTACATTTTCAAGGTCCCCCGGTTCCAGGAAAGGACAAAGTTGGCATTTCAGCCTAAGTTGATAGCAGGTGCTCTTGACTGTCACATTCCCTTGATCTCTCATCTGAAGTGACAGATCAAGAAGCACCCCAAACTTCGAATGCAGTCCTTCGAGGGGAACATGAGCCCCTCTAGGTAAGGAGACTTTAACCCAATACCTGGTTTAGGAGCCCCTACCACAAGTACCTCCATTTTATATGGCTTCAACTTGAGCCTATTTTCCCTCATCCAGCCCATTACTGCTGCAAGACACCAACTGAGGGAAGAAATGCCATGTGTAGTCATTGCTGATGACCAAGGCATGGAGAAATATATTTAGATGTCTTCAGCATACTGACAACATCCAACCCCATGTCTACGAATGATTTCTCCAAGCAGCTTCATATATACGTTGAATAGGAGAGAGATGGCTCCCTAAGGAACATCACAATTAAGCTCTGGAACCTGCCTGAGAGAAAGGAGAGGAACCACTGCAAAGCAGTACTTCCGATTCCTAACTCTCTCAGACGGTTCAAGAGGATGAGGATGTTGTGATCTATTGTATCAAATACAGCTGAGAGGTCTAAAAGCATGAACAGGATCACACTTCCTCTGTCGATGCTTAGATGAAGGTCATCAGTTAAAGTGACCATGGCAGTCTCCACCCCATATCCAGTCCTGAAGCCAGTTTGAAATGGATCTAGAAAAAAAAATTGTTAAAGATCTTGGTGAGGGCCGTGTCTGTAGAGAGCTGTGGGTGGAAATCAGCTTGAAAAGGGTCTAGAATAGAGTTGGCTTCAAGAAACTCAATACAACAAGAATAAATTAGCCGTTCCAAAACCAGCAGTGTAGAGAGTCCGTCCAAAGAATCGGGGGGGGGGGGGGGGACAGAGAGTTTATTAGTAGACGGAGCCAGAAAATTAGTGGTAGAAGAGAAATCGGGA
Source organism: Urosaurus nigricauda (assembly GCA_034509955.1). Lineage (NCBI taxonomy): Eukaryota > Metazoa > Chordata > Lepidosauria > Squamata > Phrynosomatidae > Urosaurus > Urosaurus nigricauda. The sequence goes on from JAOEGL010000003.1 coordinate 66,952,494, forward strand.
AGCGTTAACTCAGATTGAAATGGAAGTGATATTAGTGATGAAATAGTTGGTGAAGTCAAAGGGGGAAATAAAGAAGAGACAGAAGGAGAGAAAGGTTTTAGCAGTTTGTTGAAGCAAGAGAACAAACACTGTAGGCACCTCTTGTTGGTGCAGATCAAGAATTTATAGTAATTCTGTTTTGCAGTAGACATAAAAAGGATGAAAGGATAAATTTAAAATGAATGAAATTGGCCTATTCCCTAGACTTTTTCCAAAGACCTTCGGCTGCTCAAGAGCAGGACCGGAGAAACCTGACAATAGGAGTAATCCAGGGCTGAGGCCTAGACATAGAGGAGGACACGCATAGAGAGACAGGGGCAAAGCTGTCAAGAGTAGAAGAAAGAGTAGAATTAAATAACGACATGTCTGAGTCTACTGAGTCCCCAAGAGTGAGAAAAGAGAGGGAGGAATCCAGGCACTGACTGAGATGGTTGGAGTTAACGGACTGAAGATCACGAAAGTGGCGCAGAACAGTGTGACGAAGAGATGGGATATAAGTAAGGGTAAAAGAAATTAAATGATGATCAGACAGTGGAAAATCAGCTGCCAAGTAGTCATAAATGATACACTTGGCAGCAAGAACTAGGGCAAGACAGTGACCAGAAGAATGGGTTGAAGAGTTGGAATAAGAATGAAGACTGAAAGAGGTTAAGAGAGAACTAAAGCGAGATGTGGAAGGATTCTTGGATTGTCAAGATGGATATTAAAGTCACCTAGGATCAAAGACAGGACTGCATCTGATAGAAAAAAATGTCAGCCAGGAGCCAAAGTCTGTGAGGAACTGGGTAGCAGAACCAGGAAGGTGATAGATGACTGCAATCCAGAGCTGAAAGGGAGAAAAGAATTGAATGGAATGTGACTCAAATGAAGAAAAGTGATAGTTGCGGGGAGAGGAAAGAACTCAGGGTGGCTTTTATGGGTGAGAGAAAGACCGGCAAAAGAAAGGGCAGCCGTGGTAGTGGTATCATAGGCTGGGAGCCAGGTTTCAGTAAGAGCAAGAAGATTAAATGATCTAGAAAGAAAAAGATCGTGAATTGCAGTCACTTTTGGAGCAGCAGAGCAACAGAGCAAGCAAAAGAATGGAAGCTGGGAGATAGGTAGTGGTTGAATAGGGATCAGATTAGGAGAAATATGAGGAGCCATGGGAAGGAGAGGATGCATTTGGTTTTAATGGGAGTTCCCATTAATACTAAATGACAGGTCCATTACACTTCATGTACAGGAGCATAAATATCTGAATAAATCTTGCCAAGAAAACCTCATAATATAGATCAGAAACAGGATCAAAAACAACAAAAGGTGCACAACAGCAACACATTTATTAATAACTTAATAGCTGATTCTAGACTTAAATTAATGCTGATATTCCAATTTAAGCCAATTAATTAAGCTAAAATAAAATGTAATTAAATTATTTCTTTTCATAAATAAGTTTCTAATTTTCTGAGTATTTATTTTAATTAGTTACTTCATAACATTTTCTGTGCTTGCACTACTCCTACTATTAAGCAGAAATGTGAGCAGCGCAAAAATGACAATAGCTGCCACCTTGTTGCATTCACATGTAATTATTAGAAGCCTCAAATGTCTGCACCTTTATAATAAACCATCTGATTCTTCAGTGTTTTCTGTGTGTGCTAGCTTTGTGTATACATTTTGATCCAAAAACAGAATGTTCAATTAAGAATAAAGCATTCAATTTATGTACAGTGGTCCCCCGCCTTACGAATCCCCCGGGTTACGAAAACCCCGGGATCCGAAAGGCGGCGGACCAGTATTGTATCCCCCGGGATCCGAAAGATCCCCAGGGATACGAAACGAAAAAAGCTGCGCGGCCCCTTTAAATGGCCTTGCGGTCCATTGAAAAAAGCGGTCCCCCGGGAAACGAAAGCTTCCGGGTTACGAAAGGTAATCCAGAACGGATTACCTTCGAAACCCTGGGACCACTGTATTAGATTATGTATTAGATTTATATTCCATTTTTCTCTGGAAAGAATCTGAAGGCAGCGGGAAATTTCAGGAACAACAAACTCTCAATGTGCTATTACAATGTGTGCTGACGTAGCTTATCATTGAGAAAACAAGTGATATAGTGAGATTCCTGAAGCTTCCCTAACATATACTGGGATCCTATACCAACCAGTTCATCACCTAATCAGACTCTTCCAACTCTATGATTCTATTATTCCTTTCATCATGACAGTAAAACAACAAAAATGTTAGCTATAATAGTTCAGACACCAGTAGATTAGACACCCAAGTTCCCAAACAGAAAGCATGACCAGTGAGCATAGAAGTAAAACAAACTCTTCATAGATCCAATATGTTTCCATGGTGAATTAGTTTTAAGAGGTATTTCTAAAATTATTTTTAAAATTTATGATATAAAGATTGTCATCAACATCAAATGAAGAAGGCCAAAATGTGAGATTCCAATTAGTATCAGAGGTACTAACAAGATCCCTTTTCATGTGAGATTCAGTGTTTTCTAAGATGCATGGCATTCACTTCATTATGTACATATTAATTAGCCAGCAGCTATACAAGTGCTTGATCTACTTTGTGTGTAGGAAATATAACACAATTGCTGGAGGCGACAGCACAAAATAGAATAAGGTTCCCATCACATACACTATAAAGTTATTTTACTTCTCATTCCTCATAAAAACAATTCACTGAAGGAAAGTTTTGATCTTTCTGAATGACAAGTTCCATGTTGTCTATCAGCACACAAAAACCAAATTATTTCTTCTCATTACAGTTAAAATTTCAGAAAAGTTATTTCTTTTTGAACAAGGGTAGGTAGCAGTGAGTCCCAACTAGCACAGCTAATGGTGAAAACTTACTCTAAAATTCTGTGGTGCAAGATGTGGTGAACAACTGTCCCTGACCTCAGTAAATCCAAACCAGTTCTTCCCTAGGGTATGAGCTATTGTTGCCTGTTATCACTGCTGTGAGGTTAATGAAAATTGTCCTCAGCTTACTTCTCCCATTGACAGTAACTTGGAAATTTGCTTGTACCACAATCCCTGATATCTTCAACATTATGATAGCAGCATTCCATCCACTAAGAAGTGGGAAAATGCAGAAGAGAGAGAGAGAGATTTTTTTGCAAGTGAGAAAACTCTTAGACTGAGAGAATTTTTAAAAATATTTTTTATTATTTTAAAACAAACACATACATACATCTGTTGCCACATACAACCTTTGACATTACAAAACACAATACACATGTTAGCATTCAACATAAAACAACATATAGTCCTAAAATATCCACAAATCTAATATTCATTTAAATAATGTTAAATTGATATAATTCCCATTCTTCCGAGATAACTCATCTAACCTCTTAATCGTAATTTAAGAGATTTGTCTCATGTATATCACAGCATATCCCTTAAATATTTAGTCCTCTAAATGACTAGATAAAGAAAATTCTTTTCTCTACCTTTTTCAAACTTAGGCATGTTTACTCAGAATCTTTTCTCTTATAATTAATAACACAAAGCCATTCTTTTTCTACCATATCTTTATCCTTTCCTCTCATAATTGCTGTCAGCATATCCATTTCCATGCCCTCATAAAGTTTTCTCAACCACTCCTCTAAGGTTGGAGTTGAAGAACTTTTCCATGATTTCGTGTATAAGATTCTAGCCAAAGTAACCATATATAATATAATTTGTCCAGCCCTCTTTTCTAATCTTATACATTATCTAATTCAGATGTCATATTAAGTAAAAATAAAAGTGGTTTTAAGGGGATATCCTCATTCAGAATATCAGACATTGTTGTTTGTATCTTTTTCCAAAATTTCTGGGCTTCTTTACAAGACCACCACATATGAAAGAAGTTTGCATCAATTATATGGCATTTCCAACAACTTGCATCTCTTTTTTTATAAATTTTGAGGAGTAATGTGCCAGTGGTGTAACATTTTTAAGAAATTTTCCTTGTAATTCTGACAGACTGTAAAGTTGCTGGACTGCTTCAAGGCTTTTTCCCACTTGTCAATTTCAATTTCCTTTCCAATTTCTCTTGCCCATTTTATCATTGTATGCTTTATTGTTTTGTCTTCTAAATCTCTTTTTTGGAACACCTTGTAATATTTAGAAATGTGTTTTACACTATTGTCCATTATAATTTCGTATATTCTTTATTGATTCCAAAATTTTTGAGATCATTTAAAAAAAACGATCTCTGATTTGACTGTATAAAAACCAGCTATCAGTAAGCTTTTCCATTTTCATTTGTTCAAAAGATTTCAGTTTAATCTCTCTACCTGGTGCTAGTAAAGTGGTGTATGTAAGATATTTATTTTCTTTGTCCAATTTAGTTCTTTGAAATAAGGCCTCTTGTGAGGAGAACCATAATAGTAATTTATTATAAAATAACTTTTGAATATTTAACCATGCATTTAATAGCGCTTTCCTCACAAAATGATGAACAAAATCCGCATTTTCTTTTGCTTTGCCAAACCAAAGAAAGGCATGAAAGCCAAATCTCATCTTAGTACTTTCCACATTCAAGAAATCCTTATTCTCGAGTCTTATCCAGTCTTCTATCCAAAGCATGCTCAACGCTTGGAAATAAAGTTTTAGGTTTGGTAATGCACAACCTCCTTTTTTGAAATCTTCTGTTAAAATTTTCCACTTTATTCTTGCTTTGTTCCCTGCCCACAAAAATTTGCTTAATTCGTTTTGCCATCAAGATATCTCAGTTGTGAAATAATTGGAAGATTTTGGAACAAAAAAAAAAAAACAAACCTAGGTAAAATATTCATTTTAATAACTGCAGCTTTACCTAGAAAAGATAGCTGTAATTTTGTCCATTTTATAGGTCTTTTTGTACCTCTTTCCACATATTTAAGTAGTTATTCTGAAATAAATCTATGTTTCTTTTAGTCAAAATTATACCTAGATATCTTACTTTATTTTCTAGTTTAAAGCCTGATATTAACTTGTTCTTCCACCTGATTTAAGTTTTTAGTCAAAAGTGATGTTTTCTTTTGATTAATTTTAAATCCCAAAACTTTGCCGTATTCTAATAGGATTTCTTTAACAAGCTGTATTATTGTCTTTGGTTCTGCAAGGTAGATAATAATGTCGTTGGCAAATGCTTTTAGTTTATAACATCTATCTTTTATTTTAACTCCTCCAATTTTCTGTTCTTCTCTATTAATTAATACGTCAAGAACGGTTATAAATAATAGAGGCGAAAGAGGGCACCCTTGGCGGGTGCCTCTTTAAATGTTGATGTTAGCAGATCTTGTGTCATTCACAATTATTTGAGCTTTTTGATCTTTATATTTGGCTTGTATCCAATGTAAGAAAGCCTCCCCTACATTCATCCTCTCCAAGGTTTCCAACATAAAATGCCAGCTCACTCTGTCAAATGCCTTATCGGCATCCAAAAGTATCATAGCCATCTTTCTTTTCGTTATGATGTTCAAAGTATTCGATTAAATCAATAGTCTTTTAAATAATGTAAGTTGATTGGCTTTAGTTTTGTTGGGTGTCTTAATTTGCCTTCTCTCCTTGTCTCTGTCTCTCTCTTCCTTCTCGAATTATTTTAATTTTACACACTGGTATTTGAGTCCTCCATAATCCATGTGTCTCACTTTTTTTTCTCCTTCTTATTGTCCGTATAGTCCTCAAATTTTTATTATTTTCTCTCCTCAGTCCTTTTATTTTCCAAACTCTTTTTCTCCAACTTCTCACCCTCCCTTACACCATGGCTCCACCAATCTGACCTCTTTGTCTCATTTATTTTGTCCTCTTTTATTGTTATACCAACAGTCCTCTCTTCCTCTTTTTCTTTCTTTCCTCTCTTTTTCTTTCTCTTCTCACACTTCTTTTGTTCCGTTTTTCTTTACTGAGACTTAGAAAAAATATTTCACCATCTCACAGGTGAGAACAAAAAAAAAATACAGTTGCTCCTTCTTGCAGATGAGAATGAGACAAACAAGAATATACATCCCTACCTTCAGTACAGTAAATGTCTTGTTCTGGACACAGGCTGACTTTAATTATTAGGACATGCATAAGAGGTACACAATCCCTTTCAACATACAAAATAGCTCCTTCAAAATGTTCCTTATATTCATGAGGAAATTTAGGATGGAGAACTGTGGCATATCAAAAGTGGCTCATACACAGTTGTTTACACCTTATTATGATTATTAACCTTTATTTATATAGCTCTGTAAAGTTACACAGTGCTGTACATACAGTCTTATAAATTAGACAGTTCCCTGCCCTCAGGCTTACAATCTAAGAGAGAGAACAAAAAAGAGAAGGGAAAGGTGGTGGGAAAGGGGATGAGGTCCAGTGGTTCTTCTCACCCTCTGGGGTTGGACCAAGGCAGATGACTGCAGGGAGGGCTAAGGTTCTTAATACATAGTTAGGAGGAGGCATCTTGGAGCAGGCGGAACAATTCTGGGAACACTTCCCTAAACAATATAGTCTTTAACTCAGTTTTGAAACTGAGTTCTTAGTATGGATTCATAGGATGCATATCTTGTTCTGATCAATGCAACTTTTATTTCTGTTACAACGTACACTATTTTCATTCCAGAATAACTCGGGATATTTAGATTATCTCAGTTCCTTCTACTAGGCCTCACCTGGAATACTATGTCCAGTTCTGGGCACCAAAATTCAAAAGGATGTTGAAAAAGGGGACCATGTCCAGAAGAGGGCAACCCAAATTGTGAAAGATGTGAAGGGAGTGACTTAGGGAATCAAGGTTTGGAAAAGAGAAGGTTGAGGTGATATGATAGACCTGTTTAAATATTTGGAGGGATGTCATATTGAGTATGGCGCAAGCTTGTTTTCTGCTGCTCTAGAGACTAGGACATGGACCAATGGATGCAAATTATAGGAAAAGTGATTCTACCTAAAGATTAGGGACATTAGGAAGAACCTCCTGACAGTAAGAGCTGTTCGACTGTGGAACACTGTCCCTCGGAGTGTAGTGGAGTCTCCTTCTTTGGATGTTTTTAAACAGAGGCTGGATGGCCATCTGTTGGGGATATTTTGATTGGGTATTCCTGCATGGCAGGGAGTTGAACTTGATGATCTTTGAGGTCTCTTCCAACTCTGTGATTCTATTATTCTAGTACATTTTCAAATCTCTCCTGAATTTGCTAGTGTCATGAGGATGCCACTTTCTGTGTTGTTTTAGAATGCAAACAAACAAACAAAAAATTCTAGATAGGTACATTTAAAATAAAGGTACCGGTAACAAAATACACCACTAGAGGTCACGAATGCCATGCCATTGTCTGTGAATCTCAGAGTCTGTTTCAAATACTAATGTTTTTTGTAACAATTATGTAACACTATAATTTAACAAATTATATTATTTGCTTTATTAAAGTTACCAGAAATGTATTAATCTCCTGATGTTTAACAATATTGAATTAATTTTCAAACTTAATGTTCCAAGTTCTGCTAAGAAGGAACTGTCTGTAGCATTAAAGCCCTTAGTTTTTATAATGTATATGGTTTTGGATTTTCATATTTTTCAATAGATCAGAGTTCTTGCTCTTTTCCACAACAATCAGAACATTATATTACTTTTCAAGAACACACTGTCTAAAAGCTATAATATATTATATGGCCATGAAATGTGAGGTGTGATACTTTCAGAGCTAAACCTATCCATTTTTCTGAAGGATGAAACAGAGAACCTGTAAATGCAATATTTTTCTTCATAATGTGTTATCTGCTGGACATTTGCACTAAATTCAAAATTTTGGAAGCCTATTAAGAAAATGGTAATGCATCCTGAATCATTACTATATGGTTTAGTTTTCTTCACTCCTGACCAGAAGGTAAATATAATTCATAAATAAACAGACTATACATTAAAAGCCCTTATTTTGATTTTTCCTTTAAAAAGCTTCTCACACATCTCTGTGTGAGTCTCTCTCTCTCTTATATACATGCATGCATTAGCAACAAAAGATGACTTTTCCTTTTTGAGTGCTCAACCAATAGTCCACCATTATTATTTATCATTGTTAATTTGCACAGTGCTCTACAATATCAATCATATTCATAGTCATAGCCATGCAATATCTTATTCAACTATATACTACACAATCACTATAATTTCCACTTTACAAATGGAAAGCTCTTTTCAATATGATAATTGTCTCAAGGTTTAGCATGAAAGCAAGAAGCAACTACCAGATACCAGAGCTATATGGGTGTAATTTCACATCATGAGTCTCTCTCTCTCTCTCTCTCTCTCTCTATACACACACACAAACACATACACACACACACACATAGGCTATAAACTGCACAAGGCAAAACTATAGTGCAGTGCTCCCATATAATACTAAACTAAGATTGTGAGGTGGTACTTACCCTACAGATGCTGAACCTTGTGGCAAATGTAATGTCCAAATAGTTCTGAGAGATAGTGAACCCAAAACCCAAGTAAAATTTAAAACAATCCCTTGAAACCACCCACTCAACCCTCTTGTACCCTCTTGGACTAGTGGTTTTTATTGTGGGGATGAGATCATATCTTCCTTTATGAATCCCAATACTTCCTGTTCTGGGTCCCACTGCCATCAGAGCATCACTACAGTGACAACACTGACAGCAGTACTTTCCACTACATTGTGAAGACCTACAGGTGTGGACCCCACTCCCTCATCTGCTTTCTAAGGTAATATAAGATTGCTCCTACTATACCCTATGCTATATAGTGCTTTTTCCATATTAGTAGTACTTGCAGCAGCAGCAGCAGTAATCACTTTTTTTATCCACCCTCAAAGTAGAGTACAATAATATATTTTAAATATATATATATATATATATGATATATTTAAATCAAATTTTAAAAATTTTAACACCATTTAAAAAAATAAAGGGCAAACACAATAAAACTGAGTACCCACCAAAAGGGAATGAAGTGAGACTATCTATTTATTTATCTATCTATCTATCTATCTATCTCTCTATCCCATATTTTATCAAAAGTTCTCAGTGTGGCATACAAATAAAAGCAGTGCATACAAGTTAAACCAGATTAAAACAAAAATAATATAAATAGATTTAAAACATATTAAATAAGATAAACAAGTTAAAATTAGAACCATCTTGGAGGACAGGGAGCCAATCTCTGCAGGACATGGAGCCTATGCTGGCTTGGCTCTTTAACACCAGGCCCTTCCTTCCAGCCCACGACTTGGCAGCGTGGGTGGAGTCCTTATAAGCCTCTAGCCCATTCCTCACTAGGAAATTAAAAGTTTTTTTCTCGTTGACAATTTTTAATCTCCCCCTTTTCATGGTTTTAGGTTGTGATCTGTTAAGATTGTTTATTGTTTATATTATTGTTGCTGATGTTATTTCTTTTCCAGGATTGAAATGGGGGGGGGGGAGATTTAAGAAATTGGGATTTTTCTTTAATAACTGCTGAACTGAATGTAATTTTTTTTCTATTAATTTTTGCTTTATTAATTGCTTTGTAATTTTGTTATTTATTATTATGCTGAAATTGTTTTCTTATTTCATTGTTATTGTTATTTTATTTGTATTTTTCCCACTGCTGTAACCCACCCTGATTCCTTGTTGATTGGGCGGGATATAAATTATTATTATTATTATTATTATTATTATCATAATCATCATCATTATTATTATTGACTAAGGAGATTTTTTAAATTAATTTTTACATTACACAGATTCAAATATTGTAGAAAAGAAACCTAAATCTATACCCAAAAAACTGCAGATTTATAAAATATGCTTTAACATTTTACAAATAAGAGAACAAATATAGATCAAAATCTAGTTAAAGACTATATTGTTTCGGGAAGCGTTCCCAGGTGTGTGCCCTTGTCCACCTCAGGATACTTTGTTTTAATTAGGTATTCAGAGCCAAGCCCTCCATCCAGTCCATCTGCCTTGGTCCAAGCCTCAGAGGAAGAGATGAACTGTTAGACCTGATCCTCTTCCCCACCAACATTCCCTTCTTCTTTTGTGTCATGTCTTTTTAGATTGTAAACCTGAGGGCAGGGAACCATCTAATCAACAAGATTTTATGTAGAGTACTGTGTAAATTTACAGCACTATATAAATAAAGGTTAATAATAATAATAATAATAATAATAAAAAATCTATGCACAAGGAAAAAAACTGCAGATTTAAGAGGCATATGTACTTCCCATAGTTTAAAATTAACTGGGAGCAATAAATGCTATATCTATATGAACCTCTCCAAAAACTTTCTACTATTATTCATCTGATATATAATACTGTATGCTTATTGCTTAAATTAATTATTTCCATGAAAACATTAAATACAATAAAACCTAGCTAACATGAATAGTGTTATCTTGCATGATTCCTTTCTATAATGCAATCTATATAAATATACAATCTTAGTTACCAATAACTTTCATTTCTATAAATACTTGCTTGAAAATATAACTTATATAGTGAATTCTATTTTTTTTTTCAGTCATTACAATCTGACATTACAGATTAATTTGATTGCATACAAATTAAATTTACATTAAATAACAAATAAATAAATAAAATTTATTTATATCCCGCCCCTTTGAGAGCAATTGGGACGGAACTCATCTAATTGGTATTCTGAAAAGGAAGTCATTCTTTTTCTACTTTCTTTGTAAATCATTTATTAATCAAAAGGGTCAGTATATCTAATTCTGTCATGTGTGTGACTTTCAGTTTCCATTCTTATATTTAGATACTTCTTCCATTTTCCATTTGTTTGTTTGTTTGTTTGTTATAGTTAACCTAGCACTCATGACTAAATAAATCATAATTCTCCAGAGAGATTTTTTTTAAAAAAACTAAGGAGATTATCACGCAGCAATTCACCCATGGAATAGATGCGGGATTTAAAAGTCAAAAATGGATTTTACTGCACTATCCTGTAGGCACAGTGTACAACCTGTATGCAATCCATGCTTCTCTGGGCTTCTCGCCCATTTGTTCAAGCACAGAAAAATCCTATGTTTGGACAACTGTGAGAAGCCCAGAGAAGTGTGGATTGCATACGGGTTGCATACTGCCTGTCTCCAGGGCAGTACGGTAAAATCCATCTTTGACTTTTAAATCCCAGTCTCGTCCATGGGTGAATTGCTTCCGATTTCCCAAAAATGACCCCCCCATTGCCCAAAATTGCATGAGATGCTTTAATTCACAATAACGTAAAACCCATTATTGCGTTCGAAATGACTTCCCTTTTGCCCGAAATTGTGTGAGATACACTCATTTGCAATAACGTGAAACCCCATGATTGTGTTTGGATTACCATTAGATTATACTTCCAATTTCCAACCTCTGATAAGGTCCCTAGGGTTTGTGGATTATGGGTCAAACAAGAGGGTTTCAATTCAGACAAACACATAAGAAGGAGAGAGTCTTTGAGATCCAATATCCCAGTCCATTTAGGACATAACAAAGTCTAAAATGTGCCTCATGTTCTACTAATGAACACAGAGTGATTTGGTAGGTTCATCGGGAACATAATTCAGCTATGTACAGCTTGTTTTCTTTTTTGCTTTCAAAACTTGGAATGAACTGTGCAAAACAAACAAACCTTGAAAAGATGGAACAAAATGATTATGGAAATTTAGAAAATGAGTGATGAATACAAAATGAAGATAGGTCACATTCCTAACTAAATGTAGTAAAATTGAGGTAATGTATTGATTTACCTCTTTTCTATTTTGCTTTTTCAGATCCACAAAACATAAATGATGGCATAAAAATTAACTCTTACATTTTCTTTCCACCCAAACAAATAAAATGCAAGGTTATTTATGTGTATAACATATGCGGGATATGTGTGACTTTGAGAAAAGGAAAGGATACCAAAGAAATGAAATCAAGTGTCAATGACAAAAGAGTAGGACTTTGGGAGCAGCAAGGCCTTAAATGCCCTTTGTCTCCATGCCCAATCCCGTAAATCACAGCACAAGGCACTGGGATGTTCCAACATCTCTTCTCCTTCCCACCATGCCAACTAAGCCAGCCCCACTCACAGGCACATTTATTGCATGGACACAAGGCCAAATTCATATAGTAAATTTGAATATTATGAGATTTGAAAATTTTGACACCATCTGCTATTAACAATATTCAATTTAAGACTTGGTAGAAACCAAATTTACTTGGGAAAATGTCTATTTTTAAAATGCTCTTTTTAAATGGTAGTATAAATTGCTGAATAAGACTGAAAAGCACCTACCTATTGTAACAGGATTGCATGTTCATGGGTGAGTCCACTCTGCATAAAAACTGAAACACACAAGATGGTTTGGAAGAAAAAGGCCACAACTATTTATTGATTACAGCTGCAAATGGGTTGGCATGGGACCAGGTTCAGGCATCAACCAACCTACCTGTTGATTAATGAGCTGACACACTGGCTGCTGCATGGAATGGAAGTGAAGCAGGGGAGATCACCACATGCACATGATCCTCCTGCATTCGGAAGGATGCCAGAAATGCCTCTGCCCACAGCTGTGCAATGGGCATCCCATTTTTCCCAAGTCTACCACCATATACCCCAAAGTCCCCCACCAGAGTTACTCCTTTCAGGGCACCATAAACAATTGTGGGTCACTGTTCAGGTGGAACTGACTAGGAGGCAGGAGGCGGCAGCAGCAGCACTTATACCTCCACACCCAACCAGAGGAAAGACTGTTCCTGCACCCCAAAAGGCTCATCAGCCAGTGAAATCTGAGCAGGTACTGGGCTGAATTTCCCGCCTTCTTTAATGGGATGCTGCACTGCCTACTGGGAAGTAGAACCTGGAAGGTGGCAGGATGGAAGGTGGAACATGGAAGGTGGCAACACTGTGTTCCTGTCCTAGACCACAAAAGCAGCCACCAATAAGTTCAACAGTCAAAATATGTACTCTCTTCTATTTCATATTCATAGGATAGGCTTTATATAGGCAAGAGCAGCAGACATTCTATCTCAGCTTACATGTCTCTTTCAAACATTTAGCAGCATCTATAACAAATCCAGCTAGACTTGTAGTACAGTACTAAAATCTTCAAGAATCAATATGTTTCCTTTGATATCAGTTCACATGGTGCACGACAAAATGGTGCAGATCACCATTTAAGTAAGCCTGCAACAAAATTTGTTGGAGATAAAATATTCTTGCTTTATGGATTTCCCACTTAATTTTTGGCATACAACTTTTTAAGATTCAGATCATATCAGTTGTCAAGTCTATTTTAAAATATGTAACATAACCCTCCTGCCTTTTGTTTTCACTGCTGCTTAGGGTTTGAAAGTTAGAATTGATACTCTTTAGTGCAATTTAACATTTTAGCATTTGTGCATTTGACTGAGTTTTCCTTCTCTCTATCACTACATTTTTCTGCTAAAATGCATAATTTTGTATTTGAGATGTTATTAATATTCCTAAAATGTAGAAATTTGAACATTGTGTATCTTCATTTTTCATATCCATAGGATTAGTATTCAGTATTAATAAGCAACTTCCATACCACACATTTCTATTACCGATTAACAAACTGTCAACATACTTCCCATTTACAACCTCAAATAGATATTTCAGGAGAAAGTCAGTAATCAATAAATGTCTGAATAATCAACTGAAAACCTTACAAGTGATAAATATTTCTGTTATGTTTACACCATCACCACCACCACCCCAAAAAAATCAAATGTGTTTATAGTTATACAATCTATGGCCTAAATTCTACTATTGATCCTAAATGAAGTAGAACCATTGAATCAAACCGAACTTGGTAAGTGGGTAGTTCTTTGAATTCCAATGATTCAGTAGGTCTACTGTAGTTGGATTACGGCCGGTACAAACTGGCATAATATGGCGACTTCACGGTGGTGTGGGAAACATGGCCTTCAGACGGTGCATACCCCCATGCCGCTGGTAAGCCACATGGCTGACTGCACATTAGCTGGCTTTACGGCACTTTGGTAATGCAGCATTTAGACACCACCTGATACCACAACACTGAAAAGCCCAGCTGGGTGAGGAAAAGCCACCAAAAAAAAAAAAAAAAGAACAGCAATTTGCCAGAGTAGGGCCATGGCATGCAGTTGCAGTGGCATCCATCCGGCTCTTTCAGGGGTGGCTTAACACCATCCCCCTTCGGGGTGGTCTGTTTCATCCCATAATTGGATTTGTTAAACTCCTAGCAGCCCTAGACAGCACAACATATGGTGAAGAATGTCAGAAGTTGCAGTATAACAACATCTGGAGGGCCACATGATTCCCACATTTAATTTAGAGTCACAATATTATTGTTTTTATTTTATTTTTTATTTTTACTTTAGAGCCACAAATTACTATTTTTAATCCACTGATAAGTATTAAAAACTTTGATTTTGCACTTTTTTGTATGTGTCACAAAAAAGTATTTGGGTCCCAACTTGTTTACATCATATATTTCAGGAACGTGCTGGACTATTCAAATGTGTATGCTCAATTTGTGTTTATCTTCATTTAGAAAGCAAAGGTTTGCCTGTAACCATTCTGTCTGCACTTACCTCTTACATTTTCTAGTGGGATTCTAGAAACTAGAAGTGAGTTATATCTGATTGTGAAGTTTTTAGTTTGAATTCTTAGTTTATTGAATTCATACATCATAATTCACAGATGGTAAGCACATACCATGTTGGAGCTTGAGTGGAAATTTGTTCAAACTCAAACTTAGAAGCCAGGATTGTATTGTGTTAGTGTACTTCTGCTAGTGCAATAGGACCTCCTTTTCTTTCTTTGCCACCCCACAACTCTCTGTTACCCAAAGATCTGCTCCAAAAGCTTTCTCAGCCATTTAGAGCAGAATTTGATAATAGTGGAGAGATTGCCTCCTTCAAATTTCCACTGAGGAAAGATGAGAATGACATTGAAGGATTGGTCTAAATTTCTGGTCTAAAATTTTGAAGCTTGACTAATATTACTAAACACTACCAACATAATACTATCTACTTTACATGATCTCATTTCCCTGTATTTCCTCCATGTCCAAGAACATTAAGGTATCAAACAACAAAGTGGATCAATATTCACATCAGGTGTTAAGCTGAACAAAAAGGATAGTAGGCAGCATTAGGATAGATGTCTCAAAGTAGGGCCAGGCCTAAAAGCTTTGCATGGGGATATAATAGGAAGCATGATCCAAGAATACTGCTCCTGGAAGGATCCCCATCTAAGATTAAAATTTAAGTATCTGTGAGGAAATCTGACTGTGGCATTTCTCTTGGTGCCTAAGTTGACACTGAACTACCACAAGGGCAGCTTTCCCGGCAATGAAATATTGCTTTCTTTTCTCCTTCTCCTTTAAAAGGATTTTAGAAAACAGCTATTATTATTATTATTATTATTATTATTAATCATTTTAGTTTTGAAATTTTATTGGATCATCTTGACACACAAAAAATCATTACAGCAGCTTCATGATATGTGGCTGTTTTCCCTCCTCCTCTTTTCAGTGGAATGTTGATAGCAAATAAATTTTAACATATTGTACATATTGTTTCAGAAGATTTCAGATTCACCACACAGGAATTCTGTAAGAAGACAGTCTACATGCCAAAATGACAAGTTTTCATCCAGGAAGATAGATAGATAGATAGATAGATGATAGATAGATAGATAGATACCTCAAATCCACTTATTCCAAGGAACTTTTGCTCATTAAAATGGATTTGAATAGGTGCAAATTATCTTCCAGAAACACAATCCCAAAGTAACGCACACAAGGTTGACCAATAACCTACCCCAACCCAGATTCCCATTGCTTCATCAAACTACAAGACCTGCTTCAGTATGAAGAACAAGTCCTCAATTTGTCTTGATAAATCAAGTTCCACCAAAGCAAACATAGCTCAAAAAGACACACAACTGCAGGTGAAGGAAGGAAGAAAGAAAGAAAGAAAGCAAGAAAGAAAGAAAGCACTGCTGAAATACAGAGAAGAACAGTAAGAGGCTCCAAGTTGTCTTTGTCTTAAATCAAAGATGACATCAGAGCAAGCCAGGCTCTAAAACTTTCTCCATTTGGAAAATAGAAAACAGCTTTTAATATAGCAGCTCAGATATTCCCTAAAACTAAAAAGAAGATTTGTGATGTATTTGGATTTTCATGTGTAAAGTTAAGCCCCATATTTTCTTAAATGACTTGCAGTCAGATTTTAAATATGGTTTCTAAAAATACATCCCAATTTATAGAATGCCATTTCTTTCTAGAAGATTTCTAAATAAGTAAATCTTAAACTGTAGCCTCGGTGTGTTCTTTACTACAGCTTTTCAACAACAAGAAAGAAAGAAAGAAAGAAAGAAAGAAAGAAAGAAATCTAGAATAATCATTCAAACAGTAAGCCTATATTAGATTGATCTACGTCCATTAAGGGCTTTGTCCAGTCATATAAATTCTTTAAAAAGTAAAGATGCCAATCTACCACATAGCAATTTATATCATCTTTAACTTGCATTTAATAAAACATACCCATATCCAGATCCATATAGATCAGATATTGAATTTAATCCCTGCAGTCTTACACAGTAATCAGATGAAACAATATATTTATACATTTAACCAAGACCATTCAAATAATTTTAATTCACTGAAGCACAGCATTGTGTTTTTCTGAAATAGCTCATAGTGTTGGGAGGGAGCGGCAAGTGGAACATTTTAGTCCACAGATTATGCTATATATATTTATATCTGAGATCAATTTCTTTTGTTTGCTTGTTTTTTAAAAAAACAGGGCTGAATCTGGATTCTGTAAAGTCATATAAAATAACTACTTCCATATTCATGAGCAGCCAGAATGCATCATGTAAATCTGCAAGTGTTAGTCTTCTTTGCACTCGTTTCCCCAACATTTCTTTACAAATTGAGGGTGAAGTCAGTTGTTGCTGCATGTTTACTGCCTCATATTCCTAGGATGTAATCAAGAAGTAAAGTGTTGCTATAGAGTTTGACTAAATAATAATGTGTCCATTTTCCTCTCGGAAGTCATGTTTTTTATGACAGCAGTGTTATCCAGCTGCCATATGTTGTCTTTAAAATGTGGCATAATTTTGTGCCAGTAAAGCATCAAAACTGACTTGGTGGATGTGATTCTCAGGTAATTGGGGCTGCCAAAGATAGTTTATTGTTCTGGATTTCTAGAAAACCCATCAAGTTTGTCCTTTTGCTTGCTATTATTAATATTATTACTTTTATAGCCACTGCCATGAAAATATCCTGCATATTATAACTTAATATGGTGATTGAATTATTTTATGAATCATAAAAGAATCACAGTACTTTGCAAATCATTTCACTTACTAAATTGATATGCTGTTCTTAGATAAGAAAAAAGATACTGTGTAACCTTGTCAGTTCTACTCAGAGGTCAGCCCTGATGAGTTCAATGTCACTTAGAGGCTGTGCATACTGCCTCTAAGGGGTGGCCTGCAGCCGCTTCCAGCTACACCATGGCAACCACACGCTGCGGCCCCAATCTGGCCTTTCCAGGGTGCAAAAAGGAGCCACAAAAAGCAGCTCCTTTTTGCACCCTGGAAAGGGCACGATAGCTGTGGCATCACAGCTTTAAGGCATTCCTTTGGTGCTGCATCAAGTTGACGCAGCACCAGAGGATCACCATGACACTGCGCACCATGTGGAGCAGTGCACAGCATCACACTGCCCTACAAGCAGAGTTGGGGCATACATCATGTGGACGCCACACACTGACTCTACCCCCAGGCCAACCTTTCTGGCCAGTGTACACAGCCCCTAACTCCCAGGTAAGTGTGTACTGTATAGGACTGCAGACTTTGACGTTTCAGATGTGGAATCGATTTTAGAAGACAGAAAATCCTTACTTGAATAAGAAGGTTGATATTTACAAGGTGGTCAATGTAAGGATCAACAGAACTGCACCTTTAGTTCAAATTTACTCCAGGCATGTGAGTTTCTATGGTCTGTTATGGGAGATTTGACAGCAAGACAGATAAGATTCTCCAATGCATATATAATATAACTACGTATATAAAAACAGCAATCATCTGGAAATAAAACAAGCTTTTCTGAAATGCCTTTTTTTCTGAACTGGACAACCTGTAAGACTTACCACCAGCTCATATGTAGGTCTAAAAAAAGATGTGGAGCTGGACATACATTTCAGCTCTTCCCCTTAATGTGCCACTTTTGAAGCTGCATTGTACACTTTTGTGTAATGAACATGAGAGTTTGTACATGGGAAACTCTGCAACCATGTTTAATTTAATGTAGTTAGAGAGTCCTATTCAGATCTGTGTAATGGAGCTCCAGAATATTGCCAGGCCATGCAAGGATGATCAGAGCCAGAGCTTACATTTCACCCACATCCCCATCCCCATTTGAACACTTCACACAAGCAGGGTATAGTTGATACATTGTCTATTCTATTGCAGTGAGGTCTAAATGCTGCACCACCAGAGTGTCCAAAAGCCCGCCCATGGGTGATGTGAAGCCAGTTTCTAGGTGTCTTGGGGACATGTGTTATTTGTATGCCATGTCCCCAGGCCAACTGCAAGCCAGATTTTCATGCCAGTCTGTTTTGTCTCTTTGACACTTTCTGAGGTCTTTCCAGGCTGCTGAGAAGGGGCGTTTTGCCCCTTCTTTGTGGGCTGGAGAAGCGGTGGATTGGGGCCTCTGGTGCTGCCGGTGAGGCTGCCTTGGCCCCAATCCATTGCTCAAAGGGGCACTTACAGACCACCCTTCTTGGGAGTCAATGGAGCTTTTTTCCACAAGCCCAGTTGTACTTGCCCCTATCTGGTTCCATCATTTTGTATTTAGTATGGTCCCAAAGTCTGAAAAGTTTGGATTACAGCTCCCAGAGTCTCCCCCCCCCCTCCAAAAAAAAAACCTGCATGACCATTGGAAAACAAGTAGATTGCTATTGGTTCTACTGTCTTGGGATTCTTGGAGCTATAGTCCATAAAATGCCTTTCACCAGCTGTGATTTGAATTAATAATAATAATAATAATAATGATGTTTTATTTATACCCCGCTCTTCAGCCAAGACTATCAGAGCGGCTTACAATTTGTTAAACAAACAGCTTCATTTACAATTGTAAGCTATTTGCCCCCAACAATCTGGGTACTCATTTTAGCGACCTCGGAAGGATGCAAGCCTGAGTCAAGCTTCAGCCCTTTGCTGGTCTTTTACTCGCCACTTTCTGGTTTTGAGTGAGTGGCTGCAGTACAGGCATTTAACCACTGCGCCACCAGGGCTGTGGCTTTAATTTCCAGGAAAGAATAATAGAAAGCCAATAAAGTAATTTTCATACTACCGATTCTGCAAAGCCATTCAAGGCTGGTCCGAGACACCTTGTTGCCTGAGACAGAGCAACAAATGCTACCCACCTTCACCCCCTCACAACTCAAAATGCATAACCAATTTACGTTGGTTCTCAGATTCAGTCCTACAGTTGTCTCTTCCCTGGTCCCTAGAAGTAATAATGCAACAATAAGTTAAATTACTAACCATTTCCTGGTCTTTCTTAATGACACCTAAAATCAGTAGCAAAGAACTAATTCATTAAAATCAAAAAGGGAAGGTAGTCGACTAACTTGTTCCTTGCTGATATAAATAGGACTTAAATGCAATTAACTTTCTCTGGATTGGAGCTATAGAGCTGCTATAGAAGATGTCAGTATCAGTTAATTTCATGATTTGGGGAAAATAATGGGAGAAACCAGATCTGCAAATGTTGACTTGAACCTTTGAATTGATTTCCACATCATCAGAGTGATGATCCAATCCATTATTACAGTGGAGTGATTTGTAAATAGAAAAATAATTTCCCTGGTCCACCCTCCTCTATCCTCTCAAGGCCTTTTAATGTCAGTCATGCAGAAGGGAAATCAAGCAGACCAGCTCAGAACTGATGAGAGGTAGTGAAACAACAGAACTGCCTGTCAAATCACCTGGATCTACCTCTAAATCACAACGTTTTCTGCCTTGCAGCCTGAGACAGACTATTTATGAGTAATTGGTCTTCACTGGTTTATTTATACTGTATTCCCATGTGGGAACTGACTTTCAAGATAAAGGCAATTCAAATATGAATGCATGAACAACTGCATCATAGTGCCTCTTCTTGTAATTTTATTAGTCTTCAAATAGCTTAAGTGCTTTCTCAAAGCAACTCATGGTTTGGGGGATGGCAGTTCTCTACACATGCACAAGGCTCTCCTTTGCATTTTTAAAAATGGGGTAGATCCTGTGCAGATAACACTAGTGCTATCATAAGCACACAAGAGTTGCTGGAATTGCTGAATTATAACATGCCCCAAGGTAGTAACAAAACAAGATGAATATGCCATGCTAAAAGTCACCTTTAAGATAGAAAAATAATACATTTAATGAGCAAAATGCTTGAGTTTTAGAAAGGGATCTTTGTGTGTGTGTTTTTTTTGTACCTTTTGTGCTTGTAAATGGCAAAGAAAATAACATTCAGGTGCTCTTGTACTCTTAGAAGATAATTGTAAAAAGTCATGCAATTCAGAAAACTATAAGCACCTGCCCACTAGACAAAATATGTGCATGAATAGCAATAAACATAGGCTTTTTTAGTGTCTAGAATTAAATGTGCTGAGGAACAGGGAAGACATTCTAGAACAAATACAAAGGTGGTTGTTGCCATTATTTGCTATCAAGTTGACATAGGATTTGTGGTCACCCTATGAGTGAGAAGCCTCCAAGACCTGGATCATCAACTGCCCTACTCAGGTCTTGCAAACTAAGGTCTGTGGCTTTCTTGACTGAATCATCCCACCTCTAGTGCTGTCCCCCTCTTTTCCTGCTGCCTTCCACTTTGCCGTGCATTATCATCTTTTCTACTGAGTCCATTGTCTCATGATATCTACAAACTATGACCACCTCAGTTGACTCAGATTCACTTCTATTGACAGTTCAGGACTGATTTTCTCTAATACCCATTCATTTGTCTTTTTATCAGTTTAACCATTTTGACTACTAGTAAGAGCTCAGGGTTGATTTGCTCTTGGGCCATCTATCGGTCATTTGGGCAGTCCATGGAATCTGTAGAACTCTCTGCCAGCATCACGTTTCAAATGAGTTGATTTTCTTCCTGATAGCTTTCTTCATGGTTCAGCTCTCACAACCATATATAGAAATCAGAAGTACTATCACTTAGTATTCTGATTTTGGTATTTAATGATATTTATATTTAACAGAATATGCAAGGAATATGCAAGCTGAAAATCAGCTCCCACATGGGAAAATAAAGCTTTCCTGTTAGTGCTGCTTGGTCATACAATGACCAGAAAACTAGGTAGTCAACAGAATACAGGTATAACCTAATCCCTGTTCAGGCATGATGCATTATGCCTAAATAAGGGACATCCAATCACTTTGGAAGTAGACCCCCTCCATTTGATTGCTAAACCTGCAAGTGAATGCCAACAAAAAGCTTCTTGTCAATTTTTAATCACAAAGATACAGAAAATTTTGGAAACATGTAGTTGTGGTAAGTGATAGTATTCTTTATACTAAACAGGTTACTATTTATCATTTATGTCTAGGGTCAATACTAGGGTCCTATTTAGCATGAACAGGGTGCATTTCCCTGCCCAAGATTTTACAATTCAATTAAAATGTACAGGGCAAAGACCAAGGGGAATGCTTTTTAAAGGAATAGCAAGAATGTGCTAGAAGAGATTGAAGGAGAGAATGATGTGGATGTCAATGGCCCATAAAATATATGATGATATTTACCCTTTTTGGCATACAGAAACATAAAAATAGTATTATTGGCCCAAGACAAATGGGCAAAAAGGGGCATGGTGGCGGCGATTCCAGGGTTAGGGAGTGTGCACCAGCCACATGCTCTCTAACCCTAGTAAGCATGGTGTGCCCCACCCACATGTTACACGCATTGGTGATGCCACACGTGCACCATGTCCAAACAGCGTGGTTTGCACGTGATATCTACATGCCACTCCAGGCCGCTTATGGTGGCCTGGCTGCGGTGCAGAAAGGAGCTCTGAAATTGAGTTCGTTTTCAGGAGTGTTTTGTTTCCATTTATTATCCTGAGGAGGAATTATCCTGAGGAGAAAGGGGCTGCCCCTTTCTCCTCATGGCTCCCAGGGTGCCTGGGGTATGAAGCCCCATGGACATCCCTTTTCCAGGCCAAACAGAAGCGGCATTTTGCCACTTCTCTGTGGCTTGGAAAAACACTAGATTGGTCCTGCAGGGCTGCCGGTCAGGCTGCCCTAGGCCCAATCCAGTGCGAAAATGGGAGGCACAGACCCACCCCTTTGTGGCCATCAGTACTGGACCCTAGTCTGACTATAAAATAAATTAGGGAAAGAAAGAACCAATGATTTTACTATACAAGCTTGTGAGTTGCTGGCCATACTGGTTTCTGGAAACTAGTTCAAAAAGTAGTTTTTGCAAACTCTGGAAAGAGATATGGATTAGATGCTGAAGCAGATATGTATTAAATAAAAGAAAGTAACATAAAATTTGTACAGTCTTAGGACAAGTTGCCTGGGCATTTTTTAAAATGATGTTGACAAAAGTAAGACAATGTTACGTGAAAAATAATGTTCTTATTCTTGTTCTTGTTGTTGCAAGCACAGTATAGTGGTTTCAGCATTGAACTACAATGCTGGAGATCAGGATTCAAATCTCCGCTTTGCCATGGAAACCTAATGGGTGGCCTTAAGCAAGTCACACTCTCTCAGCCTCAGAGGAAGGCATAACCATAAGTCAGAAATGACTTGAAGGCCAACAACAACTATTATTGGTGATGGTGGTGGTGGTGGTGGTGGTGGTGTGTTACATAGGAATGTAGGAAGCTACCTCACACCTTTGGCCCAGCTGACCACTGAAACTCTAACTAGGAGCAGTTCTCCAGGGTTTCAGGTAAGATTCTTTCCTCTCACTACCTAGTAATCCCTGTGTTACCTGGTGATCTCCTGTGGAAACACTAACCATACTAAGCCCCGCTTGGCTTTCTAAAAGCAGGTAAAATTGGGAGTGTCCATCTGTGGTGTTATTTTGCTAAGGATATCCTTGAATTTATTTGAAGTATTCTTCTGCTTGGTATTTTACTTAGAATTGTTATGTTAAGTAGTAAAAAAAAGTGATTCAGTTTTGTTTGTACTCCTAATAGGGGAATATTAGCTATTTGTAATTGTAAGCATATCTAAATATGGACTAAATAACCTAAAGGTACCAGATCACATCTGATTTTGGAAGCTAAGCAGGGTCAGCATCCGGCTGGTACCTGAATGGGAAACTGCAAATGAATACCAGGTAGGCCGGACCATCTTGGGCCTATAAAGGCCCTATCTTCGCCACCCCCTCCCCCTCAGCAACAGTCCGTGCGAGCGGGAGAAGGAGGAGGGCGTTATCATCATCTGGCCTTGAAGACCCCAGTGTCCTCCATCTTGCAGCGGCGGTGCAGCGAAGGGGAGAACAACAACGGCAATACCATCTGGACCTCTGTAGGCCCCTAGCCACCCCTCCTCCTGCAGGAACATTCTATCTTTACTCCCCAATATTGCTGGAGAGGGGCAACCATGAATATTATTACTAGAACTATTATACTAATGGCAATATACGTAGGCTCTCTAGTTTGATGGTACAATGTCTTTTATGGGAGAACTAGACAGGAGCACAGACAATACCTGTTTATTGTCTGTTTGATGTTGAATATCTACTCCGAAACAGGAATATCAGCTGGATTGCTCGCTTCTATTAGCAGATAATGGAGCTGGGAACAATGTGGAGGTGGCTATTGAGGTTGTGTGGGGGGGGGGAAGGTATGGCGGTAACAGAGTGAACACATGTTACAAAAGAAGAAGGGATCGATGTTTAGTATCTATCCCTCCTTCAGTTCACTCTGTTGCCCAGGATAACTTGGAGAGCATACCAACCATTCCACAATCCCTTAATCTGCTCCTTTGCAATGTCAGGTCGGCCAAAGGCAAGACCCATATCATCTACGATCTCCTCGTGGATGAACGAGCCAACCTGGCTTGCTTTACCGAGACTTGGCTGGGAGATGCCAGCTCTGCCACGTGGGCACAGACTCTCCCAGCCGATTATACGGTTAGCGAGCAGATAAGGGAAAGTGGACGAGGGGGCGGTGTGGCTATAGTTCATAGAACCAATCTGACCTTGATCAGGAAACCTGTCCGGAAAACAGCCCACATTGAGTGCATGTACCTAACCCTGAAGACCAAGGATAGTCTGGGGATTCTGTTAGTATACAGGCCACCCCGTTGTCTAACAGACTCCCTAGCCGAGCTGACTCAGCTGGTCTCTGAGCTATTGTTGGAGTCTCCCAGACTTCTTGTCTTGGGCGACTTCAACATTCCTCTCGAGACCAGCTCTTCTGACCTATCTGGAGCAGCTCGGGAGTTCATGGAATCCATGACAGCCATGAACCTATCCCAATTAGTCAATGGGCCTACTCATTGTGTGGGTCATACACTCGATGGGGTTTTTAGTACGGAACAGGAGTATCCGTGGGCGGAGGTAATAAAAACCTCCGCACTGTCATGGACGGACCATTTCCTGATCAAGATGGAACTAAAAGCCACTTTCCGTCCCCCCGGGGGTGGTGGACCCATTCGAATGGTCCGCCCTCGAAGGCTAATGGAACCTGTTGGTTTCCAGAAGGCCCTAGAGGGTTTGTTGGTTGGGAATGCCGGTGATTCTGCTGAGGCCCTTGTCGACACTTGGAACACCGATGTTGCCAGGGCCATCAACACGATCGCTCCCGAGCGTCCTTTCCAGCCCGCTCCTAACCGGAAACCCTGGTACACGGAGGAGCTCAGGGAGATGAAGCGGGCTGGACAACGACTAGAGTGCGAATGGCGAAAGACTCGCCTCTTATCCAACAGAGCTCTCTATAGACTGCATCTTCGCAACTATGGAGAGGCTTTGCGTGCAGCGCGGAGATCTCGCTGCTCTGCACGCATTGCGTCTGCAGAGTCCCGCCCGGCAGAGCTGTTTAGAGTGGTGAGGGAGCTGACGCAGGTACCCCCCACGCCAAATCCCTTGCTAGAGCCTACAGCAGCCTGTTGTGAGGCATTTAACATCCACTTTGCAGATAAAATCTCTCGGATAAGAGCCGACTTGGACACCAACCTTTGTCCAGTGTCCATGAGTGAGGTATCCAGCAACTCCGTTGCTGTCAGTTTACTGGATGAGTTTCAATCGGTGAGTACCGATGACGTGGACAAGCTGCTTGGATGTGTGAGGAAGACGACTTGCTCTCTCGATCCGGGACCATCTTGGCTGGTCGTCCAGGGAGGAGACGCATTGAGAACATTCCTTAGGGATGTGATCAATGTGTCCCTCAGGGAAGGCAATGTCCCATCATGTCTGAAGGAGGCGGCCATGAAGCCCCTCCTGAAGAAGTCTTCCCTTGATCCCCTGGACAGAAACAACTATAGACCAGTTTCCTTGCTGCCTTTTCTCAGCAAGATGATCGAGAGAGCTGTTGCCTCCCAACTCCAAGCTGTCTTGGAGGAAACCGATTATCTCGATCCTTTCCAGACTGGCTTCAGGGCAGGATACGGAGTTGAGACTGCCATGGTTGCTCTGACAGACGACCTCCGCCTGAGCATCGACAGGGGTAGTGTGACCCTGTTGGTGCTCTTGGATCTCTCCGCGGCCTTTGACACTATTGATCACTCCATCCTTTTGGATCGGCTGAGAGAGTTGGGGATCGGAGGCACCGCACTCCGGTGGTTCCGATCCTTCCTCTCTGGCAGATCTCAAAGGGTGAGACTCGGGGACAGCTGCTCTTCTAAAATCGAGCTTAGCTGTGGCGTCCCTCAGGGCGCCACTCTGTCCCCGATGTTATTCAATATTTATATGAAGCCGCTGGGTGAGATCATTCGGAGGCACGGAGCTCAGTGTCATCAGTACGCTGATGACACTCAGATCTACTTCTCTGTGACCAGATCGTCTGCACAGACCTCTGATGGCATCTCCCCTCTCAACGACTGCCTTGCGGCAGTAATGGATTGGATGAGGAAAAACCGATTGAAGCTTAATCCAGACAAAACAGAGGTGCTCACAGTCACAGGCCTGAAACCAAGTTTGGGAATACAACTTCCAGTCCTAGATGGAGTCACACTCTCCTCTAAGGACTGTGTTCGCAGCTTGGGGGTCCTCCTTGATTCGTCGCTTCACATGACTAGTCAGGTGAATGCGACGGTCAGGAGTGCCTGTTATCAGCTTCAGCTGATACGCCAGCTGCGCCCTTTCCTGGAGAAGAGGGACCTGGAAACTGTGATACACGCACTGGTAACCTCACGTTTGGACTACTGTAACACGCTCTACATGGGGCTACCCTTGTGCTTAACCCGGAAACTTCAACTGGTCCAAAATATGGCAGCCAGGCTTCTTGCTGGTACATCTAGGAGAGAGCACATTACTCCAGTGCTAAAAGCTCTCCACTGGCTACCGACCAGTTTCCAGGCTCAGTACAAGGTGTTGGTTTTAACCTTTAAAGCCCTACATGGCTTGGGTCCATCTTATCTAAGGGACCGTCTCCTTCCATATGAACCTCCCCGCACACTTCAGTCCTCTGGGAGGAACCTGCTACAGCCCATGAAGACAAGGTTGGTGCAGACCTCCCAGAGGGCTTTTTCAGCTGTCGCCCCCAAGTTGTGGAACAACCTGCCGGATGAGATGCGTCTCATTTCATCCCTAGAAGGCTTCAAAAAAGCCCTGAAGACGCACCTCTTCCGGCAGGCCTTCCCAGAGAATGTGAATATCACCCAGCTCCAATCCTGAGCCTAACCTTAGGCCCTAGAATCGTCTTTTTTCCAGCTTTCCTTCCCTTGTACCTTATTCCTAGATGACCTAGGCCTTAGGTCCGTTTTCCCTGCTGCTGTTTTTTATTGCCTATTTTAGCTATTCTATGTTTTAACTGTATTGTGATTTAATTCTTTTTTTAAGGGGGGTGGTAAGGGAAAGGATGGGATATTTTAACTGTAACTGTTTTTAACTCTTGTTGTAATCCGCCCCGATTGCTTGTTCAGAGGGGCGGACTAGAAATATATTATTATTATTATTATTATTATTATTATTATTATTATTAGGTGCCGTAGGCTATGCTTCAGAGGGAAGATCTGGCAAAACCATCCCTGAGTATTCCTTGCCTAAGAAAACCCTATGAAATTCATCAGGTCACCTTAAGTCATCAAGTGACTAAGAAGCATGCAAACACACACACGCAAACACACACCTTAATATTATAGCTAACAGCTAGAACTGGAAGGGAAATTAAAGATGTATGTTTGTGTGTTTGTACGTTTGTGTTTAAATCAAAAATTGAACAGGCTCATTAAGATGGATGAAGACCATTATGGAATTCAATGAAGATGAGAGTTCAGACTTTTTGTAGATAATGTCTATACTATCAATGCACTGTGTACCAAACAAGATGAAAAGAATTTTCAGGAACATAACATAAAATTAGCAAGAGTTTTAAGCTGTTTCTAAAAAGTTAGAAATGTTTGCCTATCTTTCTGAAGGCAATTTGACATTCTGAGCAGTGAAAACAATGTCAGTGAGTGATTTAATGAGTGAACATCTTGCTCCCTAGAAAGCTGTATCGAAATCAGATGTGCAATTTGCCACTTCACCTATGGCAAGTAGCAATTGCCTCCAGGTGGTCAAACAAATGGCAAACTGTAATAGCATCCATCTACTTGTGCCATTGTGCCATGCAAAGTGCCCCCAAGCCCATTTAAATTTGGTACTGGCAATGTGAATTGCATTCTACTGCAGTTTCCAAATCCTAAATTCAGCATAGTTCTGTGTCAGCATTGTGCCTAAAAGGGCCACTGTCCTTTCAAACACAGGAAAATTAAGAGGCATGGATCAGTGAAAAGTGAAGTTTCTTCTGGCTTATAAACTCCAGCAACACCCAAGGTTGGTTTAACTCTGAAAAAAAGACTAACTAAACCAACTGGACCCTTTTTCTAGAGCTTCACAAATGACTCTGCCTTGTGCTCATAAGATTTGTTTGTGTATTTCTCTGACTTTATAGAATCAGTATTTCTGATGCAAATAACAGAATCATGACCCAGTTTCCAAAGACCATGACTGTAAGTCAGGGATATGATACAAAAGCAAACAAAGAAACCCATAAAAGCAAAAATAGAGGAAAGCAAGAAGAAAATACAGGCTAGAAAGCAAGAAGAAAATGCAAGAGACTTTATAATCTCTCATGGAAAATGCCTTACTAGTGCATTCCAACTCATCCTTAAAAATTTCAGTGTGGAGTTTCTTAGCAAACTTTGCTGCCTTTTGATTAATAAAATAGGATATATAGCTTTCATTAAGTGCAATGAGCTTAAAATGTATCAGCGTAATACGACATTAAGGAACATGGAACAAAAGCCTCTTATCTACTGTGGCTTTATAACATTACTTTATTATACAGTATATTCAAGATACTGTAGGCTACAAAAAGCTCACTGAGCCATCTCAATCCGTCCCCATTAATTATCACACATTATCATGTATCACCATGCAAGACCAAGATAATTGCCTTTAAAGTGATCCAGAATGAACTGTAAGTAGGCAAGCTGACCTTCAGAAAAGGGATCAAAAACTGAAGATGTATGGTCTCTGCTGAAAGTTTTAAAAAGCAGTTATGTATAAAGGCTCTTTGAGGGTGTTAGAAGTTGTTTTTATTTGCATTTAAAAATGAACAACTGCAGCATATAGCAGAAGGGCTGAAACAGCACCAGAGTAATCTGAAATGTATCACATATGATGGAACTGGCCAAAGTGTATGAGGAGAGCAGCGAGAAATGATGCAATTTTATTTATTAGACGTATATGTTTGTCCTTTATACCCGCTAGTTCTTTTTTCCATGTCTTGCTTGTGAATGGAAGAATAAGTCAACTTTATTTTCATTCAACTTCTCATTTTTCTCAAATGAGAGTTTATTTTGTCCCATTTCCACATCCATTTGTGCATTCAAGAAACAACAGGACACATCCTCTTGCAGATTTCCCCAATCTGTACTTTTATATCTATTTGTTTTCAAACATGTACTTTTTTTTTCAAGTAATTTCCTCCTCTAATATATTGTGGATTTGTGCATCATTTCCTCTAGTATGTGTGCATTTCTGCAGACTTTGCCTGAATATGAACATTTTTTTAAAAAGTTGTGAATAACATTGCACAGTTCTGAAAGGGAGGACTTTAGCATGCAGATTAGTTCTGATGTTCTTATTTCACAGTTGACAATTCACAGATGTGAGAAGTATGTACTGAGCAAGTGTACATAGACATTTAGATCAAACAAATTTCTCATACATTCACAGCTTGGGTCAATCATGACTTTCCTTCCAGATTTTAAGAATGTCACATGCAGATTTGCATCACCCATGAGAAATGTATCCTTTTATGGTTCTTTTCCCTAAATGGACCATCCACTTTGTCAATGTCTCTACTGCAAAGCAGAAATTGGTGAGGCAGAAGCTGAACAAACAATCAGTCCACACTCAGATGCACACAGAATCTAGCAAAGAAAAGGCTTGTCTTTTTTAAAAAAAAACATATAAATTTAACTTTTACAAACAATTGTACAAAGTCAAACATATGGTCTAATAAAAGAAACAGAGAAGAGAAAATGGCTGCAGGTTAAAGTAATGCAGAAAAAGAGAGTCTGGTGAAGCAAACAGATGGGAAGTCACCGTAATTCAAACCAGGAATTATTGAATACAGGCATGCAAAAGTAATTCTAAAAATGTGTAGATCATATACACATTATTCTTAGTAACACTGGAATTGAAGGCAAAACATAGCTACTATTCCTTATCCATGTTGTCAAACAATCAGAGATTTTTCCCTCTACCCAACTTTTTATAACCAGATTTCTTTTGAAATAGGATGGCTCTCAATTGTTTCCTCCAAGGTTTAAGATTTTCACATTGTACTGTTTCACAAATGTATAAGAGTGAGTACACTGCACCTGTTCCTACTTATACAAAGTTGTTCAAAGTGATTACCATTTATGCATAATTTCAAAAAAGCTGGGTTCTAATCAAGTTTGGCACAAGCCTGGGCCTGGAATCTAGATGAGCACCAACTTGTGTGTCTTGTCAATTTGCAGTGGCCCAGAATACTAAACAGATGTAATCAACTGCATCTTCACATTTGAAGTAGGATATGAGATGAAAATAGTCAGAACCTGGGGAACCCTCTAAACAAGACACCTACTTGCTTGCAGTGCACATCATAACTTGAAAAAAAATGTGTGTATATAATATAGCTCAACATATCAGACATCTGCTATCCCACCTCAGCTATCATACCAAATTCTTAATCTTAGTTTGGGGCTGACAGACTGTTTCCATGATATTTTAGCAAGAAAATTATGAGAAAATTGATTTTATTTTAGAAACTACCAAGAGAGGATGCACTGAATAGTACACAACGGATTTGACTAGCAGTAAACTTCAGAATTAGAAAACCAGCAGGATTTTTTTTAGTGTTGACCTAGGACTCCTGAGGCCTATTCACTCTTTTCTTGGCAAGATTTGTTCAGATGTAATTTTATCGTTGACTTCCTCTAAGGCTGAGTGAATGAAACTTGCCCAAAGTCACCCAGGCTGCATCTGCACTGCAGAAATAATGCTGTTTGACACCACTTTAACTGTCATGGCTCAGTGCTATGGAATTCTGGGTTTTGTAATTTTGTGAGCTATTCACCCTCCTCTGTCAGAGAGCTCTGGTACCACAAAAAATTACAAACTGCAGAATTCCATAGCATTGAGCCATAGCAGTTAAAGTGATGTCAAACTGCATTATTTCTGCAGCCCCAGTTGAGTTTCCATGGCTGAGCAGAGATTTGAAGACGGGTCATAGTCAAACGTCCAAACCACTGTGCACCGCTGGTTCTTGCTGATCAACTGCATCCGCTGAAATGGAAGCCACTAGCCACCACCATTGAGCAGAATGTAGCTTCTTACTTGATTACAAAGAACTAGAGCTTTCCAAACTTTATTGTCCAGAACTCATTGAAGATGAACATAGCCCCTTTCTGGCCTTCTAGAAAGAAATCAGCTACAATTATTCAAGTGCTTCTTTTATGGTAATTCTCTTTTGTTAATGCCATTATAGATCACCAGTACACATCCCACTCATATCTTTGGAAGTGTTAAGAAAACAAATGTGAAGCCCTGACCCAAGAAAGTATTGAACAGATGGCTATTATTGGGTTCATGAGAAAAATTATTATAACAAGCTCCCAAGTAGGGAAAATGTTCTAAGGATAAGATGGCATTTCTGTAACCTTTCATGGCTCAGTCATTTCTACATTAATGTGCTACAGTAATGAGACTGTGGGGGGGGGGGGGATAGTCAGTTTATGTATAATGCAGGAAAAATTGTTCTGAAATTAGGGGATTTGAAACAAAACAAAGGATAATGTGGTGCCCATATTTGGCAAGAGTGAATCTGTCAGTGGAGCTTCATAGTTCATTCTTAGTATGCCCCTTAGTGAAACAAGTCTATCTTTTCAAGTGATAACATCACTGGAACTCCTGATCAGAGACATTCTACTATGCTAAATTAAAATTAAACTCTTATGAATATCTGACAGATTAGCATTTGCACAATTCACTTCCTAAGGCAACATTAGAAGTGAAATTAAATTAATTTTGTAAAGAAAACACTATTATTATTTTAATATTAGCTCAAAAATGATTTCCTTAAATTGATTCTCAGTTGTCCTCTTCTCCATTTTTAATTTCTAGGTTGCATCTTAAAAGTACAAATGTGATTTTGGCAGTCTGTTTCCATAATTCATCAGGCTATTGTTGTATGTGTCACTTTTTTGTTCATAGGCAAATGTGTCAGAACAGGATGGGGAAGCAAAGTGATGAAGTGTTTATGCAACACATGCATGTATTGTTTAAAAACACAACACACAATTACTAAAATTGAAAATTACCTTCCTTTAGCCATATATTGACTTGAGATTAGGGACTGTTGTAGCTGACATTTGGAGATGGATAACTCTAGAAGACCGTACAAGAAACGAATACAGCAGCCTGACCGAGGAAAAATGCCAGGAGGTATAGTCACATTGGGCAAATTAAGCCGAGAAATATTTTGAGTCCAATAAATCATGGTGAAGGCTATGTGCCTCACAATTGTATTTATTTCCTGAAAAGCCAGAGACTACCAATGAAGAAGATTGGTTTAGCCAAGCTGGATTCAACAGTTGGATCTAAACTGATTAAAAACATTCAGGCATAGGCTATCCATAACAAGACCCTAGGACAGATATGGCATTTTTCAGCACTTGCCATCCAACAAGGGCCCACTGACCCCCACAACCTCCACGTCCTATTTCTCCTCTTCATGGTCTTCCCTTGGAGCATGGAAGCAAGAAGAATGAAATAGAATAGCATTCTCCACTTGCCTCGTGCGAACTACCTTGGGTGTGCTAGTTCAAAAAAGCAATTGTGTATCTCATTCTCTCAGCAGTTGTGTGGGTCCAGAGGAAGAGGACAAGTACATAAACAGTAGTCACAGTGATGAGGAAAAATTGTCCACTAGATTGTCTTGCCTAAGGCTCCCACAGGCCATATGTGGCAGTATTTTTGAAGAGTCAGTATTATTTAGTGGTTACAATGGCAATATTGGAGTAGGAAGAGGCAGATTCAAATCCACAGCCAGTCATGAAAAGCATTGGGTGACAGCTGTTTGATTGTTGGACTATGACTCTGGAGAGCAGTGTTCAATTCCCTGCTCAGCCATTAAATCTACTGGGTGAACATGGGCACATCACATGCTCTCCGTCTTAGGTGAATGCAATGGCAAACCTCCTCTGAACAGAGCTTGCCAAGAAAGCCCCATAAATTGCTAGATTACCGCACTACATTCTTATAGTGCTGCTATTCCACTTTAACTGCTCTGGCTGCCTCCTGTTGCATTCTGGGATTTGTAGTTTAAGGAGAGGCATTTAGAATTCTCAGCCAGAGAGTTCTTAGGCCTCACTGAACTACAAGACTCAGAATGCAACAGGAGGCAGACAGAACAGTAAAAGTGGAATATCAGCATTATAATAGTGTAGAGTGGTAATCTAGTGAGAAACAACTTGAAAGCAGAAAACAACAACATTATTCTAAAAGTCCATACCCTGGATCATTTTCTGATGTGATCTATGCTATCATTTGTCACCAATATCCTAGCCAGAAGAATAAAACGGCACAAAGAGTAGTCACTATCTTACTTTGCCCACTAGCATCTACAGGATTATACCTGAAACCTTAACCATCTATACTTCTTTGCTGTCATATGGTCCTGGTTTCCTTTCTTCTTGATTTCTTCAAAGTCAGTCCAACAAATTATCCACTATATTTTAGAGAAGTTATTATTTCTTATCCCCCTCCCTCCATGGATGGAGGCTGGGGACAACAACAATTAACAAACATAAGCTAAAACACATCAGTGAAAACACACATCAATTTAAAACAAGAAGCAGAATGTACAGATATTAAAACAAGCTGCATTTAAAATTAATCATTTAAAATTCACAATTTTGAAAATCATCTGGATAAGCCTGCTGGAAGAGACTGATCTTTAATGCTCTTTTAAATTCAGCACATTTAGCTGTCTTACCTCTTCTGGCAGATCCTTCCACAGTCTAGGGGCAACTGAAGGAAAAGTCCTCTGGCTGACAGTTGCCTACCAAATCCTGGCTGATTGGAATAAATGTCCACCAGAAGACCTGAGTGTATGGGGTGGATTGTATGGGAGGAGGCAATCCTGTAATTAATCTAGACACAAACCATGTAAGGCTTTAACAATAATAACCAATACAGTACTTTGTACTTTGCCTGGAAACTATCTGACAGCCAGTGGAGTGATTTTAATACTGGTGTAATGTGATTACTCCTGGCCCAATACAAAGTGCTGGCCATTACCTATAAAGCCCTAAATGGCTTGGGCCCAGAGTACCTAAAGGACCGTCTCTCCCCACATAATCCGCCCCGCACACTTAGATCAAGCGGGCAACATTTGTTAAAAGTCCCAGGGGCTAGGCTATCGACAACTGCCAAGAGAACGTTTTCAATATCTGCCCCGAGCCTCTGGAACTCATTGCCTGCTGAGCTCCGCCTGACTGCTTCCCTCCCCCAATTTAAAAAGGAGCTGAAAACGTACCTATTTGATCAGGCTTATCATTGATTGCTAATTGTTATCGCTACCCCTCCCGATAAGCCATTGGAACAAACCATTGTATACCACATTGGGACGATAATGTTTTTATCTGTTGTTTAATTGTAATGTTTTTATTGTACTGTTTGGAATGTTTTTTAATTGTAAAAATGCTGTACACCGCCCTGATCAAAGGAAGGGCGGTATACAAATAAAGACTATTATTATTATTATTATTATTATTATGTCCTAGTACTCAGTTTAGCTGCTATGTTTTGTTTTAAATTACCTTTATTGATTATACATATAAATACCACATCCAAACAACAAATCAATCACATAATATCGCAAAACATCCAAAACAATAACACTCCTGGCTGTCTCATCTATCTGAGCAATCATTTGGAGCAAAGGACCCAGAAGCACAACTGTTACGATACCTACATTTGATATAAAATTTTGGGAGACATGTGGACTGTATCATGACCCCTGCTTGACCTTCCATAAGACCCAAGTGAGAAGACCACGTAGGCAGGCCCTGCTTGGCAAAACTGAGTTTATAGTAAGCAGCTTTTTAGAGGAAGCAGAGAGTCACCAGACCGGTTTTGCCACTAGCCTCCTAGTAAAGACAATAACCTTGGCTTCACACTTGATGAGCCAGTGATTGACTTCTCAGCCATTAAGCTGGCTTCCCTTCCGAATTGTGTCCAACCTAAGCACCTTGTACACAGATTATTTGCTCTTGGCTTAAGAAAGCCCAGGCAATCAATACCTTTGTCTAGCACAATTGCATAGCCTCTGGATATGTTCAGTACTATATAAGGTTCCCATTTTGAATTGTTCCCTGATGCTATTCTTGGAGGACAGGGTGGTCCATGCCAGTTTGACTTCTGCCTATAGCTCCCATGGCCAATCTCCCTTCGCTCTGGCAGTCACGTCCAACACCATCATCCGTCTCAATCCAGCTTCCAGGAGAAGACTTCTATGGCAGATATTCCAGCAGTCTCTTTCTCTCAGTTCTAACCCCCACTCTTACCCTTCCCTGTTCTCTAGCATTGAACGTGTGTGTGTGTGTGTCCCCTTGCTGTGTGATATTTATGCCCCTTAATAAACTGTATTTTATTGGACTTCTTTGGACTAGTGTCACTTCTCTTGGGGTTTGTCGGTGGACCTCCCGTGAACAGTTTGGGACCCGATCTTGGCGTAAGACAGTTAGGATCTTCCTCTCTGCATATTTGAGCTAATTGTAATTCCCCCTAGGAAAGAGAGACTTCCTGACATCCCCAAGCTGTGAACACAGTCCTTCAAGGAAACTGTAACTCCATCTTAGACTGTTTGACACACCTCCAACCCAGGTTAGGACCTTTGACAATAATCACTTTTGTCTTGTCTGGATTCAACTTCAGTTTGTTTTTTCTCAACCAGCCCATTGCCTCCTCCAGTCATTTATTTGGAGGAGACACATTATCCTTTGCTGAAGCTGTATTTAAATGTATTGTCCAAGTTCCCAGCATAGTGTATGCTTATTATATCTATGAGTTGTTTCTTTTTTGTATAGCTGCACATATTGGTATTCAGGCCCTGTGCTTTGTGCTTACACCTTACTGTAAGGCCACCAAGCCAACTAAAACCACCTCTTGCTTCATTTTAATACAGCTCTATGCAGAAGGTCATTTATTAGATAATCACTTCTCTATGGAAAAGGCTAATTACTTCATGTTTTTCGAAAAGAGAAAATGGAATGGCATATGAATACTGTATGGGGATGCAAACTAAAATCCACCTGAGGGCTGTGGAATTTCACAAGGTTTGTTTATTGCCTGCTAAATGAAAATAGTTAAATAAATTTACACATTTGGGGTTAAAACATACAAATAGTCTGCTGTAGAGAAGATAAAAAACCAAGAATTTGACTGTTTTCAAGCTTAATGCTAGAGTGAAAATACAAAATAATTTACGACTGCTGCAACATAAGCTTTTCTGGTGATGGAATTGTACTGCCCCCTACTGGACATTTAAAAACAATTCATCTCTCTCTCTCTCTCTCACACACACACACACACACAAATTTTCTTCCTATTTTTCTTCTGGAAGTAAAGGATCTCTAAATGATTTCCAAAAGGATAGCATTATGAGGCTCTTGCAACAAAAGCTACACAGTCTCATGGTACCTTAAAGAGTAACACATGGTACCTTAAAGAGTAGTCACTATCCACTTCATAAGATTACATTAACTGCTCTAAATACATGCTATGAAATTAACCTAGTGTTGGCCAGTCTGAATGCCACCAATTGCAGTTCTTATAAATTGTCTTGCGTGAAGTTTCATATAAAATAGATCAACACTAGCAATGGGGAAAAAAACAGTTTTCCATTCAATTCCAGTCAAATTGGACCCAAACTAAAGAAAAGTTTCCTAATGCAAAAATATGAAGGGCTTCTAGCTTCACAAAGAACTGAAGCAGCATGGGCCTCAAGAGAAGTATCTCTTTTTGTCTTGCTAATGGAACTTTTAAAAAATTCCTGACGTACCCACATGGGCAGAAGGAGGAAGGGCCAGCCTGCATGAATATCCCCCCAACAACACCTGAACTGAAAACAGCAACATCTTGACAAAATGCAGGCTTGTGACTAACATCACCATAACATTTTTTTGTCCTGATTTTTTTCCTGATAAAAAAGCCAGTGGTGCTTTGAAAGCTTGCAACATGTATTTTGTGCATTTTAGTTGTCTGATAAGGGCATCACTGTTTTGTGGATTTTGGATGTTACTGTACTAGACCAAAGGTATTTGGAATATCAGTATATAAACATTGTTTCTTCAAAAAGATACAGGGTTCTAGTCTGAAACTAGAAATGTATACAGTGCTCTAGTCTGAGACATTCCAAGAGGCCTTGGGAATGCATGTATGTCTTTATGTTTTTCAACTATATCTTTCTTAACTAATTTCCTTCTATTTACATTATTCCCTCAACCCTAACCCTATATTTTTGTCCCAACCATGTGAAATCATTCAAGCCTGAGAAGCCACAATTGACTCAAGGTGTTACATTAGCAGCATGTACCATCATGGAGAAACTGGGATTAGACCTGATCTTAAAGTACCTTTACAGGAGTGGCTCAGTCTGCCATAACAACCACATGGTATCATGTCTTAAGTGGTATATGCTTCTGGGCACATTCTGGACCTTGCCCTGTGCTAGGTGGGATGATGGTGATCCAGCAGTGTATAAACTTTCCATATGTCTGTTGTCATGGTCAAACTACTAGTCAGGTTTAGATTCACTGGGATTCAGAGCATCTCCAGGGGTGGGGAGCAGGTTAAGATGGGTGCCCCAGAAGGCTTATGGATCTGCATTGTTTCCTGATGTGTCTGGCATCTTGGCAGGCAATTCTCTTAAAGCCATAATTGACCTGTACAATTGAGAAATGGCCAGAGTGATGGCCACAATCATTTCTGAGTATCTCCTCATGGAGGAGCCCCATGATTCTTCAGGAAGTATTTGTACCATTTTGACTTGGATGCTACAATTAATACATATCCACTTTGGGTGCATATGTTCCATTCCATTTTATCATGCTATAGCGAATATAGTCATTTTATTCCTCCTCCCTTGGGAATTCCCTAACAGGGAAACTCCAGTCTACTTCTGATGGTTTGGCTGGAAGTACATGGAAACTTGCAAGAGTTCCCAAGAGAACCATTGAACATTCAATCTCCAGCGTGTTTTATTTTCTTACCATTATTTTATTATTTTATTATTTATTATTTTAAATTAGTTTTGTAATAATGCAATAGTGCACTTTTGATATAATCCAATTATCAATTAATGCCCAGAGAAATATTTAGAGTATATAAAGAATAAATATACAAAGGTTTATGCAGCAGAACTAGGCAAGTGTTGGTTTATGGGGAAAACATAGTAAAAAAAACAACACAGTGAACATGGTGCAGTGTGTGTTCATCTTCCTGATCAGTGTGAAGAGTGGGGGTGTTCCAATAATAGTGTCTTTACATATTTACACAGTTGGTCAATTAGACCTTGTCATTAAAAAAAATCCACAATGGAGCAGGATGCAGACCAAATGAGAAAGTGTAAATGACATTTTTGAATTTCACGTGCTAGAGAGCAAATACAAGAACTAACACAACTGAAACACAAATGCACTAATGATACAAAAGAGCACATTGGCCCGATTTAGATGGGCGTAAAGAGCCGCGATTAGGGCTCTTTGCGCCATCTTTAGGGTTAGGGAAGGTGTAGCTTCTATGCCCTCCCTAGGCCTAAAGCGTATGGACGCCATCATTTTAAAATGGTGGTGTCCATAAGGAGCACTCTCAGAGCATCATCATGTGCGCAGCTGCTACACGCACTGCATACATGATGACGCCTTTGCGCCACGGGAGGGCGCAAATCACGCCTTTCCTGCGGCGCAAAAAAGGAGCTCCAAACAGAGCTCCTTTTTAGCGTCGGGTCTTTGCCGCTGCTTTTAGACAGCGGCGGCCGCTTCCTCCCTTCAGCCCAGGTCGCCTGCTGCACCCCTCTTAGAGGCTGGGGGGAACCGGCAGTTTGCTGCTTCCCCGCAGCCTCTGGAAGCGGCGGGATGGGGCCGCGGAGGCTGAAGTATGGCAGCCTCCGCGCCATCCCGCAGCTTCCTGGGGCGGTCACAGACTGCCCTTTTTGGGCGGTCTAGATCGCCCCATAGTCAATTCTGCTACCTTTCCAAGTAAAGGAAAAGCAGTTTTTAAATGGAATAACTAGAACAACTGACTAGTGTGATAAGTGCCCAACAATGGAAACAACTTAACCCAGCATAGCTTTAGTATAATGGCTGCAACATATGACTTCAGACCCTACTCTGAAATTTTATAAATATGTTTCATTTTCAATAGACAGCTATAGAATTGCACTGGTAGAAAATCAGTTAAAGCATTTCCAATAACAAGACTCCTTAGCAGCTGCTAACTATTTAACTTTATTTGCAGTTATTGGATTGATTGAACTTTGTTTGCAGTTATTGGACTGATTGATTAGAATGCCTTATTTTATGTATTTGTTGTCTTTACGTCCATTAAAACTCCTATCAGAGTGAAGTGATACAAATTTTAGTATGAATAAAGAACAATAAAATCAGTAGCAACTGGGTCTAAAAGATTTTGGAAATATTGGTGCGGTACAGACAGCCCTTTTGGACTATCCCCGCGGCATGATTAGGGCTGGGGAGTGCACAGCATTAGCATGCTCCTCAGCTTTAGCACATAACGACACCTGCGTCATTATTAGTGCCATTTATACAGCGTACGTAACAACACTGTCACAACTGCACAGCTTCTATACAGAGCTGCACAGTTCCAGCGGCATAAAGGCACCCTATGGCACCTTTTGCCTTTAGTGCATCGCAACTGTGATGCTAAAAAAAAGCAAGGAAGGGGTGTTCTTTTTTTGCTGCACACCTTTGCCGCAGCGTCTAGTTGCTGCAGCAAAGGTCTGCAACAAGAAGAGGAGGCTACAGACCGCCCTTTTTGGATGGTCTGTAAAGAATTAAGATGGATATTTAGTTTTGTGGGGCACCATCATTTTTTAAATCTTCTAATAAGGTTATATCTGGGGGTTTTAACCTCTTAATTTGC
Source organism: Urosaurus nigricauda (assembly GCA_034509955.1). Classification (NCBI taxonomy): domain Eukaryota; kingdom Metazoa; phylum Chordata; class Lepidosauria; order Squamata; family Phrynosomatidae; genus Urosaurus; species Urosaurus nigricauda. The sequence continues at coordinate 66,992,380 of JAOEGL010000003.1, forward strand.
TAGGTATTTTATTTTGCCCAGCCTTTTCAAGCCCTTTATTATTTGTTTTCATTTGTTTTAGCTTATCTTCTGTTTGGAGAAGTTTTTACTGGTTTGTTGTGCATGATGTTGCTATCTGCCTTCATGCTGATTGGCTTGCTGCCTGTGGACTTTTGAGTATTTTCAGAAGCCTTGAAAGACTGTAAAAACTGTTTGGAATTGGGGTTAGGGGAGAAAGAGAGCTTTTTGGAGGCTATTTGGTGCTCTGGTTTCTTTATGCTAGCACTGACATCATAGTTTTCACATACTGACAGCAATTAGGACCTGGCAATGTAGTCTAGAAGGAGGTCTTGTGAATGAAGTGTTCCGTCACCCACACCACCCCCAATTCAATGTTGGTGGAGAAAAAGAGGGGAAGTACAAGGCTCGGAGAACTTAGACTCACTCTTTCTTTTTTTTTCCTTCCTTCCTTCCTTCCTTCCTTCCTTCCTCTCTCTCTCTCTCTCTCTCTCTCTCTTTCTTTCTTTCTTTCTTTCTCCTAAGAAAAGAGGAGTGTGTTTGGAGTCTCATTGGAGAATGTATGACTAGATGGAGACCAGAGAAGGCAGCAGGGATTTAAAGAATCTGTCTCTGGATCCACATAAAAGACTTCTGCAATTACAATTTGACAGTGGAAACCAGAGGAAGATTTATAAATGAGATTTCATGTAAAGCCAACCCTACACTTACTGCTAATATATCAGGGGTGCCAAATTTTGTCTCTTTGGGAAATAATAATGTTAATAAAGATCAGATAAACATTTCAGTAGATCTCTGGGGCTTTCCAGACCGCCCAAAAGGGGCGGTCCGTACTCGCCCAAGGAAGCAGCGGGATGGGGCAGAGCCTGCCAGACTGGCAGCCTCCGCTGCCCCATCCCGCCGCTTCCAGAGGCCACAGGGAACTGGCAAACTGCTGGTTCCCTGTGGCTTCCAAACGGGGTGCAGCAGGCGCCCTGGGCACCCGCTGCACCCTGCTTGCGGAGGCAGGGCGAAGGGAGGAAGGGTCCTCCGCTGTGACCCCTTCCTCCCTGGGCCTTTGCTGCGGCTGCCTAAATGCCGCGGCAAAGACCCGTGCCAAAAAAGGAGCTCCATTTGGAGCTCCTTTTTTGCGCCACGGGAAGGGCGCGATTTGCGCCCTCCCGCAGCGCAAAAGCATCATGGTATGCGCAGCACGTCTAAAAGCTATGCACACCATGACGCCATCATGGTGCGCAAGTGTGGACGTCGCCAATTAAAAATGGCAGCGGCCATACGTGCTAGGTTTTGTGAGCGTGTGAAAGCTGTACACTCACAAACCCTAGTCGCGCTGCCCACGTGCCTTTTAGTGCCCGTCTAGATCGGGCCTCTGTGATCAAGAACTGTTGGACAATTGGTCTTCAGATCCACAAGGTATACATAAAAATACTTATTTCATGCCCTTTCTCTACAACACTCCACTGTTTAACCCAAGCCCAAGTCCATCACAACAGGCTCACTCTTCAGATAAGGACACAGAAAAGGCAAAACAAAAAATCCTTGAATAAGTATATGAATTTCTTCTGGAGCAATGCTTCCTTGCAACTAAAACTAAGGAGAGAATTTTCTAGAAGCTGGATTGCCCAGAGAAGGAAGTCTTCAGCCTCAGGGCCAATAGCCAGGTTTTCATGGGTTTAATTAAGGGGTCATACAGACCAGCAGCTTGGAGCAGCCTCTGGCATTGATAGTACCCCAAGCAGTGCAAGACTGCGATGATCAGACACCTTGGTCCCGAGGCCAGATGCTGCTGTGGTCTGGAATGGATTGCTGGCTAGCAGCGGTTTATCTCTGCTCCTTCCAGTCAGGTTTGGGTTACATTAGCTAGCCTCAGCACAGCTTCCAGGCTATCCAGGGTTGTGAGTAATCTGCACGCCACACCCTTGATTGGCCCAAAGGTTTTCCCGCTTCTGTCTGCTTTGGACATGAGATTGGGATTTTGACAACAGCTCCTGCTTCTTCTCCAGTATGACCTAATCAATCTAATCAAGATCCTGATCACATTATGGCTTCCACCAAGCTGCAGGCTAACATTTCCCTCAGAAATATGTGGGATTTGGGAGCACATGTAAGTGATTTCTTGCTGGAGTGGGAAAACCAAGATAAGAAGTTGCTAAGCAAATCAGCTATGGAGAACTGGGGGAATTACAGGATGATACACTGGAAATTTTTCATCTTATCTTTCCTTATTCTGATCTGGTTATAATAGATGAATAGCAAGAAGATCGTGTGATGAAAATTGACAGGGCAGCCATAGTTAGGGAACAGAATGGATGGGAAACTGAACGTGCAGATTTTAAGGGTGAATTTTAACTAAGTAGGCAATACTTTGAACTTAATCAGTGCTTCTCCATGTTAGACTTCTCAATGTGACTCAGACTTTGTATCTCTATATTAAATTGGTACCACAAATTGATGTCTGCTGATTCTAAATACTGTTCGCTGAACTGCACATCTCAGAATTCCATAGAATGCAATCTGGCAGTTAAAAGGATAAAACAAACAAACGAAATCAGTACTAAATCAAAGAATCAAGGAGTTGGAAGAGACCACAAGGGCCATCAAGTCCCCAAGCATGCTGGAATACACAAAGTACTCCCAAAAGATGGCCATCCAACCTCTGTTTAAAAGTTGGTGAAATAAATATAAGAAGTCATTTTATATCAAGAGCTATTTCCTATCTTTCTCCAACTTTTTTAAAAAGAAAAATGCTGCTCTCAAGTGGTATATAGTCCTCCAAGGTGTCAAACATGAAAACTATGTAAGTTGTATGTCTTTATCTGCTTCCCCCGCCTTGCCCCCAGAATCAGTAAGAACTGGGAGTAAATTACATGAGCAATATCAACTAACAAATATAAGGGCATCTTTTCAAGGAATTTAAAACAGCCTTCATCCAGTAGATTATGACAACATCCACAAGTGTTGAACTTGTTCTGACAACATGACATTTTATAAAGATTCATGTGGTAAGGTGAATATTGGCATTTTTTACTCTTCTATTTTATTTCTTTTCTACTCTTCAAGAGATTGCAAAAACTTGCTATTTTTAGTATAATCTTTCACACTGGATTATTCTCTCCACCATTAACTTTTGGAAACTCTGATTTCTCACTGTCTCAGAAAATTCTCTACTTTTGCCTCTCTCTCAGCATGACCACTTTTCATCTTATCTTAATTTTTACTATTATTACACTTTGTTTTCTTAACCTTGTTTTGTCCTAATATTCTCTTACGCTACACTCTTTTTCCTAGCATCTACTGCTCTTTCTTTAATCCACCATCTTATTTTTACTCCACATATACTTTGCTCTTGGTTAAAGTCCAGATAAATGCTTCCATATTGTGTCTTTTTCTTTACACTTTTGTTGTTTTCCCCTTCTTTGGAACTACATATCTCCTAACATCCTTAACTTTAGGGGGAAAAACAGATCTTCTCTTTAGTCTTTTATTTTGCCTTTCCATAAAATTCTAAATTTGGATGTAGAATGAACCATATTTAGACTAAACTGTATGAAATGAATGAAACTTGACAAAGGGGTCATGCAGATGGGGCAAAATAAGCAGCATGATAGCACCAAGACTATGACAACTGGAAGGGTCCAGTCCCAATCTGGACCACCAACACAGTCCTCAATTGGCTGCCAGCAAGGAGCAACTTTTTACTGCTCTTTTTTGTGCCAACTCTTCCAAGTTGGGGAGGGCTCAGGATAGCTTCTAGCTGCCTTTGGGGGTGTGCATCATTTAAATGTCACACCCCCAATGCAACACTTTTGGCTCATCTGCTTCAGGCCATTCTCTTGTTTCATTGATTCCAATGAGGCTGCTTGATGGTTTGAAATTCTTCACCACTGTTTGTGCATTAATTTTTAGACCAAATTGATTAGGCCCCTGGCCTCTAAAAGTAGCTGGAATAATCTTGAATTCACAATGACAAACATATTGAATTTGAATGTTCAGGGAATTCAGACAATCACTAACCCCACTTGTTCAGGGAACACTTTATGTGTGTGAGAGAAAACTAGCTATCCTACTCTCATGCTGATACACCTGCTGATTATATCCATAAAACTACACATTTGTCAATGATATGAAAGGAAAATGTGCACCTGTAGATGTTCTTCAGAAATACAGTAATTATAACTCTCAGGGACCTTTTTTGCAATCCTCAGAAGTCGCTCTGTCCTATAAAGGGTTGGTCTATACACTTCACTTGTCTTCACTTTCCTGCACAATTCCACATCTGCTGGCCCTCTCCCTGCCAAAAAATGTTCAGCCATGTAAATCCATGTGAAGCAGACAGACAGCCAAATGTTCAATGATGTGCATACTCACAGACACACAAGTAAAAACAGCAAATCTTTTTCCAGCTGAATTTATGGAGTTTTTGTATCACCCCTCCCCAGCAAAAATCCCATATTCCTCTGAATTGCAGGTGACCTGATCACAGTATATTTGATTTGAATGAGGAATATTTTAATTGTGTAAAACATCCTTAAAAACTACTCACATAAACCTTAATGATAAAATGTAAGTTTATGTTAATGAGGGCCCTAAACCTAAACAATACAATTTCTAGTGTGCAGTCCAAAAAAAGATTGAAATAATCTGAAACTTCAAATCAGAAGTCATTCACAGTTTCAGTTTTGCCAAGAAATTGGCAGAAAAGAGGATTGTGCAGCCTGTTGTAATGGCAAAGTTTAGTTCACTTACCCAACCTAATTGCCTACTTGTGACATTCAAGAATAATGATTGTTCATGTGAGAGGAAACCAATGTTGTGCAGGCACCTAACAAGGTGTGTGGCCAGCAGGCATTTTACACTGGAGGGTTTTGGCCAGCAGCAACTCAGTCCCTCTAAGGTTGCTAGAGTAAAAACTAGAGATGGATCCTGACCCTTTAATGGATGTATAAAAGAGAGAATCTCAGCATGAATTGCTTGTTACTTGGTTGTATGACACCTTCTGAAATTTCCTCTACAACATAACGATTAAAGGTACAGAACTTATTTCTGTATGCATGTATGCATGATGGAGACATCTGTAAGCCTCAACTGTGTTTGCACATTACAGATTGTGTAAGCAATTTAAGGAACAGATTGCAGTAGAATCTGAAGTGGAGTTGTGCATACAGGCCTATCATGTCCAGTAGTGAACATGCAATTAATACTCTGCTTGTGCATTTCTAGTCATTCAGTAAACATTTAATACTAAATAATAAAGTCAGATATCATGCATGATAATAATCCCCGGATAAAAATTCAAGGGTAAGACTTTTAGTTATGTTTTACTGGTGTGATTTATGCAGTGTTGAGATAATTTGGCAGAAGAGACACAAAGGCATAGTTCAGAAGGAAATGCCCTTTTACAAAAAGGCATTTCTTCAGATGATCCCTTGTCTGTGTTAAAAGCCTAATTATTCAGTCATTAGACAGTGGAACTTGTGATGCATTTAAATTTAGTTTGGAATGTGAGCCAAAATCCAAAGGAATAAAGGAAACATTTTGCAGATGGCTTTGTATTCTAACGGCAGAAAAAAATAGTCTGCATGTTCCAGAGAGAAAAGGATGTATTAATCTTTACCCATCATGGATCCGAAAGTAAAGATAACTGATTTGTTTCCAACTTAAAAGCAATCATGATATCAAAACCTGAGCAATTTACTTAGTCCCAAAATGCCATTGTGCTTGCCAGCTTTAGATGGCCCCATTTTTAAATGCACAACTTGAGATGCCAAACTATGCCCAAAGAATGCAGAATACCTACTGCTTAAAGCAGCTGACAAGACTATTCTGACTCAAGCTAAAATGAATAGCTTGCCCATATACGCTTCCCATCTGCTTTAAAATCCAGAGCCACACTTTACTGAGTCAATTGTTGTAAAGGTTCATTATCCAACATTCAACTTATTTAGCTCATATCATTTGAGCCTTGAGGAAGGAAGTGGAAGAGTCATACCATCATTACATATTTAATAACAAGAGCAACAACAACAATATTAAAAGATTGTATACACAATATTTAGATATTTGATATTCAATATGTCACCCTCAGTTCTTTAACTGGCAATTAATATATTATCATATTTGTATTTTATAGATGGTATTCTATATTTAATATTCTATCGTTGATCTTTTCTGTTTTACATTCAATATATGAAACTCAAAGTATTTTTCAGGCAAGAAGGAAATTCTAAATGTTTATATAAACCTAAAGATACACCTAGTTCCCCCGCAGCTACATCTTGAGTGAAAGAAAAAATGTACTCACTACAGTTGTATCATCACTGCTCTTGTTATTGATATTAGATATTTTTCAACACACTACTCTTCTTACATGTACTGTTAAGTGAACAGAGATGTTACATAGAAGCTTGCTTACATTCACATACACACACAGTCAAATAAATATACATGTTTTGCTAATTTACATTTTTACTTTTATCTCTACAATTATTCTCATCTTCTCTAGAACAAGAAAGTTACTATCCGCCCCCCCCCCCCAGTGTCCTAGATTTATACATGTAATGGACACGCCTTTCCCCCTTTCTATCTTTTAGAATTCAGCTGAAGATCAAAATATATATTATGCAGAACAGTTAAATATTTATTACAAAATATCCTACACTAACAAATTATTCTAGTACTGTAAAAAAAAAAACACCTTGGGGCAGTACAGACCACCCAAAAGGGGCGGCCTGTACTCGGCCCAAGAAGTGGCGAGATGGGGCCAAGGCTGCCTCACCAGCAGCCCCAGAGGCCCCATTTCGCCACTTCTGCAGGCCACCAAGAAGCAGCAAACTGCCGCTTCTCCGCTGCCTGCAAGTGGGGTGCAGCAGGTGCCCTGGGCGCCTGCTGCACCCCGCTCTCCCCAGCACTGCCAAGGGAAGAAAGGGGCCGCCACTGCGGCCCCTTTTCCCTCAGGGTCCTTGACGCAGCCATCTAAAGGCTGCGCCAAGGACCAGGTGCAAAAAAAGAGCTCCATTTCAGAGCTCCTTTTGCGCCGTGGAAAGGGTGCCCTAGGCACCCTCCCATGGCACCATTACTCCAGGTGTGCACAACGTTATGTAAATGCCGTGCACGCCATGACATTTTTATGGCGTGCCTATATGGACGCCGCCATTTTAAAATGGCTGCATCCATACGTGTTAGGGTTAGGGAGGGTGCAAACGCTGTGCTCTCCCTAACCCTAATCGTACCATATGTGTTTCCATGGCTCCTAAGTAAACTAAATTTGGCCATTTAATCAACCAATATTATTTCTGCTGACTGTAGAATATATATTATCACTCAAATCTAATAGAAAATACATTGTCGGAAAGGAAAGGAAAGGAAAGGAAAGGCTGTAATCCAGTTTTTTTCATTGACAGTGTTAGCCTTCTTTTGATATCTGCAATGAAATGGAGGTTAAGTGGCCCTTCTTTGTCCCTACTGTGGATGCCTTTACTGGGATTACATCATCACATGAAAGCTAGCAGTAAGAGTAACCTGAGCCCTGTTTTTCCAGACATCCTTGAGGAGGTCTGAAATGCCCACAATGGGATGATGTGAAGGAGTCAACAGCCTTGGCATCTTTGCCTGCTCATCCATCTGACTTCGGAAATGTGCTTTCATCACTCATATTCACACCTCAGTGTTGCCTCCTCAGAAAACTGACTTCAAAGAGATCAATTTCAAAGAAAGCACCAACTCCAAGGCTAAAATTCCCTATAAATATTGGTGCTTTTCTTTTGTTTCCTTGGCTTAGTCCAGTATCAGGCATCCACACTGCCAATTTGCTCGGCTAACCCCTCTCTTACTTGCCAGATTCTGTTTGAGTTCCTTTCATCTCCAGACCTGTAGCAAGTGGAACCACTATTCAATTCAAGTGCAGTATTTCCATTAGTTCGGCCTTCTCTGTTCCAACATAACCCCCTTGAATTACTTAGTCCTTGTGAGTCTGCATGGCTGTGTGTTTTGGATGAATGTTGATTTCCCCTTTCAAATAAATTAGTTAGAAACCTGCCTCTGGGTTCCTCATGTCTCTGGACTTGGTATACATAGGGACTAGACTCCCTGGCTACGTAACCCAGCCACTACCATTGACCTAATTGTGTGCCTTCAAGTCATTGCCAACTTATGGCAACCTTAAAATAAACCTCTCATGGGGTATTCTTGGCAAGATTTATTCAAGGGGGGTTGCTTTTGCCTTCCTCTGAGGCTGAAAGTGTGTGACTTGCCCAAGAACCGTTGGAATTCTATGGCTGAGCAGGGATTTGAACCTGATCTCCACAGTCATAGTCTGTTCTCTGTGGACACTCAAACTACTACACCACATTGATACTTACCTATATCAAAACATTCATCCAATTAATTCAAAAGGAACCAGTTAATTTCTTGACATAGCTACAAAAAACATATTTAGAAATGTAGCTTCATCAACTTCATTATCAACAGTTGGGCCTCATGACAGGAGGTGGTGATTCTGCTCCAAATGTTAGGGATTCTGGACAGCTCCTTTGAAGTCTATAGTAAAACCTGTAGCAAATTTCCACCCCACTGACATGGAAGCCAAAAGGTGGTACTAACTAGCTGGTCGCATGAAAGTCTGATTATGTATATGAACCTATCCAGGCCTTACGATCTCAGGAATGCTCTTGTCTGAGTCCTACTACCTACATAGGCATGGCCTGTGTGGTCACAAATGGGTCCTTCTTGGTGGCAGCCCATAGACTTTGGGACTCCCTTCCTAGGGAGGTCAGAATGCCCCCCCACCACTGTGCTTTCATTGACAGGCAGACTTTTTTTATTTTTACAGTTTTGGAACTGCATGATTTTTAAAGAGATTTTAATACAGTCCTGTATTGTTTTAACTGAACTTGTTTGAAATGCTTTTTGCTATTTTTATCACATTTTATTTTTTTCAATATCGTGACTAGTTTAATTTTATTTAAAACATACAAAGTGCAACATTAAAAAGATCATACATCATATGTTTTTTTTTTAATTTATAAGCCAATTTGAGTGCCAGTATTGAAAGATGGGGTATAAACAAATGAGGAGAGGGGAGAAGGAGATGATTTAGGTGCTGCTTGTGTGATCAGAGCATATGGATGGAATTCAATATGTACAACAGCAAAGGAGCAATATGAGAAGACTTTCAGGTACAAAGCACCCAGTTGCTAAAGTTCCAGTGCTCAGCACACTGAAATCTATAAGATCTACTTCAAAAGGAATATGAATGGTTGTAAGTAGAATTTACAAGTTATGTAGCATTGCTATCCAATGGTCAAATACAAAATTCTCAGGAAGCCAATGTCAATGGTAGGGGCATGTTTCTCTTAAAGTATTTATTCCAACAGGCATGAAAAAGTGATCACCTAATTGCATATTTTCTTCCAGTCATGCACTAAAGCTTTTTGGCAGCTTTTTGGCAGAATGAAAACTGACACATCTGGGGCTTGAATACTCACCTGAGAAACCTGCATCTGAAAGATTTCCAGAAGAACATCTTTCTCTGGCTATTGCTATTCCTCTTCCTTTTCCGAATAACATTTCTGAATAGTATGAAAGCTTCCTTGTATATTTCAAAGGCTTTAAAAGCAAAACCAGAACTTGACTTTAATACACACACACACACACTTTGAGCTTTGTGGTTTCTCTGAGGGACAGATGAATTATCCAAAGTTTGAAAGGAATACATAGTCAGCCTGGAAAGATACAATGGTTTCAGCTGTAAAAAGATGCTAGGGATGAATAGTTCAAAAATATCAGATCGCAAGAAGCATACATCCTTCTCAGAAAAGGTGACCATGTTCTATGCAAAGCCATTGGAAAGGTGCAGGAAAACCTTAGGATGCAGGTAAAGGTAGGTAAAAAATAATTCCCCATTGACAAGGTTGTCAAGTCATGTCTGACCATAGGGGGTGATGTTCATCTCCATTACTAAGCCGAAGAGCCAGGATTGTCAGAGACTACTGTATGATCATGTGGCCAGCATGATTACACAGAACCCTGTTTACCTTTCCACCGAAATGGTATCTATTTATCTACTTGTGTTTGCATGCTTTTGAACTGCTAAGCTGGCAAGAAGCTGTGACTAGTGATGGGAGCTCATCCCATCATGCGGCACCAGGGCCTCAAACTGCCAATCTGCCAATCTTGCAATCAATAGAGTCGGCATCTTAACCACTTGAGCCACCACATCTCAGGATACAGGTAGCCAAAGTCAAAATCTGATATCTAGAAAAGAAATATAAAAACAGATTAATGAATTCAATTCGCTCCAGAATTTTAGATAAATTGTAAAGAAACACACTTGGGGCAGCCCATGATCCAGGCAGGGCAAACACCTCACACTGAAATTGTGGTAGTAAACCTGCAAGTGAATAACTTGTGTGCCAAGATAGATTAATGCACAAAATTTCAGGAAGGGAAGCTTGTGGTTTTTATATCATTATTAGGTTTATTTTACAACTGATTATTTGATCTCTATATAGCACTATATATTTGCTATATGAATATGTGTATAGCACTATATATTTGCTATATATATATTCCCTAAAATGCAGATGAATATGTAATTGTCAAAGGATCCATAAAAATACAGAAACAAAAATACTATAGGCATCCCCTACTGCAAGAATGTTTGAGTTTGTCTTGTTCAGAGAACAGGGCCAGTACTAATAGTAGCCATCTCAGGCTGCAAGTTTAAAGTCTCATGAAAGGGCATCCATTTGTTATTTAACATTGTATTTTTACTGATAGAGATGGGGAGAGCTGTTTAGTGTCTGAATCCTATACCAAATTTAATTGGCTAGTTTTGGGTACTATTTAAATGTGAAGGGGGTGGCATTTACCACACTGCTTCAGGCAGCAAATTGTTAGCTTAGCCCTGCATTGAATATGAGTGTATGAAGTACCAGGATTCAGTCCATGACCTTTCTTAAAGTGGAATGCTTGGTCAATACTGGTATAGTGATGCATTTATGGCTGGATCTCCCATGACTGAGAGAGACAGACAGACAGACAGGCATCAAGGCCCTTTCCTCAGATTACTGTTTTGGCATGATTTTTTAAAGAGATTTTAAGACAGTGCTGTATTGTTTTAACTGAACTTGTTTGAAATGCTTTTTGCTATTATCACATTTTTTTTAATATGGTGACTAGTTTAATTCTATTTAAAACATACAAAGTGCAACATTAAAATAGATCATACATCATATGTTTGTTTGTTTTTTTAATTTATAAGGAGCTCTGAATGATTTAGAAGGGGCTCTGAATGATGAGTTATTTTAAATCTTTTGTGACTGTATTCTTACTGCCAGGAAAGGGGAATTGCTTGTAATTTTTTTTTCTTTAGTTGCAAAAATAATTTGACCAACTTGTAACCTTCGAGATTTGGGGGAATTAAAATTAGCTCAATGATAGCAATGTCTATTGGTCGGGTTATGTAGCCTTGAGACCAAATCCCTGTGTATACCAAGTTCATAAACAAAAGGAATGCCAGAGGCAGGTTTGTAAACAAATAATGAGTTTTATTTTAAAAGAAGAATAATAGAAAAACACACAACCATCCATGCTAATAAGGACTAAGAAATACAGATCTGGAGATAAAAAGGGAACTGAGGCTCGATACATACAGGCATGAAGGGGCACACTTGTCATGTGTTAGGATTGCCGGGGATGGAGTGTATACACACCCTGCAACCCTAGCACATGACAAGGACATTGTCACTGCGAAGGGCCATATGCACAGCGTACGCAGCATCTAAAATTAAACAAATCTTGTAAACACAGTATGTCAATAACCTTCGTTATTAACGACGTAGCAGCATCTTAATTAATCAGGGTACTGTTACTTCTTAATACTCTGCTAGAGAAGGTCTGGTGGATAAGCCCACTGGAAGAGATATGTCTTGAGCGCTTTTTTAAAAGCCTCTAAGGTGGTCATAAGATGGATCTCCTCCGGCAAGGTGTTCCATAACTTCAGAGCAGCAACAGAGTAGGCCCTCTGAGCAGTTGTTGCCCGATTTGTCCTCTTAACTTCTAGCAGGTTCTTCCCTGCCATCCTAAGTGTGTGGGGTGGATTGTATAGGGAGAGGTGTTCCTTTAAGTAACTCGGGCCCAAGCCATATCGGTCTTTAAAGGTAACGACCAACACTTTGTACTGTGCCCGGAAGCTAATCGGTAGCGAATGTAGTGATTTTAGTATAGGGGTAATGTGCTCCGTTCTAGGAGTCCCCGTTAATAATCTGGCTGCCACATTCTGGACTAATTGAAGCTTCCGAACTTGGTACAAAGGTAGCCCCATGTAGAGCACATTACAGAAATCTAATCGAGAGGTCACCAGTATCAATGTTTCAAGGTCCTCTTTCCCCAGGTAGGGACGCAGTTGGCGTATCAGTCGTAGCTGATACCATGCACTCCTGGCCGTCGCCTCTACTTGAGAAGTCAGGCTGAGGGTTGAGTCCAGGAGTACACCCAGGCTGTGGACCTTGTTCTTTAGGGGAAGTGTGACCCCGTCAAGAACAGGGTGATGTAACTCTCCATCTGTGTCAGAGGAACCTATCACAAGTACCTCCATTTTCTCTGGATTCACCTTGAGTCTATTCATGTAAATGTTAAATAGCATAGGAGACAGGATGGCGCCCTGGGGGACGCCAGATGTCAGCTCTCTTTTCCGAGAGCAACTGTCTCCCAGCTTCACCATCTGGAATCTGCCCGAGAGGTAGGAACGGAACCACTGGAGTGCAGTGCCCCCAATTCCCAACTCCCTCAGGCGTTCCAGAAGGATACCATAGTCAATGGTATCGAATGCTGCTGAGATGTCCAAGAGCACCAATAGAGCCACACTTCCCCCATCGATGCCCAGACGGAGGTCATTGACCAAGGCGACCATGGCCGTCTCGACTCCATATCCCCAAAATGTTTTCATTTGGCCAGAACTGGTAAAAAAGATATTTTGCTGCCTAAGACAAAAACAGAATATCCATTCCCCCACTGTATTTACTTATTTTATTATTTCATTCCAGGTATGGAAGCGAACTAAAGGGACAGTTCAAACAATTTAATCCTAGTAACAGGTCAGCATCCTCTGCTGTGCTTGAGACAGTTTAGGCAGTCCAAAAGAGTCTATGCTATATGCACCTCTGTCCTCCGGGGGGGGGGGAGGACATCCAAACACAGAGCTTGCTGCCTCCCAGCATCTACTGCCTTAGGCAGTTGCCTTCCTCTGCCTGAATATGACATTTTTCTTACATAATGAAATCCTGATCTGTCTTTCTTCCATCCTTCTTTCCTCTTTCTCTCTGTCACATATACACAAACATGTATACACATGTGTGTGCATGCACACACACACACACACAGGGAAAGAGAGAGAGAGAGAGAAATTTCTTGACTTTCTGCAGATATGCTCTCTGCCTTGCCTCTACATGCGTTCTTTACATACCTTCCTCACTTTACTTGATTTTTCTATCAGTCACCTTTCCAAAGCCCACCCAATTTGCTCTGGTGCCAGTCCTGTGATCCACTTCTAAAGTAAATGGAATTTTGCCAAAGTAGGCTATCTAAGATTCAAAACAATTAGAAGAGATTATATGATTATATGTATTTATGAAATATAAATATAAATATTTTGACCATCTGGAAAATATTTTGGAATGATTCAGAAACCAATACCTGTTAAATTTGGGACAATTTTAGTTTCCTAGCATGGCAATATTGCTTAATATGGAAATTCTTAATTCAGTGTATAAATTTAACCTATAGGCCTAACTTCTATTCCAGCCAGAGCAGACTCATTGAATCATGCCAAATGGCAAGTCAACACTTATATAAATCCAATTGACTCAATGGACCAGCAATTGGATGTAGATTTTTGGCATCTTCTGGATTTGTTTCTTATTTTATTCCTTTTGGGGGGTTTTTTAAGGCTAAAATCATATGAGTACTTGCCAAAAATGTGAGAAGGAAACAAAGTGAATCTGCAGCAGAAAGAAAGGATGTCAGAAATTAATAATAATAATCACTTTACATGCATTATGTTATATTATCTTGGTGGGGTGTCATAGACCTCATGGTTTTATTTTAAAACTATTCACTTCTCTAAACTCTTTTGACAGGCTTCTTTATCAAATATTTCTAAAAGAAGAATCTGCTGCTGAATTATCATATTAAAGAATAAAAGCTACACATTGTAATTGAGTTCAATGGGCCTTGATCCTAGGAATGTGTGTACAGATTGCAACTCATAAAACACATTTTTGTTTCTTTTATTTCCCTGGGTGGAGGGATTAAATATAATTATAGAAAAATTCAAAGACATCTGTGGTGGGTTACACTAAAAACACATGGAGTTTATTTAATCAGTAGATTTCCCCAGCTTTGTGATATTTTGGTGAGTGACTGAAGATTGCTTGTTGTGAAAGCTCTTGTCAGTTATACCATCTCAATTTAGATCACACTTTTGACAGGAAAGAATGTTTGCAAAAACTACTAATTTGGATAGGTTTTTATTCAGGTGTACAGAAGAAAATGCTTTTAAAATTGGAAATATGGAGTGAAACCAATTTTGATACTCTCACAAAGGGAAAATGGTTTCTGAGTCCAGCTATATCAGTGATTTGGGCTATTATATGCCTGGAGTAGTTGTGGTTGCCATGGACCTGAGAGCAGGTACTTTCATGAACCGAGAGAGATGGCATGGAGCAAATACAAGTGAGCACAATACTTGTGTTTGCACATTTGGAAAATGAAATGCATTGAGGAGACAAAGACTGCTCTCAGAAATAGCTTGCACATCTCCGGCATAGTATCTTTTCCAAAGACTGCAACAGCTGAGTGGACACATGCAGTGATTCCAGAAATAGCTTTAAAACTTCATCTCTTCCGCCTTTTAGAATAAAAGTCAAGAGTGTAATTTTCTCTCCTCATATCCAGGGATTGTGCAAAGCAAAAGAGCGTAAGGAAAGACAATATATGACACATTATTTCCTCAGACCCCACAAGACAACATTGTTGTTCTCATTTCTTACTTCTGTGGCAAAGTTCACTTGAGCACCATGGAAACTAAAATTTAAAACAACTGCAAAGTTCTAATGTACTCTGAATTTTTTTCTTTAAAAAATGGCCCTAGCTCTATATTTATTTTTAAACCATCTGGCAAATTACTTTTGCAGAAAATTCTGATTGTAGTCTCCATTTTAAGATTCTTTTAGAATGCAACCCTCTGGAGTCATCACTGTGGATTTTGCAATTAACATGTCTATGTCTTCTTCCATGTGGTTGTTTTTGTATTTTTATACTCATTCTCATTCTCATTCTCTCTCTCTTTCACACACACACACTCACACACACACTAGTAATTTACAAAAAAGGAAGCAAAAAAAAAGAATAAATGAAAGATAATGTTCTGTTGTTGTTGTTTAAATGCACTGTTGCCTTGTGTTTCAAGTGACGTTCCAAGTGAAATGCAATGGTTTCACCCGACACGAACATCATGCTAAAGCAATTACCTTTCCTGAACTTACTTCTGAAAAATGCACCTCTGACCAAATGTTTGTTCTGTGACTCTAACATATATGCCCAGTCTTAAAAATCACTTAGATTTTGCATACTGGGGCACACAACTTCTCAGATCAGTGTATTTTCGTAGGGGGACTAAATAGGATTAAAGATGAGGAAAAAATAGATAAAAGAACAGAGAACCACTAGAAAGCCTGTCATACAATCCAAC
The DNA here is from genome assembly GCA_034509955.1 of Urosaurus nigricauda. Lineage (NCBI taxonomy): Eukaryota > Metazoa > Chordata > Lepidosauria > Squamata > Phrynosomatidae > Urosaurus > Urosaurus nigricauda. Next base: position 67,008,122 of record JAOEGL010000003.1, read on the forward strand.
TGTCTCTGGTTTGGCAGAGACAGCCTCAATTAATTCTCAGATGCTTTCAGATTGTCCCAGTTTCTTGCCCTCTTCTCACACTCCCCCTTCATCCTCAGTTTACATCAATTGCTACAAACCAAGTTCAAAGTGTGAAGGTAGTTTACATTCAGATTAACTCAATGTGAAGCAAGAAGCTGGGCAAACCTGAGAAGAGCTCATGAAATGCTGTGGAGGGCAATGAGGGAACAACTATAAAAAAGCACAAACTTGCCTATAAGAAAACTAGAAAGGGCCAATTGCAAACAGAGTTAGGGCCAATTAAGGAGAGTGAAATTGATAAGATCTGAATGGGGATTTGGGGAGGTGACAATGTGGAGAAAGTTCAGGGAGAAGTTATACTTTGCTTGGAAATGAGATTTTACAGTGTATTGTGTGTGGAACCAGCATAGTCCATAGATTTATTTTATCTGTTACACACATTTTTTTTTACTGTTTTTATTTTCTGTATCTCTGTTGGAATGTTTTCATTTAAGAATTGATAAGGAAGATTGGTCATGTATTACCACATGGAATCCCTTATCAGCACAGCCATTTGTCCGGAATAGTGGTCATCTTGAGACCTAAGCACAAGATCTAGGCAGAAATCCAAATGTTAAAAGAGCAAAATAATTGACCAGAGCCCAAGCAAAGCCAAACTAGCTGGAAAAATTCATCACACTCAGCAAGAGGGATGGGTGGCTCTTCCCAGTAGACTCAGGCAAAAGCAAACTCCTGCAGCCTCAACTAGCTTTGGAACAAAACATCATTCATTGTGTGACTCAAGATTGCTTTTTGATGTGAGCAAAAAGAATAAGCCCATCTTGTTTGTTTGTTTTAAAAAAAAAAGTGAAGAGGGAAACCTGCCAGTTAAGAACAGCTTTCCCAGATTGCGTAGTTCCCCTCAGAATTACAGCACTATTAAAACTGTCCCAGTTATCATATGTGAAATGCTGGAGGATATACATCTTTGGCTTCAGAACACAACCACTTGATTTCCGGGGGTTGTTTTTGTTTTGTTTTTTGTTTTTTGTTTTTTGTTTTTTGTTTGGTTTTTGTTTTTTGGTTGTTGTTGTTTGTTTCTTTGTTTTGTTTTGTGTGTTTTTATTTTTGTTTTTGTTTTTTGTATGGACTGTAATGAACTTACATTATTCTAATTTGCACCTGGAAACATTTAGTGCTATAATAAAATGTCAATAGAAAAAAATTGTACAGTATGGGCTTTACTTAAGAACAGGTCATTCCTTAAAACAAACAGAAAAGACAAAAGTTATGGAAAATTAAAATGATTAGTGTAACCTGTCAGTCTTCAACCTATTATGGCATAGTGGTTTGAATGTTGGATTATGACTCTGGAAACCAGGATTTGCTTTTCAGCTCAGCCATGAAATCCATTGGGTGACCTTGAGCAAGTCACACTTTCTCAGCCTCAAGGGAAGGCAATGGCAAGCCTCCTCTGAACAAATCTTGCCAAGAAAACTCCATGATGGATTTGCCTTAGGGACTCCATAATTCAGAAATTACTTGAAGGCACATAATAACAAATTCACAGCCTTAAATAAATAACATATTATTGGGATCAACTGTGTGAGTGATCCACCTGTGATTAAGAAGGATATAGGCATGAAGATCTGTCCAGCTGTCTTGAATCCAACTGTGATGCTGTCAATTTAATCCAGCTCTCCTTTTGCACCATGGCTAAAGGACTCCCTAGCACTCAAAAGTACTATGTTTTATCACTGAATGCTGTAAAGATTTTTACTACCATATACATTTTGTCAGTTTTGGTTTGCTCCACAGTACCATCACACCTCAAGGACAATGCCTATATATTTTAAATCAATGTCTTAATGAGGTAATCTCTTATTTTCCACAGTCAAACATACAAAACTCATAGTTTTGGGGGAGTAGGATCCTAGGTGATTATACAAAGAATGTATGTCCTCAGCCATCCTAAAAGCAGATCATCTATTTTTCTTTCCCTGTCCTCCTGTTTTCCTACCTTCCCTCCTTCCTGTGAGTCTCTTAATTTCTTTCACAATTTCCCACCCCCACCCACCCACCCACCCAGTTTTTTGCAGTTAGAAAAAATAGGAAGCTTTCAGGGATTGGGATCTTGTGGTAGCAGTGAAGACTGATCAGAGACTTTAGCAGCATGCTCATTTTGTGTGGCTGTGCACAACCCAGCCACAGGGAAGTCAGCAAGGTAAATCTGAGCATTTATGACTGTAGCATGTGTAGAGGTAACCAAAGAAATAACCCTCTACACATGCTACTAGCCATTTAATGAATCCCCTAAACAGACAGAAAAGGCTCAATATCTCAAGGTATGAAAGTACAGAATGATTGCTTTGTACACAGCCCCACAAATTAACATGTGATTCCAGACAGATTGGTAGTAGCCTACTGGCTACCTCTTGCTGCAGCTCCAATAATTCTGTGCATCTTCCTTTATGTGTCTCTTGAATGCTTGGTTTATATGATTACTCATCCACAACTTTTTTCCCAATGCACTTCTAAAAGACTTTTAATTAACAATGGGGAGAAAACAACTTTTAAGAAATGGCAAGTTTTGTTGGCTCATGGCTTTAAATGGAAGAGGAAGCCTTAAGATACTTTCCCTCTGGCAGCATGTTTTGAAACTACAAAAGCAATGACACCTCTGAAGTACATTCCCATTCTGCTCCAGGGTATTCTTAATGTTCAGTGATCTCATCTGAGTATGGATTTAATAATAGAGCTTTCATCTCCTTATAGTCTAGTTCACACATCTCTTGCAAAGGACTAAATAAGCTGACTAAAACAGCTCTGTCTTTACAATTGTAAATTGAGGAGTTAGCAGTTGGTGGTTTGAATATATTTTTCATGTCCTTGGGGTACAGTTCCTTTCTTCTCCTATCAATATGAAGCAGGTTTCTATCCGTATGGATTTGTACAGTTCATTTTAGGAAGATGCACATGTTAAGCATGTGCTAGTGCAACAAATAAGATTAGTTAATAAAGGGATGAAAGCTGTCAACATGATTGCACTGTTTAAATGTTTCAATTTAGATGTGTTCTGAGCATTTTTATAGTCTTACAATAAGAGAGCATAGATCTCAAAAAAGCAGTGCAGCAAAGTTTTGGCACATGTTGAGTTTTTAATGACCATATCCTTAATATTTTAAGGACTTAATTCTTAAAGGATTACACCCTTAATACTGAATCCCAAAATTCTTGGTGCAAGAAAGACCAATCTTGTTGGTATATCTGAGAGAGTCTACATATCTTAAGTCCCTTTCCTCTAAATACATATCTTACTTCTGCAGTACCTTATAATTATTTTTAATACAAAAATGGAGGAAGCGTAGCATATGCAGGTTCTCCAGATTTCCATTAATTGCTTTTTAGATTTGAAGTCAACAGTAGATTCAAGATAAAGAAAGCTGGTTCTTTTTTCTACATGCAACAACAGGTGTGGCAAAATCCCAGAATTCATATGTTGCATCTTATGCTAGTTTACAGGGAAGCAGGTTCCACACTGTTCAGTGTTTCCCCCCCCCCCCCCAGCTTTGTGCACAGGGATTGCATCCTTACAAGAGGGAAAGAAAGAGAGGAATAAATCAATATGATCTCAATATTAATTTCAAGATTAGGCAGACAGAGCACTTTGCAAAAGGGATGTCAGAAAAACCAAACCAACAGAACTTCCTATCTATCCTTGCTTTGCCAAAACCAAACATTTTAAAATGAATACATACCTTAAGCAGATTGAATTCTTTGCAGTCTACTTTGGTCCAATTCTTTCTGTAATGCAGTAAGCCTACATATTACTTCGTCCTTAAGTGATGCTAGAGAGCAAGTTTAACTGTCTCTCAGCACATGGTGTTCACCACCTACTCTGGAGAAGAGGGAAGAAAGACTCTGGTTGTCTCTTGGCATTCTACACAGATATAATCATGAACACTTGGTATCTGTGGTTTCATTCAGCTAGAAGCAGTTGGCAAAGTGGTCAAATGATTATTAAATTCTAAGTATTATTTCCTTCCACATCACTGGTTGATTCCATAATAACAACTTCTTTTTGTACCCATTAACCATTATTTCAGAGTTTGGCCTCCTATGTACACTTTCAGCATGTATTTCACAGTTCTCTTCAAATCTACTAATTGTCCCACCATTACTTATGTTTGTTCTTGAAACTGCCAACAGATGGGTAATGTTCTTCGAATGGAACAGTTACCTCCAGGCAGTCATGCTGGCAAAGTACCATAAAATGCTTTGTTTGTCCCCTTTATTGTTTCTTCATAAGGTGGGAGAACTGTCTTAAAGTTTAGAAAATGTACTTGAATTTTCACATCAATTGCAAGCACTGGAAGGGCAGAGACTATGATCAGACCCCCCCCCCCCCACACACACACACACACATACACACCGATATTTTCTGAAATTCACAATTTCTCAAAGAAAAAAAAGTTAAAGGAGGAGTGCCAAACACTAATGTTTCTATTATACAACTAGGACATAGAAGGTAAGGGAATTGCCAGTGGTTCTTATGAATTGCCAGTGGTTCACTGAAACAAAGACAATTGATATAAAATATTTATAAAGGCAGTTCGACCTCATGCTCAAAGACTTTCTTTTCTTTCATAATATTTACCATCTGCTGAGATCATATTCTACAGGCTTGCTCCAGAAGAACTATGCCTTTGGATTTCAATCAGATAATGAGAGGGCCTTCCCAGGGATGGCACCATACAGTAAAATCTTCAAGGAATGTTTTGAAGCACCAGACTAAATTATCCTATTCTGGTGGGAATTTGATGGCAAATAAAAGGAGAGAGCTTAGAACAAAGGCTGGTGGCTCCAATGTTAGTGGAATGGCAAATTTGGTCCACGTTTTAGTTCAAACACTAAAGGAGCTTTCCAAAGAGCTTTATCTATTTGGTGGGCATAAAAGTCAGACTAAACCTGGGGTGGATTCACTATCTACTAACTTTGGAGTTACTGGAGTTCTGTTTAGTCAGGCTTTCAGAATAACTACAGTGGTCCCCCGGGTTACGAAGGTAATCCGATCAGGGATTACCTTCGTATCCCGGAAGTTTTCGCAACCCGGGGGGACCGCTTTCGCCAATGCACAGCGCGCCGGAAGTGCGCTGTTTTAAAACTTCTGGGTTGCAAATTTCTTTCGCAACCCGGGGTTTTTTTCGTTGGCCGGGGGCTTTTTTTTCTCCCCCGGCAGTTTTGGGTCCCGGGGATTTCGTTCCGCGGGGATTCGGATCCCGGGGGACCACTGTACTTTAAACTAGATTTCAATGTGATTTTATATTAAGACAAATTGTAAGATACTGTGAGGACCAGTTGTGGTGGGAATACAGCAACAATGTTTTATTAAATAAATACCACCTTAGCTGCTGTGGCAGAAACTTTCTTTCTAGGACTGGACACCCCAATGAATAGGATAACTGCTTGTATTGCTGATTCTCACCATTGCCCCTGGCATGACAACTGTTAATCCTATTACTTTATAGCCCTCTGTGCTACGTGCAGACTCTGCAGAGGAAATCGCCTGTAGTTCAACAGCTTGCACAGATTGTGACATCTTGCTGCTGAAAATGTTCAGCAAGCCATCTCCAAATCAGCATGCTAATGGCATACAAGGTTCTGTGAGAATGGTTTGCCTGTACATAATGACTACTTCTACAGATGACAATTAATAGAAATATTACATTCATTAAGCATTTGCTTGCTACAAAGGAATGGGGAAGAGTGTACACCAAACCCAGAATTTAGAAGGTTACTGGCCATCCTGGCTTGTGATTCTGGAAGCTGTAATCTGAAAAGTTTCTTTCCCAAGCTCTGGCCAAATGTGTAAGTAGTAAATGGACTGGAAGAATACATTTGTGAGCACTGATTGAAAACTGGATCATGAAACACACATATCCAGAGAGAGAGAGAAAGTGAGAAAATGTGTGTGAGAGAGAGTTTGAGAGAGGAAGACAGAGAACTCAAATGGACTTTACTGCAATCAGGTCCCAAAAAGCTACAACCAATTCTGGAGACTAACACAGGTTCTTCTCACAGGTTCTGTGAGGTAAGCTTTTAATGGCCTACAGGCGGCCTCCAAATCTTAAACAGCTACTCACTTTTTAAAAAGATACATAACATCAACATTAATACAGGTACAAGATCCTGGTATAAACCCAATGCCAACTCTGTTCCAACATTTACTCTGGGAGCAATATTACAGGAGCTAATAACATCACCCATAACATCAGAGATGCATACTTACTTTTGCTCCAATGTGATATATGCCATCCTATGCCAGCAATGCTTCTCTGCACTCTGCAATTGGACAAACAGAACAGTGTCTGAACAAGATGATAAATGGACACAAATCGACATTAGAAAGGCAATATCAAAAACCCAGTTGCAGAACATTTCAACCTTTCTGAACATACAGTAACGTTGGAATCCTTAGATAAGGAAAATATAAAGGAAGACTAGACAAAGAAACAGCAGCATTGAATTACATTCACAAATTCCAATCTACTAGCAGAAAAGCATGAACAAAGGCAATGACGCCATGGCACACTACATATATTAGTAAAAGAATCCTTGCTACTTCACAAATAACAAAAGAAATCTTCTCATTGAAGATTTTCATACCGGGCTACATTGCTGCTAAAACGTCTCCCAAATGTCCCTAAAAAAGTGGAAGAAGCACTTGTGTCTGAAAGTCAGGCACGCTTCCTGAATCGCCATGGAAATGTGGCTCCCTCTAGCATCCCTGAATTGTCGCAAGGGGAGCAGATTTCCTCTGAATGCAAAGTTTGCATTCAGAGGAATTCCGCTCCCCGGGAACGTTTCAGGGACGCAAAGGAGGGAGTCATGTTTCCATGGCGATTCAGGAAGTGTACCTGACTTTCAGACACAGCTACTTCCTCCAGCTTTTAGGGATGTTTGGAGGACATTTTAGCAGCAATACAGCCAGGTATGAAAATCTTCAATGAGAATCTTGAACACAGCAAAACCAACTTTTGGTAAGCAGATTTATTGCTTCACACACCAACACTAACTGATGACTGTAAAGATCTTCAATACCTGTATCACTTTGCCCAGACCTTTGAAAATCCAAATCAAGGGACATTTCATCTCTCTGGATCCTACTACATCCTATCCCACTCCCACAACTGTATAAATATGCTTATACCTAAAGCTTTAATATCACTCTGTTCTGCATATGAAAAAGTGACTTTATATCCAGGAAAGTTCATGCTAAAATAAAAACCAGTTAGTCTTTGAGGTGCTACCACATTGCTTTCTTTCTCCCCTCCCTTCCTCCTTTTTATTTTAATGATAAATTTTCATCTGTGGGTCAACTCTTAAATGTAGATTTTGGCATCTCTTCTTTGGTTTGATGAAAAGCTTTTAGCTAGTGTCTCATGTAATTAAGTATGCTTGGAGCAAAAACAGATAGAACCAGCTTCAACACCATTATAAAGTTACTTTGATTAATACTTCTCCTAAAGAAGCAATCTTATTTTGAAGTTCCACTTTGAATAATTGCAAGCCACTCCTGTCTCATCTGCCTCTCTTTTTTTAGCTGCATCAAGAATTTGTTACTTTGCTGAATCAAGCCAATTTGGACACCAGTAGCTCTTCCTTTTGGTTGAAAGGTAGGTGGTTGACTTCACACTGTCTTGATGCTCAACATAAGTAATTGTTCATGAAAAAAATTCAGAGTATGTTAAGGAAATTTCATATGACCTAATCTTATCATCACAGACAGCTTGCTTCTGTCAATAATACTTAATAAGTTCATTGTTCAAGGACTGCTGTTCTGAAATCCAAGATGCCTAGAATTAAGAGTTAAGTGTTCTGCAACTGGTTTTTGTGCATTCCTATTCCTAATATCTGATTTGTGTTCATTTATCCTCTGGTGCAAAGATTGTCCTATTTGCTCAAGGTAAGTGCTGAAGGGCATTGTTGACAAAGGATGGCATATATCATATGAGAGGATGAGCAACTGGAAATGCCTCTAATATTCTGTGTGACGTGACCAAAGAACTAGGTTGAAGAAGAGGGAGAGAAAGAAAAGAAAAGCTACCATCATCAGCCCTCCAGAAAAGACAATTCCGCTAGAATTTACCTTTTCTCAAGCCTTCATCCTGCAGACATTCCACTGCACTATAGGTGAGAGAAACCCAAAGAAAACCACCTAGTCAACTCAGCTTATAGATCAGCAGTCTTTTGATCATTCTCTCATTGAGTGGTTTCTTATCTAGGGAGGAGGGGTTCTGATAGGAATACTAACCATTTTTGGATGCACTACAACACTTTATATTAAATCTTGCTTTATGTGAGTCTCATAAGTTTAAGAATGTGTGCCTGGGTTTTCTGGTTTTTCTTTTTCAAACCCCATTTCATCTCTTTCTTCTACTTTTATTAGTAGTACTGTCAGCTCTCTGTATCAGTGTGGCTTTGGGTCACTCACACACCCATGGATATATAAGTCTATATCCATGGGGAGTATGTGACCCAAACCACAAGATCTTGTGATAGTCCATATGCTGTATGGAGGGGTGCGACCCACCCACTTCTGGGGTGTCACCCAGTGTGGACTGCACTCCCTGCACCCCTCTAGTGCTGCCACTGAATACACTTCTTGTAATCTGCTCCTTTTTCTTTTCGTGTTTTATTTTGGTTTTCAGACCAAGGTCAGGGACTTCTGCTTTTACTGGTATGAGAGCATCTTCACCTATCTCTGGTATGAAAGTCTCTTCAGCTGTCAAGCAAAGTATAAAATGGAAGGGGAAGGGGAAGGGCACAACTAGGAGGTTGACTGTGTGCTAGGCAGACTGCATGCAAAGAGGGTAAGTTTTTCTATCCATATTTATCCTTTAAAATTATCCTCAGTCTAAAGATGATTCCACGAGAAACAAAAACTTAATGATCTTTCAAAAGGACTGAAGAAAGGATATCAGAGTGATGGACAGTTTTGGTATTCAAGAGATGAAACGGACTACTTTGATTGATGGTGGCATCATTGGTTTAACAAAGCAATGGCAGTATCTGGGGCACCCCAAAATGTGTAGCCAGGAAAGGTACTTATGAACACAGTGGGGAGTAAATGGCAAATATGGGTTTGTTTGACCTGTTGGTGTGAACCCATGCTTTGTTGTCCATTTCAGGAAATACAGAGAGTGAGGGGGAGGATTGCACTGATCAGCCAATCCCTTTCTTCTTTTGTGTTTTTTTATCACCTAAGCCATCCATATGTTTTTGGGGTCCAAGGGCCTCATTCATACTACCTTCCCAGTGTTTAAAAGGCCATCAAAACCTCAGAAGCACATACTGGCTTCCAGATGTGCAATATAAAAATATAGAAGCCTCAAAATATAGTGTGGGGATATAAGGGTGCTTATAATATGGCTAACTTATTAAAGAATATTGTTCAGGAAAGCAGACAAATGGCTGATAAAACCAGCTCAGTTCCCAAACAAACAAACCACTGGCTGGCAGAGCCAGTGCTAAGTAACAAAGTATTTGAGTCTAAGGGCAGTATCACAAGAGGCATTACCAAACTACCAAAAAAGTTGTCAAGAAGTCCGAGGTTCAGGGTATCAGATAGGCAGGTAGATAAGGCAAAGGTCAAGGGTTCCAGAGAGTCAAGACAGGTCAGGAGTCCAAGAAGGAAGGTTTCAGTCCAAAGATCAAGGGGAGCCAGAGACAGACTACTTTTCCCAAGAAAGTCGGATAAACACTGGCAACTAGACAAACATCTCACAGCTGCTTATATGGACAGGCTGCAGGTGTTCAGGTGCATCTGATTGCCAGCACATTTCTCATAAAGCCTCCATGACCTTCAAAGTCACTCCCTTTCAGCTTGACGCTGTCTGAAGGGAGGCACACTTCCTTAATCCTCCTCCATGTCCAAAGACTCTGTCACAGACAGACTTGGCTACTGAACTTCCTGAAAGGCCACAGACTCTGCTACAGCAGATCTAGGGTTGGACTCAGGCTCCACAGCTGCAGACTCAGGTCCCAGAGGCTCTGCCTAATCCTCTGAGTCCTCCGAGTCCTCCCCCAGGCTGGGCATGACAAATATAGACATCCCCCCCCCCAAAAAAAATCAGATCATAATCCTATCCTATCATGATGTGCCTGAAAATAGGTGGGGACTCAATGAATATCTGTCTTTGAAGACAGAAATATTATAACAATGTAAACAAGAACTGACGAATTTTTTTCAGCTTAGCTTAAATGTATAGCACATTCAGGAACTGAAACCATGTACTTAATGTTTTCATATCTACATATAGATAGATCTAAAATAGGTTTTTAAAAAGAGATTGTTTTTAAGAGAGTCATTTGTATTGTAAAATTATCCTGCATTCATGATTCCATCTACAATATTTATCATTTTCTTCCAGATGTGGGGACTTCAAAGTCAGATATGATTCCTGGATAAATATTGAAACATTCCTAAACTGCTTTGAAAATACTGTTATTTCCATGCATTACTCTACTCTGCATTTGCTCTCATAACCATTTCCTAGTCTCTTTTTTCACAGATCTCCCTTCTCCCTCTATCTCTCTGATGCCTGTAACTCAAACACCGGGGGGGGGGGGGAGTCTGCTGAGCTGATGTTGTCAGTTTTGACAGAAAAGGGAGAATGCCCTATGATCCCATTTTCCAATGACATGTCAAAAGATCTTGATATAAACCATCTTCTGAACATATTACTTAAAGTCAAGGGTGGATGTAAAATGGCATGACAACCCAGTAGCATGTTAGATAGGCAATATGCCAAGCAGCAAAGTATCCTATTCCTCTACAAGGCAATCATTTTCCTTACATCCAGGAGAAAAAAATGGAATTCAACCAGACTAATCTGCACACACAATATCCTGTCTTCAAGGCACTGGAGAGTAGAATTTACCTAAAAGATTTAAATCAAACAAAATAGGATAAAACTTTCTAAAAGCTAAGAATTCTGATTAAGTGCTGACTTCCATAATGAAAAGCAGCCAGAAAAGCAATGGTAATAAACTTGTGGTGAAATGTACAATTCAACAGTACTTGGTATGAATCCAGACATGCACAATAGTCTGATCAAAGACACCTATTTTCAAATATTTGTCATTTTTGACAATTCTGGCAAATTTTACTCTTAATTGATCTCCCCTAGAAGTAAAATAAAGCATAGATAATATTGTTGGTCACTGTTAGAGCTAAATCCCATTGTTAGTCTAGCTAGATTGAACAAATAGCACTGACATGAGTGTTGGCTTAACAAATCCCATTCATTCAGTGGGCCTTCTCAAGTGGCATTAACTATTAGATTATGTCCTCTGATTTCAAAAATAATTGTCCTGAATTTCATGAAAGATGGGAGATCTCAGTAAGTCAGTCAGTCAGAACAACTGACAATTGTATTCACTATCAAAAGGCCATTGAGCCAACTTGCTAGGTAAAATCACTTTGTTAAAAACGTGAATCATAGAAGTGGATCCAAATTTGATATAAATCCCTCATTCTAGTTTTGACCATATACGGTAGCACAGACAATTATGATTTGATCCAATGACAAAACTTTCACATCTTCTGTTTTCTGCAAACTGCTATCTAGCAGAAGCTACTTTGAGACATACTGAGCATAGTGATTGCCCATTAATTATCATATTCGCTACAATGTTGAAACTGAAATGAAATAGCAGTCTCCCCTGAAGTTCATTTGGGTTTATGTGGTTTAACATCTTGGAACGTTGGATCGTGTGGAAACAGAAGACAGACTACAACTCTCTTCTGAGGATGAAAAGAAATGTCCAGTCCTGGAGTGGGAGACCCAGCCTCACAACATCTTCAGAACTTTGAAAAGTTACTTTTTGGACTACTGCTACCAGAATTCCCCCAGCCAACATAACCAAAAAGTAATTTCCCCAAGTTCAGCCTCACTGTTGTAAAAACCTCCATAGGTCTAACCCATCAGATGTCAGGACACTGGTGCTTGAATGGATGAGAGAGAACAGGGGGTTAGCATGGATGCATTTAGAGAGACTTTAGACTAGCAATATCCAATGTGTAGCTGACCCAAAGCATATCCTCAAGAGGGTGAGAATTTTATACCAGTCCTGGATCTAGCATACATAATTGCCCTTACACCACTTGCAGTGGTAGGGAAATAGTTCTGTCCAAAACAAGCAAATGAAAAACAGGAAATTTCATTTCCATTCTGCAAAAAAAGAGCAAGGTTTTAAATATGTTGGAAGCTCTAGTGTCAAATCACTCTGGCTCTTCAGGTTGGCTTGCCCTGTTCTCAGTGCATCTTGTTTTACTGTTGTAAAAAATCAAATTTGCAGACACAAATGGTAGCACATAAAGTACTGACAAAACAAACATGTAATGAACTTTGTTTTCTGTAGTTAATGTACAGTAACAAATGTATGTACAGTATCATTTAACCAAAATAATAATAATCCTTCTGATTCATACAAGGGTCATAGCACCAGTTATTGTTTTGTAGGATATATTATTATTTTTACATATTCCCTACTTTTAACTTTTTTTTACTATGTGCCTATATCGGCATTTCTTTAGAAGACACATATAGAGGATGGCTGCATTTGAAACTGAAAAATTCTGCTGCATTTTGTGGAACATAAGATTTTAGATTTAAAATATGGTTCCTGGCTCATCCCACTGTATAAATCAATTTATTAAATCAGCCTAGTGGAAAACTTACAGCTAGCAGATGCAAAATATGCTTATTTTTAATGGGTTTTTACTGTTAAAAAAAAATAAAAGAAAGAAAAAAATGTTTTCTACATAAAATGTAAATGTTGAATAACATCTGAATGTTGAGTTATCCACCATAGAATATAAACTGACATTTATAGAATATAAACTTGAGTCCAGCCAGAGAGAGGAGAAGGAGAGGAGCTGCTTGGCAGCCATTTTGGGACCGTGTGCTTGAGACCGTGTGCTTGTTGCTGAAGGGGAGGAGCTTCTGTGAGTCACATCTGTGAGTCACAAGGGGGCGGAGCTAGCAGACTAGCTTTATATACCACCTTCCAGAGCCTTCCAGAACAGTCCGGCCAGAGAGAGGAGAAGGAGAGGAGCTGCTTGGCAGCCATTTTGGGACCGTGTGCTTGAGACCGTGTGCTTGTTGCTGAAGGGGAGGAGCTTCTGTGAGTCACATCTGTGAGTCACAAGGGGGTGGAGCTAGCAGACTAGCTTTATATACCACCTTCCAGAGCCTTCCAGAACAGTCCGGCCAGAGAGAGGAGAAGGAGAGGAGCTGCTTGGCAGCCATTTTGGGACCGTGTGCTTGAGACCGTGTGCTCGTTGCTGAAGGGGAGGATTTTAGTTTTTTTTAGTTTAATTTAGTTTTAATTTTAGTTTTCTTTAACTGAACAACTCTGCTCAAGTGGCATTAGGTTAGAATCAGATATTGAAACAGAACCTTCCCTTTAAGTGTAAGATAGCAGCCAGTACTTACCCCTAAAGAAGTATTCCCAGTAGATTGACTGTTATATTTATTACTAAAGACTGTGCAGTATGGACAACGAGGGATCTGCCACAGTCACCTGCAACTCTTGTGGGATGTTTCTCTTCTTGCCTACAGTAGTGGAGAACTTCACATGCACCAAGTGCAAGTTGGTAGCACTCTTGGAGGAGAAAGTGCAGCAGCTGGAGTCCAGAGTAGCTACACTTCAGCAGATTAGGGAACAAGAGGATTTCCTGGACACAATAGAACTAACCATCTTGGATGAGTACCATGCAGAGGAAGATGCTAGGGTGGAAGAGGTCACTTGCCAAACAGAGGAGGCAGACAGCTGGAGGAATGTCACAAAGAGTAGTAAACCAAGAAGGAATTGTTCGGGGAGCTTGCAGCTAGAGAATCGATTCGAAGCTCTTTCCCTTATCAAGGAGGATGAAGAAGAGCAGCATGGACAGACTTCAGGGACAGAGCAAGGGAGCCTGAGAGTCCCACCCGAGGGAACAGTCGCTGCTAAGCCTCGGAGGAGGCGTGTGGTCGTAGTGGGGGACTCCTTGCTGAGGGGTACAGAAGCAGTGATTTGTAGGCCTGACAAGATGTCTCGAGAGGTGTGCTGTCTTCCAGGTGCAAAGATCCGGGATGTGACAGAGAGGCTGACAAGACTGGTCAAGCCTACTGACCAATACCCCTTCCTTTTGGTCCACGTGGGAACTAATGATACTGCAAGACACAGCATTCAGAACATCAAAAGGGATTATGAGGCGCTTGGTAGGAAGCTGAAAGGAATGGATGTACAGGTTGTCATCTCGTCTCTTCTGCCAGTTGAAGGGCATGGTCCAGGAAGGGAGAGGAAAATAGCAGAGGTGAACAACTGGCTTCGCAGATGGTGCCGCCAAGAAGGATTTGGATTCTTGGATCATGGGCTGCGGTTCCATGAGGAGGGACTTCTTGCAACAGACGGGTTGCATCTCACGCCAGTTGGAAGAAATGTTTTTGCCAACAGTCTCAAGAACTTGATCAGGAGAGCTTTAAACTGAGTTCCGAGGGGAAGGGAGACAATATTAAGGAACGCAAAAGGGATGGCGTAAATAGTCAAACTGACATAGAGGAAACAAGGCAAACAGTGCAAGGACCCAACAGTGGGAGGCAAAAAAACTTGCACAGGCAGCAAGTAAAAGGGAACCATGGTCTGCGATGTCTCTACACTAATGCACAGAGCATGGGAAATAAGCAAGATGAACTCGAACTCCTAGTACAACAAGGCAAATATGATATAATAGGCATCACTGAAACCTGGTGGGATGAGTCTCATGATTGGAATGTGGAAATAGAGGGGTATAACCTTATTAAGAGAAATAGGCCAAACAGGAAAGGAGGAGGAATAGCACTATATGTCAGAGATATTTACACCAGTGAAGAGATCCTGGACATCAATCATGGAAGCCAGGTGGAGAGCATCTGGATAAGAATTAAAGGGGAGGGAAACAACAAGGGTGTTACGGTGGGAGTCTACTACAGACCCCCAAGTCAGACTGAGGAATTGGATGATATCTTTCTAGAACAGATGACCACACAGTCAGAAAAGAGAGATGTAGTAGTGATAGGCGACTTCAACTATCCTGATATTTGCTGGAAGTCTAACTCAGCAAAATCCTCAAGGTCTAGCAAATTCCTCACTTGCCTGGAAGACAATTTCATGGTCCAAAAGGTGGAAGAGGCAACAAGGGGGTCAGCTATTTTAGATCTGATCCTAACCAACAAGGAGGACTTGGTTAATGGGGTGCAAGTGGTGGGATCATTAGGTGGAAGTGACCATGTTCTCCTGGAGTTTGTAATACAGTGGAAAGGAGAAGCCAGGCAGAGTCAGACACGCATCCTAGACTTTAGGAGAGCGGATTTCAGTAAACTTAGAGAAGTATTGAGGGCGATTCCATGGTCAGAAATACTAAAAGATAAAGGAGTTCAGGATGGATGGGACTTTCTCAAAAGGGAGATACTGAAGGCACAATTTCAAACAGTTCCAGTGAGAAAGAAAAACGGGAGGTGTCTCAAGAAACCAGGATGGATGACTAAGGAACTTTCAACCGAGCTAAGTTTGAAACGGAACATGTATAAGAAATGGAAAAAGGGGGAAATCACGAAAAAGGAATTCAAAGAAATAGCAGGCATGTGTAGGGGTAAAGTCAGAAAAGCTAAAGCGCAGAATGAACTCAGGCTTGCTAGAGAGGTTAAGAACAATAAAAAGGGCTTTTTTGGATATGTCGGCAGCAAGAGGAAGAAGAAGGAAACGGTAGGGCCACTGCGTGGAGAAGATGGCAAAATGCTAACAGGGGACAGAGAAAAGGCAGAATTACTCAACACCTTCTTTGCCTCAGTCTTCTCAGAAAAGGCAAAGGGTGCTCAACCTGAGGATAATGGAGCAGAGAACAGAATTGGGGAATTTCAGCACAGAATAAGTAAAGAGATAGTAGAGGAACACCTTGTTAATCTAAATGAATTTAAGTCTCCGGGACCAGATGAACTCCATCCAAGGGTATTAAAAGAACTGGCAAAAGTAATATCAGAGCCATTGGCAATCATATTTGAAAACTCCTGGAGAACAGGAGAGATCCCAGCAGACTGGCGAAGGGCAAACGTTGTCCCCATCTTCAAAAAGGGGAAAAAAGAGGATCCCAACAATTATCGTCCAGTTAGTCTGACATCAGTTCTAGGAAAGATTCTGGAGCAGATCATTAAACAGAGAGTCTGTGAACATCTAGATGGTAATGCCATAATCACAAAAACTCAACACGGGTTTCAGAGAAACAAGTCATGCCAGACAAATCTAATCTCTTTCTTTGATAAAATTACCAGCTTGGTAGATGAAGGGAATGCTGTGGATATAGTATATCTTGATTTCAGTAAGGCCTTTGACAAGGTTCCCCATGACATTCTTGCAAACAAGCTTGTAAAATGTGGGCTAGACAAAGGAACTGTTAAATGGATCTGTAATTGGTTGAATGGCCGAACCCAAAGGGTGCTCAACAATGGCTCCTTTTCATCCTGGAGAGAAGTGACCAGTGGGGTCCCACAGGGCTCTGTCCTCGGCCCAGTGCTATTCAACATCTTTATCAATGACCTGGATGACAGAATTGGGAGCATACTTATCAAATTTGCAGATGACACCAAATTAGGGGGAATAGCTAATACCCCAGAGGACAGGATCAAGATTCAAAATGACCTGAATAGACTAGAAAGCTGGGCCAAAGCTAACAAAATGAAATTCAATACAGAGAAATGTAAGGTATTGCACTTAGGGCGGAAAAATAAAATGCACAGATATAGGATGGGTGACACCTGGCTGAATGAAACTACGTGTGAAAGGGATCTAGGAGTCCAAGTAGACCACAAGTTGAACATGAGTCAACAGTGTGATGCGGCAGCTAAAAAGGCCAATGCTATTTTGGGCTGCATTAATAGAAGTATAGTGTCTAGATCAAGAGAAGTAATGGTGCCACTGTATTCTGCTTTGGTCAGGCCCCACCTGGAATATTGTGTCCAGTTCTGGGCGCCACAATTCAGAAAGGATGTGGAGAAACTGGAGTGTGTCCAAAGGAGGGCGACAAAAATGGTGAAGGGTCTGGAAACCATGCCCTATGAGGAACGACTTAGGGAGCTGGGGATGTTTAGCCTGGAGAAAAGAAGGTTAAGAGGTGATATGATAGCCCTGTTTAAATATTTGAAAGGATGTCATATTGAGGAGGGAGCAAGCTTGTTTTCTGCTGCTCCAGAGAACAGGACCCGGAACAATGGATGCAAGATACAGGAAAAGAGATTCCACCTGAACATTAGGAAGAACTTCCTGACAGTAAGGGCTGTTCGACAGTGGAACGCACTTCCTCGGAAGGTGATAGAGTCTCCTTCCTTGGAGGTCTTTAAACAGAGGCTGGATGGCCATCTGTCAGGGGTGCTTTGATTTGGATTTCCTGCATAGCAGGGGGTTGGACTGGATGGCCCTAGTGGTCTCTTCCAACTCTATGATTCTATGATTCTATGATTCTATGATCTCTCCTAAGGGCTGAGAAAGATATCATGGTCAGGATTTAGTGAGTCCTGGCAGGTTTGCATCAATGAAAAAAGGAAGGGAAAGGATTTACAGATGACATTTCAACTCAAAATGAGCATACCCATTTTGCATATGCTTCACGCATACTTCTGGAGAAGGAGGGACAAATCAGCAACAAATCCATCATTCAAAATCAGTTTTTGGATTTTAGTTCAGATAACAGTGGCTATTTCTTCTTTATAGGTGTGGCCATGCAGTTTCCCAGCAGAAGAAACCAAGGCCAAAGTCTCTGATGGCTGCTCCCTCCTTTTAGAATTCATTACACCCTTTATTTGTTTAAAAATAGTCCTCTTACTTTCAGAATTTTCTCTCCTCACCTGCCCTTCTTTTTTATTCCTCTCAAGGCTTCTCAAGGAGAGTAATCTAAAACAGAAGGGAAAGACATCAGCATTGTAGGTGTAAGTACACATTATTCGTTTATGGATATGAGAAAGATGAAATAGTGATTCTCTATCAAATAGCATAATGAATATGAGCACCAATACATAAATTCAAGGAAAGCCTGTTGCCTTATGGACCATAAAGGTGTACTACTTCTTAAACCTTGGATTTATTACATTTCATGTCTCATATTCAACCTTGTCAGAGGCAATCTAATGATTCTCAGAAGGATAGCTGAAAAGTACGTAAGTGGACAAAGCAAAGGAATAAAGGAGCAGGGAAAGAAAAAAGATGTCAAAGAAAAGAAGATGTGACCTTTAAAGCCTGAAAAGGTTTGTGGTCAGGTTATCTGAAGGGTGGCCTTTTCCTATGTGGACCTGCTTGGTTTTGAAGCTCTTTGGAAGGACTCAGGTCCCTGTTTGTGCACTGCGAATATCCGAGGCATGTTTGGTATGGACATAAACTCCCTCCTCACAAAGGACCATTTAGTTTATTCTCTTTGGCTTCCTGTCAAGTGAAGGCCTTCTTATTTTGTTGCTGGTGTATTTCTATTGGATTTTGTTTTTATCTGTTCTTGCTGAAAGCTTGGAAAGTTCATTTTCAAAAGCAATTATATACAGTTATAGTTCCAAGGCCCTAAAATGTAGCTGGTAATTATAATAACTAGCCTGGAGAAGAGACAGATAAGAGGTGATATGATGGCCCTATTTAAATATTTGAAGGGATGTCATATTGAGGATGGACCAAGCTTGTTTTCTGCTGCTCCAGAGAATAGGACACAGAACAATAGATGCAAGCTACAGGAAAAAAGATTCCACCTAAACATTAGGAGAAATGTCCTGACAGTAAGAGCTGTTCTACAGTGGAACATACTTCCTCAGAGTGTGGTGGAGTCTCTTTCTCTGGAAGTCTTTAAACAAAGGCTGGATGGACATTTATCAGGGATGCTTTGATTGTGAGTTCCTGCATGGAAAAGGATTGGACTGGATGGCTCTTGTGGTCTTTTCCAACTCAACAATTCTATGATTCACAGTCTTGATCTATATGTGCACTAAAGAGCACCTTTAGGGCTCTTTAATGCATGATTAGAGATAGGGAGGGTGCAGTGTCCGCACCCTTCTTAACCCTAAAGCGTATACTTCCGGGTGTTTGGCGCAGCCTTCAAACAGCCGCGCCAAAGACCTAGGGAGAAAGGGGCCGTAACGGCAGCCCCTTTCTCCCTTTTGCACAGCTGAGGGAAGCGGAGTGCAGCGGGCACCCAGGGTGCCTGCTGTACCCTGCTTTGAGGCTCTGGGACTGCCAGTGTGGCAGCCTTGGCCCCATCTCGCCACTTCTTGGGGCGGCTACAGACCGCCCCTTTTGGGCAGTCTGTACTGCCCCTATGAAGCCAAAGACACATCTCAAAGTGCTCAACTGATTGATGTTTTTGTTGATTTAAAAAAAAGCCCTACACATTCTAACCTGTATATGTTCTCAAAGACTTTCTTTGGGGGGCTATCTGAAATTGAGCTTCAGACATTTTGGACCTGAAACATACCATTTACTGGACAAAAGAAATAATATTTGCCAATATTCTACACTGACTGCTTAGTTACATATGCATAACTAGGTAATATCTCCTGGCCAGACTCCCACTCATACCCAGGCTACTTAACAGCCAACAGCCAACAGCCAGATCAGGTGAAGGAGGTCTGTGCAACCACCAGTCAGAGTATAGGGCACAACATGTTCAACTTACTGCCACTATTGAACAAGGCTGTAACAATGACTTCCTTGCGCTCTGATAGTTGTATAGACCTTCTTCATCCAATCCAGCTGCTGGCTGCATTCAGTCCCTCTAAACACTGAGGGCCACCACGAAGAGAAGCTCCTCAGCCCACCTTGCCCAAAGGGGTCCCTTCGCTTCCCCCACACACTTCCTCTTTTCCCTCCATTGGAATAGAGCAATGCCTGCCAGCATCGAACGGCTCCTCACCTTCTACCCCTCCCTCCCTGCCTTCTATTCATGCTCCTCTAGTTTCCTCCATTTGGGCCTCCCTCCCAGCCTTTCACAGAGAAAGCACCTTTCAGTTCCCCACTTACCTACCTCCATTGTCTCGAATGGCAGTACTGCTGCATGCACACGCCACCACTGGAGACAACAGGGACTGTCCCTAATGGTGACATGGCCATGTGCACATGCCACCATTGGGGATAACACAAGCTTGCCATCCGCAGATACTTGAATTTAATAGCAAGTCCATGGATACCAAGGGCTGACTGTAAAATTAACTCTGGTTTTCCATTTTTTGGAAGTAATTAAAATAGTTGCTTAAAAAAAATCCCAAACAAATGTTGATGAAACATACCACTGGCTCTAATATGAAACACACTGTTCCTCTGTTCATCCCATTGTCACCCTCAACACCCAAAACATGAGGCCACACATGAACCATCTGATAGTCTTCCTCCACAGTTTAGTGCAATCCAATCTCATAACCATGAATGTAACCAAAGGGAAAAAAAACCTAGCTCAGACCAGCTATACCTCAAGAATTTAAACTACATTCATAATGTAATGTGGTTATCAAGTTCATTTTAAAATGCTATTGATTACTACTAATTTATCACTCCTAACAAATCTCTCCCAAGTGTTGTTCTTGTTTTTTAAGTAGTGTCATTTCCAATTGGGGTTTTCTCTGTGTGGAAGGCTTGGGCTTGTTGTTGTTTTTTTCAATTGATTTAATACTGAACTTGTATATTATTCAAGTTCAATATAAACTGTCTACATCAATACAATAATGATGTTAATAACTCTGCCAATATATAACTGTAACCCCAACTGTCCTATTTGTGAATCCTTCAAATGATCATTCACCTTAAGCTGGTCAGCCTGCTCTCTCCTTGGTTTTTCCATAGGAAATGGAAAAATGGAGATGATTTTTTTTTCCTGCAATGCAATTGTGGCCTTTGAGGTCAACAGTGATATTGCTGGCAGTTCTCCAGTTGAGTTCAGTGAGGACTTCTTTTTGCACTTGTGCTTTAGGATTAATACAAGTAATTCCTGTAACTGTTAATGGGAGCAATTCACTTAGATGCCATGTTAATACATGGGCAAATGGACACTATTTGTGTAGGAATAGTTGGCAAATACTGTCAATTGCAAAAAGCCCTGAGGAAAATTCATGTTCTATAAGAGTCAAGCTTTGATTGAAAATGACACTTCAGGGAAGTGTATTTTTGCCATCTGAATTATTTGTCTCTCCTTGCTCATCCACCAGACCTCTTTTTCTTTTATGACTTGTTTGTCTGAGTTTCTCTGTAATTGTTGTTAGCAGGAGTACATCTGCTGCATCAGCACTTCAAGGTACAATTTTCAATTAGTGCAATATTGCCATTAAATTAAAACATCTATTAAGTCTCTCCAGCACAAATCCAAAGTGCAATGTCGGACAGTGGGAATCTTTGGTTAAATTAACATTATGGCCTTTTTAAAGGTGCAATCTTCATCAACACTGATATCTACACAAATGAAACACAAATTAAAATGTGTTTCTCATTGGCTTATTTTCTGCCCTTTAAAATGTGGACCTTCCTGCCACAGTAGATAATTTTGGAAATGTTGTGAAGTATGCCTGATCTGCCTAGATAAGCACTGCAAATGATTGGTGAAACCATTTATCATGTATGCAGAAGAATATTAAACTCTTTTTAATGTGCTGTATATTCAGCAGAATCAGATGGTAAAGTTTCTCTTGGATTCTGCCATTTCAGACTGTGAATATACAGGGTCTAAATCACCTTTCAATGTATCTCATGTAAAGAAAAATAATTTCAACTCCCTGCCTATTATAGCATGTCAGGGAAAGGAGTTCAGCCTTGTCATCTTTCTAATGGGTAGGTTTTCCAGAGTTTGGAAAAATACATTTTTGAAGTACAGCTCCTAGGATTCCTTTAAACCAGAATGTCTACTGTTCATACTGACTGGATGATTCTGGGAGATGTCATTCAAACAAGTGATTTTTCCAAGCTCTGAATTTTTCTATGTACACAGAGAGTTTCTGCTCAGCTGTGTGATTCTTAACCTGATGCATTAAGTAGTATGGTCTAGAAGAAGTTCTATCACTTGGTTTTATGCAATATATAGAAATATGAACTTAAACTATGACAAGCTGCCTTTACAATCAGAGAAAAATAAGATAGCATATTTTATTATTTTGCTATCAAAAGATATAAAAATGAATTAAAGATTTTGCTTTATACAGCTTGTAATTTCTTAAAACCACACCATTTGGCACCGTTTTCACTCTTCTTTCTTATTGTATAATCTATAAAAAGTCACTTTAACCTACAAAGCTGAATACTTATCATCTTTTTGGGGAATGATTGTTTTTCTGCCCTCATATATTTTGCTACCCACGTAAGATGAATCCTAAGCTTTTTAAACTCCCTTATCCAGCATATCTGGGGAAACCTTTCAAGTGGTATCCAGGTTTCATCTGTCATACAGATAACTGGCACATGTGAGGATTCAGCTAAGAGGAACTCCACAGGCACACAAAAAAGAGTAACTAAAATACCAAATGGTATATGAGACTCTAGCTTGCCCTCTCTTTGTAATGTCGTCCCTTTGCTCCCTGGAGTAAGGATAAAAAGGAAACAGTATTACATTTGGAAAGATTTTCCATATATTGCATTAGCAACTTAGCATTTTTTTTACTTGAACAGTTTATTGATCATTTTCATCACATAGCACAAAAAGCATTAGCAGCAGGCTCTTTTCATAATTGCAGTGACTTGTATATTGCACTCAAGAAGATGAATATTGATGTGATTATGTCAAGAACTCATATATAACCTAGTACAAAGCAGGTGCCTTCTGGTACAGAAATTGTTCACTGATCTGGTTCATCTGAACTGGCCTAGTTAAGAGTTACTAGTGATTTTAATTACCTATTATATGGTATTTGTCAACACGGCAAATCTGTGGTGTCTGACATATTTTCTGCACCATTAATGCATACTTGTGTGATTTAAGTCTGATGCTCTATAAAAGGATACTCTGTACAATTTTGTCAGTTGTCCCATATACTGATATTGAAATCGCATGCTCTTCATGATTGTCAGAAGTCTCAAATAAGTGGCCTTTGTTCCAGATCAATAGCCCTGCCCTTCAGTTTTAATGCATTTCAGGAATGCCAACAGTCATATTGTCCCATTAACCTTTCTTACCAAAATTCATGAACATCTTCACATTCAGCATGGGATAAAAAAAAGAGATTTTAAAATATGGATGTGGAAGAACTTGAAACTGGCAGTTTCATTCATTCAGGAAAAGGGCTTTGGGAGTGTAACTCTTAAAAGTCTGAATTCTAACCTTTATGTATTCAGCCATGTTTGTAATGCTTTATTATAGCTGCCATTTGTTTTTCTCAGGGCCATTACACAATTTTATAATTATGATTCCACTAGTATCTGCATGGCAGCATCCATGGAATTTTGACGTTTGTAGTTTGGCAAAGCAATACTGCTGGGGTTTTAAAGAGAATTCTAAATAACCCTCCCTAAACAGCAAATACCTGGATTTCCATAAGATGGGAGCATGACCATTAAACTGGAATCACTGGGCTATAACTGTATCATGTGAAATAAACCTCTATACTCTTCATTTTTACCAAAATTCATCTTTATCAGAATTTACCAAAATTCAGAAACCACAGTTTCAGAAAGAAAAGAAATACCAAATTTTTGTAACCTTTGAATATAGGAGAAAGCAAAACTGATGGATTCCTTCATCCCCAGTTGTAATATGTGGATAAATAAATAAATAAATAACTGTGTAGTGTGAATGAGCCACAGGATTAAAATTTTGTTCATGCACCTGCTTGTTGTACCTATGTTCCTATCAACTGTTCCAATTGTTATGATGAGAAAAAATGCCCATTTTGTAGATAGCAACAGGATTGTTGTTGTCCCTTGAGTTAATCTTGACCCATAGCGACTCTGTAGATGAGATATGTCCAAGACTCCCTTTCCTCCACTGCTCTGCTCAGTTCCTGCAAATTCATACTTGTGACCTCTTTTATAAAGTTCATTCATCTAGCATGCAATCTTCCTGCTTCCCTCCACTTTTCCTAACATTATTGTTTTCTCCAATGAATTGTGCCTTCTCATGATGTGACCAAAGTACAACAGCCTAAGGCCCCATTCCCACCACATTTTGATTCGAAGTGTGACGCAGGCTATATGACCCTCGTTCACACTCGAATCAACTTCTGATCCTCATCAGATCAATTAGTGGAGGAAAGAACCTGGCTAAAAGCAAATAGCTCAGGCTTTCCTGACACTAGTTTTAAAGTGGTCTTTTTCGGAAAACACGATTCTGAAGCATTTCCAGTAAGTGGGAACGCTGGTCAGAATTGTGTTGGGGGGGGCGGTTGAAGGGGGTTATTGATCGCAAAATCAATCTTGTGCATTTGCAATCTTGTGTATTTGCAATCTTGTGCATTTGTGATCTTCTGCATTTGTGATCAGTATAATGAAGAAAAAGAAACACACACACACACTTGCTCCTGGGGGGTCCCTTCCTTCCTTTCTTCACATTCAGTATGGGATAAAAAAAGAGATTTTAAAATATGGATGTGGAAGAACTTGAAACTGGCAGTTTATGATTCCACTAGTATCTGCCATGGCAGCATCCATAGAATTTTCATGTTTGTAGTTTGGCGAAGCAGTACTGCTGGGGTTTTAAAGAGAATTCTAAATAGCCCTCCCTAAACTCTTTTTCTTCATTATACTGATCACAAATGCACAAGATCACAAATGCACAAGATCACAAATGCACAAGATTGCAAATGTACAAGATTGGTTTTCCGATCAATACCCCACCCCAATAAAAAAAAATCCCCAGCGGGAAGGGGATGGGGCGTTAAGGGCTGTCACCTTACACGGCAGCTCCAGTGGGAACGACAAGCATTCCCGGCTAAGAAAGCGGTTCCAAACAAGGTCCCTTTTCATAGTGTGGATGAGGGGCCTTTTGGAATCGCTTTCATAAGCGGAGCACAGCCCGGTTCCAATGCGGGTTTTTCCGCAAGTGGGAATGGGCCCTTAGTCTAGTCATCTTCGCTTCCCAAGAGATTTCTGGTTTGATCTGTTGTAGCATCCATTTATTTGACTTCTTGGCTGTCCATGGTATCCTCAGCAATCTTCTCCAGCACCACATTTCAAATGAACTTATTTTCTTCCTATCCACTTTCTTAACTGTCCAGCTCTTGCATTCATATATGATAATAGGGAATACAATGGCTTGTACAATTCTAACTTGCATGCTCATTTTAGGATCTTTTTTAGTTATTTCATTTCTTTTTCGTTCTTTCTGCCATCCTCATTCATAGTCTTCTTATGATTTCTTGACTGCACTTCCCACTCCAATCATTGTCTGATCCTAGGTATGAGAACTAGTTTACTATTTCTATTTCCTCATTGTCTAGGTTGAATTTGTGGAAATTCTCCATGGCCATTATCTTTGTTTTCTTTCTATTCAACAATAAACCTCCCTTTGCACTTTCTTAAGGCAAACAGTGCAAGGACCCAACAGTAGGAGGCAAAAAAAAAGTGCAAAAGCAGCAAGTAAAGAGGATACATGGTCTTCGATGTCTCTACACTAATGCACAGAGTATGGGAAATAAGCAGGATGAACTTGAACTCCTAGCACAACAAGGGAAATGTGATATAATAGGCATCACTGAAACCTGGTGGGATGAGTCTCATGATTGGAATGTGGAAATAGAGGAATATAACCTTTTTAAGAGAAACAGGCCAAACAGGAAAGGAGGAGGAATAGCATTATATGTCAGGGATATTTATACCAGTGAAGAGATCCAGGAAGTCAATACTGGAAGCCAGGTGGGGAGCATCTGGATAAAAATTAAAGGAGAGGGAAATAACAGGGATGTTACTGTGGGAGTCTACTACAGACCCCCGACAGAGGCAGAGGAATTGGATTATGCCTTTCTAGAACAAATAATCACACACTCAGGTGGAGAGATGAGATGTAGTAGTGATGGGTGACTTCAACTATCCTGATATTTGCTGGAAGTCAAATTCAGCCAAATCCTCAAGGTCTAGCAAATTCCTCACTTGCCTGGAAGACAATTTCATTGTGCAAAAGGTGGAAGAGGCAACAAGGGGATCAGCTATTTTAGATCTGATCTTAACCAACAGGGATGACCTAGTCAATGGAGTGCAAGTGGTTGGATCCTTAGGTGGAAGTGACCATGTTCTCCTGGAGTTTGTTATACAATGGAAAGGGGAAGCCCGGCATAGTCAGACACGCATTCTAGACTTTAGGAGAGCTGATTTCATTAAACTTAGAGAAATACTGGGGATGATTCCATGGTCAGGAATACTAAAAGAGAAGGGAGTTCAAGACGGATGGGAGTTTCTCAAAAAGGAGATACTGAAGGCACAATTTCAAACAGTTCAAATGAGGAAGAAAAATGGAAGATGTCTCAAGAAGCCAGGATGGATGACTAAGGAACTTTCAACTGAGCTAAGTTTTAAACAGAACATGTATAAGAAAAGGAAAAATATGGAAATCACCAAAGATGAATTCAAACGAATAGCAAGCATGTGTAGGGATAAAGTCAGAAAAACTAAAGCGCAGAATGAACTCAGGCTTGCTAGAGAGGTTAAGAACAATAAAAGGGCTTTTTTGGATATGTCCGCAGCAAAAGGAAGAAGAAGGAAATGGTTGGGCCACTGCGTGCAGAAGATGGCAAAATGCTAACTGGACAGAGAAAAGGCAGAATTACTCAACACCTTCTTTGCTTCAGTCTTCTCAGGAAGAGCAAAGGGTGCTCAACCTAAGGATAACGGAGCAGAATACAGAATAGGGGAATTTTGGCACAGAATAAGTAAAGAGATAGTACAGGAATACCTGGTTAACCTAAATGAATATAAATCTCCAGGACCAGATGAACTACATCCTAGAGTATTAAAAGAACTGGCAAATGTAATATCAGAACCACTGGCAATAATCTTTGAGAAATCCCGGAGAACAGGAGAAGTCTCAGCAGACTGGAGGAGGGCAAATGTCTCCATCTTCAAAAAGAGAAAAAAAGAGGATCCCAACAATTATCGCTCAGTTAGTCTGACATCAATTCTAGGAAAGATTCTAGAGCACATCATTAAGCAGAGAGTCTGTGAACATTTAGAGGCCAATGCCATGATCACAAAAAGTCAACATGGGTTTCAGAGAAACATGTCAGACAAATCTGATCTCTTTTTTTGATAAAATTACCAGCTTGGTAGATGAAGGGAATGCTGTGGATATAGTATACCTCGATTTCAGTAAGGCCTTTGACAAGGTTCCCCATGACATTCTTGCAAACAAGCTTGCAAAATGTGGGATAGACAAGGTAACTGTTACATGGATTTGTAATTGGTTGACTGGCCGAACTCAAAGGGTGCTCAACAATGGCTTCTTTTCATCCTGGAGAGAAGTGACCAGTGGGGTGCCACAGGGTTCTGTCCTGGGCCCAGTGCTATTCAACATCTTTATTAATGATTTGGATGACATAATTGGGGACATACTTATCAAATTTGCAGATGACACTAAACTAGGAGGAGTAGCTAATACCCCAGAGGACAGGATCAAAATTCAAAATGACCTGAATAGACCAGAAAGCTGGGCCAATGCTAACAAGATGAAATTCAACACAGAGAAACGTAAGGTTCTGCACTTAGGGAGGAAAAATGAAATGCACAGATATAAAATGGGGGACACCTGGCTGAATGAGACCACATGTGAAAGGGATCTAGGAGTCCAAGTAGACCATAAGCTGAGTCAACAGTGCGATGCGGCAGCTAAAAAGGCCAATGCAATTTTAGGCTGCATCAATAGAAGTATAGTGTCTAGATCAAGGGAAGTAATAGTGCTACTCTATTCTGCTTTGGTCAGGCCCCACCTGGAATACTGTGTCCAGTTCTGGGCACCACAATTCAAAAAAGATGTGGAGAAACTGGAGCATGTCCAAAGGAGGGCAACTAAGATGGTGAGGGATCTGGAAACCATGCCCTGTGAGGAACGCCTTAGGGAACTGGGGATGTTTAGCCTGGAGAAGAGAAGGTTAAGAGGTGATATGATAACCCTGTCTAAATATTTGAAGGGATGTCATATTAGCTACTCCTCCTAATTTGGTGTCATCTGCAAATTTGATAACTAGGCTCTCAATACTGTCATCCAAGTCTTTAATAAAGATGTTGAATAGCACTGGGCCCAGGAGAGAACCCTGTGGCACCCCACTTGTCACTTCTTTCCAGGATGAAAAGGAACCATTGTTGAGCACCCTTTGGGTTCAGTCAGTCAACCAGTTACAAATCCATGTAACGGTTACCTTGTCTAGTCCACATTTTACAAGCTTGTTTGCAAGAATGTCATGGGGAACCTTGTCAAACGCCTTACTGAAGTCAAGATATACTATTCAAACTGGTTCCAACTCATGCTGCCCTCCAAGAAGCAGCTGAGTTCTACATTCATCATCAGATGACATCTTCAGAGCACTGAAGGTAATTATCCCCTAAAGTGAGGCGTCTCCTATTATTCCATAGCTCACATGTGTGAATGTGTGTGTGCTTGCATGTGTGTGAATGTGTGTATTTTTCCCCTTTAATAAAATACAATTCATCTTAAGAGTTCTGCCTGCATTCTTCTATTCCAGAAACCTCTGTATAAAAATGGGAAACAATTCCAAAAGGGTTGTTTGTAGCATAACCCATTAAATAACTGAGATAATTAAAAATTCCTCCTAGAAAGATCCATTGCTACAATGTATGGTTGGGGTCTATGTTGCAACATGACGAGTTGCACCCAGTAAGTAAAGGTAGGGGGGACCCAGTGTACCAACAGTGCTTATCAGAGCCATATGAAGATGAATCTCAAATTCTAAAAAGAAAATTGGAAGCTGCAATTAGAGAAATGGGAAAAAAATTACAAGGAGCAGATGTTATACCAATCAAACTGCTTCAATTCACACTGATGGAATCAACATCAGTGCTAACCAGAATATGTCCACAGATGTGGAAAACAAAAAAATGGCCAACAGATTGGAGACTATCGATTTACATCCTGATCCACAAAAAAGAGACACAAAAGACTGCAGCAACAGGATTATGTATGATTTATTCTTCTGAAGGGTACTCTAGCCAGCATGATGGGAGATGCTGGGGTTTCCCACAACATCTGGAAAGTAATATTTCCCATCCTTGACTGATAGGAATGTTCATACATAAGCATGCTTACAAAGAAGTAAGACTCATTATGATATATGGAATTCATTCCCCAATCTTATTGCCCTAGTTTATGTGGTGAGTCCATGGCAATAAAAATGGGGATCAGAAAAACTGCTGGACTGTAGTATGTGGGCTGATATTATTATTATTGATATAAAATATTGACAAGCATTTATTTTTATTTTCTTTATTTTCTTATCTTTTATTATTATTATTATTATTTCTCTTTATTTTCAAGCTCAGTTCACAATTTAATAGTATATGACATACATAGTCTAGGTGTAGAAAAATATATTCACCTGTGGTATTTTATGTTATAATATGTTATAATATGGTATTCATCGGGCCTGGCCTCAAGTTGAAGAGCCCTCCTTCCATGACAACACCATTTGGCCTAGGAGGGAGCGAAAAGGCAGGCCCAGCAACACCATCAAGCCTGGCCTCAAGTTGAAGAGCCCTCCCTCCATGACAACACCATTTGGCCTAGGAGGGAGCGAAAAGGCAGGCCCAGCAACAACATTAAGCCTAGCCTCATTGAACATGCCTTGGTCCAGGCATCCGAGGGAGAGAAGAACTGCTAGACCTGATCGCCTTCCTCACCACCATTCCCTTCTCCTTTTGTGTCATGTCTTTTTAGAATGTAAGCCTGAGGGCAGGGAACCATCTAATTAAAAATAACAATTGTAAGCCACTCTGATAGCCTTTAGGGCTGAAGAGTGGGATATAAATAAATAAATATTATTATATATTATAATGAATTGTAGTTATTTGCCATCAAGTCAACTTCAGCTTATGCCAACCCCAAGAATGAGAGACCTCCTAGACCCCTGGTTACTAACAACCCTGCTCGAGTCTGGCAAATGGAGGCTCTTTGCTTCCTTTACTGAGTCAATCCATCCATAAGGTGATCTGGCTCTTTTCCTACTTCCTCCCACCTTATCTAGCAACTTTACGGAGATATTCTGCAATCTATGTTTGAAATAAAATTCTACCATGCTGTACTTTTATCCAGCAATTTCTCTTACAACCCACTCTTTTGTTAAGTGGGAATAACTAATAAATAACTAACTAATAAATATAACACACATAATAAATATAATAAATATAATATTGTGTGTGCATGATTATAATATTGTGTGGAGCATGATTATAAATACTATATTATGTATTAATATAAAATCAGCCAGACCCTTCTCAGAATGCTAGTTTTCTCTCAGACTCATGATCATGGTATGAGCTATATGTTCACACCCACCCCATCTAACACCATATAACATGCAGTATAACACTGATCTTAAGATCACTCCACTGGCTGCCCAATAGTTTCCAGGCCCAGTACAAGGTGTTGGTTATCACCTTTAAACCCCTAAATGGCTGGGGTCCAACCTATCTTCAAAACCATCTCTTTCCATATAATCCTCCCCGCACACTTAGATCCATCATATTACCACCCTAAACAGCTTTAAAAATGCCATAAAGGCGGATCTCTTCCAGCAGGCCTTTCCTGAATAGTTCCCCGAAATCTAATTGCTGAATTCCAACTTCACCACAGCCACAATTTTAAGTATGCTGTATACTTTATGTTGTTTATGTTTAATTTTATTTTAAGGGGGATTGGGGGATTTGAGTTGTATGTTGTTGTTTTGGGGGGGGGGATTGTTTGTTTTAAATCTTTGTAAGCCACCCTTATTGCATCTTGTAGAGGGGAGGAATAATGCTGTTGTTGTTGTTGTTGTTATCATTATTATTATCTGCTCAACACACATTATATATCAGATTCATATATCTCCCAGCTTCCCCATAAAGCTCATGTGGTCACCTTGAGGTAATCACAGCCTCTCAATCTTACCAACCTCAGTAGTTTTAATGCAGGAGGTGGTTCTGAATCTGGAATTCTGCTAGGACCAGCAGTATACCAGGACATCTGCAGATTCACAGGGACATTCCCAGAATTTGGGGGACTGTTGGAGTATATAGCCTCCTCTTTTTCCCCTTGACACTATGAACAGCTGCTACTAAAGTGCACAGCAATTCCAAGCCCCAAAAGTATATGTGACACCCAGTGTGGATCATTTTTAATAGTCCCTCCTCTATTCAACAGACTTTTCCAAGTCTGTCAGAACTGCTGGCTGAGTAGCAAAAGGAGGTGATTCTCTTTACGACCCAGCCAGTAGCTCTGCTAGATCCAGAAAACAGCCACCAACAGCCACTGGTGGGGATGAGCTTCTCCTGCCCTTCAACCTTTCCAAGTCAGGTTGAGCTACCGGCTAGGTGTGAGAGAGGGGAGACCCTTTTTACCAGCCATCCAGCAGAACTGCCAGACCCAGAAGACAGCCCAATGCCACTGCCAGCCACCAACCACTGGTGGGAGTGGGCTGCTGCTACTGCCATGCAACTTTTCCAGGTCTGGCAAAGCTACTGGCTGGGTGGGCAAAGGAGGAAGCTGCCTTTCCTGCCTAGCCAGCAGAGCTGCCAGAGGTTGAAAGTAGCCCCTTCCCACAAGCACATCGGGCAACACCCCTCTCTGAGGTGTCACCCAGTCCGCTTCCTCCCCTGCACCCAGTAGTGATGTCCCTGCTCCTGCCCCTTGCCTAAACCTGCCACATTCCAAGAACAAATGTTCCCTGTCCTTAATCATTCACCCAATCAAGCTCAGTCCATCCAGAAAGCAGAAGGAAGAAAACAGAGACAGCATCCCTTGGAAAAACAGAGCCCACAGAATGAAAGGAGCAGTCAAAGTACCTTCATCCCTAGAATTAGCCAGAAAGTTTCTGAATGCCTGACTCTTGCGTTTCAGAACCAGATCGTATCAGAATATGGAAAGATTATCACACTAGGTCTTACCATCTCTCAATTGTCCCTGGATTGTAGAGGAAGTATGCGTGTATGAAAGCCAGGCCCGCTTCCTCAGTGTCAGGGAATTGTTGGCTCCCTCTAGTGTCACTGAACCATTCAGGGAGAGTGAATTTCCTCTTAATGCAGTTTCCGTCAAGAGGATGAATTCCCCGCAAAAAAGAAAAAAAAAAGAAAAAGAAAAAAAGTGTTTCATTATCTAACTAAACAAAAAGCAGACGTCATTTGTTTGCAGGAGACACACATAAGGGAAAAAGACATTAGACTACTTAGAAATGAAAAATTGGGTGATGAATATACATCCTCGGCCCAAAAAAAGAAAAGGGGTATAGTATTCTATATTAACCAAAAATTTAGTGCAAAAGTTATGTTTAAGGACAATGAGGGCAGATATATTGGCATGGAAATCAAAATAATGGGAGTAACCTACCTATTGGTCGGGATATATGGCCCCCTGGAAAGAAAGGAGGTATTTTATGAGAACATAAACGACAAAATTAGCGAATTCAGTTATGAAAAATTATTAATGCTAGGTGACTGGAACGGGGTGATCAACCCTGAAATAGATAGGAAATCAAAAAAACAAATGAAAAAATCACAGGGTAAGCTCCCTAAATCTTTTGGCAAAATGATGGAGACACAATACCTGGTGGACGTGTGGAGACTAAAATATAAAAATGCCAAAGAATACACATATTATTCAGAAAGACATAAGTCAGTATCAAGACTAGATATGTTTCTGGCTTCACACAGTCTATGTAAGGAAATCATTGATATGGAAATTGCGCCAAGAACTATATCTGATCATAATCTTGTATCGCTAACCCTGAAGGGAAGACCCAAAGAACGCTCCTGGAAACTAAATGACATACTACTACAAAAAGAAGACATTATTAAAAAAGGTAAAGAGACTCTAAAATGGTACTTTGAGGAAAATTTGAAAGAAAATATGAACATTGTAACGGTCTGGGAAGCATCCAAAGCCGTGATGCGAGGGTTCTTTATACAACAGAGTAGCATCCTGTACAAACTAAAGAAAGACAAAATGGAAAAACTTTATAAAACTTTAGTAGAAAAAGAGAAAGAACTACATAACGACTTATATAAAGAAGAAACACTAAAAGAAATAAGACTACTCAAAAAACAGATAGAAATAGAGGAAACAAAAGAAATACAAAACAAAATAAGAGCCTTTAAACAAAAGTATTATGAGCAAGCAAATAGACCGGGTAGATGGTTGGCGTATAAAATAAAAAGAAACAAGGAAAGGAATGTCATTACTGAGATTAGAATAGGAACATCAACCACCTCAAACCAAAATACAATCAAAAAAGCTTTCCAGAAATTTTTCTCGAATCTATATAGTAAGAAACAAATATCAGTGAATAAGTTAAATTGTTTTTTAGACAAAGCTAACTTACCAACTCTATCGGAACATCAAAGAGAATACTTAAATAAATCGGTTTCCATTGCTGAAATAATTGAAGTCATTAAGAGGAGTAAAAAAGGGAAAGCACCAGGCCCGGATGGGTTTGGTTATAACTATTATAAAGTTTTTGAAGATCAGCTACTGCTTCCCTTTAAAACATTAATAGATGCTATTAGGTCCGACAACTATCCTGAAACTTGGAGGCAAGCTAATATCACACTTATACCAAAAGACAAGAAAGATCCCACCGAAATTAAAAATTATAGACCAATCTCACTCCTCAACACAGATTACAAACTTTTTGCGATGATCATTGCAGAAAGATTAAAAAAGGTACTAAACGAATGGATACACAAGGATCAGACAGGTTTTCTTCCCAACAGACATCTATATGATAATATACGAAATATAGTAAATATTTTAGAATACTTTGAGCGAAACAACGAGAAAAAGCTTGTGTTGATATTTGTAGATCTTGAAAAGGCCTTTGATAACCTAAGCTGGGAGATGATCTATAATACACTGGAGAAAATAGAAGCAGGAACTAAAATCATTAATTGGATCAAAGTAATCTATAAAGAACAGAAGGCCAAAGTTATTGTAAATTCAGAAAAAACAGAGGCAATCAGGATTACAAAAGGCACTAGGCAGGGGTGTCCGCTTTCCCCACTTCTATTTATACTAGCACTCGAATTTCTCAACAATAGAATAAGACAAGATAAAAGCATTAAAGGTGTAAAAATAAAACAATCAGAATTCAAAACAAAACAATTTGCGGACGATATCGTATACTCACTTGAAAACCCTGAAATGAGCCTAACACCGTTATTGAAAGTACTGGCAGAGTTTGAAACAGCCTCTGGACTTAAAATCAATAAAGAAAAAACAATGATAATAACGAAAAATATGAAAAAAGAGGAACAACAAGTTATAGAAAAAATATCTGGTTTGAGAATAGTCAAAAGAGTACAGTATTTAGGAATTAATATGACTAATAAAAATACAGATCTCTTTCACAACAATTACGAAATTACCTGGCAAGAAATCTGTAAAGAAATGTCAGTATGGAACAAACTGAAATTATCAA
This sequence comes from Urosaurus nigricauda, assembly GCA_034509955.1. Classification (NCBI taxonomy): domain Eukaryota; kingdom Metazoa; phylum Chordata; class Lepidosauria; order Squamata; family Phrynosomatidae; genus Urosaurus; species Urosaurus nigricauda. The sequence goes on from JAOEGL010000003.1 coordinate 67,042,750, forward strand.
TTCTAGGTAGGATCGCAATGATCCAAATGATTGTACTACCAAAACTCCTCTTTCTATTCCAAAGTATCCCTATCTTACAGAACGAAAAACCAATAATGAAGTGGCATAAAGAACTACTAAAATTTGTGTGGAACAACAAAAAAGCTAGAATAAAAGCTAAAATGTTATGTGATGATAAAGGGAGAGGAGGATTGGGTTTGCCAAATCTGAATTTATACTATTCAGCATGCTGCTTAACATGGGTCAGAGACTGGGTTACCTTATTGGATAAAGATTTGTTAAATCTAGAAGGAGATAATATGTGGTACGGCTGGCATAGCTACTTGCTTTATGGAAAAGATAAGTTAAACAAAGATTGTATGACGCATATAATAAGGAAAGCTCTGTTCAGAGTATGGTGTAAGTATAAAATAAGGCTGTGCCCCAAAATCCCACTATGGTGTTCTCCTCATGAAGCATGGTTTAGCAGGGAGGGAATCCAAAAGAATATATGGTTAAAGTATTCGGAATTGGTATATATAACACAGGACAAAACAGAATTTAAAACACAAGAAGAAATCAAAAATAGTGGATTGGATTGCCACTGGTATCTGTATAGGCAACTTAGGGAACGATATAAAATGGACAAGAAAACGGTGGGGTTTCAAGTGAATAAATCAGAGTGGGATGAGATTGTGGAGAAAGATAAGAAGAAAATGATTTAAAGATGTTATAAGCTGTTACTGAAGTGGGACACTGAGGAGGAAATTGTTAAAGAAAGTATGGTGAAGTGGGCGCAAAACGTAGGTCATAACATAGAGCTGCAAAAGTGGGAGGAACTGTGGGGAAAAAGAATTAAGTATTTAGTATGTCAAGATTTAAGAGAAAATGTCTACAAAATGATCTACAGATGGCATTTGTCACCCTATAAAATATCTTTAATGTCTAAAAGAGCCAGTCCAAATTGTTGGAAATGCAAATCGGAAGTGGGCACATTTTACCACATATGGTGGCAATGCCCCAAAGCTAAAAAATTTTGGCAGGGAATTTATAAGATTTTAAAAAATGACATGGGTTTAAATATATCTTTTACACCGGAAACGTTTCTACTCGGTCTGTCAGATAACTCAGGTGACAAAAAATATGATAAACTGATATTTATGTTGATAATTTGTGCAAGAATCACATACACTAGAAAATGGAAAATGGCAGATACTCCTAATATGGAAGAATGGCTGTTAAAATCACTGGAAGTAGCAGAAATGGAGGTGTCGACCTGCTGGAAAAGAGAAAACACGGAAGAAAAAGCGAAAGAAGAATGGGCACCATTTTACTCCTATATATATACAAAATGGAAAAATGTTTTAGTTTAATTTCTATTGCAATCTTTGCATAAGGACACTATAAAATTGTGAAGCGAGAATTATTTAAGTATACTATATAATAGAAGAACTAAAGGTCTGCTAAAACATAATTTAACATAGCTATAGCTATAAGCCGCAGGAAGTGGCGAGATATGACTTAATTTTATCTTTTCTTTTTTTCTTTCTATATGATTTTGAGACAGAGAAATGCAGTATGAGGGCAGTAAGTGACAAAACAATGGAAAACAACAGTCGAACAGATTAACCAGATAGCGAAGGAAGTCAATGTATATGTATGTTTTTTAGTTTACTTTTGTAAAGTATAGGTTTTTATGTATGTCTTTTCGTATGCACATGTCCACAATATGCACTAATTTGTATTGTAATGTGTCTTTGGAACAATCCCTGCTTTTGTTTTTCCCTCCCTGCCCCTCAATGTTGTTTGATGTCATTTGGAAAAATTAATAAAAACTATATATATAAAAAAAAGAGGAAATTCATTCTCCCTGAATGATTCAGTGACTCTAGAGGGAGCCGACAATTCCCTGACACTGAGAAAACGTGGCTGACTTTCATACATGTGCACTTCCTCAACAATCCAAGCATGATTGAGAGACAGTAAGCCCTAGTGTGATAATCTTTTAGGTCTCAAGATCCAGAACCAGGCTTTCAGAGAGTTTTCTAGCAGTGGCAGCAGGGGTACTTTGGCTGTGATTTCTTCCATCATCATCACTGCAAATTCTGCTGCTTCCATTGTTATCACCACCATCACTGCCACCACCATCACCTCCTCCTCCTTCTTTTTTCTGTATGGAAAGGGACCAGCTTGGCTCAGTGAGTGAGAAGGGACAAGGATCAAGCTACAGCTGCAGCTCTTCTCCTTCTGAATCGGGGTCAGGGGTCCCTTTGGAAATCAATGGTGGGGATAGTGCTTCATCTCAGCAAGACCGTTACAGCTGCCCCTGGTTTTATTGCAATTATATTGAACTCTGGAGTGTATCTATACTACACAGTGATGGCAGCTTGATACCTTTGTTGGTATGCTCCTTTAATTGTGATGGCATCCTGTGGAATTCTGGTATTTGTGGTTTATTGAGGTAATTAGAAGTGAAAAACATAGCCATCTTGGTCTGTATCAGCATATAAAGGAATTTTATAGACCTTTGAGACAAACTGGGAGAAAAATGTTTATAACATAAGCTTTCATAGACAGAGGAAGGAGACTGGGGATAAATACACACTACAGAAATAAAGCAGTTTGACATCATTTTAACCACCATGACTCTATCTTACAAAATCTGGGACTTGTTGTTTGGTGAGGGGTATTCAGCCTGGTCAGTCAGAGAGCTCTGGTGCTTCACCAGTTACATACCCCAGGATTTTGTAGGATAGAGTTATAGCAGTTAAAGTTGTGTCGAACTGCTTTAATAATGCAACAGGGATACACCCTGAGTCTATGAAAGCTATGCTACAAATGTCTGTCTCAAGGTTAAAATTATTTCCTAGAACATTCTAGTGACAGGCTACTGAGAATTTTACATACTTTACCACCAAACTACAAATCCTAGGATTCCATGGAATAGAGCTGTTACAGGTAAATATCAATGTAAAGTACATATATTCATGATCAACTGAAAGGAAACAGAGGCTGAGTAGATTGTGACTCTATGCTGTCCCTGCCCAAAAATTCAAGCCCCAGTGCACAGGGATTAGGCACTGGTGGAATATATTTGTTGGAATAGTTATCATTCCTTCAAGTCTATGGAGAGTGAGTCAGGCAGTATCAGAATCATAAGTAAAAGATGCCAGGAAAAATTGTGTGTAGAGGCAGAGTGTAAAATCAATCACCTCTCCCTTGCCAATATGCTACGGACAGCAGTGCTTATCTCACTCTCAAGAGCTGCAATCTAGTCATTTTTCAAAGCAATTTTTTTATCATTATATTGCATTAGTATTCTATTTTTCAAATGCCTGTTTAGGAAACTGCAGAAACTGTTATGTATTCCGCAGTAGCCCATAGATGGCTTTAGAATCATAGAATCATAGAATCATAGAATCATAGAGTTGGAAGAGACCACAAGGGCCATCCAGTCCAACCCCCTGCCATGCAGGAACTCCAAGTCAAAGCATCCCTGACAGATGGCCATCCAGCCTCTGCTTAAAGACCCCTAAGGAAGGAGACTCCACTACACTCCGAGGGAGTGTGTTCCACTGTCGAACAGCCCTTACTGTCAGGAAGTTCCTCCTAATGTTGAGGTGGAATCTCTTTTCCTGCAGTTTGCATCCATTGTTCCGCGTTCTAGTCTCTGCAGCAGCAGAAAACAAGCTTGCTCCCTCCTCAATATGACATCCCTTCAAATATTTAAACAGGGCTATCATATCACCTCTTAACCTTGTCATCTGCAAATTTGATAAGTATGCCCCCAATTCTGTCATCCAAATCGTTAATAAAGATGTTGAATAGCACTGGGCCCAGGACAGAACCCTGTGGGACCCCACTGGTCACTTCTCTCCAGGATGAAAAGGAGCCATTGTTGAGCACCCTTTGAGTTCGGCCAGTCAACCAATTACAAATCCATGTAACAGTTAACTTGTCTATCCCACATTTTGCAAGCTTGTTTGCAAGAATGTCGTGGGGAACCTTGTCAAAGGCCTTACTGAAATCGAGGTATACTATATCCACAGCATTCCCTTCATCTACCAAGCTGGTAATTTTATCAAAAAAAGAGATCAGGTTCGTTTGGCATGACTTCTTTTTCTGAAACCCATGTTGGCTTTTTGTGATTATGGCATTGGCTTCTAAATGTTCACAGACTCTCTGCTTAATGATCTGCTCTAGAATCTTTCCTGGAATTGATGTCAGACTAACTGGACGATAATTGTTGGGATCCTCTTTTTTTCCCTTTTTGAAGATGGGGACAACGTTTGCCCTCCTCCAGTCTGCTGGGACTTCTCCTGTTCTCCAGGAGTTCTCAAAGATTATTGCCAATGGCTCCGATATCACCTTTGCCAGTTCTTTTAATACCCTTGGATGTAGTTCATCTGGTCCTGGAGATTTATATTCATTTAGGTTAACCAGGTATTCCTGTACTACCTCTTTACTTATTCTGTGCTGAATTTCCTCTATTCTGTCTCCTGTTCCATTATCCTTAGGTTGAGCACCCTTTGCCTTTTCTGAGAAGACTGAAGCAAAGAAGGTGTTGAGTAATTCTGCCTTTTCTCTGTCCCCTGTTAGCATTTTGCCATCTTCTGCACGCAGTGGCCCCACTGTTTCCTTCTTCTTCCTTTTGCTGCGGACATATCCAAAAAAGCCCTTTTTATTGTTCTTAACCTCTCTAGCAAGCCTGAGTTCATTCTGCGCTTTAGCTTTTCTGACTTTACCCCTACATGTGCTGGCTATTTGTTTGAATTCCTCTTTCGTGATTTCTCCATTTTTCCATTTCTTATACATGTTCCGTTTAAAACTTAGCTCATTTGAAAGTTCCTTAGTCATCCATCCTGGCTTCTTGAGACATCTTCCATTTTTCTTCCTCATTGGAACTGTTTGAAATTGTGCCTTCAATATCTCCCTTTTGAGAAACTCCCATCCGTCTTGAACTCCCTTTTCTTTTAGTATTCCTGACCATGGGATCACTCCCAGTATTTCTCTAAGTTTATTGAAATTAGCTCTCCTAAAGTCTAGAGTGCGTGTCTGACTATGCCTAGCTTCTCCCTTCCACTGTATTACAAACTCCAGGAGAACATGGTCACTTCCACCTAAGGATCCAACCACTTGCACCCCATCAACTAGGTCTTCCCTGTTGGTTAAGATCAGATCTAAAATGGCTGATCCCCTTGTTGCCTCTTCCACCTTTTGGACAATGAAATTGTCTTCCAGGCAAGTGAGGAATTTGCTAGACTTTGAGGATTTGGCTGAGTTTGACTTCCAGCAAATATCAGGATAGTTGAAGTCACCCATCACTACTACATCTCTCTTTTCTGAGTATGTGATTATCTGTTCTAGAAAGGCATCATCCAATTCCTCTGCCTGAGTCGGGGGTCTGTAGTAGACTCCCACAGTAACATCCCTGTTATTTCCCTCTCCTTTAATTTTTATCCAGATGCTCTCCACCTGGCTTCCAGTATTGACTTCCTGCATCTCTTCACTGGTGTAAATATCCCTGACATATAATGCTATTCCTCCTCCTTTCCTGCTTGGCCTGTTTCTCTTAAAAAGGTTATACCCCTCTATTTCTACATTCCAATCATGAGACTCATCCCACCAGGTTTCAGTGATGCCTATTATATCATATTTCCCTTGTTGTGCTAGGAGTTCAAGTTCTTCCTGCTTATTTCCCATACTCTGTGCATTAGTGTAGAGACATTTAAGACCATGTGTCCTCTTTACTTGCTGCTTTTGCACATTTTTTTGCCTCCTACTGTTGGGTCCTTGCACTGTTTGCCTTGTTCCCTCTATGCCACTTGGACTATTCTCTCCATCCCTTTTGCCTTCCAGTATAATGTCTCCCTCCCCCACATAACTCAGTTTAAAGCCCTCCTGATCAGATTCTTCAGACTGTTGGCAAAAACGTTTTTGCCAACTGGCGTGAGATGCAGTCCATCCCTTGCCAGAAGTCCCTCCTCATGGAACCGCAGCCCATGATCCAAGAATCCAAACTGTTCTTGGCGGCACCATCTACGGAGCCAGTTATTCACCTCTGCTATTTTCCTCTCCCTTCCTGGACCATGCCCTTCTACGGGCATCTCCTTTAATAAGAACTAAATATTGGCTGGGATGTTAGGATTATTTACCAATTACCTTTTCCAGAAATGGCATGTGATTATTAATTTCTACAGAGAGAAAAAGAACATGGGGTGGAGAAGAGAATCTGTCGGGTTTCAATGAACTGGAAACACTGCCAGCCTCGCATTTAATATCCCCCACATCCTTATGCTGAGGGTTGAATTCAAGCAAATATTTTATTTAAATATCTTATAAACAGTCTTTCTCTTTGTTTATTTTCACAGTCCTCCTGCCATGGACCACAATAACAAAGAAATACAAAATATATTAGCCTATGTACAAGTAATACCACAAAGCTGCTCAAAAAGAACAGGGAGAGTGCTGACAGATAATGCATACCAAAATGTAAGTTTTATGACAAGCAATAAAAATGTGACATGAAGAGCCACTTTGCATAGGCTGGTACCTTCAAAAGACTACACACAGTGCCTTTGCCATAAGCCCCAGTCAGGTAGCCATTTATTTTGTTAAACTGAGCATGCAAATTACAGGCAGGAGAAATGTGACAGCAAATCCCACCTCCTCCACTACAGACATGCATTATAACATTGTAACATAAAGCTGTACACCAGAAGACATCATCCAAATTTTCACTGTGTCTGGGGGACTATAGTAGACTCCCACAATAAGGTCATTGTTGTTTTTCTTCCCTTTAATTTTTACCCAAAGACTCTCAACCTATTTTCCATGCTCTAAGTCAGGAATCTCCTCACACATCCTTTGCATATAGTGCACTACCCCTCCTTTCCTTTTTTTTATCTCTTTGGAATAGGTTATATCCTTCCATTACTATGTTCCAGTCATGAAACCCATCCCATCAGGTGTCAGTGATACCCATTTAATAATATTTAAATTGTTCTGAATATTTTTTTTGTTATTTTGAATTATTTTGTTAAAACCTCAAGTCAATTTTATTTCCCATGTTCTGTGAATTAGTGTAGAAACATCTAAGACCATTGATCATTCTCTGTTACTGATTCCTTGTTGTTGTTGCTTCTGCTGCTGTTTTGTCCACTGTTGGACTCTTGAACTATTGGCCCAATTATCTCTATATCATTGAGGCTATTGTCCTCAGTACATAGTTTTGCCTGCCCTACTGTCTTCCTTGCCCATGTAATTCACTCTAAAACTCTCCTGCTCAGATTTGCAAGACTCCTAGCAAATGCATTCTTTCCAGTGGCTGTGAAGTGCAACCTGTATCTTACTAGAAGTCTTTCATGAAAGTTCAGACCATGATCCAAGCAACCAAATCATTCGTGATGACACCATCTGCAGAGTCAGTTGTTCACTTCCAGTATTCTTCTCCCTCTTCCTGAAGGCCCACGACCTTCAACTGGAAGGTGTAATAAAATAACAACCTGTGCTGAAAGGGCCTTTAGCTTCCTCATAAAGGGCCTTTAGCTTCCTCATAGTTCCCTGCAATACATTGAAAGCTATCTCTTGCTATATCATTTGTTCCAACATGGATCAGAAGGAAGGTATAATGGTCAGTGGGTTTGATTAATCTTGTCAGGCTCTCTGGGTGCATCTTCATTGTAAATGTAATGCAATTTGATCCCACTTTAAGTTCTATATTTCCATTCTATGGTATTCTAGGATTTGTAGTTTTATAAGGTCTTTAGCCTTTTCTGCCAAAGAGTGCTAATGCCTCACAAAATTACAAACCCCAGATTCTGTAGTATGGAGCCATGGTGGTTAAAGTTGTGTCAAACTGCATTATTTCTACAGTATAGATGCACCCCATGTTACATTATAAATCTTCACCCCTGGGAGACAGCAGACATCACAAGTCATCTTGTCATGCCTATACACTATTGCTTCTGATATGTCTTCTTCCTCTGAAAATAGATAGTAGCTCTTCCGTCCACAGAACCCTCCAAGGTTGCCTTCATGACTTCAGAGGCATAAGGTTCTTGCCTTTGTTCCTGTGCCTCATAATTGCTGACTAAATGGAGAGCTTGGAATCAGTTGTGTCGTTCCAAGGTTGAAACGTGGTTCTTGATATCTTCTTCCTGTGTTTATCTGTTTGTTTATTTAATATCCCAGTTTTCTTCCAGGAGAGCAGTTGTTCTATTAGCTCTAAATGGAAATTCAGGGTCTTGACAAGGCACTGGCATTTTCTACCTCAAGACCAGGGGGCCATTTGGATTACAGAATTATAGCACTGTTATTCCACTTTAACTGTCATGGTTCCATCGCATGTAATCATGGGATTGGCAAATTAGGGAGAGGCATTTAGAATTTCTCAGCCAGAATGTGCCAGTGTCTCACCAAACTACAGACTCTGAGATTCCATAGGATGGAACCATAACAGTTAAATGGAAATACCATCAGTATAACTGGGTGATGTGAACGAACCCCAGGGCAAATGAAATCCTTCCTAGATGTGGTGTATATGCCCTTCTTATCAGTGGCCATGTCATCCACAGATTTAACCATCCACAGTCAGCAAGTCTCTTTTTTGCTTAATGGTGGTGCATATCTGGGAAAGCAGCCAGTGGCTGATAACAAGTTTTCAAAAGAATGTATTTGCAAAGCAAACAAAAGAACACCACACATCGTTTGTGGAATTGAGGTAAGTCTTGGATGGCAGATTTACAAAGCAAAAGGCAGAGTTCCAAAAGCAAGGTCAGTCCAGGTTCAAGCCAAAGGGTCAGTCCAGGTTCAGGCCAAAGGGCCAAACAAAAAGCATAGTCGAGCAGCGCAAGAAGGTCAAGAGTTCCAGCAAAACAGAATGGTGAGTCCAAAATTCAAAGATCCAAGCCAAGAAGCCAAGAAGATAGTTCAAGAACAAGATGCTTTTGCTAGGGAACTCTGACAAAGGCTCTGGCATCCTTCCCAGGTTTTTATCACCAGCTCTCAAGGGTATAGCTGATCCTTAATTGCTTGGCATTTCATACAAAGCCTCTGATACTGCTGGAGGCCCGCCCTTTCAGATCTCCTCTGGCTGTAGGTAAGTATATTGGTTTCCTTGTCCTTCTCCTTGACACCAAGAAGGCTCTGCTGCCTAGAGGTTTAGCTCCTATTTTCTAGAGCCACAGTCTTTGCTGGTACTGTCAGGGCAGGGGTAGGACCAAGCTCAGGCTCAAACTCAGGGTTCGAGCCCTCTGTTGAGTCCTCAGCCAGACTGGGCATGACAGTGCATATATGCAGCTGCTCTAGTGGGCATGCATGCATTGCGACACTATTAATTTTAATGGGACTTGAGCATGCACAGATTTGGGTGTCGAGGGGGGGGGGTCCAGAATGGATCCTCTGCAGATATAGAGGTCTGACTGTACTTTAATAGCACAAGCCTTCTAGAAGCAACAAGGTGATGCTCACTTGTTCATGGGGGAGTGTAGTCCTCTTCTTCCTCCCCTCCCACCTCAAGACTAAAGGGCTGGACAGATGGGCAGAAAGGGGCAGCGAGATGCTGCCTCTTTCTGCCCCAGATGGAGGCCACAGCAATCAAATGCCGTGGCCGCTGGGAGGCCTAAAAAGAACCCACTCCTGGCAGGTTCTATTTTGGGGCGCCATTAGCATGCTTATGCACCATGATGATGTCCGTGTGGTGTGGCACTGTTTGGGCACTGTGCCATGCAGACATTATTGTGGCATGCCCCATCTGTACAGAGGCACACCAAGATGTAAACACTCAGCCCTCATGCACCCCTAGTTTGGGCCCAGATTTCTGTTGAGCCCCTAAGGCAGGAAGAAAAGTCTTGTTGTCAGAGAGAGAGATTCTTATCAACACCTTATATTGCACTAGCAGTTAGCATGCCCAACGTACCCTGTGTTACATTTGGAGGTTCCATATTTTCATATTTTTGTATCTGGAGCCAGACATGTACTGGAGAAGTCACAATGACCTTTGGAACACCAGGAGGATTTCCCATGGCAAGGACGTGTAGACCTGAAGAAATATAAAGGATCCAGGTAATACCAAGACAAAGGAGTTTAGCACACAGCAAAATAAAGCGACTTACCTCTCCCAATTTGAAGCCAAATTCAGGCTGACCGCTCATTTTATTGCATGGCTTTTGCCCCCAAAACCACAATCTGGGTACAGCCTGCCTCCAATATTGGTCCCTGAACTCACTTTGGCAGCCATTTTTCAAAGTTGGGAGCTTTCTGACTTTGATAAATGCCCACTGAAAGCAAGTTCAGGAACCAGTATTGGAGCCAGGCTGTACCTGGAGTGCAGTTTGGGGGCAAAAGCCATGAGATGAGTCGCTTTATTTTGCTGTGTGCTAAGCTCCAAAGGCTAAGTGGATTTGCTGATCACGTCATCCTCCCCCCCCCCCCCCACCCACCCATCTGACTCTTCCATGCCCTCTCGCACTAGAAACAAAGGCAAAAGTGAATAGACTTCCTACCTACCCACTGCTGTGTTCCAGCCAACTTCCCTTTCCATTTATTTTGGGGTTGTCCTAACTCTAATTGGTCTTTTTATCACTCTGAAGTTAAAGCCATCAGTCATTCCAGGATCCCATTGTCGATTCCCTGGGAAGACCATCAGGTGTTTGTTACATCCAAGATATCACCTAGCACTCCTTGAGGCTAGGATCTCAGGTATAAATATCCACTCACTATGTCACCCTCAGACTCTGACTCCAACTGAACCACATCCCTCTTTCCATTGTCTTCTCTCCAGGATACACCCATCTACACCCCCAAAACTTTACTATCCAATTTCCATACTTCTATTTTGGTTCGCTCTGGATGGTGTGTCTGTTTGAATTACTATTGTGTGTTTGGTTGCACTCTGGCATATTTATAATAAAAATTTTCTTATTCACCCAACCACGGAGTTCTCCTCAGCTGGTACTATTATAAAGAGGTAGACATTGCTGTTACCCAACGTCTCACAAGCCTTCTTGAGCTAAACAATTCCACCAACATTTAAGGAGAAGCCAATACAGTTTGTGAGGACCCCTAGTTCTTCCACCTTCTTTTGGGTAACATATGTCTAAAACGCACTGCAGAAATAATCCAGTTTGAGACCACTTTAATGGCCTGGCTCAGTGCTAGGGAATCCTGGGGAAAGTAGTTTATTGTGGCATCAGAGCTCCCTGACAGAAAAGGACTAAATGTTTCACAAAACTACAGTTCCCAGAATTCCCTAGCACTGAGCCAGGGCAGTTAAAGTGATCTCAAACTGGATTCTTTTTGCCTTTTGTTTTGGACTATTGTTATATATCCATTTACAGCTATACTTAAGGCCTTTTTACCAAGGAACTTGAGCAGAGTACAATGAAACTTTGAAATACAGGCTTTAGAATGTACCCTGCAACATCTCATAGGACTCTTTCATACAAGGCTAAATTGGAAGTATAATTTAAGGTCAATTCGAATGCAATCATGGGTTTTATGTTATTGCAAATTAACTCTTCACATGCAAATTCGGGCAGGAGGGGGTTAATTTCGGGTAATGGGAAGTAATTCCGAACGGAGCAGGGGTTCATGTAAATTCGCTAAACAAGCGAATTTACATGAATCCGCATTGGCTCCATTCGGAGTTGGGAGAAATTCCTCCCCGTTTGAAAGAGTCCATAGAGGAAAACTAGGACACATGTGGCCAAGCAACAGCAGAGTTTAGTCAACATGCCATCGCTAGAGGGCATGTTAAAGCAAATAATACATATATGTGTGGTCATAAAAGATGTGTATGATGGATGAGAAGCCCAGTTTCTAAACACTCCTGGCCAATTTGCTAAAAACCCAACTCACTATACAAACCCAGGCATTTCAAATGAAGTTCTGAATTAAACCATGAATGTTGTGAAACTCTTTTTGTTCATAGCTTAGTACCAAGAGTATACAGCAGGGCTGAACATGAGGACAATTATTACTTCTTAGGGGCACAACTCTATTGAAATCAGTTCTCATGGATATTTCCCTTTTCTGTTCTGCTGTGAGTAAGACCATCTACATAGAAGCAGCAGCAGACAGCAATGCCTGTAGCAACTGATATGCACCGTGATGCATGTAACAACACTGGGCACTTTGATGACCTGCTGCTTGATTAAGTAGCACAAATGTCCAAAACAGTATCTTTCACTCTTATAGAGCAAAGCAAGAACTGAAAAGAGCAAATTCCCAGATTTTTTTATTGCTGCTTCAAATATGTATATGTCTACAACACATGTGTTATATAGATTTGAAAAAATGTATGTATAGTCCAATACAAAGCAGACATAATGTGCATTTCAGCATGGTACTGAATATGCCTTCCCTGTAGGGACAGATGCCTTGCTATACAATAGAAAAGCCTCTGAAAAACCTCAAATCCTTTGATAGGCTGATGTTGTTTGAACAGCTAAAGTGGATTAGGATTCCACTGAGTAGGTGTGTACTTTGGCATTTCACAGGGCTTTTAAGAGGATTTTTTAAAAAAAAATCCAGGAAACAACTGCTGTCAAGAAAATTTCAAACAGACTTTCTGCATAGATGAAATTAATACACATAACGTTCCACCCCAACTCCTTGCAAGAGAGAAGAGCAATTGTGCATCAATTCAGGATGCTTTTAAGTCCTAAAAGGACAAAGAGAGTGAACATACTTCCCTCAGCTTCAGTATTGCAATATCACAAAACACAGTGTTATGCCAGAATCCCAGGTAATTACACCAGCACAAATGTTTAGAATTGGGCTGCTAGGAATTTGCCAAACCCATGCTCACACAAACAATAATTTCATCTTCATAGTCTGATAACACATTAATCCTACTCATTTCTCAGAGTGGAGGGAAGGAGAGGAGAAGTGGAATGCACAGCTACTCATCAGAGCATAAGCCAGTGACTGATTTTTCCTCATAGTTTTTTTAAAAAAGAAATTTACAAAATCTTCACCTATAAGACTTGCATCTGATCTGTTAAAAATATAGGCATCTCAGCGATGGAACCAGCATAAAAAGCCAGCTTCCAGCTGGCTTGGGGGCATGGTGTGCAGACAATGCACATTCCTAAGATTTCCAGAGTCCACCTTCAAGCTCCCCAGCCATTTACATGAGGTCCAGCTTCCAGGCACTTTGGCAACATGGTGTTTATACACTGCATACCATCAGAGCACCTTAAAGCTGGCTTCCCTCTGTTTGCTGCTACTTTTTCAGCCAGCAAAAAAGGTGGATTGGGGCCATGGCATGGGGTTGTGGTGGCCGCAGTGCGGCTTTTTCAGGGGCGACTTGAAGCTGCCCCTTTGGAGTGGTCTGTTTCACCCATGAATTCATCCACCAAAAACACCCACCATGAAATAAAGAAAAAAATCAGGAAAGATGGGGGGAAAGAACAACTACACCTGGAATTCACTGCCATAATTACAAATGCATAACCTAGAGCAGGGGTTCCCAGCCTGTACTCTGAGGAACCCTTAGGGCTCCATGTGCAGTTCCCAGGTGCTCTGCAGCTCCTCCAGGAAAATGAAAGAAATAAAAATTGAATGAAATTAAAGAACAAGAATATATTCTCATATATGCTCCTAAACACCATTAACTTGGAAGACATAGGGTAGGCCTCTTACGGGCTCTGCCATAGAAATAAGGACTTTGTGAGTAAAAAAGGTTGGGAACCCCTGACCTAGAGGTACGCCTCCATAACTGATTCATATGCACAGTCTTTACACATTCATGATTGTGCCAGTCTTGCCACAATTGTAAAAGCACCCCTCCAAATCCTGCTTTAAGGGGCAGCTGCTACTGTGAGTAATGGAGAACTGTTCTCCTATCCATTGGGGTACAGCATACAGATGTGTTCACAGACATCCCTTCTATGAGCAAAACATCAATCTGGTGCGTCTTGATCTGTTGTTTGCAGCAGTGGCTGCCCAGTAAACAAAGATTGGAGGAGTTGGGGCAGAAGACACTACTTGGTTGTAGAATAATGGAATTTTCTTTTCTTTTCTTTTTTTTACTTGTGAAATGTGCATACTTTTTTTCTAAGTTCCACTAAACCTGGTTTATCTATTTATTTTAGAATGTCATTTTATTTATTCATGTGCAGAAGCTAAACTTTAAAAACTGACTGCTGTTGAATTGGTTTGGTTTAAAACAAAACAAAATAAAATAGAAGGAAGAGAGAAAATAAAATGGAAATACATGCTCAAGAGATTTTTAAGATGTCATGTCATGCTACTGCCATCTGGTGGCTATGTGGAGTGTATTCCTGTAAGTGCCTCTATTTCTTTCTTTAAATAAATGAGCACATTGAAGGCTCACTTTCCTCATTGTAAGCATGCAACAACAACTAATCAAGTCCTGGGCACATATGGGTTGACAGAGCTGACAACACATCTGTAGTACAGGAAATTGTGTCGCATTTGGAAACAGCCATTACTTATGCAATAATGCATCCTTTGAAAATATAAGGATTTCCCCCCCCCCCCCCTTTCACAGATCACATCTTCTCAGGAAACACTCATTCTGTCTGAAAGCAAATTCTTTTCCACGTCTTTGTTTCTGACAGGCAATCCAGACAGACAGCTACAGCAGGCTTGATTTACTGCATGCATATTTTCATTTAATATACATTCCTGCTCCAAATGGGAACATGAGTTTGCAGCAATGGAATTAGACTACAGTCCCATGCACACTTGAATAAGAGCACACATGAACTCATACAGCTGATTATACATGCATCAGTTTGGACTCTTGGGGGGCAGGGGTATGTGCAGTTTAGATGAATAGTATATGCCCTTTCTGTAAATGCATCCTCTTTTCTTTTCTTTTTTCAAAATGCCATCATTCTAAGGAGTTCATATACAAACATGCAAGAAAATCCCAGCCCCAGTTGGTGTTTCCTTTAGGTTTCTTCCCTCATCATTCCAATTCCTATGCATGATGAACCAATATATTTTAATACTTCATTGCATCTTAGCACATAGGCACTGTACTCTGTAACTATTATGTATCTCTCCAGTTCTTTGAAACATATTTTTTAATGGGGTTTTTGGGCTATGTCGCCATGTTCTAGAGGATTTCCTTTCTGATGTTTCACCAGCAACTGTGGCTGGCATCTTCAGAGAAGATTCTCTGAAGATGCCAGCCACAGTTGCTAGCAAAACATCAGAAAGGAACTCTTCTAGAAGATGCCAGCCACAGTTGCTGGTAAAACGTCAGAAAGGAACTCTTCTAGAACATGGCCATATAGCCCGAAAACCCCACAAAAAAACTGTGGACACCAGCCATGAAAGCCTTCAACTCCACATCCTTTGAAACAACTTGAGGATATCTGATCCAGATTTGTTTGTTTTTGTTTGTCACTTCCATACAGCCTTTGCTCCAGTCAAGAATGGTATATACAACTTTCTGATTCCTCACTTTGTCCTTGCAATAACCCCACAAGACAGATGTGTGAAAGGGACTGTCCCAATTTCACCCAATAAGTTGCTGTGTCCACACTGCAGAAATAATACAGGTTAACACCACTTTAGCTGCCATAGCTCAATGCTATGGAATTCTGGGAATTGCCATTTTTTGTGGTACCAGAGTGCTCTCACAGAAAAGGCTAAATGACTCACAAAACTACAGTTCACACAATTCCATAGCATTGAGCCATGACACTTAAAGTGGTGTCAAGCTAGATTATTTCTGCAGTGGAAAGCGGGATGCGGCTCTTCCAAGTCCCAACTCTCACTCACTATCGCTACAGCATACTGGCTCTGTACTTAGACATTGAAGTGGAGCATTCAATTCCCTGTACCTTATTAATTTGTCTTAAATATTTATATACTACTGCTCATTTACACAAAATCCTGTAATGGTTGACAGCCCAATAAAAGAATAAAATAACACCTTTACCCCCCAAAAAACCATACACATCCTCCCCACAAAATCAATGATTGTTCAAGATATAAGAAACTTCTGAACAGTTCAGGGACAGCTTTTTAAAAATCTGTTTTCAATAAATGTATAAAACATGCCAGCACTGTGGCATGGCATACTACCTTTTTATTATTATTAATTTTTTTAAAAATTTTATTAGACAAATATGTAACAGACAAAACAAAACAAACAGCAACAACAACAAAAAAGCATTAACATTAACAATGAATGTAGATAAAATTTTCTTAAGTATCAGTATGAAGGTTGATTATTTCTAAGAACCCAAAATTGCAATCATTCAAAGCATAAAGGACAAAAAACCAAAAAAACCAAAATAAAACATAACAGTAACAACAGCAACAACAGAACAAATCAAAAGAAAACAAACAAAACAATGACATCAAAAATCAAGAGCTACGACATAAATATGTCGCTTATCCTTACTTATACCTTATCTTTCTTATGTCGTTGTCTTCTCTGTCTAAACAACTATACTTCCACTTTACTTTGCTTCTTCCTAATTTCATTCTTTACTTGCTTCCTACCTTAAACCCTTGCTACTGTCTTTGCTTTCACTTTAATTAAACTTCTCCGCTCTTATATCCACTTTCTTCAACCTTACTTCGTTTAAACTAAAACCGACTAATTCCTACTTCTTTCTCCTTCACATACAAGTTAACAACAACAACATGAATCAAACACTACCCTTCACAAACTTACGAACTTACACAGATTTACAAAGGATCTTCCTTTCTTCTGAATGAGGCGATTATTATAATGTCTTTTGTAGTCCCCCTTTACCGCTTAACTAAAGCTATGAAGATTTTTTTTCAACGAAGTGTGTCACAAATATATTTAATTATCTTCTAAATAACTCTATATAAGTTGTATTTAACTAAGTATGATAAATTAGTATTACAAAACATTTACCAAGTGTCTTTGATAAAATTAAATGTATAATTTCAAATTCTAAACAACATTCATAGGTTTTTCCTTTTTGCTGGCAATTTTCTTTATGTCGCCGGAGTGTTGTATCGTCCATTTTCTTTTATTCTATGAATCCATGTTTATGTTGTAGAAACATAGTGACCTTTTCCCAGTCTTTTTTAAATTTCCGTCATTCAATAAACAAGATAGTCTGTCCATTTCCGCCATATCATAGACTTTTATTATCCAATCATCTATTTCAGGAACTGATTCTTCCTTCCATCTTCTAGCGAATGTCAATCTTGCTGCAGTAGTTAAGTGGAATATAATTCTACCATGGCATGGCATACTACCAATGGAAGATCATTCCACAGAATCGGTGCCACCACAAAGAACACTCTGTCTCTGTCACTACCAAAGAAAAATCCATGGCCCACAGCTTGGACGATGGAATTTCCCAAACCTGGGTGCATTTGCGGGGTTTCCCAAATTAATGTCTGAACATATTCATACTAATTCTTCCAAAAGGGGCCTCAGCTTCATGCAGTGTCTCTCTGACACATAATATCTTGCAGTTTCAGGGTTGCTATGTGACTTCATCCAGTAAAATAGATATTTTTGGTTTCCATGTGGGAGGAATTAACTTCTTTGGAGTCTACTAAAGAGTCTACCTTAGCCCTGCTAGTGATGATGGCTAGAAGGTAGTGGCTAGAATGAAAGGAATAACATGTGGAAGGAAATGCCATTCAAGTGAGCCTCTTTTTCTATTCCTCTCATCTTTGAAAGAAGAGGGGAAGAAGAAACTGTGACTCATAGTTACCTCTCAGAGCCTCCTCTTGCTAATGTCCTTCTCCAGGTGAAAATGCCAGTGCTCCTTTAGACAAGAAGACTAGCTGCTGTGTTTTCTCACAGTACAGCACTCCTCTCCTCATGGATGAAGGAAAAAATCCAGAAAGCTAATGAGGAGAGCCTGAATTATTTATTAATTGCTGGTATGTAGGTACTCTCTTTATAGATGATTAATAAATAAATCAGACAGACACATGCACACAAGCACTCTCAATACATGTCTTATTGTTCTTAACTGCCCCAAGTCAACCTCGACTCATGGTGACCCTGTGGATGAGAAATCTCCAAGTCCCCCATCCTCCACTTCTGTGCTTAGGTCCTGTAGATACAGGGCTTTGAACTAACTAATTGAATCTAGTCATATGGCATGCAGTATTCTGCTCTTTCTACTATCTTCTTCCTTTCCTAACATAATTATCTTTTCTAATGAGTCATGCTTTCTCATAATATTGTCAAAATATGGCAGCTTGAGTTTAATCATCTTGGCTTCCAGGGAGAGTTAAGGCTTGATCTGTTCCAGGATTTGTTGGTCTTTTGCACTGTCAACTCCATGGTATTCTCAGCACTCTTCTCCAGCACCACATCTCAAATGAGTTGATTTTCTTCTTATCCACTTTTTTCACTATTCAGCTCTCATATCCATACATGGTGATGGGGAACACAATAGATTGGATGATGCTAACTTTAGTGCTCTGTTGTATATCTTTTCACTTTAGGATCTTGTCCAGTTCTTTCATAGCTGCCCTTCCAATTCCTAGTCTTCTTATTTCTTGTCCGCAGTCTCTATTCTCATCAATATTTGATCCCAAGGTACAAGAATGTTTAACTATTTCCATTCTCTCATTGTCTAGATTGAATTTATGAACTCCTTCATGGTCATTATTTTTGTTTATTTTATGTTCAGCAGCAAGCATGCCTTTGCATTTTCTGTCTTAGTAAGTATAAAAGCAAAGATCTAAAATTCCACATAGGGGTAAACCCTGATGAAAGGGGAGGCAGGGATGAATGGGAGAAGAGCTGTGGTTATTTCTTTTACAAACAAACAAACTCCCTTAGTTACAATGGGACATATGTACTCTCTACTTTTGAGGACATTTCTCTCTTTCTTATCAAGCCACAACATCTGGCTATGTCCCATACCCTCCAATTCTTCTGATTTGGCAGAGACAGTTCCAATTATTCCTCTTCTGCTGCTGCTTTAAAGACCTCCCAATTTCTTTCTCCTTCTCTCACTTTCTCCCTTTGACCTCATCTTACTTGCATTGTTGCAAACTGCGTTCAAAGCCTAAAGGGAGTTTGCACTCATTTGAGATGAGACAGTACTTGTATAAAAGGAGAAGAGGAACAGGCTCTTGCCCTTCCATGCAAACTCAGGTAAAAGCAAAAACCTGTTGCAATACTCTCAGTTTGTCAGTTCTTTATTAAGAACTTTTATCATTGTGACCATACTCTGTTGTTGTTTGACCACATGTGAAATGTTGGAGGGAACATCATTCAAGTATTGCTAGGAGAGCAAAAGATGGGAGCCTGGTCTCATTTTTTGTGTCACCTAGTACAAACTTGCAACATGGGCCCCATCCCATACATTTAACAGAATTCCATCCCATACATAGAGCATATATGTATTAATACCATTTATCACTGCATCTACAGTATAGCTGTATTGTATGTATTTGAAACATACATTTATTCAGAAATATTCTGGGCCTCTTGTACTAGCTTACATTGTACCTGGAACAAACGTTCCTAATTATTATGGTACTTGTTCCTCCTTCAAATTGTGTGTAGGTAGTAGGGAAGAAGTTTGGGATGGTTCTTCTAGAGGAAGTGTGTCCAGAGGAGGGCAACCAATATATTGAAAGGTCTGGAAACCATGACCTATAAAAAGCAGCATAGGGAGCTAGGTATGTTGAGCCTCAGGGAAGAGAAGGTTAAGAAGTGACATGATAGCCATGTTTAAATATTTTAAGGGAAGTCATATTGGGGCAAACTTTTTTTCTTCTGCTATAGAGGATTATTATTATTACAATCACGAAGAATCCAGGTGGGTTACAATGAGAACAGAACACAGAGTAAAGGATTTGAGCTACAGGAAAAGAGATTCCACCAAACCATTATGAAGAACTTCCTGATGGTAAAAGTTAACTCAACAATGGAACAAACTTCCCCAGAGAGTGGCAGAATCTCTTCTTTTGGGGCTTTTTAAAAAAAGGCTGGATGGTCATCTGTTGGGAGTGCTTTCGTTGTATATACCTGCATGGCAGGCTGTTGTACTGGATGCCTCTGTAGTCTCTTCCAACTCTATGATTCTATGATTCTAGGGTACCACAAATCTCTCTCTCTTTCAGACTACAACTCCTGCATCATGTGTATGAGGCCTATGTGCTATTTGTTCTTATTAAATTAGTGGGGTTTAAGCTCTTTCCTATATTAGAATCATTTTGAGCATCTAAGGCAGCTTTTGCCACGCAAGTACCTCCACATATACTGGATAAGCACTTATCATGTATAACAAAAATTTAATAAAAGTTTGAAAAATTTAAAAAAAAAAACTCTAGAAGGGAAATTTTAATGGTTCCTCACAATGCTAAATATAGTTTTTTAGTATTCAATAATGTTAATAGAGTATTATATTATCTAACAGGAACAAAAGTTCCTTGCAGCATTTAACATAGTATAGTATCATCCAACAGTGCACATCCCTCCCTCAAAAAGACAATTTCCTTGATTTATTTATTTTTTAAAAAAGTGGCATCAGTTCAAAATGGCATAAACTGGATTTACTGTAGAAAGAATTATGTCCAGAGAAATTGAGCTAATGTAGAAACAATCTTATCAGGCTGCAAAAATGCATTGGGTTGCCCTATAGTGGCATTTCCATACACATTTAAGTGCACACAATCTAAATCAGACTCACTTCACATGCAAATTCGGGCAGGAGGGAAGCCAATTCGAATGCAATCATGGGTTTTACCTTATTGCGAATTAAAGCTTCGCATGCAAATTCGGCCAGGAGGGGGTTATTTTCGGGTAATGGGAAGTAATTCCGAACGGAGCAGGGGTTCATGTAAATTCGCTAAACAAGCGAATTTACATAAATCCACATTGGCTCCATTCGGAGTTGGGAGAAATTCCTCCCCGTTTGAAAGAGTCCTCAGAAAGCTAAATCAGAACTTTGGTCACCTACAAATTGCATTTCGGTGGAGTGATCCTATGCCAGTCAAAGTGAATCACTATGGAAGCTTTTCAATGTGACACTGTGGTTTGGCAACAGATCTTCATCTGCACAATTGATGTGAACAGTCTTGTGGAATTCTTAATGTTCTTTTTTAAAATATGATTAGAATTTTCATTCTAGTAGCAGACCTCAAGATTATAGTGCTAAGAAACTCTTACTTGACTGGGGGAGGAAAAATGACGAATGGAATATATTTTTCTCTTCTTCATCTCTACTTGCCTGTCAAAATCTTGGCAAGTTCTATAGGCTTCAAGACTCCTCTCTTCCCTGCAGATCTAACAAATCTGCAATACAGTACTTGTATAAAATAGTACTGATCCACTCCTAGAGCTAAGTTAAATCCTACAATTTTTAGAATATTATTGTCTGCATGCTTTGCAAATAAACTCACAATCTATGTACCTCTTGTCAATGGGATGGCAGCTCCCAAGATGTTCCTTACAGAATTTAACATAGTATAGTAACGAACTGCAGCAATAATTTGAATCATTGTCTATACAAGTGTCTCTTTACTCTAATTTCCAACAGTACCTTCCTGAAAAGCATTTACACCTAAATATCCAACCATGTCCAAATAGTTTAGACAAAAGAGTTCCAAAATTCTGGGATAAAAGCCATGCCACAAGGGTGAAAACACGAACCACATAATCTTATTGAACAGTCTCCCAGGTCTAAGGCTAGCCTAGAAAAGATTGTACTGCTGAGAGTCTTTATTGGCTGGAATGTTTTTATTCCAAGCACTAGAGTAACACACATGCCTTTGTCAAGTTTTCTCTTTAAAAACCAGAGAGCCAGTGCCAGTCCATGTAAACCAGGGGTGGGCAACTGTGAACTTTGAGATTTTTTTTGGACTACAGTTCTCATAATCCCCCACCACATCTGGAGGTCCTCCATTGATCCATTAAGCTTAGTAATATTTACAGCAGAGATAGTCAGCTGTAGCGCCCACAACTGACTATCCCTGGCGTAGATATTACTAAGCTAAATGGATCAATGGTTTGACTCAATCAAAAAAAGTTTTTTAAGACCCTAAGTAAAAGGATCCTGATGGAATCACTACCAAGTGACAGACACAGACACAAGCCAAGCTGGACATCTTCATTATTATTTATTTCTATCACACCTTCAGTGTACATGGCATTTTACATGAATGATTTACAAGTTGTTAATTTGACAGTTCCCTGTCCTCAGGCTTACGATCTAAAAGGATACAACACACAAGATAAAGGTGATAGCAGTGGGATTCATTCCATCAGATACCCCTCTGTTCTTCTATCTCTCCAAGGTCACAGCAGTTGGGATGGTAGGAGATTTCATCAGCAGCTGGTCCAAGGCATGATGGGTCTTTGCCTGGCTGTTGGTTTTTCTCCTCTCCCTCTAGGGAGGTCATAACAGTGGCAGCTGGAATGGAGGAAGGCCTTTCATCAGCTGCTGAACCTAGGAATGATGGAGCTAATCTGAAATAGAATATTTAAATGCTGGAAAAAAATTAGTCACTTCATAAAAGAGGAGGTGGGGGGTGGAAAAGACAGAAAGCTGTCAATTTAATTGTTGAAAAATGCTTTTGTGACTGAGGATAATTTTTGCCTCCATAGTTACAACACAAATGTGTATTAAGAAGTCAATATTTGTGATGAGTAAAAAAGGAACTTAGTTAAATGCCCTAGATATAAGGGAATTTTGGATATGAACATTTTCTGAAAAGACTTTTTCCTGAGATTAATCATACATTCATTTTATTTTAAAACAATGTAAAAGAAAGCTTTGTAAAGATGTCATGAAGACATATCTTATGTGTCTCTTAAATGTGTTGGAACTCAGTCAGAAAAGAAATACAATTTAAATCCAGTTTGAAGGCTTTTGATGGTAGAGTTTTAGAAGAAAAACCCCATGAATGCTAACTGGTTTATTGTGGCATAAACTTTTGTGGACTAGAACCTATTGTAGCAAATGCATAGTAGATTTAGTTTATGACCATACACCATAACACATCTGTTAGTCTTTAAGTTGTTGTTTCTTTTCTTCAGTGAAAGATTAACATAAATATTCCTCCAGAATTTTTCTCTTTATAGAAAAACACTATTTTTTTTTTTTTTTTTTACTTTCTACACTCTTTGGAAGGTGCTATTTAAGAAAAAAAAATAGTACGTAAACCACAGAAACTACATTTTCCTATAAATTAACTACCATTACAAAGAAAACTCTATCAAGACAAAAAGAGTTGCAGATATTTTTGCAAGTGACACAAAAAGTTCTTATTAACCCAATTTTGCACAATTTGCTATTTATATGAATTACTGAGATGGAGTTTTGATTCACAAAAATGAAGAATGTCTTTATCTGCTGCCGAAAAGATAGGCACAGAGTTGCAAATCTTGGGAGCAGCCTCTGAGAATGCCCTCTCTTGTTCCCACCAAACAAGCCTGAAAGGGTGATGGGACAGAGAGAAGGGTTTCTTCAGATGATCTCAATACCCTAGTGGGATCTTAAAGGGAGATACGGTCCTTCAAATAACCTGTACTCAAGCCATATAGGGTTTTATAGGTCAAAACCAGCACTTTGAATTGTGCACAGAAACAGATTGGCAGCCAATGGAGCTGTCACAACAAGGTAGTTGTATGTTCCCTGTAGCCATCTCCAGTTAACAACCTGGCTGCAATTCTTTGGGACAACTGAGGTTTCTAAACACTTTTCAAAGGCAACCCCACATAGAGCACATTACAGTAATCCAAGTGGGATGTAACCAAGGCATCTACCACTGTGGCCAGATCTGACTTCTCCAGCAACAGGCACAGTTGGTGTACTAGTTTTAGCTGTGCAAAAGCATTCCTGATCATTGCTGATACCTGGGCTTCCAGGCTCAGTGCTGAATCCAGGAGTACCCCCAGACTGCAAACCTGTTTTTTCAGGAGGAACATAACTCCATCCAACACAGGTTTTATCTGTATTCCTGAATCTGTATTTCAACTGAACAGAAACACCTCTGTCTTGTCTGGATTAAGCTTCAATTTGTTTGACCTCATCCAGTCTATTACAGTTACCAGACACCAGTTTAGGACATGAACATCTTCTTTGTAATTAGGTGGAAAGGAGTGATAGAGCTGGGGATCGTCAGTATACAGGTGACACCTTACTCCAAAACTCTGGACAACCTCTCCCAGTAGTTTCATGTAGGTGTTAAAAATCATAGGGGAAAAGACTGAACTCTGTGGGACTCTACTGGCAAATGGCAGAGGAGTTCAACAGGAATCCCCCAGCACCACCTTTTGAGAATGCCCCTGCAAGAAAGAACAGAGCCACTGAAAAACAGTACCTCCAAGCCCCATCCCAGAGAGGCAACTCAGAAGGATACCATGGTCAATGGTATCGAAAGCTGATGAAAGATCCAGTACAACCAACAGGGACACACTCCCCCTGTCCAGTTCCCTGTATAGATCATTCACCAAGGTGACCAAAACTGTTTCTGTCCCATAGCCAGGCCTGAAACCAGACTGACATCGATCTAGATAATCCATCTCATCCAGGAAACCCTGGATCATAAAATCATGGAATCATAGAATTGGAAGAGACCACCAGGGCCATCCAGTCCAACCCCTTGCCATGCAGGAACTCACAATCAAGGCATCCCCAACAGATGGCCAAAAGATGGCCATCCAGCCTCTGCTTAAAGACCTCCAAAGCAGACTCTACCACACTCCGAGAGAGTGTGTTCCACTGTTGAACAGCTCTTACTGTCAGGAAGTTCCTTCTAATGTTAAGATGGAATCTATTTTCCTGTAGCTTGCATCCATTGTTCCGTGTTCTAGTCTCTGGAGCAGCAGAAAACAAGCTTGCTCCATCCTCAATGTGACACCTCTTCAAATACTTAAACAGGACTATCATAAACAGCCTCTTAACCATCCCTTTTCCAGGCTAAACATCCCCATTTCCTTAAGTCTTTCCTCATAAGGCATGGTTTCCAGGCCCTTCACCATTTTGGTGGCCCTCCCTTGGACATACTCCAATTTGTCAACATCCTTTTTGAACTGTGGTGACCAGGACTGGACACATTATTCCAGGTGAGGCCTGACAAAGGCAGAATAAAGTGGCACTACAACATCTCTTGATCTAGAGGGAAGTATAGTGTTATTCTATTCTGCCTTTGTCAGGCCTCACCTGGAATAATGTGTCCAGTTCTGGTCACTACAGTTCAAAAAGGATGTTGACAAATTGGAGCTTGTCCAAAGGAGGGCCACCAAAATGGTGAAGGACCTGGAAACCATGCCTTATGATTGAGAAGCCACCACACACTCCAATACCTTGCCCAAAAAATGGAAGGTTGGAGACTGGCCTGTAATTATCTAGTACAGGAGGGCCCAGGAAAAGATTTTTCAAAAGAGGTCTTACCACAGCCTCCTTCAGGTGTGTTGGGACCCTGCCTTGCTGTAAAAAGATATTAATTACTTCCCTTAGCCACTCCACCAGTCCTCCTCTGGTCTGTTTAATAAGCCAGGAAAAGGAAGGGTCTAGTATACACGTAGTGGCTCTCACCTCTTCAAGGATCCTGTCCATATCCTCAGCCTGCACAAACTGAAAAGTATCCATCAATACTCAACAAGCAGGAGCCAAAATTACAAGAAAAAGATGACACGACTGAGAATGCTAAAAAGATGGTGTTTATTTGTTTAAAATTTATTTAGCTCACCTGACTCCTCAGCATGTGGAAGAAGAGAAAAGGAAGAATAATTAGAGATAAGTAAGAATACTACATAAAAATAGGCAAATGGAAGGGAAAGGAAAAATATATAACAAAATGGCTTCTTTTCATAGGGCTTCTGGATTAGGAAATTCTGCCTCAAATCAAAAGGTAATTTGGAAATGGGGATTAGATGTTAAGAAACATGATAACACCTATCACTTGATCCTACCTGGTTTGACCCCATGGGTCACAGTTTTCTCACTGACTCTGCCTCTGTAGAACTGTATTATGACTTATGGGCATAGTAATTATCACCTCCCTCAAAAGAATCTTCGGAGTAGAAAGTCTGAAGAAGTCAAGTAAGACAGATAACCAGAACTTGAATAGTTTTCCTTTTCTTTGGTGAGATTACAGCTTTATAACACCAGTTTGAATCTTTACAGACTTTATGCATTTGTAAAAGTGCATGAAAAGGTTGCCTTTCAAATGTCAGAAGTTATTTTGTTAAAGTTCAGTGTGTCTTACAAGCTGAAGTTATTCAAAGGCATATCCATGTTAAACTTGTGTCAGTGTACAAAGGGACCTTTTAGCACCTTTTAGACTGTGACTAACCTTAGTCTCAAGATCCCTTTGTTAGCTGAATTTATGCAATTAGAAGTAAACAACTCTGAATTCAATAGCTTACTTCTAGATAACTTTGCCCAGGATTGCAGTTATGTCCTGTAAAACTAATTCCGTAGCAGTTTATTAGCAGTTTGTTTGCTTTTGTTAGATATTTGTGATTTAGCATCCAATTTTTAGCCACAATGCTTGCTCCTATAACATAATATAGATGTCCTGATAGTGTTACTACAATTTCTTCTTGGGGTTGAGGTTGTAAGAATATCATAATGAGTTCCTGCAACTCAAAATTTATCACTGTACCACTGGCTGCCATGCTTTTGAAACAACCAATACAAATAAAACTGAATATAAGTGAATAAAATAGATGCACTATTTTTACATACCAATCCTCAGTGTAAGGCATATTTCAAATGATTCAATAGAAGGGTTTTCATAACAACACAAAAGAAAGAGGATAAAAATGGAATACACAGGAAAAATTGTTAATCTATAACCCTTTGATATTTTTCTAAGATTTTCTAGGAGCCTAAATTTAAAGACTTCAATTACTGTGTGACAATTCTTCAGTATTTCATCTTAAGCAAATGCTGAAGACTAACAATTATATATTTAAGGGGGAAAGAATCATTGTATGTGAGAACAGCATGCTTTCCTTTCAAATAACTGCCTCTCATACAAATACATATACACCAATATAAACTAGTTTGAGTCATCCAAGGTAATTTTTATGTGTGTCAGAATAAAATCACAGCTTGACATGGAAAATTTGAATTTACACATTTCCCACTCAACCCACCTACTCCAGCTCAAGAAACAAGAACAAGTATGATGTTATTGTTGTTAACTGTCCTTGAATCAGCCTGTGGATGAAACCCCCTGTCCTCAACCACTCTGCTCAAGTCCTGCAGAATCAGGCCCATGACCTCCCTGATCCAGTCTAACCATCTGGCATGTAGTCTTCCTACTGCCCTTTATCTTTCCCAGCATCATTGTCTTTTCTTATTATAAAATTGTCTCATTGTCTTTTCTCATTCATGTCATTCATGTGGCCAAAGTATGACAGT
The DNA here is from genome assembly GCA_034509955.1 of Urosaurus nigricauda. Classification (NCBI taxonomy): domain Eukaryota; kingdom Metazoa; phylum Chordata; class Lepidosauria; order Squamata; family Phrynosomatidae; genus Urosaurus; species Urosaurus nigricauda. The sequence continues at coordinate 67,070,055 of JAOEGL010000003.1, forward strand.
CCCAATTTAGTCCTCTCGGCTTTCAGAGAGAGCTCATGCCTGATCTGTTCTAGAACCCATTTGTTTGTTTTTATTGTGGCTTTCACTTCAAGTCTAATTTACTGAAATAACAATGAACAATAATGTAAGAAACTGTGTGTATGTGTTTTTATTAGATGCCTTGAATTTAATATGGCTACTAACAGTACCCTGGGGTATGTGTATCACAGTTATTTTGTTTTTGTAGTGAATTAATTAATTTTAAATAAATTTATTTAATGCAAAGTAAAGCAACTCTATTTAAAGGTCCCTCATAATATGAGGCCCTAGATAATATCTTATTTAGCTTTTGTGCAAATCCAGTGATTAATAGGGCAAAATTAATGGAGGAGAATCATGGGACAATCAGATAAGTCTACTGCCAATCTAATGAAGTGCTATCAACTCTGATTGGCAGCAGTTCTTAAATTTCTCTTACTATCTAATTTTGCTTAAGCAGAGAAGCTAGAGATTGAAACTAAGATGTTCTGCAAGAAAGGCTGAATCTTCATTGAAGAATAATCCAGTTTGACATCACTTTAACTGCCATATCTTAATGTAGTTTTGTGAGATATTTAGCTTTCTCTGTCAGAGAGCTCTGGTGCCACAACAAACTACAATTCCCAGAATTCCATAGGATGGAGCCAAGACAGTTAAATCAGGGTTGAACTGGATTATTTCTGCAGTGTGGATGCAGCCAAAGTGTATGCTGTATTGCAAAGCTATGGTTCTTCGGTATTGTATACTGGTCAACCTTGTGGGAAGTAGCATGAGAAAACAGCTCTCACATGTGTGAAAAGAGATGCAGAAGGAGAAGGCCTGTTCAACACTGGTTCTCAGCTTCTGCAGCTTAGCTTCATAGAAAGTCCCTGGAGATAGATGTAGTAAGTCCCAGCAAAAGAGAAAGATTAAAATTTAACAAGTTACATATGTTATATTTAAATAAGATAAATAATATGATAATTGGGAAGGAGAAGGGAAAAAAAGAGGCATGCCACAAGACAGAAACTGGAGAAAAGGAGCAGAGAGTTGCTTCCTTACTCAGAATGGCTATGGGGGATCTCCCATTGCTAAGCAGGTGCAAGAGGTGGCAATTCAGATCAGGAATATGCTACTCAGCGAGACAGTTAACATTTTGCTCCTCGGTAGTTTTTCCTGATGTAAATGGTTTCTTGGGCTACTATTAGCCCAGAAACAAACCCTATTTTGGGAGAAAGGCAGGATATAAAACCCATAAATAAATATTTTTTAAAACAGCAATGCATGGAGGCTTACACCAAGAAAACAGGGAAAGTGTATAAGGAGAATTAGAAAGGTGAGCAACATGTAGTCTTAATACAGCTACTTTTTAGAGAAATTTAAGAGACGGCATGGCAGGAACTTCAAGGGTTCATTTAGTTTATCCAAGCCTCTCCTCACCATACCAACTTTTCTTGCATCTCTCCCAGCCAACACACACAGAAAGCACTTACCAACCTGAAGCCACCTCTCTAACTACCTTTCTGCTGCATTGACAATCCTCTTCAAAGTGGCTCTCAAAAGTGATGCCAAGATGTTCTTTCTCCTTCCATTAAGATCAAAGGAGGATAACCTCTGACCTTCCAAATATTGTTGTGGATTGCTGCTGCCATCACCTCTGACCATCAGCCATGCTGACTAGAACATGCATTGCCAAGGACACACATTCCCAGCCCCTGTCATACTTGGTGCCCACTGGCTGTTACCACCCCACTGCCTGCTTTTTTATAAAATAATTTTCTAAGGGACCTTCCATTATAACCCTCCTGTGCTCCAAGCAGATAGTCACATGTTGATGGGTTAAGACATAAAGCCATGAAAGGTCCATGAGTAACAACCTAGAGATTTCAGTGCTTGGACCAGTTTAAGATCTAGTAGCTGCACATGAAACTTTCCATTAACTTACTGACATGTAATGTCAGGGTTACAAATCTGAACAAGTCTGAATTCTGCCCCATGTTTCCAGATTAGCTTCATAAATCTCACCAAATATTATGGCTGCAGGTATGATTATTCTAATACATGTTATTTTTAGATATAAATTTAATCTGATTAGATGTTTATCTGAGTATTATATGTGATACTTCTATAGAATTTGGTTTCTAGTATTTGATGCTTTCAAATGCACTCTAATCTGGGATGATCCCACCAACACCTCCTAAGCAAAATGAAATAGAATAGGAGGGGCAAAACAGATGGCAGGAAAAAGTGGCTTGAAGCTGCCTTTTCTGAAGGCACATTGAAACTCCACCAACCGCACCACCAGCTCCCAAGGCAGCTGGAGTGCTCATGTCATGACCACATGACATGGCTTCAAGCCAGGAAGAAGTGAGGAAAAGCTGCTTTCTTTTTGAAGCTGCTTTTCTCTACATAAGGCGCCTAGGGGGCACTTTCCTGCTGTCTTCAAGGCATGTGTCATCTAAATGCCACACTTTCAAGCCAGCCTGAAAGCTTTTTGCCTGTGTGTTTAGCCCCATAGAATCATAGAATTGTAGAGTTGGAATTGACCACAAGGGCCATCCCGTCCAACCCCCTGCCATGCAGGAACTCTCCATCAAAGCATATCTGACAGATGGCCATGCAGCCTCTGCTGAAAGACCTCCAAGGGAGGAGACTCCACCACACTCTGAGAGAGTTTTCCACTGTCTAAAAGCCCTTACTGTCAGGAAGTTCCTTGTAATGTCTAGGTGGAATCTCTTTTCCTGGAGCTTGCATCCATTGTTCTGGGTCCTAGTCTCTGGACCAGCAGAAAACAAATATTGTACAACAAGAAGAATATGTAGTTGTGCTAGTTGGAATACTTCCCTTTTTGTTTCTTTCTATACAACATGCATTTAGCTTGAAAGAAGACATTTTTCATTTCTGTTGAAGCCAGACTACTTATTTTCAGACAGTGCAATGCAATAAATTTGTTAATTTATTCATTTATTCCCCTTGAAGAATGTTTTATTAGGTTATCAGTCAACTTCTGGGTTTTTCTTTTTTTAACATAAAGAAACTCTTCAAGGGGAAAACATAATCTGATTCTTTTCATTTCAAGATATTCTGGAAGTCAGTCTGCCATGTTTCATGCAATGACTACATTTAGTATCATTTAGTATCATGTGGAGTTTTCCATTCACTCCAGAGACTTAGATATACATGTGTGTGCAAGGACAAATTTAGATTCTGAGCTAGTTTCTCACTCACGGCTAAGCAATTTAAATGACCAGCATGCCAAACCCAGGAGTTTCATTTTCATTTTGCCTGTGCTTCTATGGCTCTGCTGAAGTTCAACAGAACTGAAAGATGTGATTCATGATATACCCAATAGTCAGTATTACTTGTTCTAGTGTCTAGGAAGACAATAGGTGCTTTCCCAGCTAAACCTATCTGTGTAAAACAGAGAGCATCCACTAATAGGAAATTCACACTTTAAATTACATTTGCATACCCTAAATAGTGTTTATGAAAAGAGTCAAGAAACAAGAACACTCGAATATTATATGTATATAATGTACTAGTTTTCTAGATACATTTTTTTCATTATTTGTTTGTTACCTGCCCCTAAATCAACCCTGACTCATGGGAGTCCTGTGAATGAGACATCTCCAAGACCCCCTGTCCTCCACTGCTCTGGTCTGTGACCTCCCTGATTGAGTCCATGCATCTGGCATGTGTTTTCCCTTTCTTTCTACCACCTTCTACCTTCCCTAGCATTATTGTCTTTTCTAATTAATCCCATCTTTTCATGATGTGACCAAAATATGACAGCCTCAATTTGATCATCTTGGCTTCCAGGGAGATTTTATGTTTGGTCTGTTCAAGAACCCATTTGTTTGTCTTTTTGGCTATCCACAATATCCTCAACACTCTTCTCCAACACCCCATCTCAAATGAGTTGATTTTCTTCTTATCAGCTTTCTTCACAGTTTAGCTATCGCATATGTACATGGTGATGGGGAATACTATAGTTTGGACCATTCCAGCTTTGGTGCTCAATTGCATATCTTTAATCTTTAGGATTTTGTCTAGTTATTTCATCACTACCCTTCTCATTCCTAGTCTTCTTATTTCTTGACTGCAGTCTCCATTCTGATCAGGGTTTGATCCTAGACACAGGAATTCTTTAACTATTGCAATTTATTCATTATCTAGGTGGATTTTCTTCATACCTGATAGTTATTTAACTATTCAGCTATTTTGGCTTGAATAGAAAGGATTGAAAATAATGATTAATTACAGCCCACCTATGGGGTTAGTTTGTGTAGAGAGTTAATTAATATTTAGCTCGTTGGATGGGCTAGTCCCAGATAATCTCTTGATAATAATTGAAATTCTGTTAAGAGCAGTTTTATGACCAAGATGAGCTAAAACCAGTGACACAGCTGATGGTAAAAAATAAGGATGTTGAAAAGTATACATTGCCCCTTTAGATGAGAAAAAATGAGTTCTGAAATTCCTAGCCTCAAAATTCTATTGCTCATAAGAATGATCCCATTTAAGGAAAATTAGAGGTGCAAGGGAGAAAATCCATGTGCTTGCAAGAAACAGAAATTAAGAGTAGCTGGTGTACAGATCCAGGGGATCTATAATTCAAAGGGGATTGCCTCAAGGAAAACCCCTCTTAACTGGAAAGGCTATTGGATCTACTGGGAAAGGAAAGACTCCATGCCCTCCTCTCCTTTCAATTCTATTGAGTTAACTGAGTGCAAATTATTAAACTGAAATTAGTAAAAGGGGAAAAGTAAGGGGAGAAGGCAAGATAAACCAGTACATTTTAAAAGCAGCTGAGAAAGTGGGATGGCAGGAGATTCACTTGAGTCACTGCCAGACCAGGACATTTGTACAGTACAGTTGGCCCTCCTTATCCACAGATTATTTTAATCTATGGATTCAAGCATCCACGGAAATAATAAATTCCAATAGCAAACCTTGATTTTCCATTTTATATAAGGGACACCATTTTGCTATGCTATTATATTTAATGAGATTTGAGCATCCATGGATTTTGTTATCTGCAGGAACCAAACCCCAGCAGATAACAAGGAACCCACTGTATGTTGTGTTACCATTTTAAATCCGGGGGGGGGGGGGGGGGGGACAGGGAGACAATGCAGACAAAACCCCACGGTATTCACTTAACATGAGGACAATGTAGTGTATTCATAGAAAGATCTCTGATTTACTAGCAGGCATTTCACCTTGTGGTCTGCAACAGGCAGACCACAAGTAGACACCCTTTTGAGCACCTCTACCTTTCCCTTTTTCCTAAGCCCATTTATCATTCATGGGCTGCAAGAATGAACAGAAAACCCAACAAATCAAGAAGATCCTGGCTAAGGGTGGGGGCTCCAGGGGTGGAGTGTCCTGTCCTCTCCTGAAGCATAATAACAGCTTCTCCAGCACACCAGCAATCAGTCAATTTTGAAGTTTATTCCCTACCCACCCTCCAGTTCTGGACACTGCTGCTAACTATAGGCTTTGGGTATTGTAGTTTTGATTGCAATGGTGACTTGATTCATCACAGCTTTGGACATGGTGGTTTGGACTTGGGTTCTATGTGCATGCCATATCCAGTAGGCAAACAAAACATGCCCAGATCAGTGTGTGTGTGTGTGTGTGTGTGTAATTGCCTTCAAGAAGCCTGTCAATTTATGAGGACCCCAATTTATGAGGACCCCATGGATTGCACAGTTTTCTTAGGCAAGGAATATTCAGACATGATTCCACCAGTTCCTTCCTCTGAAATACAGCATGCAGCACCTAGTATTCATTGGTGACCTCCCATACAAGCACTAACCAGAGCTGACTCTGTTTAGCTTCCAAGATGAGATAGGATCTAGAGCCTTTAGACACAAGAACCATACAGTGCATGTGTAACCTAGGTCTTCACAGGAAGCAACCAGCAGGTAGGTTGACCAGTGCCTGGATTCAGATAAATGCTGGGTCATACCTCTTTAGCTGTTAATTAATGTGGTCTTTTCCATCCCAACATAGGTATTCTGACATCGGAGATTATCACATTGCCTTTTCCCCAATCTGGGCATGGGCTGAGACCGGGCTGGGAACATGTGTTATCGCACGGCTTTAGATGTACACATATAGCTACCATCACATCCCTGACTGGAACGTCTCCCATCACAGAAAAGAAGTATTTTTAGCTAAGGACAGGATGGTAACGATCTGGGCACAGAGCTGCATGATAAGACATGATCCCAGCCCGGAATCAGCCCGTGCCCAGAATGGGGAAAGGTAGCGAGTATGATAAGTGTGCTTATCAGCTAGTGTGCCGACCTGGCTTGTGTTACGGAAACTTTGCTGGGTGAGGGAAAGTGGGCGATGGGGAGGAATTGCCTTAATCCACAAGAACACCATTACCGTGATCATGAGAGCTATCCGTAGAACTGCTCACATCGAATGTATTTACCTGACCCTGAAGGCTAGGGAGAGTCCTGTTGGTCTACTGTCCACCCCATAGCCTAACAGACTCCCTGGCCAAGCTGACACAGCTGGTATTGGAGCTGGTGCTGGAATCCCCCAGGGTCCTTGTCCTGGGAGACCTCAACATTCCCTTCAAGGCCAGCTCGTTAGATCAGACAGGTGCAGCTCACATGTTCATGGATTCCATGATGGCCATGGGCCTATCCCAATTAGTCTCAGGGTCAACACACTGTGCAGGTAATACACTCAATGTAGTCTTTTGTACGGATCAGGAAAATCTGTGGGCAGAGATTATTGCCACCTCTGCCCTTTCATGGATGGACCATTTCCTGGTCAAGGTGGAATTAAAGGTTACTACCTATATCCCCCTCGGAGGTGGAGGACCTATTAAAATGGTCCACTCTCGAAGGCTGATGGAACCCAAAAGGTTCCAGGAAGCCCTAGGGGGTTATATGGTTGGGTTTGATGGTGACTCTGTTGATGCCCTGGTTGATACCTGGAACAATGATCTTACCAGGGCTATGAGCAGCATCGCTCAGGAGTGTCCTCTCCTGCTCGCTCCCAATAGGAAACTATGGTACACTCAAGATCTCTGTAGGATGAAGCGAGCTGTGAGACGACTAGAGTGCCGCTGGCAGAGACATCAATGCTTATCTGACAAGACATAGAACTCATTCTATGCTGCACATATTGCATCGGCAGAGTCTCGTCCAGCAGAGCTTTTCAGGGTAGTTAGAGAGATAAAGCATCCTTATCCCACCCTGAATCCACTGTTAGAACCAACAAATACCTGCTGTGATGCTTTTAATGACTTCTTTGCTGATAAAATCTCTCAGATAAGGGCCGATCTTGATGCCAGCATTAGAATGGAAACTATAAGAGAGGTGTTCAGTGACTCCAGGAATCTGCTTAGGCTGGATCACTTTGAGCTTGTAAGTACCGAGGAAGCAGACAAGCTTCTTGGATGTGTTAGGAGGACAACATGCCCCCTCGATCCCTGCCCATCTTGGCTGACCACTCAGGGAGGGGATGCAGTGGTGATGTTACTTCAACTAATCATCAATGCATCCCTCAGGGAGGGGAAATTTCCATCTCAGCTTAAACAAGCAGTGGTTAGAACACTTTTGAAAAAAACCTCTCTGGATCCCCTGACAAGAAATAACTATAGACCGGTCTCGCTGCTACCATTTCTGGGCAAGGTGATCGAGAGGGCACTTGCCCTCCAACTCCAGGCAGTCTTGGATGAAGCCGATTATCTAGACCCATTTCAAACCTGCTTCAGGGCAGGCTACAGAGTTGAGAAAGCCATAGTCGCTTTAGTTGATGATCTCAGTCTGGGCATCGACAGGGGAAGTGTGACCCTGCTGATGCTCTTGGACATCTCAGCAGCATTCAATACTGTTGACCACGGTGTCTTTCTGGAACGCCTGAGGTAGTTAGGTAATCATTTTAAAATACAATATTATCCACATGTCAAATAGCTATTTAAACTCTGTAACAGTGACTAGGGTGTAAATGCATATTTTGCATGTCATCTTATTATAATAATTTGAATTATTAATGAGTTGTGATTTCTCTGCAGACTTGCAGGAAATCATCTGCTTGAAATTCCTTCAGCTATGTTGCTTTCAAAAGTCAAGATGACTAAATTTGCTTTTCTCTGGTGAAACATTGAACATCTGTTTTGGATCAGTGCATGAGTCAAAGTTGAGAATAAATGTTCATGTTACAACTGTAGATGCACCAAAGTGAGTCTTGCAGTGCATGCATGAAACAACTTCCTGGTTCATGTACAATGTTTTTAATGTGTTAAGTCCTGCTTTTTTCTCTCTCTAGGATGTCTTTGGATGTCTAAACTGTATTGCAGAATGCTGATCTGCAGTGCTGGAAATGTAGAGGCTGAAGAAACATTTCATTTGGGAGTAGAATTCTTGTTTGGAGGGGGCAATGCCTTCATCCTCCCCAAACATAGACCTTATAATGTTGTTTTGCAGTGGGAACATCCATCCTTCATCTCCATTGCTCAACATTGCACATAACTTCACATCTTGGTCATAATGTTCCGCTCTTGACAGGAATGTCATGAGCCCTAATAATTGTATATGGCCCTTAGATCATGGCCAAATATGTAAAGCAAGTTTCACCAACATCTCCAGCATCAACTGGTAGAAAACAAACAAACAAACAAATGCTTTTTGCTTGTTTGTTTGTTGTCCTGTCCATATACATAGTCTGTGGTTCATGTTTCTACATGGTATTTTACGAACTGGGTATAATGCATTACCACAAAAATGCACCGACAACTTTTAGAACACATACACAGGACTAATGATGGGAGCCACCTCAGGGATGGATGCAGAAAAGGGCAAATACAGCCAACTACTCTTTAAAGAATGAAGGGGGGGGGGGGGGAACAGGGTTGTTTCCAAGTCCAGTTAGAAGCCTTATCTGGTCCCAATCATTTGTATTGGGCGTGCTGTTATGAAAGTAGAAAGGATGTCTGTCAGTTGCTTAGAATACTGCTACAGAAACAACCCAGGAGTTTTGGGAATGCAGTTTTCCTAGGGCATCTGATGCTTACTGATGCTCTGGGGAAGTTACATTTCCCAAGTTACATGGGTTGCAGCTGAACCAGCATTCTGTGCATGATGGATCAAGAAAGATTATCTTTGGTAACAGTTACTATGGAAGCATGAGCCACATGGTGTAATGGTTTGAATATTGTACTGTGACTCTGGAGACCAGGGTTTGATTCTCTGTTTGGCCATGAAACCCACTGGTTGGACCTAGGCAAGTTATATTCTCTTAGCCCTAGGAGAAGGCAATGGCAAACCTCCTCTGAACAAATCTTACTAAGAAAACCCCATGATAGGTTCACCTTAGGGTCACCATAAGTTGGTAAGGACTGGAAGACACACAACAACAACAACAACAACAACAACAACAGCCAAATTGGGGGGAGGGGAGAATAAATGGGTAGATGCGAAAGAAAGAACTTACCAGGATAAGTTACAACCAATTCACAGAAAATCTCCAAGGTTGTCATATTTTCCTACAAATTGCAAAAATTAATAACTCTCTAGTTCAGAATATAAGCCTTGGTGACCTCACAAGTTAATAAGATCCTCATGGATTTGTTTTTTCAAGAGAAAGGGGGGGAAATCATATGTTAATTTTCTCCTGTAAGTCAATGGTTGTATTTATGGTTTTAAATTATTATACAGTTGACAGTGACATACTTGTTGCATTCCTTCAAGTCATTTCCAACTTATGGGAACCCTAAAGCACACCTATCATGGGGTTTTGTTGGCAAGTTTTTTCACAGACAATTTGACATTGCCATCCTCTAAGGCTGCAAGCATGTGAGTTGCCCAAGGTTACTCAGTGATTTTCCATGCCCAGTTGGGATTCAAACCCTGGTATCCCAGAGTCCTAGTCCAAGTCCAATGCCCAAACCATTACACCACGCTGGCCCCAATGGCATACAACTAATTTATCAGGAAGAAAAGTCAATTTATTGAAGTTAATTACATATGACCTGGTGGAAGCATGTAAGTGCATAAAAGGCCCTCCCTGCCATTTCAATTGCCACTGCTGTAGCTTCTGAGGGAGAGAAGAGTTCAATGCCTCAGTCCAAGCAGGGTATGAAAGAATAAGCAGGGTCTGCTAGACTTAATCCTCTCCCCCGTGCCATTCCCTTTTCCTACTGTTTTGTGTTTTAGTCTGAGGGCAGGGGATAATCAAATCAACAATATATAAGCTGCTTTGGAAGACTTTTTGAATGAAGGGGCAGTGTATAAATACTCTAAATAAATATATAATGTAAGTGCGAAAGAAGTGTGTTAAGTCCTAACAACTGAGAGCATTCTTTAAAAATATGTTACAATGGTTAACACAGAAGATATCTCTGATTTAGATTCAGTGAAAGTTCCTTCAAATCTCCAAAGTTATGTAAAAAAAATTTAAGCAAACAAAAATGTTTAAGAAATTTACAAGATTATTCTAATACACTGGAGACTTCAGCTTCCAATGCAGCCCCAGGGTTCTGTGAAAGAGGAATCTGGCCATAATCACAGGAGTTCAAAGGGTCATTTTATTTCACTATAGGAGAGGTGAGCAATTTTGGAGGATCTGGAGGCCATATTGTCTCCCCAGGTGCTCAGCAGATCCAAAATGCTCCAGCCAGATATGAGGGGGTGCTGAAATGTTTTTAGCCCAAGAAGAGAGTGACCTAGAGCCTTGAAACTTACAAGCTATTCCATATATTTACCCTAAAGCTTGACACACTTGGTACATTGTTTTTCAAGTTTCTTTAACCTTTGGGGGGGGGGTAGTATTTTCTGATCACTGAAATACTGCTCTGCTGTTGCTATCGCCTATAAAAGCATTCAGAAATTTATTTCCTTTCAAACTCTTTTTAAGGTATGGAAACAGGAAATAGTCCTATGGAGCAAGATCTGGTGAGCAGGGTGAATGGTCTATGTACTCTAACCCCAAATTCTTCAAAACATTTATCTTGCTGCCAGCCCTGTGAGCAGATGCATTGTCCTGCAAAAAGAGATTACCTTTCTGCAGTTTCTCTTGCCATTTTCCCTTAAATGCCTGCAGTTTCTCTTGCCATTTTCCCTTAAATGCCTCCTTTAATCTGCACAGCAAGTTAAGAGTACATTCTGCATTAACTGTTTGGCCCTTCTGAAGGTAGTCAGCCATCAAAATACCTTCCTTATCCCCCAAAAAACTATGGCCATGACCTTTCCTGCTGACCTTTAAATCTTGAACTTCTTTGGCTGTGGAAAATCCCAGTGCCACCACTGCAAGGACTGTTGTTTGGTCTCCAGATCATAGTTACGTAACCATGTTTCATTAACAGTGATTTGTTCCAAAACATTATCACTAGATCACTCAAAATGCTGCAAAATCAGCGTTGAGGTATCTATTAGATTCTGGGAAGCTGATTGGGCTGAGAACCTTTTCAGTACCCCTTCATAGTGGACCAGGTCCCACTTACAAGGAACATGTAACACCTTTCTTAAGGTATCTTCACTGGTTTATCAGTCTCTTTACAGATACAATTCAAATTTATGACCTTTAATGGTTATATGATGTATGCTGAGACTGCCTGAAGAACTATATTCTCAGAGGCTTGTTGGTGTGTGTGTGTGTGTGTGTGAGAGAGAGAGAGAGAGAGAGAGAGAGAAAGAAAGAGAAAGAAAGCCTTCTTGGTGGCTCCTTCTAGACACAGGGATCCCTACCAGGGGCATTAGGTTGGCCCATTTCCCTGGGCCAAAGCTCTATACTCAAGTTGTTGTTGTTGTTTTGCAACTGATTGGCTGTTGAGAAAGATTCTATATAAAGGTGGATGCCAAGCTTCTTTACAAATCAATGGCCCTATCTAGATTGGAGCAAAGAGCCGCTTTGCGCAGCCTTTAGGGTTAGGGAGGGCATAGCTTCTACACCCTCCATAGGCCTAAAGCGTATGGATGCCACCATTTTAAAATGTGCCACAAGAGCGTCATGTGCGCAGCTTTTAGATGTGCTGTGCACATGATGACGCTTTTGCACCATGGGAGAGAACAATTTGCGCCGTTTCCATGGTGCAAAAAAGGAACTCCGAACAGAGCTCCTTTTTGGAGGTGGATCTTTGCCACGGCTTTTAAACAGGCATGGCAAAGACCCTGGGAGAAAGGGGCCGCGGCGACGGCCCCCTTTCTCCCTTCAGCCCCACCTCCGCAAGCGGAGTGCAGCGGGCACCCAGGGCACCTGCTGCACCCCGCTTGGAGGCCATGGGGAAGCGGCAGTTTGCTGCTTCCCAGCAGCCTCCAGAAGTGGCGGGATGGGGCCGCAGAGGCTGCCAGTGCAGCAGCCTTGGCCCCATCTCACTGCTTAAAGGAGCAGTCACAGACCACCCCTTTTGGGCGGTCTAGATCACCCCATAGTGCTTTTAAATACAAAGTCGAAGGCTTTCATGGTCAGCATCCATATTTTTTTGTGGGTTTTTCAGGCTATGTGGCTGGCATCTTCAGATGCCAGCCACAAATGCTGACGAAACGTCAAGAAGATAGCTTCTAAAACATGGCCACATAGCAAAAACCCACAAAAAACTATGCTTTTAAATAGCTTTGAATAGAACTGTGGTTTAATAGTCTAATTTATTTAATTTGTTTTCAAATTGCAGATTTTTGTTTTTATACATGGCTGTTTTTAATTTTGTCAGCTGCATTTGGTTCCTTTTGGGGGGGGGGGGAGAAAGATGGATAAATGATATAAACAAGTCTCTTTACTGTTTGTACAATCTCTTTCTCTCTCTGTGGTGTGTGTCATTCTCCCTACATATTCTTTGTCATCTCCCTTTACTTCCTTAACACAGAACGTTAGGCCACGGAAGATTAGAAAGTATTAACACATTTCTTAGAATTTTAGATTCTTCCTCTTTTTCCTGGAAGCTACCGTTAAACTTGTATGTCAGCTATGATTAATATAACACAAGTTAAGAGTATGTATGTTCAGTTGGTCCTGATCTTACATGATTTATTCTTCATGCATCCTTTACTTTTACTGGTGCAGGGTTCATTACTTTAGAGAGGTCTAAATGATTTGTTTTTAGGTGCAGAATCCTTATCCAACTATGTCATTATATGATGTGGAAAAATGCATCTAGTTTCACAGCAATCTGGGCAGCAGGTTCACACATGAAAACCCACATTTTCTTGCAAAGATATGCTTGACAGCACTGTGGCCAATCTGAGCTGCAGGTAACTAAACAGGAATGTCCCAAACAATTCTTGTTTACAGTGTCTTTTCCATGTGTCTATATGTTGTTCTGGGCCTGATATGAATGTATGGGACCACAAATATACACATCTTCTCCTGGTCCTTTATGACTGAATTTTATTGTATTGTTAGTGGACTCCTTCAGTGAGTTGACCAATGCTTTTATGTTGCTTACATCACCATACCACAGGGTGGGTAAGAAGTGGCCCTCTTGTGGTCCCAGTGGTGATTGCAGGGTGTTCCTCTTGCTAAAAAGGATAGAGATAATAATAATTAATAATATTAATAATATTAATAATAATAATAAATTTTATTTATATTTCCTGCCTCTCCCTACAGATTGAGGCGGGATTCCAACAAGGTTCAATAACAATACAATCAATATCATAAAATTACAATATAGACTAAATATAAAAATTAAAACATCCTATTCCATTATATTACATTACATTACCACATTACCTAGCCACAGGGTAATCAACATTACAGATATTCAAAAAGCAGTGTCAGAGGAGGGGATCATTAATGGAGATCGATTTATAAAAGGTCTGGAGGATAGGCCTACCAGAAGAGATCCGTCTTAAGTGCCTTCTTAAAGGCCTCTAAGGTGGAAATAAGATTTCTTCCGGCAAGTTGTTCCATAATGTAGGGGCCATCGCTGAGAATGCTTTATGCGAAGTCACAGTCATCTTGTGTGAGTGTAATCCAGCAAGTTTTTCCCTGATGTTCCGAGAGTTCAGGGTGGATTATATAGGGAGAGGTGTTCCCTCAAGTAACTCGGGCCCAAGCCATGTGGGGCTTTAAAGGTAATGACCAACACTTTGTATTGCACCCAGAAGCTGATCGGCAGCCAGTGTAAAGATTTTAATATAGGGGTGATATGATCCATCTTGGATGTCCCCGTAAGTAGTCTGGCTGCTGCATTTTGGATGAACTGAAGCTTCCGAACTTGGTACAAAGGTAGCCCTATGTAGAGCGCATTACAGAAATCTAAATGAGAGGTTATCAGTGCATGTACCATTGCTTCAAGGTCCTTTCCGTCCAGGTAGGGGCGCAGCTGGCATATCAACTGAAGTTGGTACCAAGCACTCCTGGCTATCGCCTCCACCTGAGATGTCAATTGTAGTGACGAATCCAGGAGCACCCCCAAGCTGTGAACTTCATCCTTTAGGGGAAGTGTGATCCCATCACCAGGAACATATGATAATCGATCCCCACAGACAGTATCAATGCCAGTGTTAACTAAAATATGTATTTTAAAATGATTTCTTTTATTGAAAACTTCCCAACATACCCAAATCTTTAAGGTAGGAAAGCGGATAATTTGAAAAATAAAAAGCAGCTACCTAAAATAATAAAGCAAGAAGGAAATAGTTAAACTCCTCACCACCACCACCACCAGGTGAATGTGGACTAAGTGCAAAGTCTAACATGGGCATATTTTCGTATGAATGTGTACAATTAATCTGTGGATTCTTTATGCATTGAACTGGCATTTAACCACAACACATTTAGATAATACTATTCTTTACATTAGTGTGTTTCACACTATTTCTTACTTCAGACTGAGACCTGTCACCATTCAGGCTCCCTGTTTCTGTTTGCAGACCACTAAATATTCAGTAAGTATATATCAGAGAAAGAAACAGGCAAACACCTCTCAGCATTCCTTGCCTAATAAAAGCCTCTAACATGGATGAGGTCAAAATAAGTCAACAGGTGAACTGAAGGCACATTTATACACACACTTTGACTGAGATGACTACACAGTATTCTACTCGGAAAATGAAAAGACATGAAGAAATGGGATAGGAGCGATAAATTAAAGGCATTCAAAGTTTACAATGCAAAATTAGATGAAATCATGTTAATAATGCTTCAGGGGAAACTTCAGGGGAAACTTATAAATATTACCACAATCCAAGTATATGCACCTACTACAGAGGCAGAAGAAGAAGAAACTGGCAGATTCTGATAAGGAGTCCAAGATGAAATTGACAGCACATCAACACTGGACTTTAAACTAAACAACTGGAATAATAAAGTTGGCAGCAAAGAAGACCCAGCATAAGATATAAAGCAGCAGAATGACTAATGTAATTTTGCAAGGCCAATAATACATTCATTGCAAATACCTGCTTCATACAACTAGAAACGAGATTATACACATGGACATCACCAGATGCTCAATTGAGAAATAAGACAGACCGTATAATTGGAAGCAAAAGATGGAGAAGTTATATTCTTGCAGCCAAAACTAGACCAGATGCAGACTATAGTACAGATCACAAACTACTTATAAAAAACACAAAGCCAGTCATCATACCAAAATATGATCCGAACAATATCTCAACACAATTTGCACACCATGTAAGAAACAGATTTGAGCTATTAAGTATAATCAGTCAGGAACCAGAATGATCAGAGGCCAGGAACATAATCAAGGAAGAATGCAAGAAGACACTTTTAGTGACCAAAAAGAAAGAGAAGACACAATGTATAACAGAGAAAATGCTTCAAGCAGTAAAAGAAAGTAGAAAAGCCAAACAAAAGGGAAATAGGAACAAAATCAGAACTGTCAATGACTAGTGTGCAAGGATAAAGAGGACTATTATAATAATAAATGTAGAGAAATAGAAAAAAAGAAGAATGAGATATCTGTTCAACAAAATAAGAGAACTCAAAAGGAACTTCAAACCAAAGGATGGGATGCTCTATGATAAGAGGAACATACTATAAGTCCAAGAAGAAATAAAAAGATGTTGGTTGCAATACACAGAAGAGCTATATAAAAGAGAAGGAAAAAAATGACTAACACATGGAATGAAGAAGCATATGAAGACAAACCTCAAATTCTAGAAAGTGAGAAGCTGGGGAGAATAAATCACCAGGAACATATGATAATCGATCCCCACAGACAGTATCAATGCCAGTGTTAACTAAAATATGTCAACAAATATGGAACATGAAACGGCAACCAGCAGACCGGAAATGTTCAATATACATCCTCATCTTTAAGTTGTTAACAAATTTGTATATAGTTTTATGACTTATGTTTCTTTATGTTCTATGTTTTATGTAAGTTTGTGTTTGAATTGTATAGGTATATGTGCGTTTTAAAGAAGATAAATAAATATTATACAGATGCACATCCTCATTCACAAAAAAAGGAGATACAGAAGACTGCTTCAACTAAAGGACCATGGCATTAACTTCCTATGCAGACAAAATTATTCTTAAAATTATGCATCTGAGGTCCAAAACACACCACAGAAACAATCCAGTTAAAGCCCTGCCTTCTGTGCTAGGGAATCTTTATTGTGGCAGCAGAGCCCTCAGTCAGAGAAAGCTAAATGTCTCACAAAACTGCAGTTCCCAGAATTCCTAGCATTGAGCCAGGGCAGTTAAATTTCTGACCATTCTGGTCTCAAACTGGAGTATTTCTGCTGTGTGTTTAGGACCATAGACTCCAATCATATATGGAGAGAGAAATCCTAGAGGTGCAAATCAGATTCAAGAGAGGCAGAGACACTAGGGACCACATGGCAAACATACGATGGCTAATGGAGCACACCAACGAATTCCAAAAGAAAATTGGCATGTGCTTTTTATAGCACATAGCGAAACCTTTGACTGCACAGATCGCAAAAAGCTATGAAATGGCCTTAGAGACATGGGACTACCACTACATTTGATAGTCCTGATGAGAAATCTGTACTTAGAACAGAATATGGAGAAACTGAAGTAACAATATGGTTCCCAATTGGCAAGGGAGTCAGGCAAGCCTGCATTCTATCACCATACCAGTTCAACTTGTATGCAGAAAGTATCATATAAAGGACAGGTTTGGACTCATGAGAAAGGAACATCAACAATCTAAGATATATGGATATGACACCATACTACTATTGGAAAACATCATAGGCTTGGAACAATGGAACAACTTGGAATAAAAACTAAGAAAGGTCAATGAATAAAGTGCAAAGACACTACAAAATGCTAGAAAAGGTAGAAGGCAGTAGAAAGTGAGGAAGACTGAACATTAAATGACTAGATTCAATTAAGGAGGTCACGGGCCTGAATCTACAAGACCTCTGGAGGACTAAGGTCTTGGCAATGTCTTGTACAGAGGGTTGCCATGAGTCAATGTGGATTCAAGGGCTCTTAACAAATACACATGCACATATCATAGATGACTTATCAAAATATATTACAGTAGGTCCTGTGTATCCATTAGAATTCAGTTCCAGGACCCCCCATGGATATCAAAATCCATGGATGCTCAAATCCCATTAAATACAATGGCACAGTAAAATGGCGTCCCTTATATAAAATGGGAAAATCAAGATTTGCTTTTGGGAATGTATATACTTTTGAAACATTTTTCAAGCTGTGAATGCTTGAATTCATGGATATAAAGTCCGTGGATATTGAGAGCTGACTATTTAAAACACTATCTTAAGTATGAATAGATTGGGGGTTTGTCTCTAGAGGGAATTAAAGTAAGTCACTTCAAAAGTGATATTAAAATAGTAATTTATCTTCATTATAAGGGGGTCATTTTGTTAGAAAAGAAACCAACAATTTGTAAATTACCCTCATAGAGAGATTTCTTGGAAGAGGATATAAGACATTAAATTTAATAACTTAAAATCCCCTGTACTTTACTGACCCAGTGATCAGCAAACAAGACCGGCATGTTCAGAAATTTCTGAACAAATTACGTAGTTTCTAAAATCTCCCCACCTACATGCTTCATGTTAAAATGTCTTCATGACCAAGCTTCTCCTTCTTTAAACTGATACCTGCTTGTGTTGTGCTAAACTTTTCAGTGTTACAGGAAATGTGAGTTCAGTTTCCTTCCTTTCTGTGCCCTTGCCCTTATACACACACACACACACAAACTTACTTAACCCTTTCCCAATCATTGCTATATATAAAACAAATTTCATTTCTTTAGGTATATATTTAAACATTTGATGCATATTCATAATCCACTTATCAATTCATATTAATGTTTATGTTTTAGATGAGAATAAAAACTACAGTACTATACACTAATGTCCTAAGAACAATAATCAGAATTTAAATAATCGCACAACTAATGTGTGATTATTGTGATGTGAATGTAATTAATTTAGGGCATAAATATTCTAAAGGCACCAGATACCATCTGATCTTGGAAGCTAAGCCAGGTCAGCCATGGTTAGTACCAGGATGGGAGACTGAAAACAAAAAGTGGTGTAGACTGTGTTTCCAAGGAAGGAACTGGCAAAACCATCTCTGAGTATTCCTTGCCTAAGAAGACCCTAGGAAATTCATGGGGTTGCCATACATCAAGAGGCAACTTGGAAACAAACAAAAAACATTTACAGTAATTTGGCCAGTTTCTAGTAAGCAGTAGGCACAAGTACTACTGCAACAACAGCACAGCAGGACACTTTAATCTTTTCCTATCATGCTATAATTTTACTGAAAATTCACACACATCTCTGATGCTATTTCAATTGGGAAGGAAATCCTTCTTTAGTACCAATGAATATACAAATAGGAACTTCCGACAGGTGATCATCAGTCAGGAAGAAGATAGGTACTGCAATGTTCTCCTCTTTCCACATCCCGCAATTCAGACACTGCTTAGGGACCCTGTGACTGCTATACATATGATGTGATAATGATATTCAGAAAATTAGCATATGACTAGTTTGCCTTGGTGTCCCACACCATCAAAACGATACGAGATTCATTCTCTCAAATATAAACACACACACACCCCACACACATCACTAAGTGACAAGTGAAAGGTTGGTAACATGCACAGAAGAGGGTCCCATCCCCTAAGTAGTTGCATGCCTTCAAATCATTTCTGAGTTATGGCCATCCCAAGGTGTATCTATCATGTGGTTTTCATGACAAAATATCTTCAGAGAGAGGTTTGCCTTTGCCTCTCTCTGAGGTTGGGAGAATATGACTTGTCGAAGGCCACCTAGTAGGTTTCCATGGCCAAGTAGGGATTTATACCCTAGTCTCCAGAACTGTAGTCCAACACATCATGTTAGCACTCATCTTCTGGAAGCACAACCCCTAATATTGAGCCTGCACTCTGGCATTAGATCAACTTATTAGGGGATACTAATCATATCCCTGACGGCAGGGAACCATCTAGTTGAAATAATGACTGAAAGCCACTCTGATAGCTTTTAGAGCTGAAGAGCGGGGTATAAATAAATAAATTATTATTATTATTATTATTATTATTATTATTATATCTGGTGACCAACCTCAGTGTTTGGAAACAAACAAGAAAACATAGATACAGTCAACCCTCGTATCCACAGATTCCTTATGCACAGATTAAATCATCCACATCTTGAAAATATTTTTAAAAATATATAAATTCCAAAAAGCAAATTTTGATTTTGTCACTTAATAAAAGGGATGTCAATTTACTACACTTTTGTATTTAATCAGACTTGAGCATCCATGGACTTTGGTATCCATGGTGGATCCTGGAAGCAAACCCCAGCTGATACCAAGAGCCCCCTGTATACTATATTAACCTGCTTCTTTATAGTATTCTGCTAAGCAGGGTTATATGGGTGCATGTATTTTATCCATTATTTAAAGCATTTAAATTCAAGTAGCTGTTTCCAAGTGACAGTTGAGGGAAAGCCAACACAGCAAGGCTTTTCTTCTTTCTCTCTGCTTTGTAGGCTGCTAGAAACAAGTTGGTACCCTCATCTCAAACCATCAATGGCATCCAAAGTCAATATCATGCCCGAAGGCACCAGAATATGACTCATCTTGGAAGCTAACCAAGGTCAGGGCTGCTTAGTACTTGAAAGGGAGACTAACGGAGAATACCAGGTGCTGCAAGCTGTATTCAAAGGAAAGCAATAACAAACCTCTTCTGAATAAATCTTACCAAGAAAACGCTATAATAGTCACCATAAATTAGTGTCAACTTGAAGGCACATAATACAGGTTGAGCACTACTAATCTAGAAATCCAAAAAACCCTCAAAAAACTGAAACTTTTTGACACCAGCTGCCAGCTTCCATCCTCAAGGTGGTGGCAGTAGCACTCCCACTCCTGCTTGTTCCTCTCCCAGATCCACAGTCTCTCTCCCTCCTTGCATCTCATACACAACACAGGTAGCAAACAAGGAGATACAAGACTGGAGAGATACAAATTAGCAGAAGGTTTCTGCCACCACTCCAGAGGCAGAAAAGGACATCTGGTGGCAAAAAGACACAAGACAGGATACTGGGGATCCTGTGGAAATCCAAGCATAGTGCTTTGCCCAAATCCACACCTCCAACCATTTCACAGATTTCCACATCTCTCTCCAGCCCCACAAATACAGTACAGGTACTCACTACGGTACTTGTTTATTCCAAAATCCAAATGGATGAGGGATACTCAAACTGTAATAAAAACAATACTTTCAACTGAGCTTAGGTGTGAATAGGCAGCTAGTATAGCTAGCATAAAATTGAAGTACTGTGGTTTTAACACTTGCCCCAAAAAGCTGCAACACAGTTGAATTCTGCACCAACGCTAGCCTAAGAACCATGTTTATAGATTAAGAATGGTTTGCTATGTGCTTTTCTGGTTGCCAAGATCTTCAGGAGAGGTCATCAAGGAAATCATTTCCTAGGAAGTCTGCTGGATAGAGATGTATGAAAGGGCTTTCTGGTGTTATGCCCAGCTGAGGGAAATGCATCTTTCCAGCTCCCTCCTTCTCTTGCTTTCACAGATATTGATGAATAATTCACCAACTGGACATTTAATCTTTCATAGAATGTATGATCCTGTTGAGTACTAGTTGAATTCCTATCTTCCTGTCCATGATTTACCATCTTTTCTCATCTGCCTGTTCATGATTTCTACAACTTTCCAGAATATTACACTCACACTGAAAAAGAAGTTGAGTTATCATCATGCAAATTAATTATAATTTTGGTACTGTAAAAATGAATTAATTTCAAGGAAAATGTTCCTCTCAAGCTCTGCTGGAATGGTAACAAAGACTAATGTGAAGTCCTGGCAAGATAACAAGGTCACATACACATACATCCCTTTCCCAGTGTAAACTGTTCACCTAAATGGCAAATTTCCATCTCATATTTAGGTCAATCACAAGACTGGAATTGATCTAAATAATAGGAATAATAGAGAACTGCCTGTAATGAAGAGGAAAGTACAATAGAAGAGACAGCTGAGATAAATTTGCACTAAAATTCCTCCTAGGCCTCTTACCTAACATTTCTTAAACACACATTCAGTGGTCATTTCAGATATGGTCACACAGAGATGAAATCATATCAGTAAACAGGTAGTGGCTATTGTCTACTAGAGAGGAAGCAACTCCAATACTGCTAATCAGAAAAATAAACACCATGAGAAATTGTAATTGCAGATCTCCCAAGTCAAATCTACATTGACCCAAGATTGCACTGATTGTTTCCGAAGAACTGCCTTGGCACTTGCTATTTTTATAAAAGAGAAGGTGTGAGTATGTCTTTATACCTATAAGAGAGTAATTCAGCAAGTGAAAAAATTCCCTTCAACTTCAGTTCTGGGCAAGGAAATTCTTTACCTGGAGATACTGTTGCTTTTTGGAACCTGTAGTGAGCAAAGTTACCTTAATTGCTGGGGTCCAGAGAGGATGCCCACAAGTAAATCTAGTTTTAGGCAAATTTCAGTACTTAGCT
Organism: Urosaurus nigricauda; assembly: GCA_034509955.1. Lineage (NCBI taxonomy): Eukaryota > Metazoa > Chordata > Lepidosauria > Squamata > Phrynosomatidae > Urosaurus > Urosaurus nigricauda. The sequence continues at coordinate 67,092,002 of JAOEGL010000003.1, forward strand.
CAAATGGGATATGTAGTTTGGCCAGAGCAACAGCAGCCTCAGGATCAGCCCAACTATACCAGGTCGGAATCACCAAGAACTCCAAAGGCAGGTATTATTATTATTATTATTATTATTATTATTATTATTATTATTATTATTATCCTTTATTTATATAGCACTGTAAATTTACACAGTGCTGTACATACAATCTTATATTTAGATGGTTCCCTGCCCACAGGCTTACAGTCTAAAAGAGACAACACAAAAGGAGAAGGGAAAGGTGGTGGGAAAGGGGATGAGGTCCAGTGGTTCTTCTCTCCCTCTAGGGCCTGGACCGAGGCAGATGGACTGGAGGGAGGGCTTGGCTTCTTAATACGTGGTTAAAAGGAGGCATCCTGGGGCAGATGGCACAATCCTGGGAACACTTCCCTAAACAATATAGTATAGGTTTTGTATTTTATTAAGTGGGTAAAGTACCACAAGGAGAGAGAGAGAGAGAGATCATGCATGCACACAAGAGTTAATGAAATCAAAGGTGGGAGAGATGAACAGAGTTGCAGCTTTGCTAATGGCAATACTCACCTGACATAGAGCTGGAGTTCAATTGATGAGAGCGCAGGACAGAGCTGCAGCAGAAAAGGGGGGGGGGCTAACTGTCCTAGCTTAGTAAACCAACAGAATGCCTGCCTGCTGCTAGACCAAGACTGAAGACTGGCTGTTTTGCTAGCTGTAATATAACCCAAATTGTGTTTTGGGGGCTGAAAGGGTTAAATCTTTAGAATGTTTTCTAGGCAGGGAAAGAATGGTCCCAAACCAAGTGAGGTGTGGATACCTTAAACAAAAGGGATTATTCCACTGGTCTCAGATACTTTGTTTAACCATGTGATCTCAGTCTCATTCCTTAGCTATGATCCCTTAACCTTCTACAGGCATAAATGGATTATGCTGGAAATTCCACTGATTTCATCAAGGTGGGCTCCCTACAACCTCTTCTTTGCTATCTCCTACATGCAGGAATCCAAACCTGCCATTGATTGGGATGTCCACAGCATGGTCATGTTCAGGTTACCCACACCAACTTTATTAATATCAAATAGGGAGGGTTGAATGAGGGGCAAATCTTGGGGTAACAAAAGGAACTTTTTTAGGGAAAAGGTGCCAACCACACTGGGGAACAACCATATTTCATCTCCTCTTTAACCAAATTATCATGGGTGCAAATTCACTTCTCAATTGCTGGTTGTAATATTGAACACTTCTATCATAACTCAAAATCTGAGAAATGGTGATGGGACAAATGGTTAACATGGTTTTGCTAGACATACTCTTTCCTCCAATTTTCATTTCCTGCTGAAGTTCGAGTAATTAGAACCTAAAGCATACCACCAGATGAGACACAGTGGGAAACCGATATTATCTCTTGTGGGTTTAAAAAAAACCTGTAAAGCAACCAGAGAGGATGAAGTTGGATCAGGCTTGCAGTATGGAGGCAGCTACCTCTTGTTCACTAACTGCCTGATCTAAATAGCTGCTGGAACATGCTTTGGTGACTCACTGAGATAGGAACGAAATTGGGTTTGACTTTGTACTCAGTTTTGAAGATCTCTACTGCTGCTATATATCTAGATTATTTCACCTGTAAAATTACCATTTCTAATGTTTCTTCCCCTGTGCCACCAATGATTTAACACAGAAATTTAGTAGAAAATGCTTTTCCCATCAGGATCTCCACTTGCTAAGCTACAAGTGTTTGTTTGTTTTTTAAATAACTTCTCTGCCGCAGACCATTCTTATGGAAACATTAGCTTCTTGCATTCCATTGGTGAAGCCACTTAATCAGTTCAAAACACAACTTCCAATTATTGCTGTTTAGGTCAGAGGACAACAAATTGGGAGAAGCTAAGCACAGCTCCATATACTGGGACTTACCTGCTGCTGAACTCAATTGTTTCCCTCCTCCTTGACCATCTTTTATCCTTGTGTTTCATACATTATTTAGATTGGAAGCGCAAGGGCTGGAGCCATCAAATTACCTATAGTCAGTCCACGGTGCAACATCCACAGCTTGTGAATATTTAAAAATTTCAAAAATCAACACTTGATTTTGCCATTTAAAATAAAGGGCACCACTTTACTACATCATTGTATATAATGGGATTTCAACATCTATGAATTTTGGTATCTTAGAATCATAGAATTGGAAGAGACCACAAGGGCCATCCAGTCCAACCCCCTGCCATGCAGGAGCTCTCCATCAAAGCATCCCCGACAGATGACCATCCAGCCTCTGCTTAAAGACCTCTAAGGAAGGAGACTCCACCACACTCTGAGGGAGTGTGTTCCACTGTCGAACAGCCCTTACTGTCAGGAAGTTCCTCCTGTGGAGGTTTCTGGAACCAAAGCCCAGCAGATGTCAAGGGCCCATTGTATTTCGAAGCTGTTATTCCAGGAATCTTTTTGGCTAATTACTTCAGTGAACAGGTAAACATAATCATGTTTTATATCATCCCCACAAAATGTAAATGGAGTCCTAAATCCATTAGGCTGGTAGTAAGATGAAAAAGTGGTGATGAAAAGGAATAATTTATGATATAAAAATATAATTTAATAGCTCTAAATGTCAGAATTAGGTCAAGCTAATTGTTTGTGGGATGCTTTTAACAAATCAGATCAGTAAATATAGTAATGGTTTGAAAGAGACCAAATCAAAAGAAAAGAGCACTTATCAGTAACTTTGTACTGAATTAACAGTGGCCACGTCTTGGTGAAGAATGTCTGATTGTTGCCTCTTATCTTTTTGAGTCTTAAAAGGCTGGTGAGTAGGAATTCATTTAACAGGCAAGGTTAAATATATCGTAATGACACAAAGTGTATGTAAGAGAAATATAAAACTTACATTTAAGTATTTAAAAACACAGTACTTCTTTCTTGCTTTCTTGGTTATTCAGATTACAACCACTGGTCTCATCCATTTTCTTCCATTTTGCTCCATAGCTTATACCATTCTTTCCCATGATTCAATTCACTTGTCTGCAAAGACTGTTCATCATTCCTCCACAAGGTTTTTCTGTTTTGAGATACATATCTTTCCACAATAACCTATTATCAAATGTGCAACCTAGATTTCTGCCATGGTTCTCCAGACAGATGTTCCACACAAGCCTGTTGGTTTTCCTGGGTCTTGTTTGCTGTGTAAAGATCCTTAGCTTGAATTTGGCTTTATTCCCATTCATAAAACCATGGTTCCTTTGCCCCTATATTTTTTAGAAGTTTGAAGGTTCTTTGCCTTATACCTGTTTGTCTGAATTGTTTGGATTTTTGTGGGTGTTGCCATATTGGTCATGTAGTCTTCTATGGTTACAAAACTCAGGCTTATTATTATTATTATTATTATCATCATCCTTTATTTATATAACACTGTAAATTTACACAGTACTGAAATCCAATACTGATATCCAATAGTTAAGTCAACATCTGTGTTCCCCTTAATATTCTTAAACCTTGGTGTATCATGAAATTAAAAAGAGACAGCTTTATACAGCTTTACAACTTTATACCAATATTGATTCTCATAACACAGATAGCGCAGATGAATACACTCTGCTCAAAGTCACAGCTTACATAGACCTTGAATCAGCCTAGACATATTTCACCTCTGTTACAATTATAGAACAAAGTGTTACAATCTTTTAGCATGTTTGTTTACAAGTATTTCTACAATGGCATTCTTCAGCATGAATGGAGTATCTTACTGTACAAGTAGGAATTCAGGATATCAGCAACTGCTTGGCAGTTACAGCCTAGAGGTGGACCATCTTTGATGAGGGCAAAATCTGGTGCTCAAAAAGTTTCTGTTTTCTATCCTCCCTAGCTACTATTTAGCCAATCAATTTAAAAATCTCAACTCCTCCCCATTTATCTCATCCAATCAAAACAGAGATCTTAGCCACACACCCACCTATTGTACAGTACAAGTCTTTGGCTATCTTCAGTCAACACACCTGAGAGAACTAGAAGAGATATTCTCAGTCAAATCAGATGGGCAACCTCTCATGTTGATTACAATTGAGCATGTGTGTTGCCAGGTATCAGGCTGGCACTAGGCCAGTAACCATATACAGTGGTCCCCCGGGTTACGAAAGTAATCCGTTCCGGATTACCTTTCGTAACCCGGAAATATTCGTAAGTGACAAGGTAGTATGGGATACGTGTAAGGCAGTGGTCAGGGGAATATTAATTAAAAAAACAGCTGAATTAAAAAAGCAAAGGCAGGAAAAAGAAAACCAAATAAATTTAGAATTGAAACGTATGGAAGAAGAATTGTATAAGAAGCCAAACAATAAAAAATTGAAAAATAAATATGAAACATTAAGGTGTAAAAAGCGAGAGGCTATCACAGAGGAAATGGCAAAAAAGATAAAAATGATTAAACAGAAAAACTTTGAACAAGCAAATAAACCTGGCCGATGGTTGGCTTATAGACTTAAAAAGGAAAGAGATAAAAGAATGATTACAGAAGTTAACTACAAAGGGAAGAAACTATCAACACAAAAAGAGATTAAAAAGGCATTTCAGGAATATTATAGAGAGCTATTTAAAGAAAAAAGTGACAAGAACATTATACAACAACGTATAAAAGAATATTTGGATAAGAAACATGCATGTATAACAAAAATCTCCAAATACCAAAGAGACCTAATGGACAAACCAATCAGGGAAGAGGAAATTATAGAAGCTATAGATTCATTGAAGCATGGAAAAGCTCCAGGACCAGATGGGTACTCGGCTAAATTTTACAAAGTCTTTAAAAAGGAAATTGTAAACATTTTGTGTAATACTTTTAACAAAGTAAAGTCCGAAGGAAAACCTACATCATGGAACTTTGCAGAGGTTGTATTAATCCCGAAAGACGGGAAGGATAGGACAGATGTAAGGAACTATAGACCGATAGCTCTTTTGAACCAGGACTATAAGATTTTCACTTGGATAATAGGAAAAAGATTGAAAGAATTATTAGCTGAAATTATCCATAAAGACCAAAATGGTTTCCTACCAGAAAGACAAATAAGATATAATATAAGACACTTATTGAACATTATCGAACATTATAATGTACACAATGAAAAAAAAGTAGCGCTTATTTCTTTAGACGCCGAAAAAGCGTTCGATAATGTTAATTGGCAATTTATGTTAGCAGTGTTAAAAAGAATGGACTTTGGAGATAATTTTCTAGCGAATATTGAACAAATTTACACTCAGCAAAAAATACAAATTAGAGTAAATGATGAAAGAACAGATAGTATTATTGTAAACAAGGGCACCAGACAAGAATGCCCTTTATCCCCATTGTTGTTTATTACTATCTTGGAGGTCCTGAATAACTCAATAAGAGCTAATAACCTAATAAGGGGGACAAGAATCAAAGGCCATGAGGTCAAATTAAAAGCTTATGCAGACGATTTAGTTATTTTTTTGGAGGACCCGTCAAGAAATATTGATTACTTATTTGGGGAACTCAAGGAGTTTGGTAATGTCTCAGGATTTAAAATCAATAAAAGTAAGAACCAAATAATGACAAAAAATCTAAAAGATTCAGAAAAAGTAGAACTTTCTAATAGAATAGGCATAAAAATAGAAAAAAAGCTTAAATATCTTGGTGTGTGGTTAACAGAAAAGAATATGAGTCTGTTTGAAAATAACTATAAAACGGTTTGGAAACGGATAGAAAAGGATTTGAGACTATGGAATAATTATAACTTATCATTATTAGGAAGAATATCGGTAATTAAAATGAGTATCCTCCCCAGATTAATGTTTCTATTTCTAAATCTCCCGGTTATACCTAATGAAAAAGTATTTAAGGAATGGGAAAAAGTGATTTCTAAGTTTGTTTGGAGAGGCAAAAAAGCTAGACTTCAATGGAAAATCTTAAAAAGAGATAGGTCGTTGGGAGGTGCCGCACTACCAGACTTGAAAACGTATTATAGAGCATGCAATATATTATGGATACAAGACTGGATAACTCTATCAGATAAACAGATGTTAGATATCGAAGCCTCAAATCTAAGGTTTGGTTGGCACACATACTTGTGGTACAGCAAGGGATTAGTAAATAGAGACTTTAATAATCATGTCGTCAGAAAGGCATTATTAAAGACTTGGCAAATTGTGAAAGACAAATTCTATTATGGTTTACCATTATGGGTGTCAGTACAAGAGGCGTTCTTCGGGAGGTGGGAGGAAGGTCAAAGATGGATTAGATATTGGGATGTATTAAAGGTTAATTCAAAGGGAGAATTTGAAATGAGGTCAATAGAGGAGTTAACAGAAAACGGAACAGAAATTAACTGGTTTAGATATATTCAATTGACTCAAAGATTCAAAGAAGACGGAAAAAACATGATAATAGAAAAAGATACTAATGATTTGAACAAATTATTTTGGAATAAGGATAGAGGAAAGATCTCAAAAATATATAAAATATTATTAAGTAGAGAATTAGAACAAGAAACAATAACGACCTATATGATAAAATGGGCTCAAGAGATTGGGCATACCATCTCAATTGAAGATTGGGAAAACGCCTGGAAAAAATCTAATAGATACACAGCCTCACAAGACCTTAAAGAGAATTATCTTAAAGTAATTAATAGATGGTACTATACACCATACAGAATTGCAAAAATCTACAGAATAGAATGTAACTGTTGGAAATGCCACAAGGATAAGGGATCATATCTTCACATGTGGTGGACATGCCCCAAAATTAAAAAATTCTGGTGCAAAATCCATGGGAAAATTCAGGAAATATTTAAAATCAGCTTCCCTTGTGTCCCAGAAGTGTATTTGCTTAACATGACATCTTTCCTAGGAACGTCAATAGAAAATACTGGAGAATTATCTTATATCTGATTACGACAGCCAGGATTCTGCTGGCTAAAAAATGGAAAGCAAAAACGGTCCCTACTATAAACGATTGGTTTCGAAAAATCATGGAGGTGAAAGAACTGGACAAATTAACAGCGTTAATAAATAACAAATCTAAAGCAAAGGTTAATATGGACTGGGAACCTGTAGAGAAATATTGGTTTAAAAAATGCAATTTGAGTATAGAGATGTTATAGGTCCTTAAATGGGAAGGGGAAAATGATAATAGGGAGTTTTTGGATGTTTAGTAACATAAGTCTTTATTCTTATAATCAAACAGGGTTATAGCAAGACAGAGGAACCTATTATTATGTAATTGCAAATATGTATATATGTATAGTATGATATTATGCTTTTTGATAATTGAGTTTAAGCAAAAGTAAGAAAAAAAATAAGCTAGGTAACTCGCGGATATGTCAGAGATACAATCAAAATCAGATATAAGAGATCACTGGAAGATTTTGTTCTGATAGTAGGCTGGAAAATTTACTCGATGCATCTATTTTCGGTCATATTGGTATTTTTTTTTTCTTTGACTGTTATAATACTGATATAAAGTCTAATAAAGAATATTTAAAAAAAAAATATTCGTAACCCGGGGGACCGCTTTGTTTGCCGGACCGCGCGGCAAATTTAAAGGGGCCGCGCGGTTTTTCCTTTCGGAACCCGGGGTTTTATTCATAAGCCGGGGCCGTTTTTGCGGCCCCGGCTCTTTCGTACCCCGGGGTTTTCGTACCCCAGGGGATTCGTAACCCGGGGGAACACTGTACTGTTGGGTTTGTTATAAGCAATCATTTACTTTCATTCTCTTTCAAGCTTTCTAACATACATTTATTTATAATTATAATCTCCTCCTTCCATACTATCTGTCCTGTAAACTTAGTTCTTCTGGGGGACATTTAATTCAGTCAGCCAGGACTAGGCTGGTAATTGTTAACAAGAGGACATTTTCTTCAGCTGTCCCCAAACTGTGGAATGACCTGCCAGAAGAGATTTGACAGCTACATATGCTGTCAAGAGTTTAGAACAGCATTAAAGACCAATCCTTCCAGCAGGGCTATCGAAGGTGGTTTTCAAACTGAGTTTTTAAATTCTGGACATATTTTTTTAGTATGCATGTTTTTTAATTGATGTTAATGCTCTTTTAACTGAATATGTATTTTTAATTAGTGTTCATGGTTTTAACTGTTTTGTGCATTTATTTGTTGCTGTATTTTAAACTGCTGTTCTCTGTCTCAATCCATAGGGTAAGCTACATAAGAAATAAAGGTTGGGAAGAACTGTTCAACAGTAGAATATGCTGCCTTGGAAAGTGGTGGAAAGTCCTTCTTTGGAGATTTAAACAGAAGTTGGTTAGCCCTCTGTTGGGAGTACTTTATGTATTTTTGCATGTCAGAGGGTTGGACTGGATGGCCCCTGTGGCCTTTTCTTACTATATGATTCTGTGATTACTATGATTATTATTACTACTACTACTATTATTATGTTGGCTACAGCCCAGGAGCTAGCATGCATTTTCATAATATGCTACTATCTAATACAGTTATTACAGTGAACAGAACCCCGAAAATCAGCTGAGCCTGTTATTTTGTCCTGATATTTCAAGAAGAGTAATGCTAAAACAAATGAAATCTTGAAATAAAGCAACTATAACATTGTTCTATAAGTATTGTAAATGTGCTCCACATTGCAAGACCAAACTACCAATAGAAACCAGACCATTCAAGGTTTACTGGTGTTGATGTTCTGGATTTTACAATACATGGCATTGCTACTTCATAATGGCACAGTTTGAAATAAAGTGATTCTGCATGTTCTACATAAGTTATCAAAAAACTACTGCATCATACACATTGCTTGAAGGTCAATATTTAGAATCATAGAATCATAGAGTTGGAAGAGACCACAAGGGCCATCCAGTCCAACCCCCTGCCATGCAGGACCTCCAAATCAAAGCATCCCTGACAGATGACCATCCAGCCTCTGTTTAAAGGCCTCCAAGGAAGGAGACTCCACTACGCTCCGAGGGAGTGTGTTCCACTGTCGAACAGCCCTTACTGTCAGGAAGTTCCTCCTAATGTTGAGGTGGAATCTCTTTTCCTGCAATTTATATCCATTATTCCGCGTCCTAGTCTCTGCAGCAGCAGAAAACAAGCTTGCTCCCTCCTCAATATGACATCCCTTCAAATATTTAAACAGGGCTATCATATCACCTCTTAACCTTCTCTTCTCCAGGCTGAACATCCCCAGTTCCCTAAGGCGTTCCTCATAGGGCATGGTTTCCAGTCCCTTCACCATCTTAGTTGCCCTCCTTTGGACCTGCTCCAGTTTCTCAACATCCTTTTTGAATTGTGGTGCCCAGAACTGGACACAGTATTCCAGGTGGGGCCTGACCAAAGCAGAATAGAGTGGCACTATTACTTCCCTTGATCTAGACACTATACTTCTATTGATGCAGCCTAAAATTGCATTGGCCTTTTTAGCTGCCGCATCGCACTGTTGACTCATGTTCAGCTTATGGTCTACTTGGACTCCTAGATCCCTTTCACATGTGGTCTCATTCAGCCAGGTGTCCCCCATTTTATATCTGTGCATTTCATTTTTCCTCCCTAAGTGCAGAACCTTACATTTCTCTGTGTTGAATTTCATCTTGTTAGCATTGGCCCACCTTTCTAGTCTATTCAGGTCATTTTGAATTTTGATCCTGTCCTCTGGGGCATTAGCTACTCCTCCTAGTTTAGTGTCATCTGCAAATTTGATAAGTATGCTCCCAATTCTGTCATCCAAATCATTAATAAAGATGTTGAACAGCATTGGGCCCAGGACAGAACCCTGTGGGACCCCACTGGTCACTTCTCTCCAGGATGAAAAGGAGCCATTGTTGAGCACCCTTTGAGTTTCATAGTAAAGTTCTTAAGAGAGACAGTAGATGTCACACTATCGGGATCTATGCCATAGGATGGATACAGTCAAGGAAGTGCCCACAGCACCTTAAAATGAGTCACACTGCAACGCCACATCCATTTACCTGATATCAAGTACCATTGAACTCAACCGAATCTTTATGCAGACATACATACAGCTGTACTGTACAGTTTAAAAGACATATACCAGATTTTAATATAATTCCAAATTCTGTTTGGCACTTCAAAATGCAGTCCTCCGCATGCAATGCTGTGAAGCAAGCCTGATTGTGTTCTATGTGACTTATTCCCAGGTAAGTGAACATACAATCATAGTCTTATTGAAAAGGAGAGATGAGGAAAAGCATGAGCTGAAATAGACTGTGGAAATGGACATTTTCAGGCTAAAGGGGGAGGGATCACAACTAGCTTGACATTTAATGCAGAACTTTATCTGCACTCGCATAAACTGAAATTTGCACTAAGATCTTTGGAAAAAAGCAAGAAAAAGCCCTTAGATGTATTCAAACTTATTGTCTTCACCAGCATTCCCAAATCTGAAGTCACTTATAGGTCACTCAGGTTGCTTAGGCTAGAAAAGATTTATTTCCTTTTAATGGCAAAACTCTTTTAGAACTACAGAACTGGAGACCAAGTCAAGTGGACCAAGTCAAAAGACCAAGTCAAGTGGAAGATCTCTTCCATCTTAATCACAGAAAAAGATACTGTACACCTAAAGTTGCCTGTCCAACTCTAAACAGTTTCAACTTGGACAGCAGGGCTTTCTGCTTCGTCTCATCAATTTCTGCCTTAACACATGACCACAACTAAATAGTCATTTGCATTATTACAATTAAAGATATTTAAACCACATCATCTACAGAAACTACATAGTGCATATTTAACATTACATGGGAATTTTCTTATCCTTAAAAAGAGAGAGAGTCAAGCTTTATATTCTGAGAAAAGAAAAAAGGGGGGCAGGGGATTTACTGAAAGCTAGGAGATGAGTCACCTTCGTAGCTTATAAAAAAAAAGTCCCTGGGTTGTATGGGTCTGACTTTCTTTGCCTAACTTGTGTCACAATGATGCAGGGCATAGAATCAGGCAGAGGAGCTGATTCCAGCAGCTCCTAGGCCACTGTTAATGTGCACTTTCTTTGCATTTGTGAGCTTTCATGTTCTCTCCCCCCCCCCCCCACCACCAAAAAAGAGAGAGAAGAATCTCTACACCGCATGCTTTTTCAGTTAGCACGAGATGGAACAAAAGGAAGTCTGCGGCCTCTGGGCCGACTACTTATATCTATGTGGAAACAGCCTTCAATAACCAGGTAGGAGTATTATGCTTTGTTATCTTTTTTTTTTTTTAAGGAGTGAACATCTAATATGCAGTGAACTATAGACTGAGCTATGGTCACAGGAAGGTAATAGAGATGTAAAATCTCCACTGCAGATAAGCACAGATGTTTAGTCAAACTAATGTTCTTAAAGCAATACAAACACTCAAGGGACCAGATCTAAAATGGGCATTCTGGTATAAAAATAAGGGACACTTGCATAAAATCATGCTGTTGTAAAGCTACATACAAAATATGGCACTAGTAAGACTCGGGACTGGGGAAAAGGTTAAAGTATTGGAGTCTTGTTAAAAGGAGAAATGATTAGATACCCTCAGCAGTTTCACTGGTGATTACGTTATGTTACAACTACACACGTGGGCATGTCAACAGTACCCTGGAACATATCTTACTCCTTTGAAGGGCAGTATCACATTTTTTTGCTTGGTTTGCTGCCATGTAGGATCAGAAATATTGAACCAAGATCAAGGAATTTAATTTGATTTCTGTTGAGACTTCAGACTTAATTAATGGGATTCAAAAATAACTTAGAATCATAGAATCAGAGTTGGACCATCCAGTCCAACCCCCTGCCATGCAGGAACTGTCCATCAAGGCATCCCCAACAGATGGCCATCCAGCCTCTGCTTAAAGACCTCCAAGGAAGGAGACTCCTCCACACTCTGAGGTAGTGCGTTCCACTGTCAAACAGCCCTTACTGTCAGGATGTTTCTCCTAATGTCTAGGTGAAATCTCTTTTCCTGTAGCTTGCATGCATTGTTCTGGGTCCTAATCTCTGTAGCAGCAGAAAACAAGCTTGCTTCCTCCTCAATATGACATCCCTTCAAATATTTAAACAGGGCTATCATATCACCTCTTAACCTTCTCTTCTCCCAATATTTTTTTGTAAGATTAAAGGACAATCCTCTTTAGATTACAGCTATTATGCTCAAACAGTTCTAGACAGTTTTCTGCCAAAAAATGTACCTTTAAAATTCTATCTACCTGGATGATGTATTTGTTACAAATAATTAACATTACGTGTAAAAGCTTTACAAAAATGTCATTTACAGTGTGTTAGAACCAGATAGATAAGAAATATGTTACAGCTATTAAAAATACAAAGTTTTGAGTCACTTTTAAAACATGCATATAGTTTCCTTCAGTCACCAGAATAAGTGTAGTTGGTGGAAGGAATGCCCCCTCTCCTATGGCTACTATCAGCTCCCTATGTTTGGTAGGCTCTTCACAGCAGATCTGGGGGCACATGGATGCAGTGGAAGCGGAGATAGAGAAGTGGGAATCAGGTGACCCTCCATATGTTATTGGGCTAAACTTCTCTGCATTTCTCTAAACTGGCTATGCTGAATGGAAAACCAGATCATCTCCATCACTGTATATAATATATCTGTATATAAGGAATTAATACTTTCAGATGGGTAAATATAACATAGGTTTCAAAAGCTCTCTCTCATTCACACACACATTCACTCAATCTCTTACATAGCACATAAGACCATGAAATGTCTGTATCAAAAGCAGTGACCCTAGAACAGTGGAGGGGGTGGGGGGCACAACTGAACTACCAGGGGTCTTGTGCAGTTGAACCTTATTTCCAGAAATTATCAAAAATGTACTAAACGATCAAGAGAAAAAAAAAAAAAGATCAAGTTGTAGTTGTTATAGAATGCAATTTATTCTGTGCACAGGTACTTGGATGCAAACTCTATTGAACATATAGAGGGACATTCTACACTGATGCTTATAATAGCTCATAACTAAGGCAGATTTAATAACAAAGGGGGAGACAAAATTTCTGTCCCCAGGGCCATCAACTTCATTTTGTGGTTTCCTCAAAAGGCTTCCCCTAAAGCCCCTGGAAAGGTGCTTGAAAATCATCCAAAATGCCTCAAAATCATTCCACAACATGGCAGTTAACACTTGGCCACACACTAAAAACATCCCACCCACCCAAAAATTAAAGACTGCATTGGACAAGAATGCAGAAAGTTAAGACTTCCTGTTAAAAATGGCTGACATTTTTGGCTGACAATTCAGTAGTGCAGTCCACTAGAGGAGTGTGAGGATAAAAAGCTGGCCCATTGTTTATGGACTGCTTCTCTGTGCCATCCAGAAAATAGTAATCATAGCATGGTATCATGTATACTAGGTTGAAAATTTATCCCAGTCTCCCATTCTGTGAGGAAGGTTTATTCCTCCTTGACGCATACATAAACACTGCTGTGTAGAGGGGTACACTCTGGGAACAACTTTAAGCCTAGATTCTGCAAAATGTAATCAACTAGCTCCTTATACTTTGGCTAAAGGGAAAGAACAACAGAAGGCCTGATTTCCTTTAAGTTGCACACTTGGCATGGAATTAAGCCCATGCCAATCAATCAATTACCGCATAATTAATTGCCTCTATGTTCCATCAAAATCATTAGGATAAGAAGTTCTAAATAAGTTTCATTCACATCTATAAGTCTGGACCCCTAGAAAGTGAATCAAACCATTTAAAGAGGAATCCAAAAATATTTATGTATGAAAAAATTCAGACATATGGTCATTCTCTGGATTTGTGTGTATTCTTAGCATATGCAGGTGAATTGCAAAACAAGTTCTTACTGGTAGTCATAAATGAGCAAGGAGAGGTTAAACTGTGTAATTTCCCCAAAAGTATGAAGCACAATAGAAACCCACACTAGTGGCCCTCTTATTTTCCCCTCCCACAGACTATAGATGACTTTCTTTCTGTGGAACCACCACATACATTTGAATGCATCCTGTTTTTCTAATATATGGATGCCAACACAAGTCCACATCATTTCCTTTTCTCAGAGAGATGGGATCACTGTGAGCTTCGGCATGTGGGATAGGGATCATGTATTCTATCTGCAGAAACCAAATTACTTTTGTTTTCCACTTGGGAAAAAACAGAGGCACGATGGTTGGTATAGATCAGAGTGGAAAAAAAATATTTTTATTTAAAATGCATTTGTTCTGCTTACCCATGCAAGAGTAACTTAGAATCCATACTTTGAAAACTATATTCTGCTCTCACTTCAACTGCTGTGTCACACCATAAGCATCTGTTTATGTTTCTCACACTCAGTGCTTCTTCTGGGCTTTTGCATGTGTTGCTGCATGGCTACATTTTAGTGGTTTAATATAGAAAAAAAGGAAGAGGCAATTTCCATTTATCACTTAAATTAACTTACCACATCTTAACATGACATTCACTTCCTCATGTTCCTTGGTTATGAATTAAATTGCTGTAAAGAGAAATGCAGTCTCACTTACTTCCCTAAACAGAGGAACATCTGAAAATAAGCTATTTTAATTCAAACTAAATTTGTGAAGAACATGCACTGCAGTTTGGCACAATACAAGGGCAGATCCCAAGCCAGAGGATCCCATGGTGGAAAAATGACATCTAGCTGAGTTTGAGGGCAAACTAATCCAGCTTTGAGCAAACTGATCTTGAGACCTGGGCCTCAGAAATGGGCTCAAATGTGCTATGCAAGAGGAGGGGAATAAATGTCTGCCTTCTTTATGTCATGGCACCCTATATGAGAAACAATCTTTAAAACCGCTCTGAGTGTATCCCCGCTCCGAGTGTATGTACAGAGGAGCGGGCTATAAATAAACTATTATCATTATTATGGTTTCATTTTCTCTGCAATAAAATTATGAAAGGTGATTCCGGTATATACGATGTAGGGTTTGAAATCCAAAAATATGAGAAATGCAGTTTCAGATTCTCATGAATTATGACACTCACTATGTTGCAAATCTACAGTTCTCTTTTGACCCCCTTTGAAAAAGAATACAAATGTGACAAAATAATTATATAATTGAAAACACTCATATTATTAAAGAATAAAGGCAAACCTCTTTAATCTTTTCTGCATTTTTCAGATCACTGTTAAATTTCCAATACTTAACCAAGAACCTATGAGAGACTTTTTAAAACTTTGAATCAACATTTTTAAGGCAGTTTAACGGGATATTTCCATTCTTTCTATAGACCTTCTGTGCAATGCAATCTTATATAGTTGTGCCTTGAAGTAATTCCCAGGGAGTTCAACAGAACTTCCTCTTAAGTAAGAGCATATAGGAATACATCCACTAAACTCCACTAAAATAATCCCTTTTTATAAATTCCAATGCACAAAACCAACAGAAAAGCCCTTCAATTTGTTCCAGAGACTTCCCCCAAGTCTGGGGGCATACAGGAATTATCAGTGGGAAGAATAATCATGTCTTTCTTATTCTGTTGCTATAGGGTGTACTAATTGAAAGCATAAGATATTTAGCAACATTTCATGAAAGTTGCAGCATTTTTTTCCACTGCAGGAAGCATTCATTCTAATGCCTTAAGTTCACTATTCTTTTTGTATTGCAGGAAAATCAAGGAGAAGATGTGAGTGGCTTTACTTAATGGATCCTACATTTCAGCATTTCGTCTACAGACTACACGTTGTTAATGCTAATTGTGATAGGGGTTTTTATCTCTGACTGACTCCTACATGTTAGCATTAAGAATGTGTAGTGCTTATTCCCAGGACTGACATGGAAAATACCTGCCACTGTGTGGGAGGAAAGCAAAGAGCACAAAATGTGTCACTATGATGCTAGCATGATGCTGGCAAATTATCTGTCACAGAATTGCTTCATGCTGAGGTTTGACTGCCACAGTGTATTAGTCTTCCTCTAACAAAATTAAGTCTCTTCATCAATAAATCTTGATTAAGACAACTGACAAGCAAGACTGTCAGTTACTGTTCCTATTAATCTGATCAAGTGTGGGTTTTCTTTTCAAGACATGTTAATCAAGCATCTGTCTGATCATCTGAAGGCCATTACTGGCACTATAAAGACCACACATATTTCCTGCCGTATTTCCACAGCACTCTAAGAAAACTATTGCATAGGAAGTTGACAACATAAAGCACATGAGACACAAAGCAGGGAGGGCCAGCCTTGCCTCCATATGGTCTGCTTTCCATTTTTATTTGGTCAAATAAGGGACAAAGAGTTTACTCTTAAGAGCTAGGAAACCAGGCAAGGTGCTATTCACATAGCTACAGCATTCCTAGTAAGGCACTCACTGTTTTCAGTTTGGGTTACTATTATATTTTGTCTGTATTTGTCCATGCAAATGTGCTACAGCTCTAAGTTAGGATTTCAAACTGCATGTTATATCATTAAGATTCCATCCCAGATATAGTCCCACACTAGGCTCAAGAACAAAGAGTCCATAATAGGTGATATAGCTTGTAAGAACCATTGAAAGCCAAAATAGAAATCAGGTTCTATGCAATGCACTGGCTAATACTTGGAAGGTATAATACAAGTGATATTTTGAGCAGGCCTAATCACATCTGAGTATTTCTTGTCTAAGAAAACCCTACGAAATTCATGGCAATGCTATAAGTCAACAGGCAACTTGAAGGTATATATACACACGTACAGCTAGTAAACATGAGGACATAAAGACTGCAGATTCCAGACTCTTCTATCCATATTTATTTATTTAAAGTTGTCAACTAAAAGAACATAAAGTTTACTCTTGAAAGGTAAGAAAATTGGGGCTCAGGTGCAATTTAGAATATTTAGCACAGATGTCCTCAGATGGAGAAGCAGAACTGGCAGATGCAAACAAGGCATACTGCGATCAGAACCATTTGTCTTCCATGTGCTTAACTGGAAATATAAAGTCCTTCCCAAAAAGAGGAGGTTGATAGGGAAAAAGAAATTATCTTAAGACATAATGGTAGCAAAGGGCTTTCAAAAATTGCAGGATACACAATATTCTAGTTATTTTTGTCAAAGATATAATAAAGAATAAGGCCTTTATACAAACATCTTCTAACTCCTATTCTTTCTCACTTGCTATTTTTCCTTCTGCATAAAATAAATGAAAAAAATGTATAATATTAAACAATCATGGAAAAAACTAATGCAAAACCTAAGAAGCTTCTTTCATTTATGCAGATTTTCTGTTTTCAGAAGACCATGAAAATCAAAATGAAAGCAAAAAATTGGAATCTACAGCTTCTTCACACATCAGTCCAAGCAATACACTTGAGTTATTCAAATATTTAAAACTGTTTATTGAGACAGAGATTATAACTATGAACACTGGGTGCCTCTGTTATGTTGGATCCATTTCATGTTCTTTAAGGAGTAAAGGGTAGTTTTTTTTTTCTTAACTGTTACCTACTTCAAGAGTTCCTCTCACCCACCCTCTAAAAAGAAGTCAGTTTTTCATAGCCTATTGATATAATGCTCCCAAAAACTTTATACCTCTAGACGCAGTTCTCATGATTTTACGTCCTGGCAGCTAGAAAAACCCACAGTCCCACAAGTATGCAGAAAGTACTGGAAGATTTCAAATGCTGCAAACAGTGTCAATTGAAAGGGACTCGGGTGTTCAGCAGTTGTACTTTGTCCAGCTAGGTAGTTTGATAGCTATTTCTTGCCTGTCCTTGGGGAAGGGGTTGGGGGGCACAATTAAGTGTGCATGCTTTGCATACAGAAGATCCCAGATTCAATTGCTGGATTCTCTTGATAAAAACACTGCCAGTCAGCACCACAATACTGGCTTAAAAGGATTAGTAGTTTGACTTGGTACAAGGCAATTTCCTAGGTCCACTGATAACACATGAGATGGTACCAGATGGTGAGAAACTTAATGATTAATTAGTTAACAGTAATGTAAAGAAGAGTTGGAAAATCACTGGGAAAGTCTTCCAAAATGAACTTTTCTTTTTTGACAAGTCAAAGTTAGCCCAAGACTGCTTTGTACTTTTGACAAGTGGAGGAGGGGTGTCACTGGGTTGCAGGTACCCTAAGGATGCTTTTGTGACCTCTAAGGGCCTCCCAATCTCCAAATGTTTTTGTTCAATTATTCAAAATGGCTTGGGAGGGGGAGGCAATTTCACCATATTTTAGGCCCAGGAGTTTCCTTTTTTTCTACTAAACTAGAATAACTAAAACTGCCCAAGAGGGGGAAACAAAATGTGATAAATTATCCCCACAACTCAGTTTTTTAAATGGAGGCAGGGTGCCAACTCAGAGTTATTTAGTTCCCCTTATGATTTAAACCACAGAACCTGTGACTGCCACTTTCTTCTATCACCTTGAGAGTCACCCTCAAAGACTACACCAGACATTTCTGCTAATTCTGTATCAGAGACATTTTATATTGTTTAATGAACTGAACTATTGCCTGGTTCCTCATTTGGCATCACAGCAAAAGTTCAGAGACTCCTACATGGAAATGGAATTGGAGGCCAGACATACAAAAGAACAAGGTAGTGGAGAGAGGCAGTTGGGGCTACAATTTTCCCAACCACAAGGACCCAGAGGCATAACTAAGAGGTTGTGAGCCACACTAGGTGACACTCTAATTGGGGTGATGCCACAGCTTCCCAAACTCAGTGGGCAGAGAAAGGAGAAGGGAGCACCTCCTTCTCCACCCACTGAGCCTCAAAGGCATGGGAAAGGATGAGTGTGGTTCAGTGAGCAGAGAAAGGAGATGCTCACCTCACTCACAGCCAATGTCAGTGAGCAAAGCAAGCATCATCTTCTCTGCCCATTGATCCCTAGTGGTCTTGGACTCCTCAGCTTCTTTTCCCAACCAGCCAGCAACCTTCCAGACCCAGAAGTTGTCAGGCAAGCAGAAAAGGTAGGAAGCAGAAGGGAAAGGAGTGGAGGTAGCAGTAGAAACATGGAGTCAACCTGCTGCCACTGCTCCTGCCCATGTCTCTGGGGGTCACCAGTGCCCTGAAGAGATTAGTAGTAGCGGTGGCAGCACCATAAACATGGAGTTGGCCCTGCCACCACTGTTGCTGTTACTCCCTGTCTCTTTGGGGATCACTGGCACCCTGAATAGATGAGTAGTAATGGAGACAGCAGCAGAAACATGGAGGAACCGCTGCCACTGCCCATCTCTTTATGGTTGTCAGTGCTCCAAGAAGATGGGTGGTGGCAGAGGCAACAGGAACGTGGAATCAGCCCTACCGCTGCTGCTGCCCATCTCTTTGGGGGTCACTGGTGCCCTAAAGAGATGGGTGGCAGCAGCAGCAGCAGCAGCAACAGAAACGTGATTATTCATTTTATTTCAGGATTATTACTGAAAATAATTATTTTGAAGGGATGTAAAAAATGATATGCACTGGGTGTCGAAAATGTTAGGTACACTTCTGCAAAAACCCAAAGGTACAGCAGGGCTCCCAGGAGCCACATACACAGGAATGCACATGCAGCGGAAGGACCAGCCCCCTTTCAGCAATTCTACATAAGATCAGTGAGGATGGAAAAGCTTCAGTACAGCCACTGAAAGACAGAAAGGCTGAAATCTACACCCACACATGCACTGTGATTGTACTGGATCTCCTTATACAGAACTTGGGGTCACTAAATTACTATATAAGTTCAGACCTTGCCTAATTTGATACCACTCTTTCAGCCATCGTTCCATGGCCACGCTTAAAGGTATTTTATCCTCCAGACTTTGGTATTACCCCCAAAGGATGCCCAACTTGAATTGTACTAACACTGTCTATTGGCTGAAAGGATTTACCAGGAGGGCTGGGACTATGGATGTGTACAGACCGGCACTTTATGCCAGCCTGCACCCGAACTAGGGCTCAGGTAGGGCTAAGCATTCACATGTCATCTTGGCATGCACCCATCCAGACAGCATGCACCATTTTGATGTCTGTTGTGTATGGCGCTGCACACGAGAGGCATCATAAGGCAGCACCACGGCACTTATGGCACCCATGCTAGGGCTCAAATAGGCGCCATGTTTCACAGCTTCTATCTGCACTAGGTTGGGGGCATGGCGTGCAGCTGCCGCATCCCCAACCCAGCGCTTCCAGGGGCAACACACAGCTGTCCCCCTCGGGCTGTCTGTACAGTACCTTTAAAAAAAATCCTGTTCAAAAATTTCAGTAGAAATCTTACTGTTGAAAGAACACTAATTCAAAGCAGGAGTTTCCCTAGTCATGAATTTTGTTAGTATCTTTGCATTTCAACCTAAATTTTGAGCAATGAAGTTGGAAGCATAGGCAAACCAATGTTCTTCAGGTCTAGTTTGCATAAACTGTGGTTGAAATATTTCTTGGGGAAAATTATTTGAACAATGAAGCAATAGTTTTAAAACTGTCAATTTAATTCAGTTTTTTTCCCATGTGTAAATCAGAAGTACTTAGACTGATTCAGTATTTGAGATAGCATTTTTGTCTCTCTCTTCTTTTCTTCTGTCTTCACTGACCTGTAAAACATGGTAAATAATTTACCTGAAATACATGCTGTCATAGAAAACTCTCCCAAACCTCAAATGAATTCCTATCAGACTTCTTCCATTATTTAAACAGCTAAAGACATATAAAGAACACATACAATATGTGTTCAAATTAATCAACTTGTTTATTACTAGCAACTCTTTTCTCAACATGAAAGATTTGTCCATGACTTCTCACAGAGATTTGTCAAGGACAAAATTGTTGTATCTGAACGCAAATTGCAATTCTTTGGGAAAAAAAGTAATGAATGCTTTAACAGCTGAGGTGTTATAATATTGTTTTCAACAATTATTCATACAACCATCACATACTCAAATTGGGACTGCAAAATAAAATTGGTTAAGAGACTTGTGGAGCTGTGCAAACAAGAATTAGAACATTTGGCTGATGGGCTGGCAGGTATTACGTAATGCTAAACAGTTACAATGTGTCTGTATATACTGTGATCAACACACACAGACACACTTCAAAGACAAACAGCATGGCAAGAATTCAAACTACAGTAGAGTCTCAATTATCTGACATAAACTAGACCGGCTGATGTTGGATAATCCAGAAGGTCCAAGAAAAGCCTTGAAATCACTATGAATGGCAAATGTATTGAAGTTTTAGTTCAATAATAGTAAAAGTTAATGTAAAGAAATCACTGATCAACATTGTGATGCACACTATAAACAATTCAATCCTCTGAAAATTTAAATGATCACAGAAATCATAGAAATTTTAAAGAAATCACAGCAGTCATTACTTTGGATAATCCAGAATGTTGGATAACCGAAGGTTGGATAATCGAGACTCTACTGCACTGTAAATATATCTTGTTAATATTACATTGCCGATGCCATTAACTTTTGTTGAGCAAATAATCAGCTGTAATTTAGGTGTCTCTATATTTACAGCTGTAAGGTTCACCAAGAGTTATCCAATCCAACCTCCTGTGAAAGAATCCACAGCTGAAGTATCTCTGATATTTGTTTAAAGCATACAGCAAAGAAGAGTCTCCTTCCAAAGCAGTCTATTCCAGAACAGTTCTTACTCTCAGGAAGTTTGTTTGTAATATTTAGTCACAGCTTCCCTACTTATAATTTAAATGCACTTTTTCAGGTCCTATCCTTTGAAGCAGCAGAAACCATCACAGCCCTTCAAATGTTTTAAATTGGCTGTCTTAACACTTTTCAGTTTTCTCCACTTTGAGCAGAACATACCAAACTCCCTCAACACTCCTCAAAGGGATTAGTTTCCAGACTCTACCATGTTGGTTGATTATTTCCTTCTACTTAATATTCCTTCAACTTAAATTTCCAAAATGTTTATTCAAATTGTCTGCCTTCCTTTAATTTTCTCTTTGACATTTCTGTATCAGTAGGCCACTTATAACAAAGTTCTTGGATTCTGGCAAATAGCAGAATGCAAAATATACATGCGTGGCATAACATACGAAAAACTCACATTTATAACTACAATAGCTCTTATACAGAAAAGACAAGCAGAAGTGGTTAAGGCTGATACTCTCATTTGTTGGGAAATGACATGTATCAATTTATTCATACGAAAATGAGCCAACATGGTGTAGTGGTGTCAGTGTTGGACTATGACTCTGGAGACCAGGGTTTGAATCCCAGCTCAGCCATAGAAACCCACTGGGTAACCTTGGGCAAGTCACACTCTCATTTTCAGAGGATGGCAATGGCAAACCCACTCTGAAATCTTCCAAGAAAATCCCATGATAGATTTACTTTAGGGTCTCCTTAAGTAAGAAACAACTTGGAGGCAGATAATAACAAAATACTGGTGATATCAGAGGAGATAAGGGGCATTTGAGATATCCTACATCACAGCAGTAGGAATTAATGAAGACCATTTCCAAAGGTAAATATGGCTTCACTGTTAGCAAAGTATAAAAGAAGAGCCACTTGATTGTATTTTTAGCTCTCTGGCTTCAGGGATCCAAAGGACCAGAAATTAGCCAAACAGCCACAAAGCAGTGCTACTCTCATGCTTTGCCAAGGAAACATAATGGAACACTCCCAAGCACTACATGGAAACATTCACCTTGTTACACACAGTGCTTATGACTGACAGATGGCTGACATCTAATCACAGATGGCCGACATCTAATCACAGTTCAACTTTTGAACATCCAATCACAGTTCAACTTCTCGAGATTTCTGTAAAAATCCTATTCTACTTTTTCTATGACAGAAAAGTAAGCTGTATACATTTACAGCTTGTTAATGGAGATTCAGACTTACTAGTAGCCGAGATCTTTCCCGCAGTCTATGCCATATAGTATGATGAAGCTGGAAAATCAAAGTATCCCATTAATCATGTAGCAACAGAACAGCCATCTGATCATGACTTTTTATACACATTGAATCTCCCTTAAACATAATTTTGAAATCTGAAATATTCCAAAAGCCAAAATTGTTCACATGGGTGCTGAGACAATTACATCTTTGCTTTTTGATGATTCAGTATACACAAACATTGTTTCAATGCATACAATTATTTAAAATATTATGTATAAAGTTACTTTCAGGCTATGTGTATAAGCTTATAGGAAACATAAATGTATTTCATTTTTAGGATTGGTCCCAACTCCAAGATATCAAATTATTTATGTACAAATACTCAAAAATCCAAAATAAACCTGAAATCCAAAATACTTCTAGTCCCAAGCATTTAAAGTAATGGGGACTCAATTTGTATTCAGGCAGTTTGACGGTAAAGTCTGCCCTCCATATCCACAGACTTGCCATCCATGGATCCCAGCATCCGCAGACATCAAGCCTAAGGGGGGGGGCGCAGAGGGGGAGGAAGCAGGAAGAGGAGGATGAGGAAGGCGGCCGTGGTGGTAGAAGAGGAGGCAGTCCCCTGCCATGGTGAGAGTGGCAAGATGGACATCAGGTGACTGGGAGCTCCAAAGTGCCATTGCCCTTAATGGTGATGCAGCTGTGTGGCCATGCAACCACTGAGAACAATGGGACTTGAGTATCTGCGGATTTTTATATCTGCAGGAGGAACTGGAAGGGATCCTCTGCCGATACCGAGAGCCAACTGTAATAGTGCCACTTTATTTTACTTGGTTCAGGCCTCACCTGGAATGCTGTGTCCAGTTCTGGGCACCACAATTCAAGGAGGATAATGATATTGATATGGAACATGTCCAGAGGATGGCAACCAAAATGATAAAAGGTCTGGAAACCATACCCTATGAGGGGTGGCTTAGGAAGCTGAGTATGTTTAGTCTGATGAAAAGAAGACTAACAGGGGACATGATAGCCATGTTTATATATATTTTAAAATATGTCATATTGAAAATAGAGCAAGCTTGTTTTCTGTTACTCCAAATACTAGGACACGGAGCAATGGATTCAAACTACAGGAAAAGAGATACCACCTAAATATTAGGAAGGCCTTCCTGATGTTAAGAGCTGTTTGACAGTGGAATATAATGTCTCAGAATGGGGTGGAGTCTCCTTCTTTGGAGGTTTTTAAATAGATGCTGGATAGCCGTCTGTAGGGAGGGCTGACTGTGTATTCCTGCATTGCAAAGGGATGGACTAGATGATCCTATGATTCTACTCAAACTTCTACTGTCCAATATACTGGAGATCTTTCATAAGAAAAATGGGGGGGGGGGAGCCCACATTGATAGGGCTATGTGGAACACAGAGCCTTCGTGTCACTTATGCTAATGACAAATATTGTTCAATAAATGGATTACTAACCTTCAAGGCAACTGGAAGAGAGAGACCCTGGAATCTCCGTATAAGTTCAGACTGGCTGTTTTGAAGACTATGAGCTTCTGTCACCTCATACTGGTGACAAAAGCCAGTTCTGGGTATATGAGGGCCTTCACTAATGTCTACAAAGTTGCCAAATCTGATTGAAAGAAACACACAAAAAATATTAACACCAAGCACACATTAAAGCAGGATTTTCAATAATAACAATATTTCTCTCATTCCAGGTCTTTCTACATAATGGAGAGCTAAGAACTATGTGTTGGCTTAGTGGTTAAGATGCCAATTCTGATGATCATAAGGTCCGAAGGTTAGCAGTTCAAGGCCCAAGTGCTGCATGAAGGGGTGAGCTCCTGTCACTAGTCTCAGCTTTTGCCAGCCTAGCAGTTTGAAAGCATGCAAATAAAAGTAGATAAATAGGTACCACTTCAGCGGGAAGTTAACAATGTTCGGTGTAGTCATGACCAGCGGAGAAGTCCTTGGACAAGGCTTGTTCTTTGGCAAAGTAACGGAAATGAGCACCGCCCCCTACAGTTGGTTCCGACTAGACATTAATGTCAAGGGAAAACCTTTAACTTTACCTTTAAGAATGACGCAGGGCATTTTTCTGTGTAAAAGATATGGTGCTTACCTCTAACAACAGTTCTTCAAATTGACTTGCTGTGCTTTCACACACATGGAATCTGTGCTGATACAGAACACATTTTCCAAAGTTCTAGAGCCAGCTTTTTGGGGGGTAACCCCTCCTTAACCACCACCACACAAGTGCCAGCAATGCAGCATAATTGCAAAAATAAAATAAAATAAAATAAATTGAAAACTACTATAGGCTACAGTTTGGAGAAGATGTGGGATGTGTAATTACACTAATGTCAACTTAAAGAACTACAGTTAGAAGTGAGCAACCTAACTTTCCTAATTGTGGTCTCTATGCATCATACATAAGATAGACTGAGAAGCGTATATGCTCAAACAAATGTAGCATTCAGATCAAGTTTCAAGTGCAAATGGAAGTACTAGACAAAGGTTGAAGGATGAGCCCATCATTCTGGCAGAAGGGTATGTCAATCAGAAAAGCTGAATGACATTCCATTCTGAATTGCACCTGAGGCCAGGAAGAAGCATCCTTCATATATTTCTCCTTAATCTCATGAGTTCCAGGGCTCAACTGGACCACTGATGTGCATTCTTTCACCATATATTTGGTGCAATATGTGTAGATATTATGTCAACTTTTTAAAAAAAAGACAAAATATTTTTTTTCTCATCTGAAGATTTTTGCCCATGCATTTGCTAACCCTATCAGTAGCAAGTTAGAAGAAAGTTAGAAGCTGGCAAACAATCCCCTTGTTTTTATCTGTCAAAGTTCAAATCAGTGCTTGTTTGCTTTCTAACGTATCTCATTTTATACTATTTTAATCTGATGCTTTTAATTGTTTTTAAAACTTTTATTGTAAAGTTTTTTTAAAAAAATATTTGTGAGTTGCCTTGGTTCTTTTTCTGGGAGAAAGGCAGCATAAAAAATGAAATAACCAAATAAATAAATAAATTTAACTGGGTGAGAAGTTCACAATTACAAAAAATCCTAGCTGTAAACAAGAGACATGATTTGCTCACCTGTGCAGTTTTACTATTCTTTCAGAATTTTGTGAAGCATTCTGTTCAACTATATCCCGTTTGTACCTTGAATACAATAAAAGAGACTCAACTAAAATTTTACAAATATACCATTTAGCTAGAATTTCATGCACTACTCCACCTTTCTTTCCAAGACCATATTTTTGCTGTTTTCTCTTCCTAAGTGTCAACCCCTATAGGATTTATTTATTCTTGTGCCCTATCCCTAAGGCAGAAGAGGGAAACCTGTGGCCCTCCAATGTTTGTTTCAATTTCCAGAAATCTCAGACAACCCAGCAATCTATTATGCAAACTATGGTTTATAACAGCTGAAACAATGAGTGTTTCTTGGTAGTGCCTTAAGGGTATTTCTTTAAAATATTGTTCCAAAAAATCCTTCCTGTGTAATCTAGGTTAATTGAAGCTGGAAGGCTTTCTTCTCTTAAATCACTCAAATCCATAATGAACAGACTAAATAGCAGGAGGAAAAAGCCACCCTGAATATAGCTGCCATGACAGAAAGATATGCACCTATGCATTTAAGTTAAAGCACAGTGATAAGCCCAGACAACACATATTCCTTTTTATTATCCTGTTCCAACTTTTTAAATATATTCCTGTCTGGGTTTTGTTCACAAAAAATAAGCTGCTATATGTCAGCTCTCTCAGAGGTATGCATGACAAATATGGCAAATTGGGACATGATTACCTGCTCCACATCCCTTCTGTTACATGTACCACATTCTAATGCCATATATGATAAAAGTGAGAAAAAGTTTTCCTGAGGAATATCTCAGTAAGTTTTTAACACATTTTAGTAATGTGTAATTTTTTTACATTTTTAACTTTTTAAAAACTTAATATTTTAATGTTTTGCATTGTTTTTAACTTGTACTATCTTAAATTGGTCATTAGCTGCCTTCAGTACCTTCATTAAGAGAGTGGGATGCAAATAAATGAAATAAGAAGTGAAAACTAATATAACAGATTAGATATCTAAATTGTTTCTAAAACCCAATACCAATTCAACAAAAATCTAAGAGATTCTCTTTTAGCAATAGTTTGCATCTTATATATATGTTAATACTGACTTGTTATGCTGAAATATTTCAAGCGCCACATTTGCATCGACATCCAGGGTTTCAAATAGAAGATCTTGGTGAATTAGTTTGTGAACATCCTTTGTAAAAGAACGAAGGCTTTCCTTGAAAGAAAGAAAACCACACTCATGTGCCCAAATATCAAAAGGTTAAATTTGGAATATAAATGTCAGGCAACCTAGGTGGCTTAAATTCACTACTTGCAATAATCACCATCCTTCTGTGGCCTTTCCAAAGCTAAACTATCGTGGATAGCCTTAGCTCTATATGATTTAAGCGGAAAGAAGGTATAGACAAAGGGTTGGATTCAGAGTAATCAAAACCCAATGAAATCATAAGAGCTAAGTTAGCCATTGCAGATTATACATCCATTGATTTCAGTGACATATTCTCAAAGTATAACTAAATACAGAAAGAAAATGCAAACTAATAACTGTTTTTGCTCTAAACGAAATGTTTTATAGTTACATCATAAGCGGAAAAATTATTTAGCTTACTCAATCTACAGTCAACCACAAAACGGAAAACAGTCCATTTATGAATTGATAGTCTGCATTATCTGTTCTGTTGCCAATGAGGAGATGAGTGGATTTGATTGTCCAACAAGATGGGTTTGTCTCAATGGTCCTCAAAAGACTGCACCCAAGACTATCAGTATATTGAGTTATACAGGGAGTGTTCGCAACTGTGTAGGCAGAAGCTAAAAGTTGGTTTCAGTTTAGAAAGACTAATTTGTAGTTCTTTAATTCTCCTTTTGGCTGCATCTGAGAACTGCACTGCAAGACCTGGAGAAGTGAAAATCCAAAGAATAACTGTAGTCCAATTGATATAATAATCCAAATGGTGTGGCTGAAGTCATTGCACTAAAAGGCCCCAAATATCCTATTTCCCCTAAAATAAGACATCCTCTGAAAATAAGACCTAGTAGAGGTTTTGCTGAATTGCTAAATATAAGGCCTCCCGCGAAAGTAAGATCTAGCAAAGTTTTTGTTTGAAAGCATGCCCATTTTTTTGTTCAACAATAAATGTGAATTCTTCATGGAAAAATAAGACATCCTCTGAAAATAAGACTTAGTGCATCTTTGGGAGCAAAATTTAATATAAGGCACCGTCTTATCTTTGGGGAAACACAGGTATGACATTCTTCCATCTTCACTGCAAAACAAGGTAATGTGATTCACTCTTGATTATCTAACAGAGATGGAAAATGTCTGTCCTCCAGATTTTCCCAGACTGCAATTCCCATCAGTCCTGATCAATGGTTATGCTAACTAGGACTGAGAGGGCTTTCAATCAAGTAATGTCTGGAGTATCACAAGTCCCCCTCCCCCTTTGCTATAGAAAATACAGTACATTTAAAATTAAATCTCTAGGCAAATGCGAATGTCACTCACATCTTGAAACATACAGCAATTCTTTGAACCTAAAGCAGGAGTGAGTAATTGTGGAAGGATAGGGGCCACATTAACCCCATAGGAGACCTTAAAAGACCACACACCCCTGCCACACTCACTCCTGCAAAATAATAACAATCAAATAATTTGTCCCTCTAATGCCTATTAGGTGATAAGGCAGTATTTGCCTCATGTTTTAGGGCTTTCCTTGGCCATTTTAGGCCCAGGAGAGGATTTTTTAAAAGGTGTTCTGTTCACTTCTTGTTTAGAAAAAAATGCTTCTCTTGGGCTTAAATTAAAAAAAAAATCTGAAAAAAATTATAAGAAGTGTTTGGCTTTCAGTCATGATGGTAATGCCTTCCACAACCTCTAGAGAAAATTTTTAGCAAAAGAAGAGCAATATTTGCAAAAAAGATTTTTTTGACTTTACAGGGGTTCTGTTCACCCCTGCCCTGAAGTAAAGCCACACTGAAAACAGACCAGTAAATAATCATTATACCTACCTCAGTCGGCTTCCAATCATCAAGCCTGCTGTCCAAGATTACATCATAGCAGAAAGCTCCAGAGATCACTACACAGTGTCAACATTCAGAAAAATAAAGAAGCATATCTAAAGTAACTCAGAACCAAAAATACCAGGCAGTTTCTAAAGTGAGCCAAATGCTTACTACAATATCAAAATTTGTTGTGATTGTTGTTGTTGCTGTTAGCTGCTGTCAAGCCAACCTATGAATGACAGACCTCCAAGCCAAGACCTGCTCAGCTCTTGCAGAACAGGGCACGGCTTGCTCACTTGAGTCTATCCATCCATAATGTGGTCTTCTTCTTTCCCTACTGCCTTCTATCTTACTAAGCATTACCGTTGTTTCTAGTGACTTCATGTTTCCTCATGGTATATCCAAAGTACAGCAATCTCTGTTTAATCATCCTGGCTTTAGGGAGAGGTCAGGCTTTATTTGCTTTACCACCCATTTATTTATCTTTTTAGCATTCCACTGTATTCACTGAACTGTTCTTTCACACATTTCAAATACCATTCTATAAATGATGGTAAAGTCAGGTGGAGAATACTGAGACCAGTTTTGGTTTCCCCACCTTAGTCAGGAGTTAGAAAGAGGTACCAAGTTAGAAAAAAGTTGCAGAAAGAAACAACAAAGACAATCAACAGAGAACAGTTTGATACCACTTTCACTGCCATGGCTCAATACTATGGAATTCTGGGATTTGTAGTTTGTTGTGGCACCAGAGTTCTCTGACAGGGAAAGCAAAATAGCTCACAAAACTACAAATCCCAGGATTCCATAGCACTGAGCCGTGGCAGTTAAAGCAGTGTTAAACAGCATTAATTCTGCAGTATGGGTCCAGCCTTCATTGTATTTTTATTGTCTTTTCAACAGAGGCAAGCATTTTTTCCCAAAAAATTGTTTAAACTTTTTAGGATTTTCACATTAAAAATTTAAATGAATCTACTATTTCACTAAGTGCAATGGAACTTACTCCCCTTTAAATCAAAACAACACTACAGCCTAGCCTGCAGGTGTTGTTTTAAGCAGGTATTTTATTCTTCTCTGTGTGGTTTATATTTTTTTTTCATTCTGTAAGCCCTTCTGAGAGCTTCAGCTGATATGTGGCATCTTCACAAATTCAAGACAAATAAATACAGGGGCAATTATTTTCTATCATACCCACAAAATATTAGAGCTGGTCAATTATTCCATTAAACTGATTAAACTTGGAATTAATTTACAGGATTATGTACTGCAGGATGTTGTGATGGGCACTAGAATCATAGAATCATAGAATCATAGAATCATAGAGTTGAAGAGACCACAAGGGCCATCCAGTCCAACCCCCTGCCATGCAGGAACTCCAAGTCAAAGCATCCCTGACAGATGGCCATCCAGCCTCTGCTTAAAGACCCCTAAGGAAGGAGACTCCACTACACTCCGAGGGAGTGTGTTCCACTGTCAAACAGCCCTTACTGTCAGGAAGTTGGTGGAATCTCTTTTCCTGCAGTTTGCATCCATTGTTCCGCGTTCTAGTCTCTGCAGCAGCAGAAAACAAGCTTGCTCCCTCCTCAATATGACATCCCTTCAAATATTTAAACAGGGCTATCATATCACCTCTTAACCTTCTCTTCTCCAGGCTAAACATCCCCAGCTCCCTAAGGCGTTCTTCATAGGGCAAGGTTTCCAGACCCTTCACCATCTTAGTTGCCCTCCTTTGGACATGCTCCAGTTTCTCCACATCTTTTTTGAAATGTGGTGCCCAGAACTGGACACAGTATTCCAGGTGGGGCCTGACCAAAGCAGAATAGAGTGGCACTATAACTTCCCTTGATCTAGAAACTATACTTCTATTGATGCAGCCTAAAATTGCATTGGCTTTTTTAGCGGCCGCATCACACTGTTGACTCATGTTCAGCTTATGGTCTACTTGGACTCCTAGATCCCTTTCACATGTGGTCTCATTCAGCCAGGTGTCCCCCATCCTATATCTGTGCATTTCATTTTTCCGCCCTAAGTGCAGAACCTTACATTTCTCTGCATTGAATTTCATCTTGTTAGCATTGGCCCACCTTTCTAGTCTATTCAGGTCATTTTGAATTTTGATCCTGTCCTCTGGGGTATTAGCTACTCCTCCCAGTTTAGTGTCATCTGCAAATTTGATAAGTATGCTCCCAATTCTGTCATCCAAATCGTTAATAAAGATGTTGAATAGCACTGGGCCCAGGACAGAACCCTGTGGGACCCCACTGGTCACTTCTTTCCAGGATGAAAAGGAGCCATTGTTGAGCACCCTTTGAGTTCGGCCAGTCAACCAATTACAAATCCATGTAACAGTTAACTTGTCTAGCCCACATTTTACAAGCTTGTTTGCAAGAATGTCATGGGGAACCTTGTCAAAGGCCTTACTGAAATCGAGGTATACTATATCCACAGCATTCCCTTCATCTACCAAGCTGCTAATTTTATCAAAAAAAGAGATCAGGTTCGTTTGGCATGACTTGTTTCTCTGAAACCCATGTTGACTTTTTGTGATTATGGCATTGGCCTCTAAGTGTTCACAGACTCTCTGCTTAATGATCTGCTCTAGAACCTTTCCTGGAATTGATGTCACACTAACTGGACGATAATTGTTGGGATCCTCTTTTTTTCCCCTTTTTGAAGATGGGGACAACGTTTGCCCTCCTCCAGTCTGCTGGGACTTCTCCTGTTCTCCAAGAGTTCTCAAAGATTATTGCCAATGGCTCTGATATTACATTTGCCAGTTCTTTTAATACTCTAGGATGTAGTTCATCTGGTCCTGGAGATTTATATTCATTTAGGTTAACCAGGTATTCCTGTACTAGCTCTTTACTTATTCTGTGCTGAAATTCCTCTATTCTGTCTTCTGTTCCATTATCCTTAGGTTGAGCACCCTTTGCCTTTTCTGAGAAGACTGAAGCAAAGAAGGTGTTGAGTAATTCTGCCTTTTCTCTGTCCCCTGTTAGCATTTTGCCATCTTCTGCACGCAGTGGCCCAACTGTTTCCTTCTTCTTCCTTTTGCTGCGGACATATCCAAAAAAGCCCTTTTTATTGTTCTTAACCTCTCTAGCAAGCTTGAGTTCATTCTGCGCTTTAGCTTTTCTGACTTTACCCCTACATGTGCTGGCTATTTGTTTGAATTCCTCTTTCGTGATTTCTCCATTTTTCCATTTCTTATACATGTTCCGTTTAAAACTTAGCTCAGTTGAAAGTTCCTTAGTCATCCATCCTGGCTTCTTGAGACATCTTCCATTTTTCTTCCTCATTGGAACTGTTTGAAATTGTGCCTTCAATATCTCCCTTTTGAGAAACTCCCATCCGTCTTGAACTCCCTTTTCTTTTAGTATTCCTGACCATGGGATCACTCCCAGTATTTCTCTAAGTTTATTGAAATTAGCTCTCCTAAAGTCTAGAGTGCGTGTCTGACTATGCCTAGCTTCTCCCTTCCACTGTATTACAAACTCCAAGAGAACATGGTCACTTCCACCTAAGGATCCAACCACTTGCACCCCATCAACTAGGTCTTCCCTGTTGGTTAAGATCAGATCTAAAATAGCTGATCCCCTTGTTGCCTCTTCCACCTTTTGGACAATGAAATTGTCTTCCAGGCAAGTGAGGAATTTGCTAGACTTTGAGGATTTGGCTGAGTTTGACTTCCAGCAAATATCAGGATAGTTGAAGTCACCCATCACTACTACATCTCTCTTTTCTGAGTATGTGATTATCTGTTCTAGAAAGGCATCATCCAATTCCTCTGCCTGAGTCGGGGGTCTGTAGTAGACTCCCACAGTAACATCCCTGTTGTTTCCCTCTCCTTTAATTTTTATCCAGATGCTCTCCACCTGGCTTCCAGTATTGATTTCCTGCATCTCTTCACTGGTGTAAATATCCCTGACATATAATGCTATTCCTCCTCCTTTCCTGCTTGGCCTGTTTCTCTTAAAAAGGTTATACCCCTCTATTTCTACATTCCAATCATGAGACTCATCCCACCAGGTTTCAGTGATGCCTATTATATCATATTTCCCTTGTTGTGCTAGGAGTTCAAGTTCATCCTGCTTATTTCCCATACTCTGTGCATTAGTGGAGAGGCATTTAAGACCATGTGTCCTCTTTACTTGCTGCTTTTGCACATTTTTTTGCCTCCTACTGTTGGGTCCTTGCACTGTTTGCCTTGTTCCCTCTATGCCACTTGGACTATTCTTTCCATCCCTTTTGCCTTCCAGAATAATGTCTCCCTCCCCCACATAACTCAGTTTAAAGCCCTCCTGATCAGATTCTTCAGACTGTTGGCAAAAACATTTTTGCCAACTGGCGTGAGATGCAGTCCATCCCTTGCCAGAAGTCCCTCCTCATGGAACCGCAGCCCATGATCCAAGAATCCAAACTGTTCTTGGCGGCACCATCTACGGAGCCAGTTATTCACCTCTGCTATTTTCCTCTCCCTTCCTGGACCATGCCCTTCTACCGGGAGTAGAGATGAGATGACAACCTGTGCATCCATCTCTTTCAGCTTCCTTCCCAGAGCCTCATAATCCCTTTTGATATTCTGAAGGCTGTGCCTTGCAGTATCATTGGTTCCCACATGAACCAAAAGAAGGGGGTATTGATCAGTAGGCTTGACAAGTCTTGTCAGCCTCTCCGTCACATGATGGATCTTTGCCCCAGGGAGACAACACACCTCCCGAGACATCTTGTCAGGCCCACAAACCACTGCTTCTGTACCCCTCAGCAAGGAGTCCCCCACCACGACCACGCGCCTCCTCCGAGGCTTAGCAGTGTCTGTTCCCTTTCGTGATACTCTCAGGCTCCCCTGCTCTGTCCCTGATGTCTGTCCCTGCTGCTTTTCCTCATCATCTCTGACAACAGAGAGAGATTCAAAGCGATTCTGTAGCTGCAAGCCGCTGACAGAACGTTTCCTGGTTTCCTTACTTCTGTGTGTGACCTTCCTCCAAGCATCTACCTCTGTGGTATGTGGAGTGACCTCCTCTGCCCCAACAACTTCCTCTGTCTGTTTCCCACCCAAGACATTCTGGTCTGATCTGTTCAGGAGAATCTCCTGCTCTCTATGATGCTGGAGTGCAGATAACTGCTCCTCTAACTGCTGTACTTTCTCTTCCAAGAGGGCTACCAACTTGCACTTGTGGCAGGTGTAGTTCCTCACCTCTGTAGGCAAGAAGACAAACATCCCACATGTGTTGCAGGTGACTGCTGCAGGGCCTTCAGTGTCCATACTGAGAAGTCTTAAGGAGGCACTGAAACAAGACTGTGGGCTTCCCTTGCTAGACTTGGCCTTTATTCCCAAGCTCTGTCACTGAGTTCAAGTCACGGGGCCTATAGTTATGTAGAGAGCTCCTGGCTAAAAGCTCCTAGTTATACAAATACAGAAATCTCCCACTGCATTACTAATACTTCCAAAATAAATAAAAGAATGGGCCCAAGAAGCAGCTATGTGTACTACAATATGCAACTCACTATACACAATGGAAAAGTGTGCAGAAGAAAAAACATACCTGGAACTTCTGGAGCTCTAATAAGGGTGACGGAATATTCATCTTTAAATGCCTGCTCTAATACACAGCCAAGGAGCATAGCACAGGAGCGCCAATAAGCCTGTGGCAGAGAATTTGAAATGAATATTCTGATGTTATCCAAAGCCAGTTCAATTCAGTTGAAAGGACAGCTTTAAAAACAGCTTGCTCATTTTCTTTGTATCTCTCCATTGCCATATTAGAAGTTTTATATGCAGTTTGTTTTACAAAGAAGTCAAAATGAGTAAGACTCTTATTCACTTGAAATTACTTTCATAAAAGCTGTTTGATTGGTGGCAAATATTACAAAATCTGAAATATCATTTGTGGAAAAATGGGTACAACTGTGATTAAACAACAGTAGTAAAAAAAAAAAAAGAAAGACAAGTTTCTGGATGAATACATAAAAGAGAAACATAACATGGTTGTCTCAATTATTTTTAACCCAATCTCTGTGTTTGCATTCAACTGTTAAATTCTGGATACTTTTTACCCTCAGGCTTTATAGAAGCTGAGTCTAATAGAAACCAAGAGATAAACAAGATCTACTGAATACACGGTGAAGAAAATCATCACAAACATACTTTGTTTACTTCCTCTGGATCTTCATCTTTGAATGTAAGGAACTGAATTTCACATGAACGAGTCAAAGGTTTGTTCATATCCCAGAGCTCGCCATCCACAAGGGCAAGTACAGATTTCTTACAGTGCCACTCACTTAAATCTAGAAAAGAGAGTCCCAAAGAGACAATGACAAAAATTACCATAATACTTTGTTAATAAATTGCCAGTTTAGCCAGCCAGACAATACAACTACTGTACTATTTTGAATTTCAAAAAGGTTAGTAATTTAGTGAGAAATAGCAAGCTTTCACATTACTGTCCTTACATCACCTACTGCCTGTTCTTTTTTAACCATGCCTTCAGAAACCTTAAAATTAAAACCTCTCAACCTAAAAAGAAAACCTGGGGGGGGGTCCAATTTACCTCTTTCCTTGGGATCATTTATACTGTTCCAGAGAAGTCTGATGAGCTGAATATAACTTTTTATTATTAACTTATATAATTGCTGGCCAGATGTGGACTTAAGAGGAAAGCAGGTATACCGATGACAATGAAAGAGTAAGAATAAGGATGCTGTTGGAATGAAATTGCATCCCTGGCTGATGTGAGCTGCAGACTGAGGATATTGGGGGGGGGGGGAGGGACACATCCATAACAAGGGATTTCTATGTCTTTGAAATATGAAGAGAAATATTAATTTGCAGAGAGGTATTTATGGCCTATGCAATATCCTACTGGGATGCAGGAATGACCAAATAATGGAAGTGATTTGTCTTGTAAATCCTTTGGAACAGTGAGCTGTGTCACATCAATACATTTCTCCTTCATGTAAGATTAACTCATGCATTGTCTGTCTTCAGGCAAAACACAATTTTGATTTGCTATTCAAATTTAAAATTATCTTACTACAATTTTAAATCTCTATTCTCTTTACTTACGCATAGCACAACTATATGGTGTGGAAAACCCTTTATTCATTATAAACAAAGTGCCTGGGTGATGTTTGCCAACATATTTTACTTCAATCTTCTCAATCCGTGGATAAAGAGACAACTGTCTCTCTCTCTCTTTTGTGAAAAGTTCATTGCGCATCTGAGCAATCTCAGCTGCTGAAAGTTGAGGAGCAGCAGCTGTAGAAACAAACCCTGGAAATAAAACAAGTTTCATTAAACAGCTTACATATTTTTTCTTAACAACAATAAAGCTCACTCAAATGGGAGCAAGTTCTCAAGATATCACTAAATTTATGTGGGTGAATATTATTTGCTTCAGAAGCTACTGCCAAAATATATGATTTTAATACTCTGGAACCTAGGACAATTGAAGAAATTCCAGTTACTCCAGTCAAGTTGAGATCTCAAAGTGACCAGATGTGACAACCATAAAGGAGGATGAGCACCACAAAATGTAGGATATTCAAGAAAAATGTAGGGCATTATAAAATAAAAGCTAAAGACAATCATATTAATGCTTTCCGTTGGTTTATTTACAGCTATGGACCTCAATGCACTGAAGAAATAATCCAGTTTGAGACTATTCCTTCCCTGCTCAAATCCACCACTTTTGCTGTGCAGCTACTCATACTTGGAATCTCCTCTCTAAACAATTAAGAACTATTACTTCCTTGGCTAATTTTAAGGCCAAACTGAAGACACTCTTGTTAAGGGAGGTATTCCAAACTATTGGTTGTTAATCTGCTGTTCACGTTGTTTTTATTGTATACTAAATAGTATTCTTTTAGAGATATGTTAATCATATAATGTTGCTGTTTTAGACTGTACGCGGCATGGCAGTTTTTTATTATTTTTTATTTGACCCTTTCTATATAAAGCACTGTGCAAACTTTACAGTGCTCTATAATTAAATGTTAATAATAATAATAATAATACTCTGGCTCAATGCTAGGGAATCATGGGAACTGTAGTTTATTGTGGCACCCGAGCTCTCTGACAGAGAAAGCTAAGTGTCTCAAAAAACTACAGTTCCATAACACTGAGCCAGGGCAGTTAAAGCAGTCTCAAACTGAATGATTTCTGCAATGTTTTTTGGACCTATATTATTATAATATATTTTATCATCTTCTTCTTCTCATTCTCTTTCTCCTTCTATTATATTTTATTATCCTGTCCTCTCTGAAAACAGGTGGATGGACTAGATCCTTCTAAAGTCCCCCCTCCCCCCCGGAGCAGCAGCAGCTGAGATGCATACTATATATTTCTCAGATAAGAAAAGGACAACAAACATGGTGTTACTCAATGTGCTTCTCAAGATGGTCAAAATGGAGGACACTGTGGGATTCCTCCTGGACAGAAGGCTGAAATGGAGGTCAGGTCCTGGAAAGTTTTTGGTCACTCTCTATTGATTAGCCACAGTGAATATGAACTGACCATATGTGCGCTGTGTGTCTCAATGTTGTTTCCAACCTATGGCAATCCTAATGATAACCTATCAGTGTAAATCCATGCTTCTTAGTCATGCTCAAAACGGAGGACATTTTGGAATTCCTCCTATGCAGAAGGATAGAATGGAGGATAGGTCCTGAAAAAGGAGGACACCTGATCACCCTGGCAGCTAGCCATTGTGAATATGAACTAACCACATGTGTGTTGTGTTCATCCACGTTATTGCCAACCTATGGCAACCCTAAAGAGAACCTGTAAATGTAAGGCTATGCTTCTTGTAAGTCATGTTCCAAAAGGAGGTCATATTGGAATTCCTCCTGGCCAGAAGGCTGAAATGGAGGACAGGTCCTGGAAAAGGAGGCCACTTGGTCACTCTGCTGATTAGCCATAGTGAATATGAACTGACCGTGTGTGTGCTGTGTGCCTCCATGTTATTTCCAACCTATGGCACCCTGAAGGAGAACCTGTAAGTGTAAATCCATGCTTCTTGTAAGTCATGCTCCAAATAAAAGACATTCTGGAATATGCAGGCGGCTGAAATGGAGGACATATCCTGGGAAAGAAGGACATGTCTGACCACCCTACAGAGTCTCCCAACGTTCAGACCATTACGTGTCACTGTCCCTGAATTAAATTAAGACATTAAGTCCTGCAACCATCATGAAATAAAACTTACAATAAAACTTATAATAAAACATTTAATAGAGAAAGAAATAGGGAGGGAAGGTGGAACTTCCTGACAGTAAGGGCACTCCCTTAGAGAGTGGTGGAGTCTCCTTCCTTGGAGGTCTTTAAACAGAGGCTGGACGGCCATCTGTCGGGGATGCTTTGATTGTGAGTTCCTGCATGGCAGAATGGGGCTGGTCTGGATGGCCCTTGTGGTCTCTTCCAACTCTATGATTCTGTGATTCTAGGGAAAGGTTGTCCAAGAATTGAGATGTGAGGATAGGACGGCAAGATTAGATTAGATTTGGATGCATGTATGTTTATATGAATTTTTTTAAAGTCAAATGCGTTTTATAATTCAATATATATATATATATATATATACTAAAAAATGAAATGAAATCATACAGTTGGAAGAGGCCAACAAGGGCCCATCCAGTCCAACCCCATTCTGCCATGCAGGAACTCACAATCAAAGCACCCCCAAGAAGAGATGGCCATCCAGTTTCTGTTTTTAAAAAAAAAACTCCAAAGAGGGAGAAACTCCACTAAATGGAGGGTGTAACAATCCAATACACAATGAAAGCACCCCCATGAGATGGCTATGCAGCCTCCGTTTTAAAAACCTGCAAAAGAAGAATAATCCAAGAATAAGCACTGTAATAACCCAATGCACAATGAAAGCAGCCCCAAGAGATGGCCATGCAGCCCCTGTTTAAAAAAAAAACCTCCAAAGGAGGAGAGACTCCACTAAATGGAGGCTGTAATAATATACATATAATCTTATATTATAATAACAATGTAATAATAATAATAATAATAATAAATGGAAGAAGAAGAAGACTCAGTGAAATGCATTATGGACACACCTTCCCCCCTGCAAAATAACCCAGCCATTCCCCACATGATTCCATTCCCTGGAGCAGCAGCACCACCACTCACTTCTGCAGCAGCAGCAGCCCCTCCATAACCCTCGAGCCACCCAGAGAGGAACCATCTTGTCTGTGTGTGTCCTTGTTTCTTCTTCCTCCTCCTCCTCTGATTCCTTAAAAGAAAAAACACACAGCTCAAGGGGAACGTCGATATTTATGGTCCTCCGGAAACAGCAGCCCAGACACAAAGGTTCCGGGGTAGCAATGTATCCCCCCCAGTGGCCTCATCCCTGAAGTTCCCCACAGCTAAAAGGCATTGTGTCTGGCTCTTTGCTATGGAATTCTGGGAGTTGGAGTATGTTGTGGGGCCCAGAGCGGAGCTCCGCTCCGCTCTGGGCCCACAACATACTCCAACTCCCAGAATTCCATAGCAAAGAGCCAGACACAATGCCTTTTAGCTGTGGAGTCAGGGATGTCACTGGGGGGATGACACCTCTGCTCCCCAAACTTGGAAACATCACCCAAGGAGACTTTCCGCTGTGCTTTCTGTAACCGGACTTGTTTATCTCGGATCGGCTTTTTTAGTCATGTAGAAAGCGTGGGATGAGCCCTTCCTGAATCTTCATTAGCGAAGAAAAGCCAGAGAGAGAGAGAGAGGGCATATTATATTGTACTTTAAAAGTATATTTTTAATTTTGCTAGTTATTTATGTCACCACTGTCGCCATTACGTTGCGATATATGGGAATTGCGATTCATGAGGAGTATTCATCCAAAAAAACCTGACATCGGACTGACACCAACCATAGTGGCACCACTTTACCTTTTATCCCTTTGGATAGAATTAGGTGAAAGTAGTGTAAAACGGTGGTGAGGTTCATCCTGAAAAACCTAACCCAAGGAAATCCAAAGTAAGCTACTGGTGATATATATCCAATCCTTTTCCAGGCCATCATTCTCTGAAGATGCCAGCCACAGATGCTGGCGAAACGTCAGAAAGGAACTCTTCCAGAACATGGCCACATAGCCCGAAAGCTCCACAAAAAACTATGGATGCCGGCCACGAAAGCCTTCGACTCCACAAAGTTTCCACACATGGTATACCATCTGCTGGTTTTCTTATCAACTGCCCTGCTACAGAAGTAAAAGGGAAGGAGATATGACTTTTTTTCAAATAGTGCCAGCATACGTTAGGTCTTTGGTTAGCAGCCTTTAAATTTGATGAAATTATTCTCTCTTACAGCATTTAATCTAGTGTGGAAACAGATTCAGCTATTGTTGTCACCACATTGACCAAGCTGCCACAGTCTACCCAGGTTAATGTGTCCCTTCAGAAGCTATGGTATCTTCACAATGCAGGACTACCATCCTTTTATCTCATATGTTCCTGGCTTCCTTGATATGTAGTGCTGGAACATCCTGGATTGAAATGCCCTAACAAAATGAAATTCTATGAATAGGCATTTACCTCTGAATTGAAACAGCTGTTCATTAGTGATTAGAACTGTCCTTAGTATGTATCACACTGAACACTGCTTAACAGTCTGCATGTCTTGAAAGGCAGCCAGTTCTTCAGTGACTCTGCATGGTATTCTTGAAGATCAAGTGCCTTGTGAGAGCACAACATGTCTTCAGACTCATCATTGCTCTGAAATGACAATACCCTGAGATGGGATGCTATAGTTCCTCTACACAGCTTCATGTTGTCCATGATACTCCATCACCAAGACCATGTTAGACCAATGTATGCCTTCAGCATGGTCATGTTGAGAGGCTTCCACTTTAACATGGTGGGGTTCCTCTCATACCTTAAATATACACTGTTCTCTGTTTGTTTTATGAATAACATAGTAAAGAATGCTTTTTGTGAAGAGCAATTCAATGGTCTGTAGCATTGTTCCGTTCTTCTTTGGCCTTGGCATTCCAGAATGATATCTCTGCCTACCTGTGATGAACTGTTTGTATACGATTCCATCCCTGCCTTTCATGACACTTGTATCTCTGTTTGAATCATTGCTGGAAAGAATTAAGTGACTATGCATTTGCTGGCTTACCACCTCTGAGCAGTAGGAGGGGTTGTTTCCCTTTCGAACACTCACAGCAGCTTCTTTGCATTATG
The DNA here is from genome assembly GCA_034509955.1 of Urosaurus nigricauda. NCBI lineage: Eukaryota > Metazoa > Chordata > Lepidosauria > Squamata > Phrynosomatidae > Urosaurus > Urosaurus nigricauda. Next base: position 67,133,007 of record JAOEGL010000003.1, read on the forward strand.
TTTCAACCACAAAATGATGTGGAACTTTTTTTTTTTGTGCCAGTACATTACATGCATGAGACAAAAAGTACCCCATGGCTAAATACATTAGATTTGTAAAAACAGTTTTTGTCCCAGCTGTTGTGGGTTTTCCCTCCAATTTTTAAAAAACTTTTTAAGAGACTGTAAGATCATTCTCAATTGCAGTAAAAACTATGGAGCAAAGTATGACACTGACAACACATTTTTCCATATTAAGTTTATTTTAAGAAAAAAACACATCAGAGCTACTCTCACTGCAACCATAGTGAGTTCTTGTTGTCAAAACTTCCAGCTTAACCTTTTAATGATGTCATACATGATATCAGTCTATCACACTTGTGGCTGTCTTTCTGAAAAACTGTCTTTCTGGGTTACAGATCTCAGGGGTACTCTGCCAATATCAGTGGCACTGTAGTCCCAAAAAGGCATTTTTCGCAGTTCTCGGTAGGAAATCTTTAAAAGGAAGATGCTGGGGATCTAACAGATGGATTGAAAAGTACATCTGAATTACTATAGTGAAGGCTCATGTTTTTGTTTTGTTTTTTAGCAAAGCAGCCAAGTAGACAGACTTGTATACCTACTAATTAATAGGGATACTTTGTGCTATTGGTTTCCACAAATAAATCATATTTATATCTTGCACATGTTAGGTGGAGAAGAGTAGGCACAAATAAAGAATAAAGATTTTTTTTTCTTTATGCAGAGATACTTTCTGCAGCTTTCCCTCCCTGCTTTTTCAGTCCCCTCTGTCTTCCATCCTCCACTTTATTTACCTAAGAGCAAAATTCTCTGAGTGAAATGAAATGCTTATAATTATGAATTATGAAATTTTAATTAAAATGCAATAAAAACACAGGAGAAAATAGCCATAGGTTTTAGCATTGGGTGAGGGCTCCTCCCTCTATGTGGTAAGTGCCACTGTTGTGGCCTCTGGAGTTTATCAGACGATGGAAATTGGAAGTATAATCTAATGGCAATCCAAACGGAATCATGGGGTTTCACACTATTGCGTGTTAAAGTATCTCACGCAATTTCGGGCAAAAGGGAAGTCATTCCGAACACAAACACGGATTTTATGTTATTGCGTATTAAAGCATCTCATGCAATTTTGGGCAATGGGCAGTCATTTTCGGGTAATGGGAAGTCATTCTGAACGTATTCTGAATGCAGTTGGAATTCACTTAAATTCGATAAACTAGTGAATTCACGTGATTTTGAATTGGCTCCAATTGGCTCCATTCGAAATAAAGAGAAATTCCTCCCGTCTGATAAACTCCTCTGAGAGAGAATGAGAGCATCCAGGCACAGGTTCATCATACCTGGACCTCTGCAACTTATGAGAGCCCCTTACCCAATTCCAACTACCATTTCTATGGTCTCTGAGGAAAAGAGAAATGAGAGACCCTCCCTCTGTATTCAATCTACCATTTGCTGTCACCAGTGGTGTTACCAAAGGTGGTGCAGCCCATACCATGTGACACCACAGAAGAGGAGTGACACCCGATGAGGCCATCCTTCCACACCTAGTGTCCACCCTCCCTCTTATATCTGTGCATTTCTTTTTTATTGCTCAAGTGTAGCATCCTACATTTCTTCCTGTTGAAATTCATATTTTGGCCCAGCTTTCCCTAATTTGGTGTCATCTGAAAATTTGATAAGCATGCCCTCTATTCCATCAGCCAAATCATAGATAAAGATGTTGAGTAGCACTTGGCCCAGAACTAGCAAGGATATCATTGAAGATACTGTTAAGATACCTTACTTAAATCAAAATATGCTACATACACACCATTCCCTTCATCTTCCAAGCTTGAAACTTTATCAGAAAGAGAGAGAGAGAGAGAGAGAGGGAAGGAGGGAGAGAAGTTCAATATGGCATGATTTCTTTTTTAAAAACCCATCTTGACTTTTAATAATCACAGCATTCCTTTCTAGAATCTTTCCTGGTACTGATGTCAGGCTGACTAGATGGAAATTATTTTGACCCTCTTTTTCCTTTTTTGAAGATGGGGACATTTGCCCTTCTCCAGTCTGCTGGGACTTATCCTGTTCTCCAGGAATTAAAAAAAATATTGACTTTGGTTCTGAAATAACTTCTTCCAGTTCTTTTAATACCCTTGGATGTAGTTCATCTGGCCCTGGACACTTGGGCCCGATCTAGATGGGCCTTAAAGAGCGCGATCAGGGCTCTTTAAGGCACCATTAGGGTTTGTGAGCGTGCAGCATTCGCACGCTCACGAGCCCTAGCATGTAATGATGCGAGCATCATCACATCAAAGCTTTTAGATGGCATGCATATGCAGACCAAAGCAACTGCGCAGCTTCTAGATGGAGCTGCGCAGTTGCAGCGGCGGAAAAGTGCCAAATGGCGCCTTTTGAAAATCGCAACTGCGGTGCAAAAAAAAAAGCAGAGTTTGCCTGCTCCTTTTTTGCTGCGCAGCTTCACCGCGGCGTCCAGCTGCTGCGGTGAAGCTCCACAGCAAAAAAAGGTGGCGCCAGATCGCCCCTTTTGGGCGGTCTGGAAAGCCCCTTGAATTCATTTAGAGTAGTGAGGTATTCTTGTGCTACCTTTTTACCTATTCTGTATTTCCACTACTGCATTATCTGCTCCATGTTCTCCAGGTTGAGCACTGTTCCCAATATGGGAGAAGACCAAGGCAAAGAAGATGTTGAGAAATTCTTCCTTTTCTCTATTCCCTGTTAAAGAAGGATGGGATACATGAAGGCTTCAGTAGTCCTGAGGAAGAAAGACAATTTGGATTTTAAGATGATAATGAAGATTTTGACTGCCAGGCACAAAATAAGAAGCATCTTTAGAGGCCTTCTCCTACTGCGCCCTAGAACCCAGAATTGTTTGTTCTTTTTTGTCCTCCCTCATTTAATAGTACATTTCTCAGTTCCAAGATGAAAATTCTGTTAGGGTGCTGCCATTCCAAAATCTAATTTCCTTTCCCATGTTTAAATATTTTCTTATGTACTTCTCTTAGTCAACTCTAGTGCTAACCAACATATGTCAACAGATACAGAAAACTAAACAATGACCAACAGATTGGAAGCAATCAATATACATCCCCATCCACAAAAAGGGAGGCACAAGAGACTGCAGCAACTAACCATGGCACTGATCTCCCACGCAAGCAAAATCATGCTCAAAATTTTGCAACATACATGGAGAGAGAAATCCCAGAGGTTCAGGAAGGGAAGAGGCACTAGGGACCACATTGCACACATACTATGGCTAATTGAGTGCACTAGGCAATTCCAAAAGAAAAACAGCATGTGCTTGATGTGATGTACTGTATTGGAAATGTTGTTTACTAATTGTATCTACATGTTTTTATTAGGTTATAATCCCACCTCAATCTGTTGGGAGAGGCGGGGAAATATAAATTATTATTATATATATTTATAGACTATAGCAAAGCCTTTGATTGTATAGATCATGAAAGGCTATGATGCTCTTAAAGACATAGTAGTGCCAACATATCTGACAGTCCTGATGAGGAATCTGTACTCAGGACAAGAGGCTACTGTCAGAACAGAACACAGAGAAACAGGATGGTTCCCAATTGGCAAAGGAGTCAGACAAGGCTGCGTCCTTTCACCCTATCTGTTCAACTTGTATGCAGAACATATTATAAGAAAAGCAGGCTTGGACACAGAAGAAGTAGGAGTGAAAATTGGAGAAAGGAATATCAACAATCAAAGGCATGCAGATGACACCATAGTACTAGCAGAAAACCTCAAAGACCTGGAACACCTACTAAGGATGATCAAAGAAGAAAGTGGCTGTGGACTCTTTCAAACGGGGAGGAATTTCTCCCAACTCCGAATGGAGCCAATGCGGATTTATGTAAATTCGCTTGTTTAGCGAATTTACATGAACCCATGCTCCATTCGGAAGAACCCCTGCTCCGTTCGGAATTACTTCCCATTACCCGAAAATAACCCCCTCCTGCCCGAATTTGCATGCGAAGCTTTAATTCGCAATAAGGTAAAACCCATGATTGCATTCGAATTGGCTTCCCTCTTGCCCGAATTTGCATGTGAAGAGTTAATTTGCAATAACATAAAACCCATGATTGCATTCGAATTGACCTTAAATTATACTTCCAATTTAGCCTTGTATGAAAGAGTCCTATGAAAGCATTAGAAAGAATTCTAAAGTGCAAAGATATACAACTCAGCACAAAAATTAGAATCATACAAGCCATTGTATTCCCTATTACCATGTGTGGATGTGAGAGCTGGACAGTTAAGAAAGATGATAGGAAGAAAATCAGTTCATTTGAAATGTGGTGCTGGAGAAGAGTGCTGAGGATTCCATGGACAGCCAAAAGAACGAACAAATGGGTCCTAGAGCAGATCAAGCTGGAAACCTCCCTGGAAGCCAAGATGACCAAACTGAGGCTGTCGTATTTCAGACACATCATGAGAAGGAAGGACTCATTGGAAAAGAGAATAATGCTGGGAAAGATGGAAGGAAGTAGGAATAGAGGAAGGCCACATGCCAGATGGATGGGCAATATTAAGGAGGTCACGGGAATTAAGCAGAGCAGAGTAGTGGAGGACAGGGGGTCTCATCCATAGGGTTGCCATGAGTCAAGATCGACTCGAAAGCAGTTAACAACAAACTTCTCTTATATAAATAATCACTGTACATGTATTAGTTTTTTTTTAATTCTATGAAAATATTGTTTTGCCATCTCTTTTGTTTTAATCATTTAAGGATTTCGGGTTGTTTCAGATACAAAAATCTATAGAGGAGAGTTCCTGTTCCTGTGAAGGCTTTCCATGTGAAAAAGATTCCTGATTTTCTATAGTTGTTTCTTTTATGGACAGCGTCCATGTGAACCAGAACCTATTCCCTTCAGAGGCATTGCTTTCCTCTTGAAGAAAGCAGTGACACAGGAGGGCCGGTCCAGGTACTTCCCTGCTCATATGTTGAAGAAAGCAAGATGAGTAATGTCTGAATAAAGATATACACATGACAAGTGACTGGTTATTTTTATTTGGTTTCTAACTCATGTATATTATTCTTCTACAGACATCCCCTGTAAAGAAAGAGCCCTACCATGAAGGGAACTGTTTGAAACATAACTGTGTTTGTTGATAATATTTACATGTTATAAAAAATTCAACTAGCAAGATTTTTAAAAATATGCATTTTGCTGTAGTTTTGGTTCCAACATTGGTCTCATTTTGGTGCCAAGTTAAAATGTATCTTTTTATAAAAACCTTGGGTATCCTAATGACTTCACCTGAGGTGTATGCATACATTGTTTTATATTGTTTGAATTTTGTCTTATTCAAATTATGAAATTATGAATATATTTTAGGTTGTATAACCTGTGGAAAGTGGCTTACAGTTATACTGTGAAAGTGAGAACAGATTTCAGATGTGTGTGGGTGTACTGATGAAAAGAATTCAGACTGGGCAAGTGTGATAGGTGGGCTTTAGAACATTCCATGGAAAGTAATCGGTGTGTAGCCAGGTGGGATGATGGAAAGTTGATTCTTTCAAATGTGATTAGTTCTGGTCTGGCAAGAATCTCTCTGAGAGAATAAAAGACAAGAGGTTAGAGCCTGAAAGAGAACAGAAGGTTTGAGCCAGTCTGGGACAGAAAACATAAGATAAAAAAAATCAAAGAAAAACAGATTAATATTGAAGTCTGGATGAAGTAACTGAAGGAAGACAACAAGACCAAGAAGCTGAGATCACTCAAGGCCAAGCTGTAGAAAGGCTATGTAAAAAGGCCATTGGAGATTCCTGCAGCAGCATTGGGAGCAGCAGTGAACATGAGTCATTGGCTGCAGTCTAAAGAGATTTCTAGAGCAGAAAGAAATCTGTGGAAGATGTCAAGGAGTTGTGAACATCCTGGGCACTGTATACTCAGCAATTGCCATGTACCCTGAAGAGCATTTCCTGTGAGTTGGCTAGGGAGGTCTGAATTGATATGGAAGTAGAGTTCCTTACTAATACTTAAATGCCATTAAAATAGTAGTGGCATTAATTAATAGCATTTTAAGAGATGTAGTGCATTCTTAGAAAAATTATTTTAATTTTTATTAAGAAAGAAAGATATATCTACTAATATAAGATATCCACTGTTGTTGTTATGTGCCTTCAGGTCTGGTCTCATGTATGGATATTGCAACCCCATACATGATTGTTGGATTGTCTTAAACTGAGAATATGACTTGCCTGAGGTCACTTACTGAGTTTTCATGGATTAGCAGGGACCCAAACTCAGATCTTCTAGAGCCCTAGTCCAACACTCAAACTACTATACCACTCTGGTTCTCATGATCCATACGGAGATGTAATGTGTTGGTCCTCTTCCTATCCTAAGTAAGGCAAGTGTTTATAGACAGGATTAAGTATACAATGGCAACAACGATTGCTCGTTCACAGGAGCGGGCTAGAAATATATTATTATATTATTATTAACCACCAAGTTACACAGGATTCTTCTATTTTATGCTAAATAGTTTAAGGCTTTTCTTCCTTCAGAACTATTTTTCTTACCCTTGGTCCTCCCACTTCCTTCAGCTTCTTTAAATGTTTCTAATATTCTTGGTAACGTGTTTCTGATGTTATTACTTATAAATCACTTCAAGCCATTCCTTTGTGTACAAGAAGAAAATAATTTATTTACAGAAAGAACTTATGATGGTATCCCTTTTGGTTGTTTGTTCTCAGAACTTGTGATTACAACGTGTACGTTACATAACTTGTTACAAATGGACTTTGCTCCAGTTCCCTCAATGACTTCAGTTACGCTTCAACTTTGTTTTAGTTCTTTACACACACCTTCCACTAAAGCTCATTCAGAAGAAGAAGAAGGCCCTCCCTCCAGCCCATCTGACATAATCCAGCCTCAGAAGGAGTGAAAGGCAGGCCCAGGTCCATCAGGCCTAGCCAGAATAAGAAGAAGGGCCCTCTCTCAAGTTCATCTGCCATGGTCAGAGGGAGAGAACTGCTGGACTTATTCCCCTTCTTCACCACCATTCCCTTCTTCTTTTGTGTCATGTCTTGTCCGGGAAAGCAAACAACAGCTGATAACAAGTCCAAACAAAGATAAGGACTCAATGCAGAGTTTGTGGAACAAGACAAGCCTAGGAAGGCAGATTTACAGGCAAAGGCAGAGTCCAGTAACAAGGTCCATGGTCAGTCAGGGTGCAAACCAAAGGGTCAAGCCAAGAGCATCATCGAGCAGTCCAAGAAGGTCGGGGTTCCAGATAACAGAGAGTCAAAAAACAGGGTACTTTCATCAGGAAACCCAAATAACTTCTGACAAAAGCTCTGGTGTCCTTCCGAGGCTTTTAGTACAGGTGGTCTTCGATGAGTTAGCATTTTGCATAAAGCCTCCTTGTGTGCTGGAGACACACCCTTTTGGATCTTCTCTGGCTGAAGGTAGGTATATGATCCTCCTTGTCCACCTCTTCCATGTCCACATTACTAGAAGGCTCTGGTGCCTGGAGGTTTGGCTTCTGGTTGTCTTCTGGAGCCACAGCCTCTGCTGGAGCTCTCAGGACACAGCTAGGCCAGGGTCAGGGTCAGGGTCAGAATCCTTCCCTGAGTCATCAGGCAGACTGGACATGACATATCTTTTTAGATTGTAAGCCTGAGGGAAGGGAACTGTCTATTATCTTTAAGCCACTTTATGGCTGAAGAGAATGGTATAAATACAATAAATAAATAAATAGGAGTATAAATCCTATGAAACTCTAGCTTTATTCATAAGTTACAATTCCACAGAATAATGTGGATCTGAGCCCCCCCTTTACTGGCTCTCCACAGTTCAAAGGACTTATCACTTTAAACTGATTTCATAGGACTTCTTTTGTCCTTTTGAAATGTTTTCTCCTTATATGGGAATCTGAATCCCCTTTAAGACTAAATCTTTACTTCCAGCTGCACTCTTGGCAGTTCTAAGACACTCTCACTAGTGTCACAGAACTTCTTTTGTCCCTTTTTAATCTTTTCCCTTACATGGGAGTCTGAATCACATTAAGGCATATCTCTATTTCTAACTGCACCTGTGGCAGTTCTAATTGCTCTCCTAGCAGTTCTTGACACACTCTTCTTCTCTTAATGGCTCATCCTCCCTTTATATCAGCTCATCAGGCAGACCCCCACCTTTTTGCCAGCCTGACTCCAATTGGCTGCTCTGACCATTCCATTTTGCACAACAAGATATTGCCTCTAAAGGGTAATACAAAGGTGTTTTCTACTTAAGTTAAAATGATCTGCTGCAACATGGTGGTGGCCATTTAAAAGATATCTAACATCTCCAAAACTCAGAATATACATTACCATATTTGTAAAGACTTTGATCTGGCCAGCTGACACCATAGACGGCAGTTTAACTAACAGTATAATAAAACTCCCCACTGATGACATGATGAAAACCACACCAAGAACCATGATTACTTGGTTAGGTTTTGGAAAATGCAGCTAGGGCAGTTCTTGAAACATTGTAAGCACATGCTGGTTTTCCTTACAAATATACTCTTAACGTTTTACTGATTTTTGATCTAAGAGGAGAAACAGGAACACTGAAAACATACATCTAATCTACATTAATTTATATGATGGTGACCTATGGCCATCTTGGTAGACTTCTGAACCACATCCCAGTAGAACTATTTGGGCTTGCCAAGCTGTTGTGGAGGCATTCAAAAGTTTGCTCATATGACTGAACTCTTGAAGTACTGAGAAAAGTTTCAACGCAAGATGGAGTGTATTTCCGCAAATTACTATAATGGTCAACGTTACTATAAGAGCATGGATAAATCTTTAGTGTGTATACAGCAGCTTGCTGAGCTTCTTGACATCTGAAATAAATGATCATCCATTATTTAAATACACCTTTAATATATTTTTTTCACTTTAGAGGATGAAATGAAACAAATTCCAATTAACATTTTCAGACATCATTACAAAGGAAAGAGAAGGAAACAAAAAGTGTGGAAGAAAAATGGACAGCTTTGATTGAAAGCAGAGAAAGAGAGATTGCCCAGCCTGTATAGTCACACTATTTGGAATTATGAGCAGTGAAGAAAGGAAAACTTTTACAAATAAACTAATAGCACTTGGAAAGTCTGAAAGAAGTGGGAGAAGGTTGGGCTTTGATATGAATTATAAAATTGATAGAAGCAGTGAACCAGCATTAATGCTTGTTTTTACAAAGGAGCCTTTTATTGAATTAATTGTTGCTGTTTTTAAATACTGTCTAAATTATTCATCTGTCTCAACCACAAACAAAGAAGAATTCTAAAGAGTGCACACGCATGCAGGCTTGGATCACCTTAGGCCACTATATAGCAAATCCAGGGAAAGGATTAGGAGAGGTGGCAATGTAGATGATTAGAGCATTGAGCTGAATAGTGAGTAAAGAACCTGCGCTGTGAATTGCTGATGTTTCTGTATGCCTTCAAGTAATTTCTGATTTATGGTGACCTTAACACAACCCTACAGTGGGATTTTCCTGGCACAGTTTGTTCAGGGGAAGGTACCTTTACGTTCCTCTGAGCTTGCCCAAGGTCACCCACTGGGTTTCCATGGCTGAGTAGGGATTCAGATCCAGGTATCCGGTGTTGTAGTCCAGTGCTCAAACCACTATACAACACTGGCTTTCAGAATACTGCCAAATTATTTTGTGAGAGAGGTGGGATCTTGAAGAACCTAATTGGCTAAAGAGGTCAGAGAAAAGGTCTTAATGGATAACTGGCACTTTTCTTGCCAAAGGCAATGTGTTTGAGGGAGAGGGTTGTGAGAGGCAGAGAGCATTACCCTCCAAATCATGATTAAAACAAGGAGTTGTCCCACTTTTAAAAGATGCTGTCTGATGGCATGGATAGATTAAACTGCATGGGATATGTTTGTGTGATCCATGGCAGCTTTGATTGGTCTGCTAGCTTTCTGCAGTGAGGACTCAGACATAGTCCAATGTCTCTAGGGATATTGTCTGGCATCTGAGCAAAAGACTCAACCTGGTAAGAGAAATAAGATCATCATCAGTGTGAGATTACTAGGCAGAATGCATTTGAACAATACAAAACTCATAGCTGACCTCTTCAGAATTGTTCCTCGTATAAGGCATATAGATTTCCCTCACTATTTAGCCAGACAACATACATTAATCTGTTCTTTACTATAGACTGAAGAGATTAGTCCCATAGAAGTCACCAAGGGAAAAACTGGATACCTAGACATTTATGTCATGGTTGGGGGGGGGGGGGGCAACCTGGGGTACACCACTGCATTTTGTAGCACTGGGGGCATATTTTGTTTTGTTTTCTTTAAATGGAGATTGGAGGCTTTAGGAGTTTCCCAGGGGCCTTCATGAGTCAGAAAGAAAGGGACAAGCAGCCATATATAGTCTGCAAGCTGCCGTTTCTCCACTCCTGGAATACACCATGTCAAGGTTTCCTCTGGTGGGGCAGAATGTAACATTAGACTTTGGTAGCTTCACCATGAAGCATGATGAAACAGAGAGCTTTAGAGTGGCAAATTCTAAATGGAGAATTATTGCTTTCTGTCATTTGTTTTTGTTTTAAATAATCTTTAGTCTAATCTTTGTGTGTCTTTGTGAGGAAGAAGCTGTCTGCTTTTTGATTACACACATGAACATATGTAAGGCCAGCACTAATCCAACATGATTAAGGGAATTATTTGTGACTAGTGGTTAAACTGAATGCAAGATTTTCCAACATGTAGATTAGTTTATTCATTTCCCCCAGCTTAGTGCTTCCAATGTACTGTCCTTTCCAAATATGTTTGTGAATTCACATTCTAAGACACATGCATATAAGAGATCTGTTAACACTGCAGTAGCTTGCCAAGAACTTTTAAAAAATTCTGTAGGACTTCAAAAGAGAGGGCACATGGTTAGCACTACTGGGTACCTGTTAAGGACCATACCCTAGCAGACCAGGAGCTGTTGTTATCCCTCTGCCCCTGATCATTTTCCTCTTAGATGTCCCGCTTACTTTCCTACTTTCTGCAAGCAAGGCAGCGTGTGAGGAAGAGCAAGGGAAAAGAATGTCAGCCTCTGCTTGCTCTCAGTGAGAAGGCAGGTGAATGAGCTGGAATGACTATGGCAAGGAGCACAGACACTGAGGAGAGCTTGCAAAAGCATCAGTGGATTCCATAGCAATGGTATAGTTTGATTCCTGTTGGGTCTACAGCAACAGCTTGCTGTCTACAGACACAGAAATACCCTAAATATTAGATAAATTTTGGAGTTTATCACATGTTAGGAATTTCTCTCAATTGCAAATGGAGCCAATTCGCAATTACATGAATTCACTAGTTTAGCGAATTTACGTGAAATCGGATTGCATTTGGAATGTTCCTTAGGGAACTGGGGATGTTCAGCCTGGAGAAGAGAAGGTTAAGAGGTGATATGATAGCCCTGTTTAAATATTTGAAGGGATGTCATATTGAGGAGGGAGCAAGCTTGTTTTCTGCTGCTGCAGAGACTAGGACGCGGAATAATGGATATAAATTGCAGGAAAAGAGATTCCACCTCAACATTAGGAGGAACTTCCTGACAGTAAGGGCTGTTCGACAGTGGAACACACTCCCTCGGAGCGTAGTGGAGTCTCCTTCCTTGGAGGCCTTTAAACAGAGGCTGGATGGTCATCTGTCAGGGATGCTTTGATTTCGAGTTCCTGCATGGCAGGGGGTTGGACTAGATGGCCCTTGTGGTCTCTTCCAACTCTATGATTCTATGATTCTATGATTCTATGATTCTATGTGTTGAGAATGACTTCCCATTTCCCGAAAATGACCCCCCATTGCCCGAAATTGTGTGAGATACTCTAATACGCAATAATGTGAAACCCCCATGATTGCGTCTGGAATGACTTCCCATTGCCCGAAATTGCATGAGATACACTCATTCGCAATAACGTGAAACCCCATGATTGTGTTCTAATTGCCATTGCATTATACCCCCAAATTCCATCGTATGATAAACTTCTCTGTCAGCTTTAAGCATGTTGTATTCTTCACCTGCTTAGCTTTAAGAACTTTTCTTTCTGGAACTTTTGTACTTCAGTGCAGGTTTTGATCTTACATGCTTGTCTGACCATCTAACTTGGATCTTGATTTATCCAGCATCACCTTTCTGAAGAGGTCCAACTAGCTATTCATTTTAGATAGTGTTAGAAGGTATTTTAGATGATATATTAAGTCCAAAACACTTTGTATAAATAATCCCATTTGAGGCTGCTTTAACTGCCCTGGCTCAATGCTAGTGAATTCTGGGAACTGTAGTTTTGTGAGACATTTAGCCTTCTCTGACAGAGAGCTCTGGTGCCACAATAAACTACAGTTCCCAGGATTCTCTAGCACTGAGCCAGGGCAGTTAAAGCAGTCCCAAACTGGATTATTTATGCAGTGTGTTTTAGACCATAAAAAGTATTTTTATTCCACAAAGCATTTTATGCTTGACTATGCTTTCTCCTCCCATCCCGCTCCTCCTTTTATCTGTATTCAGCTAGTTTTTAATGCTGTAATGCAGTTTTGGTGCTTTAGCATTTTGTTATGCTTGTTTTTTATATTGATACCCTGCCTTTCCATTAAAAATGTCAAGGGTAGTTAAAAATAATACCATTAACAATAAAAAACCTAATCAGTTTCTTCCAGGTTAAGCCACACAAGAAATGTATTTATTTATTAAATTTATTTTCTACTTTTCTTGAATAAAATGAAGCTCAAATGTCTTTGAAATAATAAAATTAAAATTAAAAGAATAAAGTACAAAGAAGGAAACAGTTTGAACTGCATAGATCAGTGCTACTCAGAGTGATTCCTGGAATGGCACCAATCCCTGAGCTGTATTAACTTCATACTGAGTAGAATTTCCTTCTTTCATTGTTTCCAACCTTTCCTGTTGTGGCTTTCATATTTATTTTATATGACAGGAATGGCCCTTTTGGGACTGGATGGCCCTTATGGTCTCTTCCAACTCTATGATTCTATGAAAAGAATTGGGAATGAAATGGAGCTGAGCTGCTTGTCAGAGAATATTTGTACTCCATTAACCTTTGTAAAGACCCTTTTAGCACCTTAGGTCAGTGGTAAGAATAATGTGCTGAGAGACTGCAATCTTTTGCATACCTATTTGCGAAAAAAACTATGCATACTGAACTCTGGAGTTTGCAGGCATTGGATTGCAATGTAACTGGACTCACAGATTATTCCAGGAAAAATATGGACTTTATATTATGGACATATATGCTAAGGACCGTTCAACACTAAACTTGTAAGAGATCCCAAGTACCCATTTGTTCTTGTAGTTGTATGCCTCCAAGTCATTTTTATTTATCCCTACCTTAAAGGCAAACCTATCAAAACTTATCTTGGCAAGTTTCTTTATAGAGGGGTTGCCATTGCCATCCTCTGAGGCTGAGAGAGTATGACTTGTCCAAGGTCACCCAATGGATTTTTGTGCTCAAGCAGAGATATTAAACCTGGTCTCCTGAGTTGTAGTTCTCCACTCCAATCATTATACTATGCTGACTCTCTTGGTTTATAAATACAAAACATTAGCAGACCATAGGGATGTTCATAACAACAACAACAACAACAATAAAACAATGATGTTGAATATTCAGAATTTACTGTACTATCAAAGGAAACTCACTTTACCTCTGTGTGTACATTCCACCATCAGTTTCCATGCTAAAGTATATTTAGAATTGCATTGTTTAAATGGAATAAAAAGATCCAATGGAAGAAAGCATGAGTTAAGGCAAGCTACTCAAAGCAGTAAGTAAATACTATTGTTAAATAAAAAAAAGTTTTACTATTAAAGCATGTAGGATCAGGAAAGAAAGTGTCTTTCTAAACAGATTTTCCTTTTTTGAAAAACACATCACTACCCTGGATCCACCACCAGGAGTCAACGTACTGTCCTGTCATCCCACTTTGTCTGGTGCCAGGAAAGGCAAGGTTGAATGGCTGCTGTCCAAGATCTGATGTTTTGAGAGCTAACTGAACTGTGTTTCTTCTGGCATTCAGCACTCCCTAATCCATTTCTTCTCCTCCTCTTTGGAGACTAGCAGAATGGGTGAGGATTTACAGATCATGGCACAGTGTGAGTGGTAAATTTTTGTTTGAGAGCCAAATCTATACAAATTTAGTTGAGAACAAGTCCCATTCAATCCAATGGGATTTATGTCCAAGCAAACATAGAATGTACTATTTGTCACATATCCTACAAATATTGGAGGGGTTTTTGTCTTTTGTTTTTCAACTCTCTGTGAGTCTGTGTACTAGAGGTAGGTTTGCAATACATCTCAGACCTAGAACAGGGGGGCTGAATCAGACCATTTGAGGAAATGTCTGAATCAAAGGTGTCAGTCACACTTCCATTTTTTCATGGAGATATTTGCATCTGTGAGTCAATTCACCATTCCCACTACATTTCAATGCAGCTAATCTCTCAGTGGCATTTAAATCTGGTCTGAAGTTCTCATTTGCCACCATTCTGGATCAAAATGGAGGTGCCTCCATTTCCTGAATGGTGGCTGCACAATCCAAATTGATCCAATAGCTTACTCACACTATTGGAGATGTGGATCATTGCAGTTCTTAAAAAGAGAACTGCTAAGGGATCTGGTGCTACATGCACCAGTTTAAATGGGCTTTTTGGTTGTCCCACCCCACGCCCGCAAACTCCACTGAGTAGAATCGGTGCAAGTCTGAATGACAGGGAAATAACCCTGTTTACAAACCAGGATATATCGTATGAATGGGGCCAAAGTAGAATGCCTTTGAAAGGGAACCTATCCAACTGTGAAAACTCTTGAAGATTCATAAATAGTTTGGTGTCTATACAAACACAGTGTATCTATATAAACTGATAACATTTCACAGTGAATGGTTTTGCTAGGGCTCTCCAGTCACACTGCTTTGGGAGTGGATTCTGAACTGTTTCGGGACTGATCCAGTATTTGGTGCTTTCCACTGTTTGTCTCTCCCAAGATGATGATATAGCTGTCTTGATGGAGTCTGTGGGATATGGATAGTTACTTGAAAAATGACAGATGCTCAGATCCTTCTGTCTCTGTCACTGTGTATTTCACTTCATCATCTTTCCTACTGCACTTCTGTGACTTTGGTGCCAACCAAGCAGAAACCAAAGAAAATTTCAAATGTTTTTCATCTGTCATAAACCACTAGTTGCAGCTTCTATCTTTCTAAATTTTTGCAGACTTCTTCCCAAGAGATACCTCCATTACATATGCTGTTTTCATATGAATTACCCACAAATCCATGGAAAGCGGAGGGGAAGCAAATAAGATATGTACCAAAGCCAAATGCTTCCCTTTCAGGGCAAACTCTTCAACTGTTCCAAGTTTCTTAGGTTAGGCCATTTCTGTTTGGAATGCCATTTTCACTCCCGCCCCCACCATCCACAAGGGCATATCTGCATCCTTTAAAGAATAAAAATCCTCCAGCTGCCCTTGCACAGAAAACTCCCTGCCCATTCTGAAATTTAACAAAAGCAGGATCCTCTCAGAAGGATGATTGTTCCCACAAATTTCATGCCCTTCTGTCTCCTATTGACTATAACTCATCAAATGGTTATACCCTCTAACTCCATAGTAGCTTGAAGTTTTTGAATGATAGTCAAATGAAAAGCATGAAAATGTGGGTTTCTGAGTCATAATGTGGGCTCAGGCCAAACTGCTGTGTGTCTGTGTGCGTATGTCAGTCTAAGCCAAACTGAGCTGATTACCTAATCTCTGAATGGGCTGGAAACTGAATCTTGTGGCAGATGCTGAGCTGCCTCCCAATTTATTTATTTATTTTTAAAAAATCACGATCTCTCATCTAAGTCTGCAGTCTTTTGGTAGCCTGGACAACAATAAACCAATCAGGGTGCAATGGGGGGAATAAGAATTCTGCCCTCCCCAATAAAAAAATTCTGTTTGTTCCTCAAATTTCTAGCATTGTGGTGATTTAAAACTTCAATTAAGCATTTAGTTGTGGAAATTAGGCATCCCTGCAAAAAATGGTGGTGGTGGGTGGCAGCAGAGTTACTAAGGGAATGTAAACACAGCACATGTTGTGAATGTTTTCCCATCTCTCGCTCTCTGTAATACAAGAAATTGGGGACTGAAAGAAAATGTCATGGGGGGATGGGATCATTCTGATGGGGGCAATCCCCTCATTTTCTCCCCCCTGTAGCTACATCCCCGAGACCCACAGAATCAGTTGTTGAGTGGTTACTCAACAGTTATGGCAGTCCCATTTGGTCTCCTCTAGTTGAGCCAACCTCCTCTGAACAAATCTTGCCAAGAAAACTGGATTTCCTCCTGGGCAGAAGGTTAAAATGTAGGACATGTCCTGGAAAAGGAGGCCCTCTGGCCACCCTGATTTCCCTGGATGAATTTCTCTCAAGTCTCCTCCTCTTCTATCCATCCATGCTGTTTGGTGGCACTGGTCATGTTCCAAATGGAGGCCATTTGGGATTTCCTCCTGGACAGAAGGTGGGAAGGTAGGACAGGCCCTGGAAAAGAAGGCTGTCTGGGGCCATCCTGCCTATTAGCCCTTTTATAGTGAATATGGAGTGGCCATAGGCATGATGTGCTCCTTGATGTTCCTTCCAACCTCTGGCATCCCTAAGGAGAACCTATCAATGTAAACCCATGCTTTTTAGTTATGCTCAGAACCGAGGACCTTTGGGAATGCCTCCTGGGCAGATGGCTGAAATGGAGGACATATCCTGGAAAAGGAGGCCCTCTCTGACTATCCTCCTAGCCATAGGGAATATGAACTGACCAAGTGTGTGCTGCTGCGCGCCTTGATGTTCCTTCCTTCCAACCCATGGCAACCTGAAGGAGAACCTCTCCAGGTAAATCCACACTTGCTGGTAAGCCATGCTCCGAATGGAGGACGTTTTGGAATACGCAGGAGGCTGAAAGGGAGGACAGGTTGTCCTGGGAAAGGAGGGCGTGTGGGGCCACTCGGAGTCCTGGTGGAGAGTTGCATTCTTCTCAGGAAAGGGGGTCTCCTTTCCTCCTCCATCTCCATCTGGTGCCTTATTGGCTTCCCTACTGCCAAGGCTCTAAGAAGAACTGAAGAGAGGGAAAATATTATTCCTACCCCCCCCCCCCTTGACCCAAGGCTTTAAGGAAGGAAGGCAAAAAGTACTCCTCTCCCCGTTACTAGTCTGCAAAGGGGAAGGGAGGAGCCCAGGGCTTTTCCCTCAGCCCTTCCAGCTGCAAGTACTCCTTCCTTCTTCTTCCCTCTCCCTAGTCTCCACTCCAGTCCAATCCTCCCCACTTGGCGCCACTTTCCCGGCCTGGCTTTGCTGCTGCCAGGGTCCAGGGAACAAGGGGCTGAGAGGGAGGGAGGGAGGGAGGGAGGGAGGGAGGCGCCCCAAAAGACTACCCCCAAGGAGAACAGCTGTTGCAGGAGCTGCTGGGAAGAAGATGGCGAGCCGCAGCGACGTCCTCCTCTTCCTTCTCCTGAGGCTCCTCTGGTGGCACTTCGGGCCCCTTGGCTGCTGTAAGTCCCTTTTGGTCTTTCTGGGATGGATGACCTGGGAGGGGGTCTCTTTCTGGGGGCTGAGAAAAGAAGAGCAGAGCCCCTCCTCAAAGCCCCCTCCATCCATCCCTGCGCCCCTGAGGACTGAGGAGC
Source organism: Urosaurus nigricauda (assembly GCA_034509955.1). NCBI lineage: Eukaryota > Metazoa > Chordata > Lepidosauria > Squamata > Phrynosomatidae > Urosaurus > Urosaurus nigricauda. Next base: position 67,150,696 of record JAOEGL010000003.1, read on the forward strand.
ATCTCTCCGTCCTCCTTTCTTCCCCCAGGCTTTTTTTTTTCCTTTCTCCTTCTGAGCTTCTCCTCCTCCTCCTCCTCCTCCTCCTCCTCCTTTAGCCTCCCTCCCCGACTGCCAAAAAGACCAGGCTCTCCTTTAGCTGGTGGCTTACTTAACTTGAGGCTGTTTTTAGCACAAAGGGAACCCAGTGGCACCTTCCAGGCAGAAAACACTGCTCTTTCTCTGACCAAGGAAAAGAAGAAACATGGAAGTCTGCTAAGGGCAAAGCTGTGGCTTCTAGAGCAGGGCTTGTGGGGCTGCTGGAGCCTCTCCCCCTTCCTTGGAGTGAGGGGCACAGGAGGACCCCGGGGAAAGTGGAGAAACCACAACGAAAGCCAGGGCTTCTTCTTCCAGAGCAGGGCTTGTGGGGGGACTTGCCTCCTCCTCCTCCTCCTTGCCCTGTGGAGTTGGGATGAAGAAGGGTCTGGCTGGACTCAGTCTTCAAAGTGGGCTTTCTGAAGGCAAGGCATGCGTGCACCCTCCTCTGAAACCTTTCTCTGGCTTCTGCCTCAGAAACTTATTCCACAGTGTTGCTTTCTGTGAAATCAGGCTCAGGATCTGGCGATTAAGTCTCAATCCTTACAAGGTTTGTGTTGTGTATTCTATTAAGGTTTGCTCTTGCATTTTTGCAACCTAAGTGGCATTGTTCTCCTGCTTTGTTAGGCTGCAGCAAACACTGCCAAAGACATCTTGGTCCTCCACTGAGGGATTGCTTTTAAGGAAGAGAAGCAGCTCCTGAAAACATTCACAAGTCCTCCTAGGACAGGAGCATAGCTGTACTCTCCCATCAGTTTCACACAAAAACACAAAGATTATTGCACAACGTTGCACAATATTGTTATTATCTCATAATTATCTCGTGAATAAAGAGGCATTCTAGCACCACTTTTTATTCATGGGAAATGGCTCTTCATTCATGATAATCATGACGCCACACAATGTTGTGTGATGGTCTTAGCATTATTGCACTGCTATGCTCCCATCTTTTTTGCCTGTCTGATAAAGTCCCTAGAGTTGGGAGGCACTCTGCTGAGTACAGGGCCTGCCCATGCAGGGAATCCCCAGCGAAACCATGCCCTTTTCAGCTCACCCAAAGTGACAGTGTCTGACCCTCTGCCATGCAAGAGACCAGGAACCCCTACACAAGCCCCTCTTTTACAAGTCTAATTTTTCCACTTTCTGTTTCAAACATAGTACAGTACAGTGGACCCTCCACCTGAGAGAGCAGCTCTCTAGGAATCTCTAGGCCCTCCAGATGAACTTTATGTTCATCATCTGCTGGAAGTTAACCATCAAATTGCACCAGAGGACCTCCAAATGTCTAGAGAATTGTTCTCTCAATAAATCCTGTGAATGATTTGTTGCAGAAGTATTGCTGGTTATTCCCAGAATAAGTCCTCTCTAATCACAGTGTGTGTGGAAATCCTAGCTGTGATTGTGTGACTGTTGCTGGAAAATGCTTGTTTAAACCCCCGATTTCCCCCCATGTGATAAAGTCCTAGGACACCCTCCTAAGCAGCAGGAGGCTTCTGTGCTTTCTTACTTTCTTCACTTCATTCACAAGTAAAAGAAGCCCCCTGTTACTCTGATGTCCTTTGTGCATCCTCCTGCAATCTGGTATTCCTTAGATGTGTTTTGGCCACAATTTCCATCATTCCCAAACATGGAGGAAGAGCTTGCTCTTGACCAGAGTGATTTAGCACAGTGCCTCTGAGTTCTTTAAATATACAAATCACATCTCAGCATTTGAGGGGATGCAAGCACCGACATCTGTTTGTGCTCAGTACTTCTCCATTAGCTTGTCTGCTTTATGCTTCTTGTCATTAAACTGTTAGTTCTTGTTTCAGTAGATAATTAGAGACCAAAAGCAGGAAGCTCATGGGCCTGAACCTGCAGGAGCTGGGCAGAGTAGTTATGGATAAGGAGATTTGGAGATGTCTCATCTACAGGGTCGGTATGGTCACTGGAAGGCAGTTAACAACAGCTGGAAAGACTTGATTGATGGATTTGAAAACTGAGCATCTTTTTATTTCTTTGCCTTCCCTTTCTTCAACAAGGGAAATAGTCACCAAAGAATTGCTTTTCCTCCAGATCCTCCCTTCTATTTACCTAGGTCCAGTACATAAAATTAGCATGTGATATTCAGTATTGTGAGAGAAAAGGTTCTGCATGTGTTCAGGGGTATCTGAACAAGACAAAACTAACAAGTCTTATTTGGAGCTTTACCCTCATGCAATCAATAATAAACATAATGGTTAGGTGGATGCCCACCCTTTGTTGTCCACACATTATATCTAGGAATGGAAGTTTGTTGTTGAACTGCTATTTCCAGTATTTCTCACTATCAGCTGTACTGGCTAGGACTCCTGATCCTGGGAGAGACAATTGAACAACATCTAAAGGGTTGCACAGTCTTTCAAATAAAAACAGCTGCTTTTAGTCCCCTTTGGAAGAAAAGCAGGATATCAAACACATAAGTTGGTAAAGGAGCAGCTGTAGGTAGACTTTGCTTGCAATTTGAAAATCTGATCATACACCGTGGGGGAGGGGGGGGAGGACCTTTGAGCATCGATCAAGGCTGCTTCTATGGATGGGTTTCACAACCCATGGATGGTGGCTAGGCAGGGCTAGCAGGGGTGCAGCCCCATTCTTTATGATATTATGATTAAATATGTGAATGATGTCCAAATAGGGCTGCAGAGCAGAACTTTATGGCTCAAGAAAATCTTTAATGGTCTGAGGCAGGGAGCATTCCTTTATATACAATTACTGGGGGCAGAAGAAGTGTTGTTGTTGTTGTTTTCCTCTCACCATCTGATTCTAGCTAGCTACTTCTGGAAACAGAAAAGTGGTCTAGATCAGGATGAACATAGGACCCTCTCGATGTTTTTGCTATCACCATTGGCTTTGCTGGCTGAGGCCTTTAGTAGTCTCAGTCCAAGAACATCTGGAAGGTTGCACATTCCCTATCCTTGGCCTTTGGCAGGTGTGAAAATTTGTGTGTCTCCAAGTGTTATTGGACTGCCATTTTTCAGTACTAGGAAATATAACCAGTGTTGTATGGGTTGAAGATCATTATTGCTACAGGTAATTATTACTACATTATTACTACAAAACATCTGATCTGAAAGAAATGAAAATTTGGGTGTTAGCACCTGCACTACTTGAAAGGTAAGCATGGGATGAGTCCTTCCTGAATCTTCGTTAGTGAAGAAAAGCCAGCGAGAGAGAGAGACTTGAAAGGTGTTTCACAATCCATGCAAAGTAGATCCAAAGTAGGGTCGAAACAAAGCTGAAGTTTGCTCATTTACATTTTTGCCAGCCTAACTATAAATATGTTTGATCAAAATTTATTCATGTTATGTGGCTTCTAGAGCACCATAAAATAGTATGAAATAGACAGAAATTGGAAGCATTTGTTCAAGGGGCACTTGACATAATTGACTGGATCCAAAACCTTTTGTACAGTTTTCATTTTGTTCCAATTTGATAACATCAAGTTTGATAACTTTATAATCAAGGACATGTGTAGCTTTTTCGTACAGACAAACTGACAAACAGTTTATATTATAGTATAGATTTAGGCAGCAAGGGAGTAATGACTGATTGGGTTAACTTGAGTGTATGTACTAGTATTCCTTCCCCTTGCATGCTGTCTAGTTAGTGATACTTTAATTTTTTAGCTTATAAGTGACCTGTATACGAATGAGCTAATTTACTGGGCTTTCTATATTGAAGAATGGTATAACATTTTATTTTGAGTGCAAAAAATTACTAAAACCTAAGTTGGATTTCTCCCGCTACCCTTCATTTCCATGTTTTACTATGGAATTAGAATCATGTGGCCCTTGGGGCCTTTTACATTACACAGTTATATCACTATGATTCCACTATAATAAGAATAAATAAAATCTTTATATTTCCCTCCTCTCCCCATGGATTGAGGCAGAAGTACAGCAAATAAAATTGGTGATACAATGTATACTTAAAAACATTAATCGAACATTCAATCCTAAAACCAAGTCTCGGAATGTCACTGCCAATCCAATATTTGAGTCATCTGGGAAGCTGGAATATTCCCAAGGGTTGGCTATAGTGGGTCAAATGGGTAGGCCCGCCTATGACTGCCATGGTTCCCTTCTCTGGAATTCTGGGATTTACAGTTTAGGGAGGTACATTTTGAATTCTCACCTGGCGAACTCGAGTGCCTCACCAGCCTACAGAGCCCAGGTTTCCAGAAGCATTATAACTGTGTCATGTTAAAGACTTCCAGATGTTGTTGGAGTGCAACTGGCAAGGCTGATGGGAGCTGCACTTAGCAACATCTGGGGCAGGTTTATAATTGCTACCCCAGGTTTACTTGAATGCAGCACTGGTTTCACCATGGACTTGTAGAGATGTCTGAGAACACAGCATAGAATTCTTCTTTCTGCAAGGCAGCCTGTGGATTAACAATGATGGAAACAAAAAATGTAATTGGAAACAAAAATATAATTAAATCATATTAGGCATTCAGTTTGTTTATTACTAAGCAGTAGTCTGGCACAAAAAGCAAGCTTCACCATTAGGGAACCTGGATATTTTTGTTATCCAGAAGGAGACTGGGACATACAGTAGCACTTTTCTTCAAAATTGTTATGGTCACCAGATATGAAAACATATCTTCTACTTTTACAGCTGTGTTTCTAAGATACACTGTACAGAAGGACTCTCCAGTTGTTACTTCCCAGCATTACTCGCCATTGGCTATGCTGACTAGGGTTGCTGGAAGTTTCAGTTCAACAACATCTGAAGGGTTGCACTGCTCCCACTCCTGTGGCAGAGTATATACAGTTAGCATAATAGAGTGGGAAGTAGTCTCAAAGCCCTCAAAAAAGTCCCCTGATAAAACTGAGCAACCTGGGTTGGTTGCTATTCAGCCTTGTTGTTTGAGCTTTATGTACCCTTTAAGAGAGAGAGAGAGCTATCTTGGTATATTGGTTTGAGACTTGGACTACTACTCTGGAGACCAGGGTTCGATTCCCCACTCAATCCTTGGGCAAGTCACACTCTCCCAACATCAGAGGATGGCAACGGCAAACCCATTCTGAAGAAATTTGCCAAGAAAACCCTGATAGGTTCACCTTATGCTCGCCATAAGTCAAAAATGACTTGGAAGAGCACAAACAACAAACTCTTTTAAAAAAAAATAGAAATACTAGCATATAGTTTTCATTAACTAACACATTCAAACATCCACACCATACTTGCTAAAAGTGGCTTCTCTACATGATCTTCAGGAGGGCTGTGGAAAATATTCAGGGTTTTGCTTATTATTAAAAACAAAACAAAACGTAAGTTGGCCAGAACTATTGAAAGCTAAAGCAGCATGTAGCCCCACACTAAAGAATTTGATAAAAAGAAAAAGTTAATACTTCTGTTTTCCCTTTGACAAATATAACTTCAGTAAAGATAAGGGGCTAAGAAAATAAAAATAAATGCGAGAAAAACACCACACCCAAACAATGTGGTGAACAAAACTATGTGAACCTGAAGCGCACAGCTGTAAAAACAATGTGTGGTTAAATATGTTGGACCTCTGATAAGAATGCACATGAACATGAATGCAAACTCATGACAGACATAATGTTTGTTTTTAATTCTCCACCTTTGTGATTTTGAATTGATTCATTGTGAAAAGATATTATATGTTTCTTTTTAATCAGATGGTTTAATATGATCTTTGAATAATTGAAACCATGTCCCGGCTGCAGTTCTCCCTTTGTGTGATACTCTCATACGTCAGTCACTTTATCAGATTTGTATCTCACCTTTTCTCCAATGAGTTTGTTGTGGTGTAGATGGCTCGTCTGTCCATTTTTTATCCTCCCAGCAATCCTGTAAGGTAGGCCCAGTACACACGGGCGCTTTGTGACACCCTGAGGCCAAAATTAGGGCTTGATAGGGCTGGGTGTCCAGATGCGCCCAGCCCTACTGACGTCACAGGTGCGTGCACCCATCCACACAGCTATGCATGTGTGGCGCAGCATACAGATGCCTCTCCGCGGAAGGGGCGTCATAAGGGCTGCCCTTATGATGCTGCAAAAAGGAGCTGCTCTAGGCTAACTCAGATGTTCTTGGCTTACTCAGTTGCTTCAAACTGAGTTCAAAACTCAGTTACAACTCATTTAACTCTAGAGGGTAGAGAGGACAGAGTAAATTCTTCCCCTTTTAAAACTCAGTATATATATTCCGGGATTTCTCTTCTTAAAACAGTAAATTTGTCATATTCTTCCTAATTAATAACCTTTGACTTTCTGTTGCCTGGCCACATTTTTTTACCACACTATGATGTAGCTCAGCCACACATGCCCTGTTTTTCATCTATTGGAGGGTATGTGGTGGGGAAAATGTATGTAATTTTAAATAGTAAAATTTGCAATCTATAATGAGAGTCAGCATGGTGTAGTGGTTTGAGTGTTTGAGTATGACTGTGGAGATCTGGGTTCATTTCCCCATTTAACCATGGAAACCCACTGAGTGACCTGGAGTGACTCACACATTCTCAGTCCCAGAAAACCCTGTGAAAGAATCATAGGATCATACAATCACAGAGTTGGAAGAGACTTGCAAGAATACACAGCCATGCAGGAATACACAACCAGAGCACCCCCAACAAGTGGCATCCAGCCTCTGTTTAAAAGCCTTCAAGGAAGGAGACTCTACCACTCTCTGAGGAAGTGTGTTCTACTGTCCAACATCTCTTACTGTAACGAAGTTCTTCCTAATGTTTGGGTGGAATTTCTTATCCTGTATCTTGACTCCAGCTTCCTTAGGAATACCATAGGTAAGAAACACCTTGAAGGCACACAAAACAACAGCAGATCTTATATTTAGGCCCAGTACTAACAGGCAAGAAGCATTGCAGCAACTGCATGCTCAGGAACCCTAGTCCGTACTGACCCCGGCATTATGGTAGTCTCCCCTCCACACGAGGGCCACCATGATGACGAGAGCAAGCCACAAATGGCACACCAATGGCATCCACCATGTGTACCAAAAAAAATCCAGTGTTTCCGGGTTCTTTTTGGTCCGGAGGGGCTCTGTGTGGTTTGTCTGCTGTGGCGTCCTTCTGGAGGAGGAGAACACAGAGTTTAGGGGGAATGAATGTTAAAAACACACAGTGATGTAGTGGACAAACAATATATTTACTGAAGTGTTAAAAAATGAAATGTAAAATAAAATGATGACAAAACACAGACTGGCTGGTGAGCCAGTCAGTGCTGTGCAAGGGAAACTGCAAATCACACAAGTAACAATTCCCCTGTGTCTCATAACATGGGGAAAATGATACAGTTGGAAGAGACACATCTGAGGCTAAATTACAGTTTGTTCATGACAGGTAAAAATACTAAAACTGAGACCAAAAACTGAAAATCACACAAGTAACAATTCTCCTGTGTCTCATAATGTGGAAAAGAAAGGGAATGTAAATACAGTTAGAGGAGACACAACTGAGAGTGAATTACAGGGGATAACGCAGTTGGCTCATTGCATATAGAAATACCAAAACCAAGACCAAACGCGTTTCGACGAAAGCGTCTTCATCAGTGGTCATACATTACTGTGGAAATAAAACGGATAAAAGTCATATACAATAAAGTATACAGAAGACTATGTAGCTTATAAACAAAAGAGGCATGAATACCTAGTAGAACTACCTCGTAAATTTGTTATGTGGCATGTGGAACCACCGCGATATCTTTCTTTGTGACTATGGGCCAAAACAGGTGACCACATAGGGGCAGCTTGATGCAACCACATGTTGTGGCCCCACTCAAGCTTTTTTTTCTTCCAGCACAGGTATAAACCCCACACCACCAGAGCACCACAATGCTTCCCACTATCTGGTCAGGCAGGTGGCATGACGTCTGCTTTGGGGTGGTATTGGGGCATGCACCATCTAAACACTACACCCTTATGCCATCTCCAAGCAGATGTATTGTGACAGTCTTTTTTGCCCCTTTGTCTTGATGGTGGAAAAGTTGTGCCCTCCCCCCCCCCCCCACACACACACACTATTGGATACTTCCAGGAATAGTAATTTTGCCCAGAGGTGAGGCACAGGCCTTGCAGACCTCCTGATAGCCCAAAAAAAAAAAAAAGAACTTAGAAATGGACCCATGTTGTTAATTCACAAAATAGATGTAATGGGGGTTTGAAAAGTTTACATCATACTGATTTAGTTACATAGTATAACTGTTTTCATGCCATTGCTTATAGTAAGATGTGAACATGCTTCACTTTTTCTGAAATGCCAATATGACATCTTAAAAAGCTGTATGATTTTTTTTAAGTACTACAGCCTTGAAGGGTACTTTGGATTGTGTCCCATTTTTAAAGAAAGGCCACACCAGAAGATCCTAGTGTGGTCCAGTGCATAGATTTTGTGGCATACTGTGTTGCTCTGAGCCGTTCATTAACTCTGGATCTCAGTTTTCCATTTATAAAGGCCAAGTTTGAAGACACTGTACACTGGAAAGGGTACATAAATGATGAGCTGGTATTTTTAATGCTTTCCTGAGTCTTGACAGTATTTACAGTACTTGAATTGTTTCCTGCTTTGTTTGGGATCATGGGCCATCTTTATAAGCTGGAAGCTAGAAGAAGATTTCAGAAAGCTCTCTCTGTAGATGGTTTTGGCTAAGTTTGTTGAACACCAGAGATGATGCAATTTTCTGCTTCTTCCTACATCCAAATCCTTGCTGACAAAGCCACTAGATGTAGTGGTTGATTAGTTGGTGTGTGTTGTTTTAACATCCTAGGTCAGTGTGCAAGATCCATGAATGATTTTTCCACTTTGTTGCCTTTGTAAAAGAGTTGGAGCAAACCTTTGCATGGTAATGAAGGCTTCTTTAGAGATTCACCTTTAGGAGTGCCAGGCTCTTCTTTTTATTTAATGAAAGGGGAGGGAAAAATAACTGTTAATCCCACTTAAAAGCAGCACTGTTAAGCAATGAATCTGACACAAAGCACAACACTGTACTATGTGTTTTCCTGTTTGTGTAATCTGTATCCGCCATGTGTTGATTTGCTTTCCATGTGTACCTAGTTTGTTTGTTTTAAAAGTTCTTGAAAGGGCAATAAATGTGCATCAAAGTTTGGAAGTTATCTTACTGCAAAGATTGTCAGTTGATTTTATCTTTGCAAACATATTTTGTCATTTAGATAAATATCATTTTCTGCAAAATGTTAAAGGTTTGATCCTGCTGCCAACAAGAGTTCACAACTCTGCGGTGCCTGTGGAGGACAAACTACAATTCCATGATGCCCCATGTGATTCCCAAGAAGAAAATCAAAAAGTCACTCCTCTCACATACACACCCATTTCCAGTTCAAGCAGGGCTGTCGTCCAAGACTCTTAGGGACAAACTAGATAAGATAATATTGTATAGTTTCAAAGCCCCCTGTTGCTGCTGGCCAGTTGCTTTTCTCCTCCTCTAAAATCCCAATACATATTTATATTCTCTAGCTGCCTCACAAAGCTATTTTTCATGAAAACAAATGTTGGAGCTTTATAAAAGGAGTCTGCATATAATGGATAATTTGATCCTTCATCTTTGTTCAACCTAGAAATAAAAGAGAGAAAAGTTCTCTGAATCTGTGCTTTGCTTCAAGAGAAGTTACAGTTTCCACATTAGTAAGCAGGATGCAGCACTGTAACCTTGTATTTTTTTTCTAGTAGAAAAGTAATTAAGATTTCTTGAATAGCACTTTCTTCTCTTAAAGGGAAGTAACTTTGTACTCAGCCAATGTCTTGGAATAATCAAATAATGTGGGCTCATCTTGTTTATACGCGGGTCTGAAACCGATGCAAAGGTGGGTCCCTACTTCCCACCACCCCTCAGGCCAGTCTCCAACATCTTTTAATTGTGTTTTAAACATGTTTTTAATTTCTGTTTTTAAAACAAATTCAGTTTTAATTGTGTTTTAACTTTTGTATTAAGAGCTTTTAAATTGTATTCTGTGCTTAAAACACTGTATGCCACCTTGGATTCTATGCTGGGAGAAGGGCAGGATATTAAATAAATGAATAAATAAATTCAATTGGTGGGCAAGGTTCTAGAGCATTTGATGGCTTCTCAGCTCTGGGGCTCCTGAATGAGGTGGGTTGTCTAGATCCGTTTCAATTGGGTTTCAGGACTGATTATGGGATGGAGAGATTATGGTCACCTTGGTGGATGACTTGTGTGGAGGAGCAGGATGGGGAACTGTGTTTCTGTTGGTTTTGCTGGACTTCTTGGCAGTTTTCAATACTATTGCGCATGGTATCAGTCTGTGCTTACTCAGTGGGATGGAGTTTGGAGGTACTCGTCTACTGTTAGGTGGTGTTAGTGTGATCCTTTTTCACTTTATGGCCATTTGGCCTGTGGAGTCCTTCCTGGTCCTGTGTTGTATCCTATGGTGAAGGAATGTGATATGTTTCCAAATATCAGTTGGGTTTGATCCAAAGGTGGCCTTCTGGTCACGGAAGGGGGCTTCTGATGTTTATCAGTCACAGTAGCATGTTGTGTGGAATCAGTGAAATTAAAGCCAAAATGTGATCCTCTCTGTGCAATATCTAAACAACATCTTTCACAAGAAGATGCATGATGTTTTCGGTAGATCTACCTCTTTTATTTTATAATACTCTTAATGCTTCTTAAGTACCCTGTTTCCCCAAAAATAAGACATCCTCTGAAAATAAGACGTAGTAGAGGTTTTGCTGAATTGCTAAATATAAGGCCTCCCCTGAAAGTAAGGCCTAGCTAAGTATATAAATATATATACAGTATATATACATTATTTTTTTTTTTGCTCAACAATAAATGTGAATTCTTATTCATGGAAAAATAAGACATCCCCTGAAAATAAGACCTAGCGCATCTTTGGGAGCAAAAATTAATATAAGACACTGTCTTATTTTCGGGGAAACATGGTATTTGCAGAACAGTATTGATTCCTTTTGCATATGTTTTTTTTTTTCTCTAATCCAGCCTATATCCCTATTCCATAATGTGTACGCAGAGCTTGAGAAAAAAAAAATTCCCCCCAATGTTGGCTTTGGGATTCTAGGAGATGCAGTTCACAAAGTAACTTTTCCTAGCTTCAGCTTTTTCTCTATCCTTTCTCGTTGTTTTTGTGTTTCTGTTTGCTAGAACAGTTTTATCGTGAGAGAATTTTTCTTCCCTAGAGCTTATGGTCCTTTGTAAAAAATTAAAAAACAAAACAAAACAAAACAAAAACAGACTTTAGACACCTTAGATTAGCAGCCATTAAAAGGACAGTATTTGCATTTTTAGGCTTTGTAAATGCACAAACTTTCAAACAACTTTGTTGCTATAGAAATCAACTCTATAAAGGGCTCACAATAGAAGCAGGAATCTATTGTTTATGAGAGGATAAGTCGTTTTAAACACCCCAGCCCCTGTTTCTCTATTCATTACCAAGGCAACAGCATTGGCACAAAAATCCTCAGACTTCAAAACTCAGTGTTGGTATTTTTGCTTGGCTAAGCCACAGTATAAAGTGTCAAAATTGTAACATTTAAAAACAATCTGGGAAGAGAGGGAATTTTTTTGGGATCTTTAAAACTAGTTGTGTTCTGCCACTTCACAGCCTTAACTGACAGATTTGTCTGTGCTGCTGTAATCTCTTGCAAAGCCATGTGATAAACTGGCAGTTAACACTGCCATCTGGCAAACTACTCGCTCAAGTGCAAACAGGGGCCATGTTCTGCAAGAACAGTGTGTAGGTATCTTGGGTGCTAGGTGCATGATGATGCTCTTTTTTACCTTCAATAGGTAAATAACAACCACTGTTGGGTTTTTATCCCCATTGTTACCCAAAGAACAGGTGGAAGGACTGGAGGAGTCCCACCAACTGTAATTATTATTATTATTATTATTAATTATTATTATTATTATTTCTAACCTGCCCCTCTGAGTGAGCAATCGGGGTGGGGTACAACATGTTAAAAACATATACAGTTAAAATCTTCCAGACTATACAAAAACATACCCATCTCCCTCCCCTTAAAACAGGATTAAACTGATCATAGTTAAAACAATTCGAATCTAAAATACATAACCTTTCAAGGTCCAGTGTAGGCAGCCAGATGAGGGGAAAGGGGGAGGGCGAGGAGCCATCAGGTCGTGGGAGAACTAGCCATTATCTGGGAAGGCCTGCCGGAAGAGATGCGTCTTGGTCGCTTTTTTAAAGGCTTGCAAGATTGTAATAAGATGCATCTCATCCGGCAGGTCGTTCCACAGCCTGGGAGCAACAGCTGAAAAGGCCCTCTGGGAGGTCTGCGACAGCCTAGTTTTTTTTAGGCTGAAGCAGGTTCCTCCCAGAGGACCGGAGTGTGTGAGGGGGCTCATATGGGAGGAGGCATTCATTCACATGTTGGGAAAATTAGCTTTTGCCAGAGGTTTGGGTAACCCTTGGACCATTTACAGCTGCTTATATCAATACTAAGTGAGAAGCACTCCAGGCTTTGGGTGAATTAAGAGGATTTTATTTAGAAAAGTGCAGAGCTCAATCACACACAGGCAATAGCAATTCAAACAGACCATGTAGATCTAACAAAAATGGAAATATGGAAATGGGATAGCAGAGTTTTTATAGACTTGCAGTGGGGTTATAATTACCTGTCCAATGAGCAGACCACAGAAAACTGGAGTGGCTTAGACTAGGAGGAATGGGGGTGATCCAGAACATAGGGAATATGAGGGTGTATGCCGACTATGTGCACAGAGGCTGGGTTTTGGAACCATATTTATACCTTAAAACTAGCACCAGGCAATGGACTATCTGGTCAGGTAGCAAAGGCTGAACGTCTTCTCCCAGGAATCACAAAGGGATTCTAGATTGGTTGATAACTTTAATTTTAGATGGACAAAAACAGTGGTTGGATCAGGATATCCCCAGGATGGGTGGACAGGAAGGTTTGGCTGGGAACACAACAGGGGGTAGACAGAGCCCTGGTGGCACAGTGATTAAATGCCCGTACTGCATCCATAAGGTTGTTAGTTTGATCCCAGGGGCTCCAAGGTCCACTCAGCCTTGCATCCTTCTGTAGGTCACTAAAATGAGTACACAGCTTGTTGAAGGCAATTAGCTTACACATTGTAAATTCTTAGGGAATGCTTAGTTTGCTGATAAGCGGTATAGAAATGTACAGTGGTCCCCCGGGTTACGAAGGTAATCCGTTCCGGATTACCTTTCGTAACCTGAAAGCTTTCGTTTCCCGGGGGACCGCTTTAGCGAACGGACCGCGCGGCCATTTAAAGGGGCCGCACGGCTTTTTTTCCTTCGTATCCCGGGGGATCTTTAGGATCCCGGGGGATACAATGCCGGTCCCGCCGCCTTCGGATCCCGGGGTTTTCGTAACCCGGGGGATTCGTAAGGTGGGGGACCACTGTACTTGCTATTGTTATTGCTAGGAAAAAAAGTTGTCTTACTGCTTTGGGTATGAGGAGATCCCTTGTCTCAAGCTGTGAGAGGAAATGCAGATTACTTGGGGGAAGGAAGGAGCACTTAATTCACAGATTTAGGTTTGTCTTGTTTACCTGGATGTATACAAGCTTCAGGACACATTCCTTTTTTCTTGGGAACCTGACCAAGTGTTCCTGAAAGATCATTGATGTCTAAAAAACATGCTATGTCTAGATACAAGATATGAAAATATCAGAACCCCAAAGTACATTGCGGGGGATGCAGGGCCACTAATATCAAACACCAGTAAAGGGTAACCCTTTAAGGCTCTTAGCCTCTCCAGACTCCTAGGCTGCATTTTCTCTGGCCAGTTAAAAAAAAAAAAGGATGAATTGCCTCTACTGAGAGTCTCCAAGAACAATACAGTGTAAGATTGCAGCCTCCTCGTAATTGTTCAACATTTTAAAAATTACATTTTTCATAACCAGAGTTCCAGGAACACAAAATTGACCCCTATCCCTACAGCAGTTGCCTTTCCCTAGTACACACTGAGTTGGCTCTAGGTTTAGATGCCATGGGGCTAGTGGAGGCAGACTTCCCTGTCCTCTCCTCTTTTCAGCTACTCTCCAGACTTTGAACTGGAAGTGTTGTAGTACAGGATGTGCTGTGGTATTGGGGAGCAGGGTGGGAATTACAGCTTTCTTCCATGAATGGTGCCCTTCCACTCAGAGAAGGTAGGTCCTGATGCTCATGTGGAATTGAAGTGAATAGTGCAGTCAATTTAAGCTGAATTTGAGGGCCATCTAGCAAAACAATCTTTTTTCTCCCCTGCCCTTCTTTTTTAGTTGTAGAAGGCTTGTTCAATTTTCCACACTGTATTTGAGTTTTCATATTCCTGCTCCACTGATGTTCTTCCTGTTACATTTTTAAATGGTTCCCCTCAGACTGCTGGAACACATCCACAGTTTTTAAAAATATTTTTAAAGTAAATGAAGACACATCCAAAAGAGTCTGCATAAATCTTTTCTTCTTCCTGGGAAATGGAAAACAATGTGAAGAAAAAGCATGCATAGTACTTGTAACCAGTGACAATAATGGTAGAAAAGTACTAGTGCCAGAAATATATTGACAAATGTAGGTACTCCCCCACCCACAATTATTTTGCCTATATTCTTCAGTGCTTAGAAAGCAAATAAACCACATAAAAGACATTTTAAAAAATGTCAACCTCAACAGCATGAAGGAGGGGGAGAAGAGCCAGAAGAACACAGACAACTTTAGATGAAAGTTCAAGAATGTAGCATGAATGTCCAAAAATACTGATGATTATAGGCCAAATACATTAGAATGAATCCCGACCAGGTTAATTATACATTAAATTTCCACCAAAATCAGTTTTGCCAAAAGTTGATGATGGCTAGTTTAAACATTGATTCAAATGAACACAAAAGGGTTAAGCAGTCTTACAAAGAGAAATTACTCAAAGTTCTCATATCAAGTCAAACTAAGGTGCATGTAGCCCAGTATTTAGGTATCAAATACCCCACATTAAGTGTTTCTGAAAAAGTATTCAAGAGGGCAATCATGCTCAGTTCTTCCCCCCCCCCCCCCGATTCCATATTTGACAGCTAGCAGGTTCAAAGGGTTTCACACTTGGACTGCCAGCAACATGTGTCACCCTTTGACTGCAAAAGTACATGTTTTTATCTCCACTGTGTCCCTAGTTACTTTTTTTTTTGGTACGAGTGGGGAGCTCAGTTGCTTTCAAACTGAGAGAGGAAGTTGTAGAAGTGAATTCCAACAAGCAGCAAATCAAGCTTATTTAGTTGTCAAAAGAAAACTGATCCAGGGGGATCGAAAGTCTTTTCACTCAGATAACACACATAATCCAGAGATAGATGTATCTCCTTTCTGTACCATTTCAATAGATAATTATAGATAAATTCAGTGGCAAAGAGGCCCGAAATAAATTTGCACGTACATTTGTTTTTAAAGAAATGTAAAGGCTGCGATCATACTTATATTTACATTACTTAAAGATCCTCTTGAATGCAAAGGAGACTAAACAACTTGATTATATAGCAGGCACCATTTTGATATGATGCTTTTCAGTAAACAGGACATTGCATTTTTCCTTTGAAATGATTTCTTTTTCCTTTTTTTTGCAGACTACAAAGCCTATGGAATCACCGTAGAAACAGACACCAAACTTGTTAAAGCAAGAGAATTTGAGGGTACAGTATGTATATGAGCATTTGTACATGCATAAAAGTTCCGGGAAAAGAGGAAAGATTGCATTACAGGTGGATTAATACAATCAAGGAAGCCACACTGCTGGGTGTGCAAGAGCTGAGCAGGACAATTGAGGACAGGAGGTCTATCATTCATAGTGTTGCCATAAGTCAAAGTCACTGTCATGGCAATTAGCAACAACAATAGTCATGGGAAGAGAAAAGCCATCAGACAACAGCGCAATGGGGTGTAGAGACTAAAGGCCTTTGGTTGCTCAGATATGTACTTGATGGAACTGCTTTCACCAGGTATGACCTAGCCAAGCCCAAGCAGTTCTTATGCACCATTGATTTTAATGGGAGAAACTTAAATATATATGTAACTGTTGAAACCATCATGGAACTGTGGGTACATCCTAACTTCAGAGAACATTTCTACAAATAGTATAAATAACCCTGTCAGATTCATGGGGCTGGGTGATGAGGAATTTGGAGATGGGGCTTGCTTCTTCCGCTCCACCCACCCTCCTCCAAATATTGTTTCCTGTTTTTCAGTCCTGTCCCACTTTAAAAAATCTACTTTTCTCCCATCCCTTGCTATCTGATTTCAATCTCTTTTGTCCCATTTTTATACTGGTTAGTTCATATTACATGGTGGAGATGACCACATTTTTCTAATCCAGAAGATGTTTTCCATATATTAAAAGTTAGCTTTAATCTTCCTTAGATATTCAGGTTTCAGAGCTTTTTATAAGAGTCCACTGCTATTTGCATTTTCTTTTGTTCATAGGTAACATGTATTCTGGGCTATAAAGGATGCATGCCTCTTGTGCCTTGGAGCACAGAGAAAATTGGCCTTTAGAGTCCTAACTCAGAGGAGGCATCCACAACCTGGAATGTATCCAGAGGAGGGCAGCCAAGATAGTGAATGGTCTGGAAACAAAGCTTTATGAGGAATTGTTGCAGGCAATGCTACATGTTTAAAATATTCCTCAGTCAAATAGAATGTGAGCTGGCCACATGTGATTCACCAGAGTTTAGGTTTCTTGCGGCCCCCCCCCCAAGAAAAACCCCTCCTTAAACACCATGAATAATAGGGATCCAACCCTATGTACAACCTGGAGAGGGGAAGACTGAAAGATAATATGATAGCTATCTTCAAAGATTTGAAGGGTTATCACATGGAAGATGGAGCAAGAGCATTTTTTGCAATGCCACAGGATAACACTGAACGATTGGATTCAATTTTTTAAGAAGAGTTTCTTCCCAAACATTAGAAAGAACTTCCTGGTGGTAATAGCTATTTGACAGAAGAATGAATAACCGTTCCTAGGATTGTTCCTGATTTTCTGGTGGATGGCCAAAAGGGGATGGACTCTCCTTTGTTGGAGTTTTGATGATCATCGGTCCAGGATGTTTTAGCTATAAATTTCCTGCACTTGTAGAGGGTTGAACTAGATAGCTTTTGTGTCCCTTTTCACTGTGTTATTCTGTTATTTTATGATACCTTGAATGCAGTAAAGAGGTTTTAGAAATATATTATGGCCTTCAGGTAATCCAATGTTATAATAGTTTGCCTTAAAAAAAACAAACAGCTATCACAGGGTTTTTGTTTTTGATTTAATATCTCTGGTTGGTTTGTTTACAGAATCTGTTAATAACATTTATGCTCACCAGAGTTCCCAAAGCAATATACAATAAAATAGATTAAATACATCATTTACAAACAGATTAAAACAATTTTAAAAGCCAATTTTAAAATGTAGTTTTAAAAACCAAACACCATATGGATTGAATACAATTTTGGCCATCCACCAGAAGCTCAACAACAGTGGATGCAGCTCAATTTCTCTTGGAAACAAGTTCCACATTGCAGATGCTGCCATAGGAAAATCTTACAGTTATCTGCAGATTTGGTCACATATAAATGTCAGTCAGGGAGGTGAGAACTTTGGGGGATAGGCAGGGGGTTTCAGAGGCTTCAAAAGTGGAATCATAGAATCATAGAATCATAGAGTTGGAAGAGACCACAAGGGCCATCCAGTCCAACCCCCTGCCATGCAGGAACTCCAAATCAAAGCATCCCTGACAGATGGCCATCCAGCCTCTGCTTAAAGACCCCTAAGGAAGGAGACTCCACTACACTCCGAGGGAGTGTGTTCCACTGTCGAACAGCCCTTACTGTCAGGACGTTCCTCCTAATGTTGAGGTGGAATCTCTTTTCCTGCAGTTTGCATCCATTGTTCCGCGTTCTAGTCTCTGCAGCAGCAGAAAACAAGCTTGCTCCCTCCTCAATATGACATCCCTTCAAATATTTAAACAGGGCTATCATATCACCTCTTAACCTTCTCTTCTCCAGGCTAAACATCCCCAGCTCCCTAAGGCGTTCTTCATAGGGCAAGGTTTCCAGACCCTTCACCATCTTAGTTGCCCTCCTTTGGACATGCTCCCGTTTCTCCACATCTTTTTTGAAATGTGGTGCCCAGAACTGGACACAGTATTCCAGGTGGGGCCTGACCAAAGCAGAATAGAGTGGCACTATAACTTCCCTTGATCTAGAAACTATACTTCTATTGATGCAGCCTAAAATTGCATTGGCTTTTTTAGCTGCCGCATCACACTGTTGACTCATGTTCAGCTTATGGTCTACTTGGACTCCTAGATCCCTTTCACATGTGGTCTCATTCAGCCAGGTGTCCCCCATCCTATATCTGTGCATTTCATTTTTCCGCCCTAAGTGCAGAACCTTACATTTCTCCGCATTGAATTTCATTTTGTTAGCACTGGCCCAGCTTTCTAGTCTATTCAGATCATTTTGAATTTTGATCCTGTCCTCTGGGGTATTAGCTACTCCTCCCAGTTTATGGGTTGAATCATGGGTTGTGTGAAGCCACTGGGCCATAATTTGCCCACCCTTGGAGTAGATTAACTGAAATCGAATGAATAAATAAGTCAAGACAAATTTAGATTAAGCTTTATTATTATTAACCTTTATTTATATAGTGCTGTAAATTTACACAGTGCTGTACATACAATCTTATAATTAGACGGTTCCCTGCCCACAGGCTTACAGTCTAAAAGAGACAACACAAAAGGAGAAAGGGAAGGTGGTGGGAAAGGAGGGTGAGGTCCAGTGGTTCTTCTCTCCCTCTGGGGCCAGGACCAAGGCAAATGGTCTGGAGGGAGGGCTCAGCTTCTTAATACATAGTTAAAAGGGGGCATCCTGGGGCAGATGGCACAATCTTGGGAGCATTTCCCCAAACAATATAGTCTTTAACTTAATTTTGAATCTGGTTAGAGAAGTGATGAGGCATACATGTGGAGGAAGAAGGTTCCAGGAATGAGGGGCAGCAAATGAGAAGGGACAAATCCGGGACAGGGCAGTGGAAATCCTTGGCTGGGACAGGAGACCTTGACTACCAGAGCAAAGGGTACGAGAAGGAGAGTGAGGAGAAAGAAGGTCAGACAAGTAAGGAAGGGCCAGTCCATGGAGGGCTTTGAAGGTCAACAACAAAAGCTTGTACTGGATGGTGAAGGGGAGCCAGGGAAGGGAAGATAAAAGAGGAGAAATATGGTCGAAGTGGCAAGTGGATGTGATAATACGTGCAGCTGAGTTCTGGACAGAGATTAAAGGATGGAGGTGAGAGAGAGGAAGCCCTGTCAGAAGAAGGTTACAATAATCAAGTCGTGAGACCACCAGGGCATGGACCAGAGTCTTGGCAGTGGAGGCTGAGAGGAATGGACGGATTTTAGCAATGTTGTAGAGGGAGAATCTACAGGTCTTGGTGGCGGCCTGAATCTGGAGAATAAATGACAGAGAGGAATCAAAAATGAAACCAAGACTGTGGGTTTGCTGAACTGGTTATATAGAAGTGCCGTAAACAGAAATTGAAGGGTGGGCTGAGGTGGGAAGACAAGAAGCTCTGTCTTAAACATGTTGAGCTTCAAGTGCAGATGCCACATCCACTGAGAGGTGGCAGTCAGACAAGATGAAACTTGCTGTTCAAGCCCAGGTGAAAGGTCAGGGGTGGAAAGATACAGCTGAGTGTCATTGGCATACAGATGATAGGAGAAACCAAAAGAACTGATGAGTTTACCAAGGGACAATGTGTATAGAGAAAACAAAAGGGGACCCAGGACAGAGCCCTGAGGAACTCCTACAGATAAAGGAACAGAGGAGGAAGTCTGACCACCTGTGACCACTGCAAAAGATCTGTCTGACATGTAAGATTTAAACTAGTTGAGAACAGAGTTGGAGAACCCGAGGTCAGAAAGTAAGTCAAACAAGAGAGAGTGGTCCATGGTGTCGAAGGCCGCAGACAAATCTAGAAGAATGAGAATAGAGTAGAGGCCATTCGCCTTGGCCTGCAAGAGATCATTTGAGATCTTGGTGAGGGCCGTGTTTGTGGAGTGCCATGGACGGAAACCAGACTGAAAAGGGTCCAGGATGGAGTTGGCTACGAGAAACTCAAGACAGCTAGAATAAACTACCCGTTCCAGAACCTTAGAGAGAAAAGTTGATACCATTGATTCTATTCTAAGCATCACTAAGTCTGGATCCTTAACTGTTGTTCACAAATTGCCTAGGATCCAGTGGCATCCCCACACCTAATGTCACCCAATGCAGGAGGACCCCCTCCGGGGGGGGGGGGTGTGTGGCAGTGGCCAAAAGGTCACACCCACTCTTTTCTTTTGCTATGGTGGTGGCTTCCTCCTGAGGAGTGAGCCACTATAGTGGCAAAGCTGGGAGAGACAAAGCTGGGAGGGGCACACTGTTTCCCACTCTCACCTCACAGCAGGGAGGATCTAACTGGGTGTCATGTCTCTCACCTGGTGCAAGCTGCACTCTCTAGTGATGCCACTGCTAGGATCCAACAGCACAGACCCACTGAAAGAAAAAACTGACCCAGGACAAGGTGACCCTACTCTCACACATATCCCTTGTGTTGACACAGGAGGATTTTGCTCTTATTTTCACCCTCACACACACCCATGCTACAGAAGCTTCAGTTTGTGTAGTTTCATAGCCCTCTAGAGCTGAAAATGAGATTGTCTCCTTGTGGATTAATTTAAGGAGCTTCTTCCAGCATGGAAGAACACCTTTCAGGGTGACCAGATGTCATAACTGCAAAGGAGGACAAGGCACTGTGAAATGTAGGCCATACAAGAAAAATTTAGGTCATTACAAAATAACAGCTAAAAACACTAAAATACAAATTCTTGCTCAAAATGTAAGACATTTTGGAATTCCTCCTGGACAGAAGGCTGAAATGTAGGACATGAAAGGACATCCTGAAAAAGGAGGATATCTAATTGCTTTAAGTTTTTTAGATATAGAATTATTTACCAATAACTACATTAAAACTTGGGAAGAAATTAAAAATGATTTAGAAAGATGGACAAAATTAAATTTATCCTTATCAGGCAAGGCAGCTGTTATAAAAATTAATGTCTTGCCTAGATTTATGTTTCTTTTTCAAAACTTACCTATTATTTCATATGAAAAATATTTTGCAATATGATGAAGAGAATTCTCCAAATTTCTAGGCAAAGAAATAAATCAAGAGTAAAATGGAAAATTTTAACTGCTGATAAAAAGAAAGGAGGTTGGGGATTACCAAACCTCAAACTATATTACTATGCAGCCTGCCTTAGCTGGATGGAAGAATGAGTGAAAATAGAAAATGAAAGCTTACTATGTTTGGAAGGAATCAATTTACAGTATGGATTTTATGGTACAATTAGCAAAAATCAGATAAAAATTTCAACCATCATTTCATAAGACGTTCTCTACTTAAAGTTTGGAATAAAATAAAAAAGCAATTTTATAGGGAAATACCACCAGGGACCTCTGCACAAGAAGTATTTCTATACAGAACCAAGACTAATAATGAGAATTGGCTAAAATATAATTAAATACTATATATGGATAATAAAAATGAATACTTATTGAAACCAATAAATCAGTTACAGAAGAAAGAAACAAATGTAGAGTGGTTTTTATATTATCAGTTGATGTCACAATTTAAACAAGACAAGAAAGAACCAGGAATATCAAAAACTAAAAATGAGCTAGACAAAATCTTCTTTAATAAAAGCAAGCATAGCTAGATTTTATAAAGTACTTAAGAAGGTAGATTTGGAACACAAGACAATTAAGCATTCAGTGATACATTGGGCAACAGATATTGGAAGAACAATAGAACTTGATTCTTGGGAAATATCATGGGAAATGACAAATAAATTTACTTTGTGTCAAAATATGAAAGAAAACTACTCTAAAATGTTTTATCACTGGTATATGACACCAGCCAAAATACATCTGATTTATAAAACAAGTAACATGAACTTTTGGAAGTGTGATCAGGTTGAGGGGAATTTTTATCACTGTTAGGTGGAGGTGTCGGAGGGCTAAAAAGTACTGGAAGACAGTTCACGAATTGATGTCAATAATTTTACAAATTAAAATCCGATTTATACCTGAAATATTCTTACTGAATATGGTGATTTATATGCCCAATATTGGAAATCTCCTCTCATACCAACTAAGGAAGAATGGCTTTTGAAGGTTAGAGAAAACATGGACATGGATATGCTTACTAGAATGATGAAAAATGAATCTACAAAAAGATAGAAAAGGATTGGTTATGTCTAATAGAATATGGAAGAAACATAGGATGGAGTTTTGCTTAGGTATTATATTTGTATAAGAACACGATATTAGTCTCAGAAATATAGGATGGAACTTTAAACAAATATGGCAAAGGTAAAACTAGGTTATATAGCATTAATTTATTTGATAATTTTAGTAAACAAAATGGAAAATGATAGGAGAGGTATTTTCTGTTCAATTTTCTGTTGAAGATTGGAAGATAAGGAAGTATAACAAAAATGTGAATACAAGAAGCTTATGTGTTTGTTTGTATATTTGTCTTTCTGAGTTTGTTTATAAATGTATGAGTGTATAATGTATTTGTCCTTTTTAAATTGTGTTATAAAAACTTAATAAATAAATAAAAAAGGAGGGTATCTAGTCACCCTGACACTTTTGGAGGTTTTCCATTGTTATACATGTTAGTGTAGGTGGATATGGTATAGTGGTTTAAGTATTGGACTAAGGCTATAGAGATGAGGGTTCAAATGCCACTTTACCATGCAAAGCCACTAGATGATCTTGGGCAAGATGCTGCCCTTCAGTTCAGCACACCCAGGAAAACCAATTGCTAAAAACCATGCCACTGATATGTGACATGGAGATTGAAGGAACAAAGTGCCTTAGATATAATAAAGAAAAATCAAAAGCTGCAAAAAACAACCCCCCCCCCAAAAAAAACTGAAAAACAAAAATAAACTTGTTTGACCTTTGAAACTGGCATTGCCACTTGGTCCAATGCAAGAAACATGTTCAAGCAACTTGGGTTTTTGTTTTTTTTTTAGTGTCAGGAAATTCTCCTCATTTATCATATCCTGGCTCCACAATAAACATTCCCAGCACTTGAAAACAATAGGATAGCTCCTGTTCTGCAGAACTTTGAGAAACCCAAAGACCTTTCGATTTTGGCAGTAATGTGTTTTGGCTGTCTATTCATTCATTTTGTGAGCAAGTATTTTCTTTTTCTTTTCATTTTATCTCTGATTCTGTCCACCCTGTCTGTCTGTCTGTCTTTACCTGTTGAGAGCCAGCGTGGTGTAGTTGCTTGGGCATTGGACTGTGATTCTCTAGAACAGAGTTCAAATCCCCACTCAGCCATGGAAAGTTTGGGCAAGGCACACTCTTTCAGCCTCAAAAGAAGATGAAGAAAAACCTCCACTGAACAAATCTTGCCAGGAAAATCCAGTGATCACTTCACCTTAGGATCAACATAGGTTATAAACAACTTTAAGGCACAAAACAACAATCTTTACCTATTGCTTACTAAAGATTAATTAAATGTCATGTATACTGTTATCCCCTTCTACAGCATTTCCCTTTCCTGAGTTGGTGCCAGAATAAAAGGCGAATTATTATAGGGTGCCAGCTTTGTGTAAAAAAAAAGAGAAGAAATTCTATAGTAACTGATTTATTTCACAGATACTTCATGACTAATTCCTGGGTTGCTTATTCTTTTGTCCACTGCAAATATAATGCTGCTTACCTGTGAAGCAAACCTTGGTTTGAAAAACAAGGGTCACCCTCGGATATGTACTCTCCTTAATACCTTTACTTACATGCATTCTGCACTTTATCCTTGACTGCATTTGTTTTGCTTTATGTTATCTGTACTTATTATAAGCATGGACAATGCTAAGCAGGATTTATAAATAATCTGAAGATCTGCTAATTAATTATGGTTAGCACTGGTCCAGACCTAGTACACTTAAATCCAATCCAGTGCCCCAAGCTCCCTCTCTCTGCTGTTTGTGTGTGTGTTTGAGTGTGAGAGAGATGCCTTCAAGCTGACTCTGCCTTATGGCAACCCTATCCTATGGTTTTCTTGGCAAGATTTAGTCAAAGGTTTGCCATTTCTCACTGGGATTGATGGCTTGCCCAGGAATACATTCCACATGACCTAATGGGCTCTGTTCTGTATAGGCTGTCTAAGGTTTTCCTGCAAGTATACAGTAGGAAAGCCTTCTGTGAATTTGAATGAATGCCATGTTCCAAATGCCTTGCACTTCTTGTAAAATGTGGGCTAGACAAAGGAACTGTTAAATGGATCTGTAATTGGTTGAATGGCTGAACCCAAAGGGTGCTCAACAATGGCTCCTTTTCATCCTGGAGAGAAGTGACCAGTGGGGTCCCACAGGGCTCTGTCCTCGGCCCAGTGCTATTCAACATCTTTATCAATGACCTGGATGACAGAATTGGGAGCATACTTATCAAATTTGCAGATGACACCAAATTAGGGGGAATAGCTAATACCCCAGAGGACAGGATCAAGATTCAAAATGACCTGAATAGACTAGAAAGCTGGGCCAAAGCTAACAAAATGAAATTCAATACAGAGAAATGTAAGGTATTGCACTTAGGGCGGAAAAATAAAATGCACAGATATAGGATGGGTGACACCTGGCTGAATGAAACTACGTGTGAAAGGGATCTAGGAGTCCAAGTAGACCACAAGTTGAACATGAGTCAACAGTGTGATGCGGCAGCTAAAAAGGCCAATGCTATTTTGGGCTGCATTAATAGAAGTATAGTGTCTAGATCAAGAGAAGTAATAGTGCCACTGTATTCTGCTTTGGTCAGGCCCCACCTAGAATATTGTGTCCAGTTCTGGGCGCCACAATTCAGAAAGGACATTGAGAAACTGGAGTGTGTCCAAAGGAGGGCGACAAAAATGGTGAAGGGTCTGGAAACCATGCCCTATGAGGAACGACTTAGGGAGCTGGGGATGTTTAGCCTGGAGAAAAGAAGGTTAAGAGGTGATATGATAGCCCTGTTTAAATATTTGAAAGGATGTCATATTGAGGAGGGAGCAAGCTTGTTTTCTGCTGCTCCAGAGAACAGGACCCGGAACAATGGATGCAAGATACAGGAAAAGAGATTCCACCTGAACATTAGGAAGAACTTCCTGACAGTAAGGGCTGTTCGACAGTGGAACGCACTTCCTCGGAAGGTGATAGAGTCTCCTTCCTTGGAGGTCTTTAAACAGAGGCTGGATGGCCATCTGTCAGGGATGCTTTGACTTGGAGTTCCTGCATGGCAGGGGGTTGGACTGGATGGCCCTAGTGGTCTCTTCCAACTCTATGATTCTATGATTCTATTCTCTGCAGGATGATATTCTGAGCTGATGCTTAATAGCTGGTGACAAATACTACTGAAGTGAAGGATTTGCATTTTGTTTTTAAACTATTGTCAACTCAGAAATCAGTATTTTAAGAATTTGTTAAATGTACAGAAATAGAAAATGAATTATCTTTACTCATCTGTAGCTACAGAAAAAAATGGGCTAAGTGCTTCTGCAACAATAGTACTCTTTAAAAACAATCCTTAGTTCATTAATCCAGAAGATTTAATCATTTTTGAGCCTGGGCATTCTGTCTTTTTTTCCTTCACAGAAAGTTTCTTCTCTTTATTTTTCTTGATCTAATCAGTTCATTCATCTATGATTTTCTCAAAATTATTTCCATCTTTTATTCTCCACATGGCTTTATCTTTACTGTCAATTTTCTTACAGATGTTCTTCCCAAATTTGAAAGTTGGTTTTTCTTCTTCCCTGTCCAGATCAGCCATTTATTAATAGGAACTCCATTCTTTGTCTCTGCTTATACATTTAAAACATTAATCTCTCTTAAGGAAAAGGAGAAATGTCAATTCATTCTGAAAATGATTCTTTAAAGATGCATGAGCAAGGCCAAGAATGAATGAGTCACAATGCAAGTTATAGGATAGCTTTGGTGTTCTTCCATCCAGCTTCCAAAACTTTTTAGAAAATCAGGCATATACAATTAAAAGGATAAAGGATTCACTCAGAGAGTATAGTGCAAAAATAAAGGTCATTGTTTGATAACTTTTATTCTTGAAGGCAGTAAAAAAAGCAGACATCCTGCAAGAAAGCCACCATATATCCAGTCTGTAGAGGGGGACCTCTAACACAGACTTCCAAAAGTCTGTTGTATTAACATTGGTTGTGCTTTTTAGAATAGGATAACATCAATTCATTACACATTGCTTTAAAATTATGTGTTTTATCAACAAATATTCTTAGGGAAAATGCCTGATGGATATTCTTAGCAATCTAGAATTGCACTTTATTAACAGCAGCTGCGAAGTACAGTTGTCTCTCCATATTTGCTGGGGTTAGGAGTGAAGGACCCCCATGAACTGGCCGTTCACTATATAAGCTGCTATTGTATTGTATTGTTTGTACTGTATTGTACTGTCGTTTAGCCCTGTGGAATATTGTTGTTATTGTATATGGATGATTTTAATTGATGCTGTTTTATGATGTTTTTATTGTTTATATTGTTGTACACCGCCCTGATCATGGGAAGGGCGGTATAGAAATAAATTTTATTATTATTATTATTAATGTAGAAAAACCACAAATAAAAAATTCAAACAAAAATTGATCAAACACTGATACCTTTATTGGCCAACCAAAATACACAACATACATGTTGCACTCTTTTGAAGCTTCACTGTATATTGTGCCTTTTGGTTTGCCAATAAAGGTATCACTGTTTGGTGAATTTGCTAAATGACCAATGCAGCTCCCCCTGGATGCTTTCTGCTAATAAAAAAGCACAACTTTTTACCTGAGAGACCTCTCTAGGAATCTCCAAGCCCTCCATGCAACTTTGTGATCAACATCTGCCAGAAGGTGATCATAGAATCATCCTGGAGGACCTACAAACACCTAGAGAAGTGTTTTCTTTAGAAACTTCTAGGTTTTCCAACACAGCTCTACAGTCAACTTCTGTCAGATTTGTGCTGGAAGAGATTCCTAGAGAGAACATATTAATCAAAACCACAAATAATCAAATCTGCAAAAGTCAAAACCGCAAATATGGAGGGCCAACTGTATTTTAAAATATAGTAAGATGATTATATATGCCTTCTAAGATTAATAGTTCTTGTTTATGAAGTATTTTGCTACAGTTTACAAGCATTCATAAATATGAAATAATACCTGGCCAAGTTCATCATCAAGCTGCTTCTCTCATTTCAGAATATGTGATATGGTGAAGAAAATGGATAGCTCTTTCAATCCTATTCTGAACATTCTGTGGTCCTACTTTTTCTGCTGCTTTTAAAATGTTCCAATTTCTCTCCCTTCCCCTCTTTGATTTCAGCTTACTTCAGTTGATTTACACTTGGGTTCAATATTTAAAGGACAAAGATGAGGACTTGGAAATTGTTGTCATGATAATAGTTTTGGTGCTCACCTTTTCACATTTGTAATTGCTTGAGCTCTTTGAGTTTGTTTATTTATTTTTACAACATTATCAACTGAAAGGTATTTCTCACTTTACATATTTGTGCTCTCCATGTGAGATAGTGTGCATCTTCATGTAAAATAGGATCAGGAACCTTTCACCCTCAAGATATGTTGAACTTCAGCTCCCATATTCCCTTACCATTGGCTGTGCTGGGTGTTTTATAAAAACAAAATATTTGGTGGAGCATATCATCCATGCCTTGAATTTTTTAAAAAATAGGTGTAAATTCCAAATAGCAAACCTTGATTTTCCATTTTATATAAAATACATCATTTTGCTCTGCCATTATATTTAATGAGACTTGAACATCCATGGATTTTGTTATTCACGGGGGATCCTGGAACCAAACCCCAGCAGATAAGGTCCCACGGCACAAGTACTTGCACCCAAATGCATTATGTGAACTGAGAACTGGACCTCAGAGTTGTTTTATCAAAATCAACTCTTAAAATATGAGAGTTAAGTTTGTATTATACAACAAAATGCCAACTCAACATAGAAACAATTATATTTTTCCCTTTGCAGGGGCGTATTTAAGCTGTAAACACAATGCAAGGAAGCAAAGTGATACAAGGGTTGAATGGAAAAAAATTGTAGGAACAGATGTTTCATTTGTATACTTTCGTGGTTCATTTATAGGTAAGAAAATTCTATGTTATTATTTGTGTGTTTTTGATGCTGATGGCTTGTACCTGCATTCTTCACGTGAATTTTTCCAAGCATAGATTGCATGGAGAAACCATGGTACATAGATTTATATAGTCATTTATTTCTTGTTATATTTGGATCCAGCATTTCCTCCAGAAATGTTGAGGCTAAAATAACTGTGTCCTTTCTTGCACTAACCCTCTGAGCTTGGCTGTATTGAGCTGTTTCTGTTATGGATGATGGGAGCCTTAGTCCAGCACATATGCAGGCACAGCCACATTATACAATTATGGCCATTTGATACCAGTTTAATTGTCACGGCTCCATTCCCTGAAATCCTGGGATTGGGAGTATCAAACTGCTATAATTGTGCA
Source organism: Urosaurus nigricauda (assembly GCA_034509955.1). Taxonomy (NCBI): domain Eukaryota; kingdom Metazoa; phylum Chordata; class Lepidosauria; order Squamata; family Phrynosomatidae; genus Urosaurus; species Urosaurus nigricauda. The sequence continues at coordinate 67,179,365 of JAOEGL010000003.1, forward strand.
CTGTTGGATTAGCTTTGGAGGGCACTGAGTTGCACAAGTGATCTGAAATGTAATTTTCAGTGGAAAATACCTTGTATTTTGTGTGATTAGGTAAATCAATATTATTAATAAGACAACTACCTTTGCCTAACCCTTGCATACACTGGGAAAGCAAACCACCATGTGAGATCAAGGAGTTTCTCACTGTCTCTCTCTACTTGTCTTTATTATTTTACAGGTAATTTTAAAGATCGAGCTGAAATTAGGCATTCAAGTATTCAGATTAAAAATGTGACTAGAAGAGATTCTGGAAAATACCGTTGTGAAATAAGCACACCTTCAGAACATGGACAAGAAGCAGGAGAAATTGAAATCACTCTTTTAGTTTTGGGTAGGAGGATAAACAAAATTACTTGACATTTATGCTAGATATGGTAGTGTATCTAAACCTTTTAAAACCTCCATGTTCTTCCTGATTACAGATGGAAAACAATAGTAGCATATTCTTTTGTGTAAAATAAATTCCTTTATAAGTACATGTAATTTCATAATAATATATTACTCTCAAATGAACACACCTTTTTTGGCAAGGGATTTTTTTTTAAAAAAAAGTAAACGTACTTTAAAACCAATGGGAGAAGTAGTTAAGAATTAATTGTAAGCATTTAAAAATAGATAAAACTATCCAAATTATATTTTATTTGGAACCGGGAAGAAAAGGTCTGCACATAATGCACTTTTGATAGATCAAAATTTTATATGCAGTTGGCTAAAAATTATATTTTCTGGTTCATTTTTTAAGAGCAGATAAGAACCAATTTTAATAAACATCATCTTGCATTAAGGTTCATTTGGAACTAATGCAGTTGTGAGTGTACAACACCTATACAATGTGACATACCACTCCATTTATCTGTCTCTGCTAGAGCAACTCATGAACAATATGCAGGTTTAAGCATAGAGATTTTTTAAAAAAATTAAATAAAAGAAAAGGTACAATGTATAACAAATTGTCCAAAACCATACAATATAAACAGATTTTACAAAGGCTAATGGTTCCCCAGAACATCCTGTAACATAACTTCGTATGAAAAATTAAAGGGGGAATGATAAATTGTAAAACAATTTCATATCGCAAAAACGGGGGGAGATGTCCTTATCTATACTGTAATTAACCTTACATAGATGTAATTTTCTAGTTCCATCAGCTGTTCCTGTTTGTGAAGTCCCCATCTCAGCTATGAGTGGGACAGTTGTAGAACTACGCTGTAAAGAAAATGAAGGTGTTCCTGCTTCAAAGTACAGATGGTATAGGAATGGCATTCTATTGTCAGAGAGCCCAATTTTGGGAGAGGTGAAAAAGGGCAGATTACCATACACTGTGAACACTACGTCAGGAACTCTGGTAAGATAACACTTGTTCTGTAACCTTTTACATTTGACTGTCCTTGGCACATACAAATGTTAAGGTGAGAATTTCTATGATGAGGAATTTCATTTTTCATACATTTGAGAAGTTTATTTTATTTTATTTTGGCACAACTGCAGCCAGTTCTCCAAACTGTAAACATCATCTCCTCATTTTCCTATTTATAACTCAACAAAAATAGGACATGAGATTTACACACAAAATAAAATAATAGGGGACAGGATAGCACAAGAACAGAGTAGAAATAAGCAAATCAGATATATGGGGAGGGGGACCTAGAAAATTCACTTATCCCAACATATATTTCACCAGAAATAACAAAAGTATAGCCTTTCTTTCGGAAGTAGTAGTCACAAACACCCTGAGCTTGATCCATAACTAATGCATAGCTAATAACTTACTTTGTCGTATATCATTTGGATGCTCAGGCTAATTTCCAGATTAAGGAGTGCTTGCTAGACTCTCTATAAGTCCATTACACAAGCTGACAGGTTGATGTTCTGGCCATTATTTTCCATTAAGACAACAGTAGCAATGCCTGTGCCAAAGTCTGGCGCGCCAATGCAGGGTTTAGAACAGTGTTGACCCATGTTGACATGACAGGGTTGAAATGCTAGCTTCAAGTAATGAAAACATCACATAATGAGTTTGTGAACGAATTGGAAACTCTGATGATGATGATGACGATGATAATAATAATAAAATAATAATAATAATAATAATAATAATAATAATAATACAACCTCACAAAATTTTAATGTTTTTATTAAAATACATTTTACATTTGCTGGTTTTGCAGCATTTAATCTGAGAAATAGTAACTCTAGTGACATATTGCCATCTCTTGGTATTATAGCTTAGTACTATTACTGAATGCAAAGATATAGCTATGTTAGTCTGTAGAATCAATATGTAGAGAGATATTGTAACACCGTTAAGACTAACGGAAAGAAAGAAGTTGGCAGCATTAGCTTTCATAGACTTCATTCTACTCCCTCAGATGCATTTAGTGGAGTGGAAACCAGGGACAGACATATATACACTCCACTAAATGCATCTGAGGAAGTAGACTGAAGTCTATGAAAGCTAATGCTGCCAACTTCTATCTTTCCGTTAGTCTTAACAGTGCTACAATATCTCTCTACATATTGATTCTACAGACTAATGCTGCCTCTTTCTTTCTTTCAATTAGTCTCAAAGGTGCTACAAGATCTCCCTACATACTATTACTGAAGTGTAATAGATGGTGTCACTTTGTTTTCACATAGAACTTTTAAAGGAGCTCAGTTTTTAAATAACACAATTTTACAGGATTCTGGAAAATGTCACTTCGATATGAGCCAAAATTATGCACTCAAGAACTGAGAAAGTCAAAACAGCTAGAGGCTTCTTCACTAAAGAGAAGATTTTACATTCCTGACTGTAAAAAGGAAATGTTTGAAAAGGACATGTATGCTTATATTTAACGAATTGATGGGTTGTGTATTTTGTTTATCTCTTTCTCTCTCACTGTACTGTTTGTCACACGTCCCACCTCTTCCAGTATGTCAAACCTTGTTATACCTCACATTCTGTGTAGGCTTCCTCCAGCAACAAATTTTCTTATGTTTTATTTAGTTTTAGACCATATGCTACAGAGATCAACTGTTTTGTATTCTTGAGAATTTTGATAGTCTAAGTGCACTTCATTGTTTGTTTGTTTTTAAACTTAAAATATTATCTTATGGCAGTGCATCAGTTTTGATATTTGAACATTTAATGTACAGTGTCTCTTGTTTCTATTTTTTAACCAGCTATTCAACCGTGTTTCAAAAAATGACACTGGAGAATATTACTGTGAAGCTGACAATGAAATTGGACAGCCTCAGAAGTGTCCTGTGAAGCGAATGCAAGTTGGTAAATGTTAAATACAAATAAGACCAATAAACATTCAGATGAACATATTTTTCACACAAAACAAATAGACTTTACTTTTGTCTTCCAGAACCAAATATAATGATGGTATATGCCAAATTCCAGCATAAATGTCTAAAAAGATAATGGCTTAAGCAAAAATTAATTGCACATGTGAAGAATGTCCCAACACTTTTAAACTAATTGCATATAGTTGTTGTCATTAGCATCACGCTTTCCCCCCAGATTGGGACTCAAGGTGGTTTACAGCAATTAAGAAACATTGGGCCAAAACAGACTGCAGAAATAATCCAGTTTGAGACCACTTTAACTGCCCTGGCCCAATGCTAGCGAATTCTGGGAACTGTAGTTTTGTGAGACATTAAGCCGCCTCAGTTAGAGAGCTTTGGTGCACAACAAATTACAGTTCCCAAAATTCCCTAGCACTGAGCTAGGGCAGTTAAAATCTCAAGGTGGATTTATTTCTGCAGTCTGTCCTGGCCCAGTTAAAAATCCACAAAATTCAAAAGGTAAAAAACAATCAAAAAATTAAATCCAGGTTAAAACATACACACACTGTGTGATATGTTTGCCTTAGGGTCACAAGTCAGAAATAACGTGATGGTACATAATAGCAAATTATAGCAGGGCAACAGTGGCCCTGCTATTATCAGCAGTGCAATTACCAATGGGATCTTATATCATTACTCATCAAATGCCTCAGCAAGTCTATCCACTAAGATGGATTTTGAATTTGCATCTTCCCTATGCAGTATTATGAATAAGAATTTTCTATAACAACCATTTTGAGAATGAATCTATTACTGTTTGTTTTCTGTCAAGGTGCTCCATTTGAAATAATTACATTAGTTATTGCACGCACATCAACACTATATTTGTTTCATTTTGAATTGCAGATGACCTTAATGTAAGTGGCATCATTGCTGCTGTGGTCATTGTGGCTTTGATAATGGCTTCCTGTGGTCTTGGTGTGTATTATGCACAAAAGAAGGGTTATTTTTCAAGTAAGTAAATCTTTGTTTCCACAATTAATATAAAGGTTGTCGATTCACTTGTGAATTGTGAGTGGAGATAGCAAAAGCACAGGTATTTGGGGAGCAAGCATAGCACATCGCTGCCAGAACAAGGACAAAATGGGTTTTGATTAGCAGAAGTTTGCAAAAAAGCACTTCTAGCCTGCATTAGGAGTTACTGATGTTCCTAACTGGCTTGCAAATAGTATGATCAGTGTCACAAGTCTTAATATAGGATAAAGAAGCTCTAGCAATGATAATTTCAGAACTTTATCTAAGAGTTATCTTACTACTTCTGTGAATTTGGAATTTTAATTATAGATCATAGAATTCTTCTATAAAGATAGATTCAAGTTCCATTCAAATCTAAGGTACCTGGCAGAAGTATTCACATGCCTCCTTTGACTTTACCACATTAGAACTGAAATGGGTTTAACTGGCATTGACACCTGATGTATGTAAGCTACTCAGTACTGTGAATGTGCAAAATGTTTTTATTATAGCACAAAAGTTAATTCAATAAAAAGAGATATGCACTTACCAGTTGCATGAGTGTTCAGCCACCCAACCCCCTTTTGCTGTGACATATCTAAATAAGCTCTGGTGCAACACACTGTCCCCAGAAATTACATAGGTAATTGAATGGAGTGCAGCCATATGTTGTGCTATGTAATCCCGGATTAAATACACCTGTTTATGTAAGGCCACAGAATTTGTTGTACAGTATACAACAGCATCAAGACAGCCATGGATGTATCCAAACAATTCAAGGATAACATATTTCACAAGGATGAGTATTTTATGTAATCAAGTGGTAACAATGCCAGTGAAATCCTTTTCAGTGCCAAGTTGTAACTCCGTAATTTATGTAAAAATAAAGGGTAATGAATACCTTTGCAAGGCACTGTAAGGGCTCCATCTACACCCAATTTATGTATTCCTGCTCCATGGTGTCATCTATGCCACTTTGATACCAGTAGTAAGAAAGAACATGACCTGAGAATAACATAGACCTGTAGCAAAGTTAACTTTGTTGGAACAGTGACACTATTGGCATGGAAAAGGGACTGCAGTTTACCCAGCTATTATGGTTCTTCTATACAGTGGGCCTTTGGTATCCATTGGGGCTTGGTTCCAGGATGCCCCTTGGATTCCAGAATCCATGGATATGGAGGGCCGACTGTATGTGATGTTATTAGAACTGTGTGGGACTAGAACATGGGAAAGTGACTCCCATGCTTCTGAAGGGTACATGAAATGGTACTAACACCAATTCAATTTTTGCAACTTGCTGAGCCATTGAACTTTAATTACAAAAAACAATTAAGAGAGAAGAGACAAAACAGAATCTTATGGGTACCTGCTGAGACTCGGGCTGAAGTATAAGTTGTCCACTTTAGACTTGTGTGTTACAGATTTCCAAATCAAACACACACACATACACAATTTAAATAAAAACTGAAGAGCCATGTTTTTTGTTTCTTTGGGTAGCAGATTTTATCTGGAAACTTCATAGAAATTTGTTAGCTAGCTCCCTCTGCTGGTCCACTGTATCAAATTTTCCTCAAGTTTCTATGCTTTATATGGGATATACACTTACAAAATATATACTTATTACAGTGTAGTAAGGTACAAGAAGGCAATGTAATAATTGCTACATCCAAAATATGCTCACTATTCTTCCTGGAAACAATTAAGAGGGAGTCTAGAATTTTTTAGTCTGAAACTAACTTAACAGTCTCTTACATAGTGGTAATTTATCAGTAGGGTTTAACCTGTCATAGGTAAAAAGATGTGGTGGCTTAGTGGTTAAACCGCCAGTTCTGATGATGGCAATTCAAGGCCCAAGTGCTGCACAATGGGCTGCGTTCCTGTCACTAGCCCCAGTTTCTACCATCCTAGAAGTTTGAAAGCATGCAAATGCAAATCTATAAATAGGTACCACTTTGGTGGGGAATTAACAGCATTTGGTGCAGTCATGCAGGCCACATGACCATCCAAGCAGTCCTCGGCTCTTCGACTCAGTAGTGGACAACACTGGCTCTTCGACTCAGTAGTGGACAACACTGGCTCTTCGACTCAGTAGTGGAAATAAGCATCGCCCCCTATGTTCATGTCAAGGGACTACATTTACCTTTTTTTAACCTGTCTTAGATGTTTCTGGAAAGTTTGTTTATTAATCTATAGTGCTTTAGGTGACTGTAATAAAGGAATTGGCCTACTGTAGAATTTTCTAATGGAGCAAATTGACCAATATATTTAATAACTTCTACAATATAGACTATACAAAGTTTAATCTCGACTCTGTTCCAGCCACATGACATCCTATTGAGGGAAGTAGTGGGGATTTGGAAAAAAGTCCTGCCCAGAGGTATGGTGTGTGCTCTGAAACTGATCACAGCTTCACAACCGTAGCTGTGTAGTCCAGACCAATGAGTATCTGCAGTATGGAGCAGACAGGCAGTAGATGCAAAGATGGCTAAATTAACTTGTCAGAAAAATTTGCTCTTCAGTGAGAAAAACTCAAAAGTACAGTGTGCCCTCCAGTGCAGAGAATGGTTCCAGAACCCCCCACGGATACCAAAAACTGAGGATGCTAAAGTCAGTAGTTAACATTTAAAATTACCTAGGCAACAAGGTCCTAGCACCAGGAAGGCATTCTCCTTGCAGTTTCCCACCTTCTCAGCTTTCTATCACAAAGCCTCTGCCAGATTTAACCCCCTTTGTCACCAATCCTGAGAGGCGCCAGGAGTGGAACAAGGAAGTGCATCTGTGGGGAAAAAAATTAAATTCTGGCAGAGGCTTTCTTGTGAGAAACTGGGAAATAGAGTGAGGCAGCAGTATAAATTCTGGCAGAGGCTTCCTTGTAAGAAGGTGGGAAGCAGAGTGAGGCAAGGGCAGTGGCTTTATCATGTGAAGTGGGGAAAGAGAGTGAGGAAGAGTAAGTTCCTGACTCTGGCTTTGTGGTAGGATTGAATTCCATGGAGGAGGGAGACATCAGCTTGCCTGCCACAGCAACCTCCTGGGACTGCATTACAGAACAATTGCTCTGCTATGGAGGCAGTTATTCTACCATAATGTCTTCAGTTTTTAACAGTCTAAACCATAGTAAACATGAACATACATCTAGATGTGAAGTATTCAAAGATTTAGATACAATGCTTGAGTCCTTCCCTCCAATAGTTGTTCCAATTATTACTGTTCTAACAGCAACATTTTGAACATGCTGCAGTCAGGGAGCATGATGTAAGATGACAGCTTTAATATTTTTCTCTTTTTCTCTAGAAAGAAATTCTTCAGTGTAAGTATATTACTTATTTTTTCCAAATGCCACTTTTGAACAGCTGGAAAATTTCCTGTAGTAAAGTTGCATTCTTTGTCCTCAAGAAAAAAAAATACTGGAGGAAAATTGTGTGCACTAATTATGTTTCATTTCCTAAACCAGTTCTTAACCAGTGGTCCACAGACCCCCAGGGGGTCATGATATCTTCACAGGGGCTCCGTGAATGTTTCTAAGTCCACCACCTCCCTGCAGGAAAGCGGCCATGTGACAGGAACCAAGGTGCTGGCTGGCTTGGCCTGCACACTGCCTGTCACGTGGCCACTCCAATGCGGGAGGAAGTGGGCTGACCAATATGGAGCCAACTAGCCTTCTCCTTTCTCTCACTCTCCCCTTGCCCACCTTTCCAACCAGGAGAAGTCCAGTCTCCTACCAGCCATGCTGCAACACCTTTTTTACCTTCTACATCAGGGGAAGAGGAGCCCGAGATGGGAGAATGAAAAAAGGAGAGACAGAAAGCAAGAGCAGGCAGGCTCTGATGTCAACAACATTCAGACTTAAGTGGAGCATGACTGTTTTCTGCCAGCCTAGCGTCCTCCTCTCCCTCTTCTTCCTCCTCCCTGCCTTTCCTGCCAATACCTCCTTTTGCCACTTTGGCACCATGATACCTCTGCTGGACCTCAAACCCTCCCCTGCCTCTTTTCTACTCTCCAGTTCATTTCAAATCCCACCAAAATGTTCTGGGGAGTATGATAGAATTATAGAATCTTAGAGCTGGAAGAGAAAAAATTACTGACCTCTTTGAACAGTACTTTGTAATTGCCACTTCGGGGTAGCAGGTTAATTGACTTTCCTGTGCACAATGCCCTCTTGGGACAGTGCTTCATGATCCCCTACTTCTGGGGAGCAAAGTTCAATCTGCTCAAGCCCTGGAACAGCAATACACAGGCCTAGCCAGCCAGCCTTTGCCTTGGCTCCTGTCACAAATTGTACAGCTGCTCAGACCATCAGAGCAGAGCTGCTTCAAACTGGTGGGAAGAAACAGGAGAACTCCCTCCCCCCCCCCCGGCACCTTTGAGGGGAGGTTTAACAGATGGTGTAATTGTTAACAATTCAGTGTTCAGGTATTATTTGGGTTTTAAATCTTGAGTTAAGTCTTGGGAGTCTGCAGCAACAAAATATATTTAAAGCAGTTTCCAGGTAAAGAAAAGGTTAAGAACAACTGTCCTAAACCATAATTTATAAATTTGGAGGTAGCTGGCAAAAGAGGGTTCTCATTAGGCTTGTAAAATTTGTTCAGTATAGTATACAATATACAGGTTGTGTATATTCCCAAACAATGAATGATATTTGCTTTTATTTTACTGTTTTACCATTTGAATCACATTTGCTTTGATTTAAACAAGGTACATAACAACAAAACACAAGGCAAGAAAACCACTTTACACATGTAAGATTTATGAATAGGTTAATGGTTTGCCTAGAACTGTCTGGGTGTAAAAGTACATTTTCCCACTTTTGTTTTACTAGCAGGAAGAGCTCTAAAATGAAAAATGAAAATGAAAAGGTGGGTATTATATATCAATATAGTATTAGCAATATCTGTTCACCTGCTACAACAAATGCCAGCGCTGTGTGTTATCATGTTAAAAAATTGTTATATACAAAGCAGCTAGGAGTTGAGTTACCTAGTCAACTCAATCATATACCTGTAGCACCTTTTGCACTACTTCAGAACTGTAGGGAGGGAGTAATGTTGAATACATCACCATATAAAGTATTCTCTTCACCTAAACAAAACCCTAACATGTCAGGAAGAAAGCTAGAGCAGTTCCCTCTCCCCTGTTTTGTTTGCTCTCTTTGTACAGAAAATTGTTTTAATCAATTCAATAAATCTTCAACTCTCAAATTATAGAGAACAGAATGAAATACAGTTCATTCATTCTGTTGACTAAGGTATTCTGCTATTAGCTTTTCAGTATACAGTTGGCCCTTGGTATCTGCTGGAGTTTGGTTCCAGGATCCCCCATGGTACCAAAATCCATGGATGATCAAGTCCCATTATATACAGTGGGATAGGAAAATGGTGCCTGTTATACAAAATGGCAAATTCAAGGTTTGTGTTTTGGAATGTATGTTTTTGAATATTTTCAAGCCGTGGATGTGAGAATCTGTGGATATGGAGGGCTGACTGTAAGCTATAGAACAGAGTTCTTGCTACTCTGCAGCAGTTTCATTAAATAATGAATGTGAAAACCAGTCCTGTAGAAGTCAAAGAGCAAACTCATGCATTTCCTCAGCTTACTATTTGCCTCTTCTGTTCATTACATCTGCCTTCTATGAGAAATCTACCAGGTAAGACAATGAGAGATCACAGCCGCAACAATCTTAGTCATACTGCAATCCATCATGAGTAGTACTCAATATCTAGATATGTTTTTTTTCTCTTTCAAAAGACCGCTTATGGAGACCCCTTGTAGTTGTAACAAAATGTTTGTGGACACAATCAATAATGGATTCAGCCACAAAAGAAATTTTTTGAGTAAGATTTGGGACACTCAAAATGTAGGGCATTGGAGCTGCACCCAGTACACTCTGGGCTGCTCTTTTATTACCAGTTAGGTGTATGGATCCTATCTTTAAAGCAATAAACTTTTTGATGTATGGGAGTATTGAGTAGTTCCACACACACACACCCCAAAATAGATGGATCAAGGTATATTACCAGTATTTTGGTGTGTGTGTGTGTGGAACTACTCAATCAAGTGCTTTACATGTGAATTCTTTTAACAGTTATTCCCTTCCCTATTTCATTTTCCCCAATTAGGATTTCAAGCACACAAAATCCTTCATTATTTAAAAGAAACACATTCTCTGAAGATCACCAAATGGTCAACTGCTACACAGAACATCTCAGCTCCAATCTGTATATATGAAGAGCGGCACATACAGAAATCCAGTTACTGTTAAGTGAAGAAAAGAATGTAAAAAGTTGTTAACTTGACAGTACTTTTTTACTGAAAGATGACAATAGGTGTATACAAATGTTAAGGGATTTCTCACTGGATAATGTATCCACAAAGGTATTAAACTAAGAAAACTAAACAATAAACCATGAACTGTATTTCAGTCAGCTATAATAGAGCCAACAAAAGTGCTAAGACCTGGAAAAAGTAGTAATACTAGCATACAGACAATAGTAGTTAGTTTCTGTGACAAAATTGGCCATATCCTCTAGCTCAGAGGTTGTGAATGGAAACTGAAAAAAATCTGTGGAGGAGGAAGAGGCTACTGACGGGCCTTGGTCATGATGGCCATACACTGCCTCCAGGTTTAGAGGCACCACACCTCTATTCCATAGGTGTTGCTGGAGAACAGCAGCAGCAATTTAATTGGCCACTTAGGAAGTAGGACACTGGATTATAGAGATTTACAGATTTATCTAGCTCTAGGATTTTCAAGAAGCCAGTTGTCTGGATGGCAAACAAAGTTCTCACCATCAAATCCCATAAGTTATTTGTTCTCCCAGATCTGGTTTGTGCTTGGAGACTCTCAGTGCTTCACTGAAGCTGAGTCTGCCAAAACTGCTCATGTCAATAGTGAAGATGGAGAATAACGTCAACATGTCTTCTCTTGTGAGGAACTGAAGTGCTACACAGGCAACTGTATGTTAATAGAAGTATTTGGTAGGAATAGCCCTGGATTTTTGACTTGTAAGTTACTGCTGGCTCAATAGCAGATTTGGTCTACAGGATACTTTCCTTTGAGGGCTTGCTCTTGCTCCCACAGCTGAGAGCAAGAACCACAGTTGATAACAGGTGCAGGATGAGAAAGCTGAAGATCCTTAATGAGATAATTTTTCTGTTTTTCTGTCACTTTTGTAAGCTACCCTGAAGATCTAAATGGTGAGGTAATTTTTTTTTTAAATAGTGTAAGATGTTATGAAAATTCTGTTCACAAGCTGGATCAGAAGAGCATTACTTTTACCATTTCTTTTTTGCCATAAGTGCCTTGACACCTTCAAATCATATCCTCATTGATGAGACTGTTCAGTTGTAGGTTTGCTGAAGTGTGTGTTTGCTCTAAAACCTGAATTTTATGAAGACACGTTTTGCTTCAGAAATCCATTCCAATATCCAATACCAGTGAGTGGCTTTAAAAATAAACAAATGTTCATACAGTATTATAAATAAACTACTTTGTTTTGTGGCTGCAGACAATGTCACTCATCTCTGACAGTTAAAGCAGGCATAGGTCACCTGGTGCCTTCCAAATGTTCCAGCTCCACAATAAAGTCTCCATATTTTAAGACTGCGTTAAATCACTGTAATGTACCAAAAATTTCAGAAATATATACAGGATTTCAGCTGTTTGAACAATTCCATTCTAACAAATGTAGTTCATATTTAATGTTTTGACTTTTTAAAAATTTCCCACCCATAATAGAAAGTTTCTTAACTCTTTCTGCCAGAAAGAAGCAAGCAGTTAAGTTTAATTACTTGCATATTAGAAAAACAAAAATTGTTTGGATTTATACTGAGTTTCTTATATTAACATACTTCTGGGCCTCCCTTGTAAAAATTATCATACAAGCGTGAATTTCCTTTTCCATTTATAGGCACCACTGAATCAGAATCCTAATTCATAGATTGAAACAGTGAACTGTTTATTGAAATCACAACCACAGCCCTGTTCAACAAACCCGACTACGTTGCTTGGTGTACACATGGTATCACATCACTTCTGTTCCTCTTCAAATTTAGGTTCTGCCAAGGGGAAAAACAAGGTGTTAGTTTACTCTGAAGAAAAAAAAAAACATTTCCTAGAGGAAGAGTTGTGCAATATGATCCTAATAATTTACCAAAATCCAACATAATGGACATTTTCTTTTAAGAGCATACACTGTAGCTTTAGCCTGGCAAGTATACAGTGATCATTCCAAATTTTCAAAGAGTCAGGATCAGCAAGCACTGCCATGGAACAATGTAGGTTGAGGATGACTGAATCCCAATGAACTATGAACTATTCAGAAGCAAGGCTTGTTAAGACTGCTTCTGTCACACTTAAAAATCAGGAAATGGAATTACTTGGCCAGGAGAACCAATAAAAAGTAGTTCAGAAGTAAACTAGAAAACTCTATCTTACTACTTAAAACCAAAACTATTGCATGGCTTTCTATCCATCTCCGCCTATAGACAGCAAATATATAGGCACACCTTGTTATGGTGCATCAGATATAATAAATAAAATTCCTCCAAGTTGTTATATTCTGTTGTATGTACACATTCTGTTGTTACAGCACATAGAGCATTTGATTGTATTTATTACATACCCCCGTATATACTCGACTATACGTCGACTCATGTATAAGTCGAGGGCAAGTTTTGGGGCCAAAATTATGGATTTTGCTATGACCCGTGGATAAGACGAGGGTAAAATTTAGGGGCCTATAGGAAAGGATCTAAAGGATGAAGCAAAGCAAAACAATGTCAAATAACTTCCAAAAGTCCATCAGACATAACTCTTTGTGCTTATTCTTAAGACTGGATGAATGAGAAAGTAAAGGGGGTCAGTGCTTCCAGGACAGATTATACTGTTGCTTTTCACCAGGGGATGGTTCCTTCTTTTAAATAAGAGTTAAGATACAATACTTACATTGACCCATGGATAAGTCGACTCAGGTTTTTTGGGTCAAATTTTTACCTAAATTTCTAGACTTATACATGAGTATATACAGTAGATACATTGCATCAGTTTACTCCCAGATATCTTAAAGCAAATCATTAATAGAATAATTCATTACCCATTGAAATACCCCTTGAGATTTATGTGAATTGGAACTGGTAACACCTGACTAATTGGCTGTACTGGCCAGAAGTTGTACTGTCCACAACCAATTTGCACAATTCCGGACAATCCAATTTTTGAGACACCAATTCTCCATATTCAAATATTAATACACTTGTTCCTCCATAGGGTTAGGGGCCCTCTGAAAATGGAAAAACCACAAATAACAAAAACACCATGTTTTTACCTTTCTAGGAATCTAGTCTAGGTCCTCCAGTGCAACTCTGTGGTCAATGTCCGACAGACACTGACCATAGAACTGCACTGGAGGAGCTACAAATGCCTAGCAGAATATTTTCTCTAGGAATCTCTTTGCCTTTCAGTGCAACTTTTAGTTAAAGTTGATCACAGAGTTGCACTGGAGGACCTATTCCTAGAGAGAACATATTCATCAAATCCGTGAATAATCAAAGCCTCAAATATGGAGGGATGAGTGTACATGACATTTCTAAAATTTACCTTCAAACTTGAAGTCTGGAAATTTGGTGAGGTCTCCACCACCATACAACCGTTGGAGTTTCAAAACTTGTTCATTCATGTCTTTCTCATACTCTGCGCCTGCATCAACTGGGCCACCAGCTTTTCTGTAAATCAAGAATATTTTATGTAATAATGGCCTTGGAAGGGTACAAAAATGAGCACATGTTTGTTTTAAGATTGTAGTTATTAAACTGTGCATGCGTATGTTTTGAGGGAGGTTAAAATCCATCCTTTTATCCCGAATATATAAAATGACAATAAATCTACATTTTAACATTATTATAGTTCTACAAACATGCAACTGGCATGCCATTACTACTTATGCATACTTGCTAGAATGAGACAAAAAGACTTGAACATGTTTAAGAGACTATGGGACGAAAAAGACAGCTGCGAAGGGGCGGCTTGAAGCCGCCCCTAAGAAAGCCAGACTGGGACTGCGGCAAAATGACACTCCTTTTTTCACAGGCAAAAAGCTGGCTTTTCGCCCTGCTGCAGATTTATGATGCTCTGATGACATACAGCACCTGAACACCACACTGCCTGAGCACTCAGAAGCTGGCTGCCATACAGGCAGCCAGGTGGCGTGAAGCCTGTTTCTGGGCATCATGGGGATGTATGTCGTGCATACGCCACACCCCCAAGCTGGCTAGAAGCCGGCTTTTTATCCTGGTTTGTACCGGCCCTAACATTTTTTTCTTTCCCATATACTAATCAAAAAAATTCCAAAGCACAATAAAATTGTTTTCCTTAGTTAACTGTTCAATCCACACTAGTTACCACACCTTATTACATAAGGCTGTCACAGATACTCCTAGTCTTTCCAAAACTGCGCAATGATGAATATGGCAGCTACTAATAAATAACCAATTAAGAGTTTCTGAGATGCCTTTGCATTGTGTCCTCCAGAAGGGCCAGTTCTGGAATTTTCTAATATGTTGGTTAATGATACACTTTATTCCAGAAAATACCATATCCCAGAATTTAGAAACTTTACTACAGAAGCACTACACATATAAATAATGGATTTTAATTTTATAGTCTTACCAGCAAAAAGGAGAAAAAACAGGGTCAAATACCATTTATGTTATTTTAAAAATGTTTTTCCTTATTGAAGTAAAGATAATTCTGAGAGAACGTGTCCAACATACCATCCCATTTGTCCTTATCTAAAGAAATATTCCCACCCGTTTCCCATTCTCTTCTGAAACCACCTGAGAGGCTCCTATCAAAATTAAAGTATATGAGAACCAACATGGTGTAGTGGTTTGAGCATTGGACTATGACTCTGGAAATCAGGGATTGATTCCCTGTTCAGCCATGGAAACCCACACTCGGTGACCTTGGGTGAGTCACACGCTCTCAGTCCCAGAAAACTCTGTGATACGTTCACTGTAGGGTCTGCATACATCGGAAATGAGTTGAAAGCACACAGCTATATAGCTATGTGTGTGTGTGTGTGTGAGAGAGAGAGAGAACGAGAAAAGGGGACTTTTTTACTCACAGTACACACAATCTACACCGGGAGGTTTCCAGGAGCAGAGATTAACATTAATAATCCCCCACCTACCCCCGATGTCAAAGGTGACAATCAGGAATAATTTCTACTTTTAATTTTTAACTGGAAGTGACACTGTGGCTTGCAATGGAGACAAACATTGGTCCCTGCACCTGCCACAGCTGCCCATCCTTGAGTGAAAGCCTGCCCTCAGGTATTTATTAGTACTTCTCCTGCTTTTCTTGGGGTGGGGGGCTATATGTTGTGATTTCAGGAGAAACAGACTCCAGGGACTGAAGGGATGCCAGGAAGTTGTAGGCATTTTCAATATAAAATATATTTTTTGCTACTGAATTCTGAATAAGAAAGTATGTTTTTGTGAAATCCCTGGCAGCATCTTCTAAAATAAAGACATTCAAAGGCTTTGACCTACATCCAGTCCATCTGCCTTGGTCCAGGCCCCAGAGGGAGAGAAGAACCACTGGACCTCATCCCCTTCCCACCACCTTCCCCTTTTCCTTTTGTGTTGACTCTTTTAGACTGTAAGCCTGAGGGCAGGGAACTGTCTAAATATAAGATTCTATGTACAGCACTGTGTAATTTTACAGCACCATATAAATAAAGGTTAATAATAATAATAATAATACATAATTAGGGCAGTAGGCTAACACTTTTAGTTCAAGAGGTGTAGGAAATTACAACATTAGCTCAATTTATAGATATGAAACACAGCGTTATGACATGTACAGGCCTTCCATAATAGATTCAAAATCAGATCAATAATAATAATATTTATTTCCTGCTCTTCACCCAAAAGGCTATCAGAGTAGCTTACAAATTATTAATTAGACATTTCCCTGAGGTGCTCATCTACTTACTGGCTTTTAGTGTTATAATCTCTGATCTTGTCCAAGAAGAGTTTCTGCACAGGATCAAGTTCCTTTGCCTTATTAAACACAATGGCAGAAAAGCCAATATTTCTACGCAAGTGGACTGAGAATGCTGAATGGAAAACGGAAGAGATCCTGAAGAGCTGTTGGAGAATCATGATGAATTTGCAGAGGTTTCAGCTAGAAAGAAAGAAAAAGCATCCACCAATTATAGTGCAATTGCTTGGCACCTACTCCTATATGAACCTGCCAATATTAATCAGCAAGGAATACTCCTTTTGAAGTTACAGCAACTGAGAACCCAGACTGGTTTCCACAAAATGCCTCCTGCTTGGTAACCACAAAGCCATAATCCTTTTCTGCTCACTTTTGATAGTCCAAATAATTGAGGATACTTTTGAAAATATGGTATCTGTAGCATACGTCTGGATGAAACTGCACCTACAGTTCTATGGATGGATGGACTGAAGAACAAGAGTTTTTGTAAAAAAAAAAATGGTTCAAAGAGGGTTTTTGTGTTTAAACCAGCTTTTTTGCATTGATATTTAATGGAAAAAAATATGAAACCTTTTTATGCTATTAATTCTGTGAAACAATATTTTATTTATTAGAAACTTAACCATGTTTTAATGCTCTCTAGCATTAACAATCCAAATTTGTTAGGCTTTGATATGATTTACATCTTTTAATAAAATACCAATACACCTTTCAATAATTTTTGCTCCCAAAAATGTGCTAGGTCTTATTTTCAGGGGATGTCTTATTTTTCCATGAAGGAGGATTCACATTTATTATTGAACAAAAAAAATGAACATTTATTATATACTGTATATATATTTATATACAAAAACTTTGCTATGTCTTACTTTTGGGGGAGGCCTTATATTTAGCAAATCAGCAAAACCTCTACTAAGTCTTATTTTTGGGGGGATGTCTTATTTTTGGGGAAACAGGGTATGTGTGTGTGTGTACACAGATATCCATATCTAAACAGATTTATATATTTGACAAAGTACTGTCAGGAAGAGAGAAAAATAATGTTACACATTATACCTACTTATTTATAGGAGAGCTATGCCAACATATGACTGAAACAGAAAATTAAGCAACAAAATGCAGCTTGGACGTTAAGGCCACCAACCTAAATAATAACTGTTCTTTTGAATGTGCTCTTTTAAAGCAAGTTGCTTTGGTTGAGCCTGTTGAAGGATTTGTTTCTGAGTGACATCTTTGCACCATAAAAGGTGATTAAAAAGAAGCAAATGACCACGAACAATTGCCTATAAATGGTTGAGTACAGTGTCTAGAATGGATCAAGGGAAGTAATAGTGCCACTCTATTCTGCTTTGGTCAGGCCCCACCTGGAATACTGTGTCCAGTTCTGGGCACCACAATTCAAAAAGGATGCGGAGAAACTGGAGCAGGTCCAAAGGAGGGCAACTAAGATGGTGAAGGGTCTGGAAACCATGCCCTATGAGGAACGCCTTAGGGAGCTGGGAATGTTTAGCCTGGAGAAGAGAAGGTTAAGAGGTGATATGATAGCCCTGTTTAAGTATTTGAAGGGATGTCACATTGAGGAGGAAGCAAGCTTGTTTTCTGCTGCTCCAGAGAACAGGATCCGGATTGGATGGCCCTTGTGGTCTCTTCCAACTCTTAACATTCTAAGCCATACCCAGCTTGGAAACCCAGAAGGACTGAGGCCTTTTACCTTCTCTCTCTCTGCGCTCTTCCTTGGGCTCAGTCAGTCACTCACTGAGTGACCGCTGCTCTGCCCCTGGTCACCTTGCTTGAGGTTCGTTCCACAAGCTCCGCCCACAGCCGCGCAAGGGCTGTCGGGAGGGGAGCGCCGCGTTTTAATAAAACAACCACCGCCTTAGTTCCCGGACCCTTTCGCCTTTTTCGTTAACAAGTCCCCTCGCGGCCTCCGTCCTGACTCACCCGAGGCAGAAAGCCCACTCGCTAGTAGCGAGACCCTCGCAATCGGAAACCAACGATTCGTTAATCGAGTCCTAGAGTGGTCGCCCTCAGTAGTTCACACTTTCCACCGGAAGTGACGAAGATCACTTCCGGTTTCAAAAAAAAAGAACAGAGACGGTGGTAATTCAGCTTTAGCCTGAAGGTGGCGATAGAGAGCAGCGTCGTCGTCGCGGCAGCAAGGGATGCCGGGAGTTGTAGTTTTCAGGAGCTGCCAGGGGGGGAATGGTGTCTGTGTAATGTTTATGTGCGTGTGTGGTGGGGCGGCGGCGGCGCGCTTTTTCCCCAGCCAGGGCCCCGCGCGCGCAGGCGGCCTCGACGACGACGAGGCCTGAGTACTTGGGACTAGGCCTCAAGTCAGGAGGAAGAGGAGGTTTCTGTGAGGTGAGAGAAGAAGGAAGGGGGACCGTTGGGGAGGAAGGAAGGAAGGGACTGAAAGGAAGGAAGGGACTGACTGGAAGCCTCTCTAGTCTGTGTCTCTCCTCAGTATCCGGGGGGGGCCTCCTCCTTCCTTCCTTCCTTCCTTCCTTCGCTCTCCTTGTTTTGTTTCCGTTTCTGGCCCGAGCCTCATTTCCGTTCCGAGTTCAAACAGAGACATTAAGAATAAAGGAAAAGGAAAAGGAGGCGCCCAAGGATGGAAGAGGAAGGAGGAGGAGAAGAAGAAGGGACCGTGGGCAACATTATGCGTCCAGACTGGGGAGATAACCCGGTTTGGGAGCGCTTTAACTCTGTGTGTGGCTCTTTGGTGTGGAATTCTGGGAGTTGGAGTATGTTGTGGGGCCCAGAGCGGAGCTCCGCTCCGCTCTGGGCCCACAACATACTCCAACTCCCAGAATTCCACACCAAAGAGCCGCACACAGAGTTAAAGCGCTCCCAAACCGGGTTATCTCTCCACCTCTTGAGTATCCCTTGCCTGAAGAAAGCCCTGTGAAATTTATGGGGTAAAGCTTTATTTTATGATTTGAAGGCGTAAACAACAACAAAAACAAACAATGAATTTAGCCAATTTCTAGGAAACGCAAGTACAACAGCATGGCAGGACGTTTTGTCAGTATTGGCAAAACCACCTTTTGAGTATCCCTTGCCTAAAGCTGTATCCATACCATGGAAATAATCCAGTTTGACAACACTTTAATTGCCGTGGCTCAGTGCTGTGGAATTCTGGGGAATTGTAGTTTTTGTTGTGGCACCAAAGATCTCTGACGGAGAAGGCTGAATGCATCGCGAAACTACAGTTCCCAGGATTCTAGCATTTCTGCAGTGTGGATGCAGCCTAAGAAAACCCTATGAAAAGACTATTTGAGGGCACACACATTCACACACACACATAAATCATTTTATAATTGTAGGTATCTGCTGTATTTGCAGAGGAAGGAACTGGCAAAACCACCACCTGAGTATTCCTTGCCTAAAAAAAACAAAAATCTGTTGGGCAGCCATATGACAACAGGGGACTTGAAGGCACACACAGCTTATGCTCCCCTATGTTGACTAAAGTGCCCCTTCCTTCCTTCCTTTCTTCCTGTCCCATTACTCTTCATCAGTTTTTCCATATCCAGGCAGCCTTCAGCATTTCACACCATTGCTTTCCTTCAACGCTGTGTACCACAATATTTCCACTCCCATTCGTCTGGTTTAGTGTCAGTCTGTCAAAAATTGGAGTTGTGAAGGAGCAAAGGACTCGGAAAACACCAATGGCTTTCC
This sequence comes from Urosaurus nigricauda, assembly GCA_034509955.1. Taxonomy (NCBI): domain Eukaryota; kingdom Metazoa; phylum Chordata; class Lepidosauria; order Squamata; family Phrynosomatidae; genus Urosaurus; species Urosaurus nigricauda. Next base: position 67,199,373 of record JAOEGL010000003.1, read on the forward strand.
TTCTCATCTATGCAAAACTATCATTACTAGTACATTATCACCCAAAATCCACAAAAGTGATATTTTTGTCTGTTTTGTGGATTTTTGGATGATACTGTACTTTATTACTGTATGGGCAACATGGCTACCTCTGGATATATCATTATTAGTTTCATAAAAGTTGCATGAGAGATTAGAGCCCTTCTAGGATATTTGTCCTTCCATAAGAGATACATAGTACTGGTGTTTCATCTTATTCCTGGAACAATACATTTTGCCATCTTATGCACACAGTGAGTGTGCTGCCTACTTTTTTCACAGCACTGGTTTGACTGCATTTGTGCTACTCTTGTCATTCTAATTGTGCACATATGAAATTAAGTTTCTGTTATAACAGTGGAACTTTCGGGGAGATGTGTTCAGATTGGATCTTGTCTTGTGATCACAAGCAGACATCAGTATGTTGTCTAATAAGGTATCAAAACTTCAAGAATGCACAATACTACCCACTTGTACCCAGATTGCAAGAGCCCAATATGGCAACCCAGGCATCTAGACAGAAATTGTTTATTCAGTTTAAGAACAGCTGTGTTTTGAGTGTTAGCTCCCCTATCTTCACTTCTTGAGAGTTCTTGCCACTTGGTTTTTTAATAAGACAGACAGCAATAATTATCTTAAATCCAGGAACAGTTTGTTGTAATGAAATAACTGGTCAAATATATATTTAAAGCATTTTTATTTTTATCTGAATTTTTTTCAACAAAGCTTTAAAACTCTAACTGAAAAATTTCCCAAAGTATTTCATATAAAGTAGTATGCCCCCAGGGTTACAGTATCTGTCCCCAAGTTTACAACTGAAGAATTTTACAAGATATGACCCACAAGGTAAAAGAGAAAGGAGCGAGAAGCAAGTTCATATACTATTAACTTGAAGGTTCAGCAGACCAAGCAGAATTATCATATCCACTGACTACTGTTGTTGCTGCCTGGACTGGGACCCTTTGTTCCTTTTACACAAAGCATCAGATTTGGCCACTTGCAAGATACAGCAACAGACCCATCTGCTGTACACTAGCATTGCTGTCACATGGGCCTTATTGCAGTGGTGGAAGTGATGTATAGTAGAGAGATTCCAGCAAGACCCCAGAAGGTTGAAGTTTCAGCCCATGTGAAACCATTGATGTGCTGTTTTTGTTTTTGAAGGATTTATGAAATCTGTGGGGCTTTTAAAATATAAGCAGGCCACAAGGTGACAGTTTTGTGAGAGTCAAAGACAGTTTTTGACATCTGAGAACAATGGAATAGACTATTGCCTTCTCCTTTTTTGTCTCGGTACTTCTAGACCCAGGCCAACTGTTCTGGAGTGATGGAAATGATCTGGAGGCTGGGTACCTGACAACTTCAGGAGTGATGGCTCAAAGATTCATGAATCACTTCTTTCTTTTCTACTTGAATCAGAATACAACCTTAATACACCTAATCTCATATGATTATGGAACCAAAGTAGGATGGGGACTTGTGAATATTTGAATAGCAGACCAGTGGGGATCTTCAGAAAGAACTAGGAAGGAGTTCTAGTTGAATTCCTGGCAGGTTGAGTAAATATGATACAAAAATGACTAGCTAGTGGTTGAAATTGGCAGCAAATTTCAGAAAAGCTGCAAATGTGAAAAGACTGTTTCCTCTGCTAGGGTGTTTATAAAAAGAAAGTGCTGCTTAATATTGCCTCTGTTCATCTGGTCAAAAAGGTTTAAGTGGGACTAGCACCCTTACTGTATCATTACTTAGTTGTGGAGTCCCATCGTCTCAGTGAAGACCAAGTGAGCATGCCAACATTTGTGCCCTAAAACAATCCTATGGGAATATGATAAAAGCTGTGCTCTTGTTTCAAGCTACAGAAGACATGAACCAACAAAGAATAGTTTTGTTTTGCATCTAATGTGTGGATGAATCATGTGTTACTTATTATTTTGCAGGCTACCTCTTGAAATATTTCAGACATGACTAAAAGAGAAGCAGAAGAGCTAATAGAAATTGAAATTGATGGAACTGAGAAACAAGAGTGCACTGAAGAAAGGTATAAAAAGGATTTTAAAAAAAAACAAGTTTTTTTTTTAGCTTAGGAGGACTATTGGGTGCTGGATTTTTGACTGATAGTCAGGTGAAGAATTTATCCTTTATATTACTAGAAGGGTTCAGGTGAGTCTTCACTCACATTAGAGTCTACAAATGTTTTTAAACCTGTTAAAATGAGGTCCATCGTGTAGACAGTAATCCAGAAATGTTTAAAGCTAAAACATTTAACATGATACTTTTTAATAACTACAGTGGAAAACTCCCCTTTTATTTCAGCATTGTGGAGCAAACATACACCACTGCAGAATTTGTGAGCCAGGCAATTGATATCAATGAGCCAGTTGGAAATCTTAAGAAACTGCTGGAACCAAGACTTCAGTGTTCTTTGGAAGCACATGAAATCTGTCTGCAAGATATACAGGTAAAGCAAATCTTTTTTTATTTAAAGGTCTTTTTAAAGAGGTGGCTGTGCTGGGTAAGTCTCTTTGATCTTTTGCTTCTAATTTTATTCTCCAATATTTTAATTTTTCATATATTTATCATTATTGATTCCTTAGCATATTACTTTGTCTAGAAATAATATGTCACATCAGTTAAGATTGAATTTGACATATGCTGTTGTGAAATTTTCTTACACAACAGGCTTTTTGAATATTGTGTTTAATTTTTCATATATATCAGATATATTTTTAGCCAAAAAGAGCCTTTGTTGCAAACCAGAGTTTTTTAGTAACTTAAGGAAAATAAAATAAGTGTATTCAAGATATGGCTTGTTTTGGAAAACACAATTTAAATTCAGACATGCCAATATTAGAAAATTTAAATATCATAACAGGTAGGTCAGTCCACCTCAAGTTATAAATTTTAAAAGGAGAAGAAAGTCAAAATTTTGCTTTGAAGTTCTTATTTTTTGTTTATTTATTCATTATTAATTTATACCACACTATTCAGCTTAAAGGCTATCAGAGTGGGTTACAATTATTATTTTTAATTAGATGGTTCCCTACCCTCAGGCTTACAATCTAAAAAGACACAACACAAAATGAGAAGGGAAGGGGATCAGGTCCAGCAGTTTTTCTCTCCCTCTGACGCCTGGACCAAGGCGGATGGACTGGAGGGAGGGCTCTTCTTAGTTCAGGCCAGGCCTGATGCAGCTGGCAGGCCTCTCTTTCCCTCTGATGATGTAGATGGCAAAGGGAGGGCTCCTTGTTGAAATGCATCATATCTCAGGACATAATACATAACTTCTACTTGGCTTTCAATAAAGATATCTTAAGGGAGTTTTTTGAAGTCCAGATAACTTTTCATGGATTATACCCAATCACAAGTGTTTGATATCAAGCAATTCAGAAGAGAAAGAGCAGACTGAAAACATATTAGTCATATCTTATGACTACAGACCTGTCTAGCAGACCAAAGGTACTATATAGTAAAGGTGAAATTATTTTTGGCAGATCTTCAAGTCCAAAAGATAGTGCAGTCAGGAAATCATGATCTGCTGCTATTTTGAGTTGACAGACCAGAATATTTATATTAACTACAGTTGGTTGAACAACTGGCCGTTTTCTCTGTCCCACCACTCACATAAACACATGTGGGAACACGAGAGCATATTCTCAGAGTTGTTTTAACTCACTTCCTACAGAGAGGTCAGAATCACATACTCCTTCCTGCCCCACAGCAGTGGTTCTCAACCTTTGGTCCTCTAGATTTTTGAGACTTCAACTCCCAGAATTCCTGACCAATGAGTGTACTGACTGGGACTTCTGGGAATTGAAGTACAAAATATCTGGAGGACCAAAGGTTGAGAGTCATTGTTTTATGGATAGGTGAAAACTTATGGATAGGTGAAAATATATATCATTTAAATAGCTTTGATTCTATAGGTATTTTATTTATGTTTTAGTAATTTGAGGGGATGGGTATATTTCCATCTTCATATTTCTATATGTATTTGTTTTGATTACTGTAAACTGCCTTGAGTCACAGTTCCAAGAAAAAGGCAGAATATCAATGAATAAAATAAATGAATCATACAAGTATATGGTACATCATTGATGAACCAGGGAGGTGTCTCTGCTAGATCTCACTTGTTCTGCCAGAGTCATCATTCTTTACTCTGTATTGGTCACAAAATGTAATTGTGTAGAATGTTTTAACAATTAAGCAGTTTGAAATAAAAGTATTGCTTTTAAAAACGAGAATTCTCTTTAACTAAACAAACAACAACAAACAAGATTGCCAGTATCAGTATTTAGCACAGACTTAACAATTTCCTAATTTATTCTTATTTATTAAGCTGGATCCAGATCGCAGTCTCTTTGATCAAGGTGTGAAAACTGATGGAACAGTGCAGCTTAGTGTCCAAGTAATATCAAGACAAGGTAACATACCAGTTCTTTAGATAATATTGTTGTTATTGTGTCAAATAACAAGTGAGCAAAACTTTGAAGAAGACTCTAAAATAAAATGAGTTGCTACTTAGTTATGTCTAAAGAAGCAAAACATCTTAATGAGTATACAGGATAACAGATTAATGACTTTTCTCTGAATTGTTTAGTCAGAATTGTATTATCGGATTGTGTGAACAGATAATGTATCATTCAGTTAAGAGGGAACTACTGAAGGGTGGTTTGGTTTCTATATTTATAATTATAATTGTTTTTAAATTATGCATTTATTTTCACTTTCTTTATACAGGAATAGAACCAAAGTTAAACATTCTCGAAATTGTAAAGCCAGTAGAAACAGTTGAGGTAGTGATTGACCCTGATGCCCACCATACTGAGACTGAGGCACATCTTGTTGAAGAAACTCAAGTGATAACACTAGATGGGACAAAACACATAACCACCATATCTGATGAAACATCTGAACAAGTAACTCGGTGGGCAGCAGCATTAGAAGGCTATCGTAAAGAACAGGAACGCTTAGGAATACCATATGGTAAGAAGTTGTGTATAGTTTCATATATGTATCCAACTATACAAATATCTGTTTAACCTTTAGATTTTTTTGTTATTACCACAAAAAGGATGATAGGTAAATACGATATGCATTCAGGTTCAGCTGTGAATATCTAACTGTATGAGTTCAGCATTGATGTGTCATAAGTGAAAGATGCAAAGCCATCAGTATTGAAGTTTATATTTACTTTTCATAGATTTTGGTGCATTTGAATGTGGTACCATGGGGAGAAGAGAGTGATTTCAGTCTGATTATTTTCAAACTGTCCAATTGCAATAGAGAAGCAGATTTTCAGAAAAATGTTTCATTATTGCAGTATTGGGTTTCATTATGTAAAAGTTTTAGAAATCTTTTCAGTCATGTTCAGGGTCTTGCTAATTCATGGCTACAGTTCCACATTTATTAGCTTCTCTATCAAATATAAGAAATTAATTCATAAAAATTACTATATGTTAGTATAAGCGAAAATAAATATTTTTCATACAGAAGGTCCCAGATTCTACTATAAATCATAAGTGAATAGCTGCTGCTACACTGCAGAAATAAAGCAGTTGGACACCACTGCCATGTCTGAATGCTGTGGAATTCTGGAATTTGAAGTTTTATGATATATTTAGCCTTCTCTGTCAGAGGTCTGGTGCCCTACCAAACTACAAATCTAAGAGTTCCATAGCATTGAGTCATGGCAGTCAAAGGAGTGAAACAGACAGGCAGAAGGGATGGCTTGAAGCCATCCCTTCTAAAGATGGATTGGGGCTGCAGCAAATACATGCCATAACCCGAGTCCACATTGAAGCCGGCTGAAAAGGGAGCAGCAAAATCCGCTCCTTTTTGGCTAGAGAAAGGGCAGCTTTTCCTGCTCTGCCATGGCTCCATGGTGACTTCAAGCTGCCAAGCTGCTCTAGTGGCATGCGATGTATAAACACCATGCCACCAAAATTCCTTGAAGCCACCCACGTCTGGGCAGCTGCCTGACTTCCGAGCAGCTTCAGGACAACATGGAAGTGTGTGGTGCATAAACGCTGCATTCCCAAGTCTTCTGGACAGTGGCTTTAAAGGGCCATCTGTTCCATCCAAAAGTGGTGTCAAGCTGCTTTATTGTATGCAGTGTGGCAGCAGCCAATGTCATGAAGTGCCTTGCAAGCTTGACTCTTCTACCCAGTGTCCTCTCATTCACATCTGGTCAAATTTTTGAGAAAGCAGCAATTTTCCTTGTGTCTGAATTTGGTTTGTTTGATCCACAATGGATTCAGACAAACCAGAATCAGATGGTGACTTCAGATCCAAGTGCGGTGACCTAGCAGTGGCTCAGACACCCATGTTTTCCTATATTCGTAGGTAAAGGGAAACAGCTTTGTTCAAAATTACACAGGAAGTTTAAATTCCTTTCTTATTTGCATGGGAGGTGGAGAAGGCCTTCAGAAGCATAGATTTACTGTTATTACAACAAATTATGCTTTGTTGTAATGCCTGAACATGGCTGATATAATGCTGTTTCCTAAGTCGGTCGGTTTAATCAATATTTTGATTGTAGGTCCTGGAGAAGTGACTACATAAAAGTAATTACCTATTGCACATAATTTGAATTACAATTTCACAAGAGAAGTTTCTATTCCATTCAGTCTCCTTACAGACCACTATGCCTCACTGAAACTTGCTCTAAAACAGTGGTTCTCAACCTTCCTAATGTTGCAACCCTTTAATACAGTTCCTCATGTTGTGATGACCCCAACTGATGATCTTGGTTCCTAAGACCATCGGAAATATGTATTTTTCGATGGTCTTAGGCGATACCTGTGCAGGGATTGTTCAACCCCCAAAGGGGTCATGACCCATAGGTTGAGAACTGCTTCTCTAAAAGATATCCCAACCCTTTGGAGCAAGTTTAAGAGGACTGCATAATTGGATGGTGATTCCCTTCTTCTGGTGGGTGAATATTGTTGGATTTCAACTAGAATCTTTTAAAACAGTTAATCCTGACATTATTACTAAAGCTATGGGCAAATAAGAAAGCTATTAGAAAATGTGGTTTTTATCATTATAATAGTTTATGTATCAGAACTCATTTTATTTATTTATTTATATGCTTGAACTCCCAGGCTATGGAATGACCTGCCGGACGAGATGTGTCTTATTACATCTTCTGATTGCTTTTAAAAAGCTTTGAAGACACATCTCTTCCGGCAGGCCTTCCTAGGAAGTCCTTTGCCTCCCGGCTCTGTTTCGGTTAAGCTCTCCCATTAACACTTCAACATCGTGACCCTGATGCCTATGCAATGAATTGCTGTTTTAAATTGTAATTTTTATTATGTCGTTTTAATTGATGTTAGTTTAATTCAATTTTAAGTGGCGGGTGGTTGAGTATGGGTCGTGTATATTTTATCTTGTATTTTTTAATTGATGTAACCCTCTCCCATAGGATACAGAGGAGCGGGCTATAAATAAAACTTTATTATTACTATTATTATTATGAAATTGCTTTCTTTGGGATTGTTACAATGTCTTTTATTACTATGAAAATGAATCTATGTTGAAAGATTGAAAAAATTCTTCAACTATTTCTTTTCTTTCTTAGACCCAGTACAGTGGTCAACTGACCAGGTACTACACTGGGTAGTATGGGTGATGAAAGAGTTCAGCATGACTGACATAGACCTCAATACTCTTAGTATTCCTGGGAGAGAATTGTGCAGCCTCAGCCAAGAGGACTTCTTTCAGCGGGTCCCTCGGGGAGAAATTCTTTGGAGCCACCTTGAACTTCTTCGAAAATGTATGTTTTTTCAGCAAGTATATTGTTAATTTTTGAAATAAAAAGTATTTGTGTCATGACAGTACTAGTTATAAAGCATTTTATGCAGACACTGAATATGCTTCAAGCCCTCTTATGTAGAAAATCATTCTCCACTCCTCCTTCAACCCCCCTTGTATGACATTTATACTTCTGTGTTTCTAGTGTTAATAGTCTTTTAAAATGTGGCAGTTTGATTTGTTCATTCTTATCTCATATTTTTAATAAAAATGTCACTATAGTTTGTTCATGGCATTTATTTTTTTTAAAGTGTTATTTTTCTTGTAATCTTACAGATGTGTTGGCTAGTCAGGAACATTCTGGAGAAATAGCAACAGTTACTATTGATCAACGTAAGTTGTCCTTTCATATTTTTAAAACTGCGAAAACCCTTTAAATTTTGGAAAGAAATTATGATTCCATAATTAACTGCTGTTTTAAAGTACATGCTCTCTATACTTATATCTGTCCTTCTACAAGGCACATTTTTCCCTTTGGATGTTAGCAATGCAGGTTCTGAAATATACATGCAGCCTACAGGCTACGTTTTGCCCACCTCTGACTCATTTGAAAATCTGCCTGACATGTTTAAAGAAAATTCATAACATTGGTTTCTGGATTCACAAGTACTGAATAACATGATTAAAAATATTTGACCTCTACTTTCATTTGTTTATAAGTTTAATTGTATAGTATGTACACATTGCTAAAGTTTAAGAAATGGTGCCCATAGTTTAGCTGCACCAGATTCATATTAATAATATAATGGATCTGCTCTGGCAGCAGGCTAACAATCTGCAGACAGGAGTGTGTGCAGCTTGTCATGCCCCATATTATTCAGTGATGGTGTGTGCACACCATCTTGCCTGGAATACTGTGATCAGTTCTGGGCACCACAAGTTGGAACATGTTTAGAAGAGGGTGTCCAAGCTTGTGAACAATCTGGAAACCAAGCCCTGTGAGAAATGATTTAATGAGCTGGGTATGTCTGACTTAGAGAAGAAAAGATTGAGAGGTAATGTAATCATGTCTAAACACCTAAAGGGATGTCATGTAGAGGATGGAGCAAGCTTGTTTCCTACTGTTCCAGAGACTAGGACATGAGCCAGTGGATCCAAATTACAAGAAAAGAGATTCCACTTAAACATTGGGAAGAACATAAAGAAGAACACTGGTAGCTATTCTATTTTGTTTTCGTCAGATGTCACCTGGAATTGACCCAGATACATGCACATCACTACCCACTGAATAATATGGCACGTGACCATCTGTGTTTTTACCATCTGTAGGGGGCTCCAGAACCAAACCCCAATGTGTAGGTTATGACAGTTACTTAGGTTTGAAGTAGGAAACTATAATAGATTCATGCCAGAGGTTTTTAATACCTTGAAAGGTTCATCTGCATTATACTGGAATTGCAATCTGTTCATGTGCTTCTGCTACATGTTTGTAATTTTATTGTCTAATGCTTTTTTTCTCTGTAGCTGTGCAGATTATACCAGCTTCGGTACAACCTTCTACTCCAACCACTATTAAAGTCATAAATAGTAATGCAAAAGCAGCCAAAGTGCAGAGAGCACCGAGGATTTCAGGAGAAGATAGAAGTTCACCTGGTAACCGAACAGGTATTTTTTTCAAAAAACAAAAGTCTATAAATATACTCACATTTTACCTTTAGGACTACAGTCGCCCCTCCTTTCTCGCAGACTTGAGATCCGTGTTCTTCATTATACATGAAGAGGTTACCTCTGTTATCCTCAACATGTTCCCCACAGTGCACGCCCTGCACATGCTCTCAGAGGCACGCCCCATTCAAGCCTATGGGGCTTAAATAAGCGCAAGTCTCCGTTTTTGCAGGATGTGTGTGTCAGGAACGGATCCTCCATGAAAACAGAGGGCTGACTGTAATTATAAAATTGATAAGGTCCCAAAGTTAATACAAAGGTAAATTTTATTTGGATAATGACAAAGTTTCCTTTTCACATAAGACAGGAAGTTGTACTTGAAGAATATATAGTATCCAGTTACAAGAAGCAAAAGTAAATGGTAACAGAAATAGAATAAGAACTCTGAATGCAACTGTTCAATGACTTGTGTTCAGGATGGAGAATTACTACAATTTTCAAAGCAGATAAATAAAAGGTGGCAACAAAAAGGAAGAACAAGAGACCGCTTCCACAGGATCTGAGAAATCAAAGAAAAATTTAAACCAAGAGTGGGAATGCTCTGCAACGAGCATGGAAACATATTGTATGACCAAGTAGAAATAAAACAATGATGGAAACAATTCACTGTAAAACTATGTAAAAGAGATGAAAGGATAACGGATTCATTCAAGAAAAAAACTATCTGAAGATGAACTTCCAGTTTTAGAAAGTGAAGTGGATGCCGCACTCAGAGAATCTATGACAAATAAATCACCAAGAATAGATGTCATACCGGTAGAGCTGCTTCAGTCTATAGTCTTAGCTGTTGTCCCTAAAAGGATGTTGTGATTGAGATAAATTATTTTGCAGAACATAAAAAGGTTATCTAAGTGAATCCAGGGTTTGAGAGAGTGATCTTAAGCATATTTACTCAAAAAAAGTCCCACTGGACTTCCGAGTAAACATGTTTATATCTGACTGCAAGTCTTTCTTTTCCTGAGGAAGAAAAGTGGGAAGATGTCTAAAAGCTGGGTGGATGTACAAAGAATTTTCAGATGAGGTGAGACTGAATTAGAGGAATGTGGAAATCACCAAAGAGGAATACAAACATCTAGCCAGGACTTGTGGGGGGAACATCAGAAAAGAGAAAGTTCATAATTGCCTCAGATTTCCTGGAAAGGCTAAAAATAATGAAGGGGAGGGATTGCCTATGCTTGGAGGAAGAGGAGGAACATGGAAATGGTGGGGGCCACAGTGTAGAGAAGATGGTGAAATGCTAATAGGGGATGGAAAGAAGGCCAAGCAGTTCAATATCTTCTTTGCTCACTCTTCTTCCAAAAGAAAAACTGTTCTAACTGCTGAAAACAGAACAAAAGATGCAGTAAGGAGATAGCAGCCCAGAATAGGTAAAGAGGTTGTAAAGGAATATCTAACTACTCTCAGTGAATTCAAATCTACAGGGCTTGGATGAACTGTATCCAAGGCTGCATCTACACCGCAGAATTAATGCAGTTTTACACCCCTTTAACTGCCATGGCTCAATACTATAGAATTCTGGCAACTTCAATTTTGTGAGATATTCAGTCTTCCCTATCAGAGGGTTCTGGTGCCACAACAAACTACAAATCCTAGGATTTCTTATGATAGAGCCATGACAGTTAAAACAGCGTCAAGCTACATTAATTCTGCAGTGTGGCAGCAACCAAAGATTATTTTTAAAAAAACGCAGATGAAATCTTTGAGCCACTGTTAATTATCTCTGAAAATTACAGGAGTAGAGGAGAGGTTCCAGCAGAATGGAGGAGGTCCAATGTTGCCCCTGTCTTTTTTTTTTTAAAGAGGACCCACACAACTACTAATCAGTCAGGATACCAGGAAAGGTTCTAGAAGAAAATGAAACAGCCAGACTGTGCATGCTAGAAAGAAATGCTTTGAATACTAAGAGCCAACATGGGTTTCTCAAAAGGAAGTCATGCCAAGCTGCTCTTACCTCCTTTTTTGATGAAGTTACAAGCTTTGTACATCAGTAAAGCTTTCAAGAAGATCCCCATGGTGTTCTACCAGGCAAGCTGTTGGACTGTGCGCTAATCACTGCTGCTCTTAGGAGGATTCATAATTAGTTGACCAACTGAACCCAGATAGTATTCACCAATGGTTGCGCTTCATCTTGAAAAAAGGTGACTGGTGGGTTGCCCCAATGTCTTGCCCTGGGCCTGGTGTTAAGATCTTTATAAATGTCTTAGATGATTGAATAGAACAGCAAAATGCACCAAGTAGGGTTGTGAATAGCCCAGAAGACAGGAACAGAATTCAAAATTGCTTTGACAGATTGAAAAGGGTCTAGGGGTCTTAGTAGACCAACAGTTAAATGTGAGTCAACAATGTGATTCAGCAACAAATACAAAGCCAGCACAGTTCTGGGCTGCATCAGAGGGAGTGTAATGTCCTGATCAAAGGATGTAATAATACCATGCTGTTAACCTTTGGATAGATCTTGCCTGGAATACTGTGATCAGTTCTGGGCACCACAAGTTGGAACATGTTTAGAAGAGGGTGTCCAAGCTTGTGAACAATCTGGAAACCAAGCCCTGTGAGAAATGATTTAATGAGCTGGGTATGTCTGACTTAGAGAAGAAAAGATTGAGAGGTAATGTAATCATGTCTAAACACCTAAAGGGATGTCATGTAGAGGATGGAGCAAGCTTGTTTCCTACTGTTCCAGAGACTAGGACATGAGCCAGTGGATCCAAATTACAAGAAAAGAGATTCCACTTAAACATTGGGAAGAACATAAAGAAGAACACTGGTAGCTATTCTATTTTGTTTTCGTCAGATGTCACCTGGAATACTGTGTCCAGTTCTGGGCACCACAGTTTAAGAAGGATATTGACAAGCTGGAACATATCCAGAGAAATGTGACCAAGATTTTCAAAAGTCTGGAAAACAAGGCTTTCTCTAGGTTGGAGAAGAGAAGAGTGAGAAGTTTCTTGACAGCTATGTTCAAATATTTGGAGGGATGTCATGCAGAAGGTGAAACAACCTTGGGTTTTGTTTTTGTGTTTTTGTTTTGTTTCCCCAGAATCTTGAATGAGAGAACCAATGGTGTCAATTTATCAAAAAAAGAGACCCCACCTAAACAATAAGGTGAATGGTTTGACAAGGGAATAGACTGTCCTTCTTTGGAGGTCTTTAAACAGAAGTTGGATGAACATATCTCAAGAGAGCTTTAGTTGAATATTCCTACATGGTAGAGGCTTGGAATAAATGGTCCTTGCAGCTTCTTATAACTCTGATTCAATTAAGTGTTTTCTGATCTATTTGCACATTTAAAAGTTAAGTTTGGAAAGTGTTAGCACTGGCTACTTGCTAGTGAACAGATCCAATTTAATTAAGACTTATTTTTAAAAGTATATTTTAAATTATATTTTAAAATGCAATTCACAAACATTAATACACTAGCACCATTGATTTCAGACTGCTTCAGACACATTTTTTGACATTAACTATTTAATGTTATTGGAACTAAATAAAATTTCACTAAAAAGGAGGTTACCTGCTGAAATAATGAAAATGTTTAGCAGGCTAGATATTAACCACATATTTAGCAAATTTTATATGTAACATCTAATCTGAAGAGTTTAGATCACTGAAGGCCCTATTCACGTTAGGCATTTTAATTGGTCCTAATAAGTGTGTTTTTCTCTGTGTATGCATAGTAACAGACTTATACAGCTACCTTTTTATTTTTATTTTCAGTGTTCTTGGTTTATTAAACTTCTTCAGATTAAATTTATAGTTAGATGAAATTCTTGATATATTTTCCTTTACTTATTATTTCCTTCTCAATAGGAAATAATGGTCAGATCCAGCTATGGCAGTTCTTGCTTGAGCTTCTGACTGATAAAGATGCTCGGGATTGCATTTCATGGGTTGGTGACGAAGGAGAATTCAAACTAAATCAACCAGAGCTTGTTGCACAGAAATGGGGTCAACGAAAAAATAAGCCCACTATGAACTATGAGAAACTCAGTCGTGCTTTACGGTAGGTCAAGAGCACAATAGTTATTTTTGTTTAAATAAATGTTTATTTATTGGAAAAATATTTATTTAGTTATTTAGTGAAAGGAGTTTAGGGAGAGGAGCCCAGTGAGAGCTAGTCTTCTAGCAGAGCTAATGGACTGGCCCTCTTTCCCATTTACTTTGCAATGGAATAACCATTGCCTAGAGACAGTTGTGGGAGGGCAGCTAGTCTTTCAGCTGAATTGATGGAATGGCCTTGTTTCCTTTCTCCCTGTCTTGTTGGGATGACTACTCTCAGATGAGAGTCCAAGAGTTGCTTGTGGTGGATCAGATTAGTTATCATCTAATCCAGCATCTTGTTCCAGCAGCAATACACTGATGTGTATTGAATTGCTCTGTAGCAAGTCACTGGCTGTCATAGGGAGGGCTTTGAACAAAGCGCCAACACTGAATTTGTTCATAACATACCATTCTTCTGTGACAGACAGATTAAGTTACTTTTCAAGAACTTTTGGTTTCTTTTTATTTCTCAATGAAGGTATTACTATGATGGGGACATGATCTGCAAAGTACAAGGCAAGAGGTTTGTGTACAAGTTTGTCTGTGACCTGAAGACGCTCATTGGGTACAGTGCAGCAGAGCTGAATCGGCTGGTTACAGAGTGTGAGCAAAAGAAACTGGCAAAGATGCAACTTCATGGCATTGCACAACCAGTCACAGCAGTTGCATTAGCTACAGCATCTCTACAAACAGAAAAAGATAACTAAGGACTTGGACCAAAAGTTTGGACGTGTGATGAGGCCTTTGTTGTATACTGAGCAGTTTCTGGTCTTAAAATGGGAGCTTCTTTTATTCCTTGGCAGTTCAATATGCATGGTTTTTCTACAGAGAATTGAGACTTCCATAAATTTGGACCCTTTTCACTTAAAGATATATGATTTCATGTATGTTGATGGCACTCTATAGATTGTTCTACATGAAGGCATTTGTTAATGACAGTCTGGATTTGGTAAGAAAACCCCAAAATTTGTTGGTGCTATGCTATGCCCTACTGTTGTTTTTTTCCAGCATTTTATGAAACTGAAGAATTTACAAAACATAAAGCAATCAATGTTTTGAATTTAGTTCTTTGTGTGTCTGTTCTTCAGGTATCAGATGTAACGTAATATATTTCCAGTGATAGAGCAGTTTCTTTTACCCATGCTCATTATTATATAAACATGCAGAGCTGTGAGAAACACTGAGAAGTACCAGGTTCCTCAGGTAATTTCTCTATTCACTAGCAAAAGAAGTGTAATATTAGCAGAACTGAAGACTGCTGCTGAAGAAAGTTATCCATGTTTTAGTCCAACAGGGTCAAAAACTAATTATGAGTATTTTGATATAAAATGTAGATAAGATGCATATTTGTGGGAAAGTGCTTAATTACCTTGAGAGACCTTGCTAAGTCTGGCAATATTTTTTCTCTGTTAGGAGATGCTATCTCTCCTCCAAAGAATAGATTTGTTTTGTTTCAATTTACACTGCAGAGTATATCAGCTGATTCTGCATATACTTGCACTGTAGCTGACTTTGAATGGAAGACTTATGTTAATCACAGATAGAAGCCCCTTCCTGTATTTAGAAGCAAAACATAATCTACAGCTAAAATGGTAAGAAATGGAAGTGTCACTTCCTTATGTTATATAGACCACCGTATTAAAATAAAAATGCGGTTTCTTTCTTTAAATTACTTGGTTTCCAAGCTGTTGTTTTGGTGCTTTGGAATAAAAGGGTGTGTTATTATACAGACTAAAAAATGTAGTTCAGTGATTTGATAATATTTTAAGACGTGAGATACAATTTATATCCAGAGACAGTGATACCAGTGCTTTGTTTACTCCTGCATATTCATTATGGGCTTTTAGGCACCATATAAAACCTGGGGAAAAAACCTGATGGGCTTTTAGGCACCTTATAAAACATTCATGGGCATACTTTTGTTTCTGTTTCACCTTAGACTTGTGAAGTGTATATATATATATATATATATATACACACACACACACACACTCTACTTTTTCACCTTCCACTTGTGGAGTATATGTATGCTTTTTAATTAATCATAATTAAATGAACAAATCTATTAGAAATTGTGATTCACTTAATAGACAGTAAAGGTGCAAGTATTATGTAGTGTATTTTTTATAATTTATTATTTTGCTAATCATTCAGAATTAAGCATCAGTCTTATAGTAATATGCAGTGAACATAGAATATGTTTATGCTTATCCCTGGGACATTAGGCTATAGCTGTACTTACCTTAAGAGTTCCATTGATTTCCAAGGACCTAGCTGTAGTTTTCTTGTAGAAAACTTTAGTGAAACATTCTGTGGTCCTGAAATATCATCTTAGGCAAAGAAAGCATTTAACATATTTTGGTTAGTTAAGTCCAGTGGGACTTGCTGTAGCTAAAAATTCAGAATTCAGGTTTCTTTTTCATTCTGTCATTCAAACTAATTGAGAGTATAAAGAGTATAAAGAAGTATAATTATGGTAAAAGAAAAGGCCATTTTAATCATTTGTCATTTCTGCGAATATCAGAAGCCATTAGTCAAAAGCAAATGGGGTGCAACTCTATGAAGATGGGCTTTAAGATTGTTGTGCAGCATTAAGAAAGACAAACAACATAACTCATTTCTACTTCATGTTGTCCTCTTTAAGGTATATTTGTAGTGTATCAGACTTCTAACATTTACTTGCAGAAGCCTATAGGTTAAATACATGTAATTAAAAGGCTACATGTATTTAATATTGTCATAGATATAATCAGCTATGCACATAATAGACTAAGCCATATTAGGGAACATGGCATATGGCTGGTTTTTTTTTTTTTTAAATACACTGGATTTTTTCCTGACCTTGATACTTTCCTTATATTTACTTGGTAGATTTGCTGGATGTCTTGCAATATTTTACTCATTTATAAACTATGTGTTCAAAAAAAAAAAAACCCCAACAAAAACAACAAATAAAAACACTGGCCTGGTTTCACACTTTGTCATGCTTAATTAGATCCACTAAAACTAGAATAAGTTAGTTATGACTAACTTTAATTCCTTTAATTTCAGTGGATGTACCCTAAGCATGATTTGACTTAGATCCAATCCATTACATGTTTATCAGATTTTTTTTGTGGGGGACAATCTGTGACTAATTTGAGGTCTTCAGTAAGAGGGTATGGATTATTGTATGTCAAACAGCATTGAGTGGCTGTCAGAACTAAAATATAAATGTTATATTCCCAAAGTTTTGTAAATGGAGGGGTTTTGCATACATTTTTTACTCTTTAAGACACATACTCTGATAATTATGTATTTCTTTTTGTGTTGAATTTTTTGGTAATTTTACATGAAACAATTATTTCTATTTTTACTCTAAAATATTTGTGCATAAAATTGTCAATATAGTAAAAGTTAAAAAAAAATAAAATTTTACACAGCAAAATTTTTTGGACTACTGTGCATTTTAAAAGTACAATCAACCCTCCACATTTGTAGCTTTAACTTTTGCAGCTTTGATTAATATGTTCTCACTATGAATCTCTAGGTCCTCCAGCATGGTTCTGCCAGAAATTGGCCATAAAATCATAGTGGAGGATTTAGAGATTCCTTGAAAAAAAAACCATCTAGGCATTTGTAGGTCTTCCAGCATGATTCTGTGGCCAACTTCTGCCACGTGTTGACCATAAAGTTGCATTGGAGAGTGTAGAGATTCCTAGAGAGGTACCATCTCATTTTTTTTTAAATTGGTTTTTTATTTGCAGATTTTCCACTCTCATGGGGGTCCTGTGTCCCTAATTAAAGTGAATGCGGAAGGACCGCTGTATATGCAATCTTTCAAAGGGTTTTCTTAGCAGTTTTAGTAGATGCATTAAGTTGCACCCAGCCTTTGTTAAGCTTAGAGTAGACCAGATGAAATCAATTGGTCCAGTTAGTCACAGCCATATTAGATATCACCAATTTCAGTTGATCTCTGAACATGACTAGGTCTGGATTGTGCCCAGTAGTGTAGCAGAGGAAGAGACGACACACATTGGGGGACATGGGTAAATCCAACATCAAGCTAACATCAGACTTCATTTGATCAATATCAGACAACCCTCCAGAGCAAGGCTTAGGGATGCAGTGAGGAGAAGTGACTGTGTCCTCCCAGCTTCAACTGCTGAAAACCATTCCATCTGCAGAGGTCCCCTTACTGCGGAATTTCTACAGATGTTGGCTTTCATCTTACTAAGTGCAATCCTAACTACCAAAGGCTATCAAAAGGGTATTAGGATGAGGCCCACTCTGCCTTCAAAATTGAGAGATCTGAATTATCTTGCAGCCTTGAGATGTCATGCCAGGGGCTGTAGCAGCATAGTCTTAAATTTCATTGTTACTATTGAAATTTTTGGAATACAGTGTAGCCATTGCTATTTTAATCAACATAGGTTTATTTTAAAATGCTGAACTGAATTACCTAGGTGTGTCTCAGTATATTTTTCAAGAGTTCATTCAACTGATTCTTTATGTTCCTGAGTTGTTTTTTTTAAGGCTAGCACATAAAATGTCAGTAATTTCATCCTCTGGCATTTCTAATGCTGGCAGAGCAAAATTTGACCACAACTTTAATATAAATCTGAGTTTCACCTTAGTCTGATAGCACACATTTTAAAATGACATCCAGTTTGAGGTCACATGGTTTTAGGGAATCATATAAACGTGTTTACATTTGGCAGCAAATACAGAAGATAGCCTGTCTACCTAACTGACTAATCTGTAATTCCTTTGTCAAAGGAGAGGGATTCTACCATTTAAACTATTCTTGTCAACTTGCTATGCTGGAAGGGGTAAAAGCGTTAGCAATTTTTTTTAAAAAAAAGAAAATATATGTTACAATGGATAAATGTAAGAAAACAGTGCCCATCACTGAGCAATGTCAGTTATCTACATTCAGTTTATCAGTTTCATTTCCAGTTGATAGTGGAGTATTCATTTTGCTTTAGAATTGTGTGTGTATTAATAGAAGCATCATCTCCAGAGACTTGGAATGCACATTTTAATAGGATGGTTTTATCCTACTGGTAATATGCTTGATCCTGCTTACCAAAATAATGTGGTGAATAATAATGAAAGATTTCCATGGCATTTCTAAATATATTTCTCTATGTAGATGTGCCTCTTTTCCTTTCCTGCTTTTAACAGAAAGTACAGCAACTTAGTATTTTCAACTGCCATCCTCCGGCTTGGGAGGGAGAGAAGAGGCAGGCCCAGCTCCATCAGGGCTTGCCTGAAGGAAAGGACCCTCCCTCCTTATTATTTAGATATTTATTTGCTTATGTAAATCATTTATGTATTTTGTATATTTGTTTATCCACTTTTGTAAACCGCTTTGATCTTTTTTGGAAAGGCGGTATATAAATAAATTATTATTATTATTATATTTAAATTTGAAGCAATAAATCCACAATGGATTGTAATAATAATTAATAATAACTTATTTATATGCCGCCCAATCACAGGGAATCCAGGCAGCTTACAACATAATGAAATACAAAGTAATAACAATACAATACAACAACAACAACAACAAATAAAAAGCAGATATAACATAACAATATATTAAACTATAACGATAAAATAAAATAACAGTTAATAATAGCAGTAAATAACAGAAACAAAAATACATAGCAAATCAACGGCAACAGAAAATACATACAATTAACAGAACAAAACAGCTGGGAAGAAAAACTAACACTAACATTCCTAACAATTAAGATAAATTATTTAAAACAAACTGGGGGGGGGGAGGGGAGAGCAAGTTCCTCCAGTGTTCTTCCAGAGCATTGCAAAAGGAGGGAGCTTCCAAGACCAGAGTCTTATAAGGCCTAGCCTCAGTTGCCATGGTGTCCTCCAGGTGGCCCTCGTTGGAGTTTAAGCAAGAGGAGGGAGGAGAGCACAAGGCCCTCTTCGCTCAAAGGCTGGAGGAGAATGTACAGCTCTGTATTGTCAGAATTTAGGAATTTTTTTGCACTAAATACTGTGGGATTCTGGAAACTAAAGTAGAGTATATAAGGAGAGAATAGCTTGGGGCCAGAACAGAACTACAGTACACAGAAGGAGAAGAGGGTTAGGGTTTACAGCATTTCCCCCAAATGGCAATGGACTCCAGAGCAGAAAGACAGAGAGAAACAAGGGAAATGTTGACTCCTTGAAGTTGAAATTCTGTGATAAATTGATGGTTAGAGAAGAATATTCCAGTAGAGGGACAGCTTGGAACAGTTCTTAAGCAAGAATGGCTATTCTTCAAGAGTGTTGCAGTGGGGTGTGTGTGTGGGGGGGGGGTATCTACAGCTGCCACTGGCTGCCCTTGCAACTATACATCTTTCTGGGATGCCATCAAGATGGCATAAGGGACTTAACTTTTGCCCATAGAATTTTATAAAGCCCAAGTGAGAACTAATACCATGATATGAAAAACGATGCAGACTGAAAAAATTATGATCAACCAAGTGACATTTCCGAGCTTCCATACAAGGATCCTCTTCAATTTGCTCTTTCAGAGTTATGAACTTTACAAGGGAATATATTTCTTTTATTAGACATTAAGGTTATATAATTATGTATGCATACCATGCGCTGTAGGCTACATTTCAAAGGAAGGAACTGGCAATACCAACTCTAAGTATTCCTTCCCTAAGAACACCCTATGAAATTCATTGGATCGACATAAGTTGGCAGGTTGAAGGCATGCATACAAACACACACACACTGTGTTTTAGATGCTATAAGGTAAGGCTCTGTGGACTGAGTGAGAGAATGGAATACTGTGAGTTGAGTAGTGACTGGTGAAATATCTTGAGAGGATTTTGAAAAAACATGTGGGACTGTTGTTTGGAGAGGAGTCTGTCAGTCTAAGGAATTAGGTAAACTGAGGAGTTTGAGTGGTTAGGAGAGTCAGGTTCAAGGTTAGCTAGGACATGAGTATGAGAGAGAGTGAGAGATGTGCTTTAGATGTATTAAATAATTTGTAATGTTACATTCAAATTTAGTTTAATCATAATTTATGGATTGTAGGCCTTTCATCTGGGAATGCTATATGTTGCAAAGTTGAGTTCAGACATGGGGTGTGTGGTGGCAGCAATTAATACAGAGTGATATTGTCTGGTGGGGATAGAAGATAAAATCTCACACAGAAACCATAAGGGCATGTAGCAGGTGCCCACACTTAGTGACCACAGTGTTGGGAAGGAAGTCCTCACATTGGTGGCAGAAGTGGGAATGAGCAAAAGTCCTCTCATTTGGTGCCAGTGGGTGACATAAGTGGAAGGCCACACATTTAGAGGCAACAAAGTTATAAGATGGACCTCCTATTTGGCAGAAAAACAGTGGGATATCAACCGCAGTATACAGAACAAAATGTAGGCTACAAACCAAAAGGTATAGCAAATACAGAAGTGTGATTTTAAACCAAAGTATATGTTTGAAGCAAAAAGTGAGGAAAAGGTGGCAGAAAATTGAGTACTGATTGAGAGGTGCAAGATACCTAACATACAAAGGAAAGATGGTAGAGAATTTAAACATAATATTAAGAATCAAATTCCAGGTCCTGCTCAAATGTAAGTAAAAACCCAGACTTCTCAACCACTGATCCAGTTTGGTTAGAGATTTTAAAGGAACAAAATAGGATTAAAATTTTCAAAAGGAAGGAACGGGAAAGGAACCCATTCTTCAGAGGAATTGCCATTACCATCCTCTGACACTGAGAGTGCTTACATACTACTTAAAATTTATAAACCCAATAACAAAGGCTGTTCCATTATTTCTGGCAGCAATACAACGATACAGTAATAATACAATAACAGAGTATCTCTGTAAACTGATCTGCAGCGAACACAGAAGGTTGTGAGAGGGGTTTCCTGCTTGACCCCTTGTCCATTGGCCTGTGCCTCAGGGCTCATTTCTGTTTCTTGTGCCAGTTAACTTACATAGGAAACTACTGGGAGAAGTTGTCTGCAGTCTTGGAGTTCAGTGCCATCAGTATATGTGTGGCACCCAACTCTGTTGGCGTTTTCCACCACAAGCCAAGGAATCTGTTTTGATCCTAAACTGATGCCTCTCATCAGTAATGGACTGGATGAGGGAAAACAAATTGAAACTGAATGCAGACAAGAGAGAGGTGCTCCTAGTGAGTCAAGAGGCACACTGGATGGGGTTGCGCTCTCCCTGAAGATGTAGGATTGCAGCTTGGGTGGGCTTCTGAATAAAACTCTAAACTGGAAGCCCAGGATTAATCCATGGCTAGAAGAACAGTCGAAGGTTGTGCACCAGTTGCACCCAATCCTTGAGACATCAGATCTGGCCATCATGACACACATCTTATTTACATCCTGGGTGTAACACAGTATGTGGGGCTGTCTATGAAGAGTGTACAGGAACTTCAAATGGTCTAAGAAACTGCAGCTAGATTGCTAACTGGGATTGGCTATTGGAATCACAGAAATCCTTTGTTGCAACAGCTCCACTGGCTGACAGGCACAATTTGAAGTTTTGACCTTTAAAGCCCTACATGGGTCAGGTCCAGGTTATTTGAAGGACAGTACAGTATTCTCATTTATGAACCTGCCCATGATTTGAGATCTGCTGAGGGACAGTTTTGGCCCTGTCCCACCACCCACATTGATATTTCTGGTGGAGACATGGAAGAGGACCTTTTCAATGGCTGCCCTGAGACTATACAACTTTCTTCCAGAGAATTTAGATTGGCACCCTCCCTACTTTCTTTTTGCAGACAAATAAAGACTTTGCAGTTTTGAGAGTTATTTGATGGATGATTGTATAAGGCCCATCTAAACGATATATGAGATCTTGCTAATTATTGTGCTGGTGTGTGTGTGTGTGTGTGTGTGTGTGTGAGAGAGAGAGAGAGAGAGAGAGAGAGAGAGAGAGAGAGAGGTTTAATGGTGTATATGTCAATCTGGTTTTATTTTTTATTGTTTAATCCCTTTTTAACTTACATTTTGTGATTTTTAAACTCTGTTAAAAATCATAGATTAGAGAGAGAGAGAGAGAAATAAATAACAGAAATACACAAAAGAAATTCAATATTATTGCAAGACAATTCTATTTCTGCCTTCAGCTGCTCTCAATAAAAGAAAGCTGCATCCAAAATTACATTTATAGAATATAGAAGATGGAGTATTCCAAAGTGTATAGATGATGGTAAGTATTATCTTCTAAGATGAGAGCCATGGGGTGTTAAGCCTGAAAATCCAGAAGTATTTCCTTTTTTCTTCTGTTCTTGTTTCTAATGATATTGCTATTTTGTTTGCTAACAAACTAGAGAGGCCATGATCTTCTGAATTAAAATGCCTAGCAATTGGTTGTTCTAATTTTCTGCTCAGGATTCAGACTTGTGTTTCCTGAAGAGACTGGTTGTTGTTTTGCCTGCATACTGTAGATGGCATGCAGGATGTGTCAATGACAGAGATTCCATTGTAGATGATGTTCAGTTTAATATAGGAAGTCCTATAGTTACAAATTACAATGTTGTTCAAGCTGGTTGCCTTCCTAAATTACATGGGTGATGCAGTGGTTGGATTCACAAACTGTGAACCAGGATTTCTGACTGATTTGAGCATAGCTCTCACTAGAAATCTCCCTAGATTGAGGCTGTAGAAAGCTGTAACCCGAACCTTGCTGATAGCTTTAGCCAGATGTTCTGAGCTGTCCAACATTATAAAAATTTCCCTGATTGTCAGGTGGTTGTTGGAAACTGCTGGATGGAAATCTACCACAAATGGAATGTGTTGCTTGTCTCGTGTCTTTTTATGCAGAAGATTTTATTTTAGGTCAGGTTGCTCCCTTGCTTTGATACTCACTGATAGAATAAGATTCTCTGTGTAGCAGTTGTTTCCTTAAGATTTGTCATTCTTTTCTTCTCCTATGACTTTTTACCAGCAGATCAAGAAACAAGAAAGCTTCAAAAGCTACTATGATGTATTTAATACCTTCTGGTTAGCCTAATAAATGTATCATCATGACAATGTGTACTTTGGATTTTGTTTTATGATTCAACTATTCTATTCTTATATGGCAATTTTCCTCAATGTCTACAGATATGTCTGTAGATTATTGACACTTTTATGGTTCTTAGTGTTGAGAATATCAAGTAAAGGGACATGTGTCTGTGCAATCATGTGAAATGATGTAAACTTAATTGTAGGATGAGTCAAGTTGATATAATAAACTATTCTAGCCATTCCTTATCCTTCATCCAGACCATAAATGCCCTTAATATGATCACTGTGTTAGAAACTTGTTACTGCACTCTTTAAGGATGTCTAATTTGCTCATGAACCTAAAGAGTCATGCAAGTGCTCACTACTGTACACTGTGGTTGCAAGCAGTGCTCTCCAATGAATGGAAAATTATTGCCACCGAGAACTAATGTTCCTGGATATTGACCTCTGTGGGAGGATCTTTGGAACTCCAGCTGTTAAGAAATTTATTTAAAGCTTTAATCCCATTGTTATGTGATATGTTGGTTGAAAGAGATGTCTCATCCAATGTAACAAGTGCAGAGTTATCAAATTAGTTCTGCTTATTTGAAGTCTCAGTACTGAGTAAGAAATAATTGGCATCTTCATTCTATGATAGGAAGATTTCTATTTTACAATGTTCTATGAGTTTTAAAACAAACAAACAAACAGCTTCATTTATATACCACTTCATACCCTTAAGGAGTGTCTAAGCGGTTTACAATTGTAAGCTATTTGCCCCCAACAATCTGGGTACTCATTTTAGCGACCTTGGAAGGATGCAAGCCTGAGTCGAGCTTCAGCCCTTTGCTGGTCTTGAACTCGCCACCTTCTGGTTTTGAGTGAGTGGCTGCAGTACAAGCATTTAACCACTGCACCACCAGGGCTGACTTAAATCAATAGAGAGATTCTCTTTGAAGGTGTCTTATTATGTGAGACAACAGGGCATCCTGAATAGTTGGCTTTGCGGATTTGGGGAAACATGTAAATATGTGTAACTGTGGGATTTAGATTCATAAGGGTACCTGCAGTCTTATATTTAAGTAATTCTTTGTTCATAAAGCCTTTGTGTGGTTTTAATTATAGGTTTTAATGCTAAGGACATTAGTTCTGCTGTGATGTCTTTATCCAAGGGTTTAATTTGTTTATCCTTTCATTTCTTTTGCCTCTCTGCTATGTAGTCTCCAGTGTTTACAACCGTGAGAGCTCCCTCTTTGTTAACAGGCTTAATGACAATATTCATTCACCTCTGGAGATTCTTTAGGGCTATTCTTCTTCTTATGAAAGCTTGTCATAGGTAAGTTCCACTTTGGCACTACTTTTCCATGGTGTTTGGATTGGGTGCTTCTCTGAGATAAGAGATTACACTGACATTTACATTACTACTAGTAGGGTCTTCTATGTAAGAAAGTATTTTACAGAGGAGCCAGACTAAACATACTAAATGACTACTGAGTAGCTGCAGTAGTGTGTTTAGGGGATTTGACACTGGCTGAGGATCTCTCAGAGAGACTTGCAGAGGATTATAGCATCACAGTGACACCATAACAAATTCTAAAAGATTTAGTATTACTGCCCAGAGGAAAGCAATGGTAAACCACTCCTGAAAGCTGTTTGCCTTGAAAATCTTACAATAAGAAAATCCAAAAGGAAACATGAGATAATGCTGGAAAATGAGACTTCCAGCTTGGAAGGCATTCACCCAGCTACTGGGGAAGAGCAAAGGACAAGTACATGTAATGCTGTGTCTAAATGATGTCTCTGGATTCAAGCCAAAAGGCTGTTCAGCTGCTGACATGTTCAGAGGTGAAAAGAAAGTCCAAAGCTGCAAAATGCATATAATAAGAACATGGAACAAGAAAAGCATGAATCAGAGGCAGTTAGAAATTGAAAACAAGAAATGAAATGTTGCAATATGAGTGAGGTTTTTTTTCAGTCTGATAGTGACACAGTGTTCTACTCAGGAAATGGAAATCTAAAATGAAATGGATTGGCATCAATAGCGTGGAGAGATGTAGAAGATTTTCAGACCAGCACTTAAGTGTTGGTAAAATGCAGCTAAATTGTTTAGGAAGCATGTATGTGTGAAAGCCTGACACACTTCCTAAACATCAGGAAATCTTCAGTGTCCCTGAATCATTTCATAGTAATCATAGAATCATAGAATTGGAAGAGACCACAAGGGCCATCCAGTCCAACCTCCCTGCCATGCAGGAACTCCCAATCAAACCATCCCTGAGAGATGGTCGTCCAGCCTCTGCTTAAAGACCTCTAAGGAAGGATGCTCCACTACACTCTGAGGGAGTGTGTTCCACTGTTGAACAGGGAGAGACAATTTCCTATGAATGCAAAGTTTCTGTTCATAGGAAATTGTCCCTCCCTGAATGATTCAGGGATGCTGGAGGGGGCCCAAAGATTCCCTGATGTTTAAAAAGTGCATCAGGCTTTCACACACACATGCTTCCTAAAAGATTTAGCTGCATTTTATCAGTGCTTAACTAGCAGTAAGTGCTGGTTGAGAATCTTCATAGAGAAGGCAGTCAGGGTTTATAATGAAAAGGCTGACCAAATGACATCAATAACACTTGAGGGTGAACTCATCAATATAAACATAATCCAAGTTTATGATCCAGCTACAGAGGCAGAAGAGGAAGAAACTGAAAGATTTTGTGCTCAAATCCAAGAGAAAAATGTCCATTCACTAAAACAGGACATGCTGATAATGAGAGGTAATTGGAACACCAAAGCAGGAAACAGAAGAGCTAAACATCATAGCAGAATTTAATTTATAATCAAAAAATGATGCAAGACAGTGTCTGATTGAATTTTGTGAGGTCAACAGTTTGTTCATTGCAAACATATTCTTCAGGCAAAAAAAAAAAATACTATATACATGGATGCCACTTGATGGCTAATATAGAAGTCAAATAGACTATATATTTGGAATAAAAAGATGAAGAAACTCTATTATCTCTGCAAAAACAAGACCAGGAGCAGATTGTGGCACAGACCATGAACTGCTAATATGTGTTTGTGTGTGTAGAGAGAGAAAGTTAAAAAAAATACACTTAATGAATTATTGTGCCAAAATACAACCCAAGAAACATTCCTGTAGAATTTAAAAACAATGTAAAGAACATATTTGCATTACTAAGCCTAATTGACAGGGAAGTAGAAGAACTCTGGACTGAAGCCGGGGACATTGTCTGGGAAGAATGTAAAACAGGCAATATCTATAGCCAAAAACAAAAGAAAAGGCTTATTGGATGACCAAAAAGGAGAAAAAACCTTCCCTGAATTGTTAAAAAAATATGAGAAGAAAAAGTAAAAGTAAAAGTAATAGAAACAGTCACAATACATAGCTTGTACAACTTGTACTGTTCAGTAACTTGTACATAAAAATAAAGAGATTATAACAATCAGTACAAAAAAGGCAATGAAAAATTAGAACAAGAGACCTCTTCCACAAGATCCAAGAAATTAAACAGAAATTTAAACCATGAATGGAGATCTATGTGACCAACAGGGGAATATTTTATATGTGGGTCATGGAAAAAAAAGAAAAAAGAAGAAGAATGGAAGCAATACACTGAGGAATTACACATGTGAGATATGGTGCTGCAGAAGAGTGCTGAGGATACCGTGTACAGCCAAAAGACAAACAAATGGGCTTTTAGAACAGATCAGGCCAGAACTCTCCCTGGAAGCCAAGATTACTATATTGAGGCTTTCACACTTTGGCCATATCATGAGAAGACATGATTCAGTAGAAAAGACAATAATGCTAGGCAAGGTAGTGGGGGGCAGTAGAAAGAGAAGAAAACTGGATACCACTTGGATAAACACAATCAAGGTGGCACAGCCCTGGGCATGCAGGACCTGAGCAAAGTGGTAAAGGATTGGGTGTGTTGGAAGTGTCTCATTCATAAGGTTGCCATGAGCTGGAGTTTACTAAAGGACAGTTAACAACAATGAAATGGTGACAAGTTTGAAGCTGAACCTGCAATTTTAGAAGGTGAATTTTAAAAGGAAGCTGCTCTCAAAGTACTTTCAAAATAATTGAAAATGAACTTCTGTTCATGTTGTTTTAAAAATAAATAAATACAAATTCTGGAGGCAATCTGATCTTTTGTGTTCAGGTGCTAAAATTAGCCCTGGATCACCAAACTTGCTTACTTCTGTTCTATCAAGTCCTTAATTAACTGAATCATGCACCTTCTGCATGGAAACATGTTTTCTACTGCAGAGCTGTGGTCTCTTGAGATAGCACATATTTATTGCTTACATGCTAAATGACTTGTAGCCTGTGTCTTGAAAAGGAACTAAGTCATGTTTGTTTAGTGTTAGAAATGTAACAAATAAATGTGATGTATGGGAATTTGTTATTGAGTGTTGTATAATATGTTATTTGATGTAATTGAAGTGTTTATATGCTTGTATTATAAAATTTAAAAAAAATTAAAAAAGAAAGAAAAGGAACTAAGGGCCAGTACAGACCTCCCAGAAAGGGTGGTCTGTAGTCACCTGTATTTGCGCTGGATTGGGGCCAGGGCAGCCTCACCAGCAGTCCAGAGGCCCCAATCCGGTGCTTAATTGTACTACTGTTTAAGTCTGTTTTAAGGGGGGAGGGGAATATGTATTTGTATTTGTATTTGATCTTTGTAAGCCGCTTTGATTGTTTCCACAAAAAGCGGGGTATAAATTAAAGTTTTGTTTATTTATTTCCCGGGCCACAGAGAAGCGGCAAAATGCTGCTTCCCTGTGTCCTGGAAAAGGGGTGTCCTTGGGGCTTCATGCCCCCGGACACCCCGACAGCTAGAGCCATGGGAGAAAGGGCCACCTGGCCCCTTTCTCCTCAGCTTTGTTCCCGCGGCTGTTTGGTTGCCGTGGGAACGATGCACGCTGCAAAAAGGAGTTCCATTTTGGAGCTCCTTTTTTGTGATGCTCCCAAGAGCATCCTAAGCACCCTGGGCATTATGGTGATATCAGTTTGGATGCAGTGCACTCTTGACACCATCAGTGCATGCTGTGTGTGGGAGGCATGTTTTCAAAATGGTGCTGTCCATACACACTAGGACTGGGGAGTGTGCGGTTGCTGCATGCTCCCCAGCCCTAGTTTCGGCCCGAGGACAGTGCTTTGAGATTGGATTAAATGCATTATAAGTTACATTAGCTCCCTGTGAACACTGGGTTATACAGGATTCTTCTGTCCTAAATAATTTGAGGTGTTTCATTCCTCAGAACAATTTCTCTAACCCTTTCCTCAGGTTCTTTACTATTAAGTGTTTTTAATGTACTTGGTAATGTGTTTTTGATGTTGTTACTTAATAATCACTTCCAGCCACTCCTTTGTGAATGAGAAGAAAATAACTTTCATTTACATATGAACTGAAACAAAGTCAGTTTGTAACCAGTGATGTACAAGCTTTGAGAACCAATTACCAAGCAACATCACTGGTTACAAATTGACTTTGTTTCAGTTCACTCAATGACTTCAGTTACACTTCAACTGTGTTTTAGTTCTTTACATACACCATCATTAGGAGTATAAATCCTATGAATCTCTGGCTTTATTCATAAGTTATAGTTCTATAGAATAATGTGGATCTGAGCCTTCCCTTTACTGGCTCTCCATTGCTCAAAGAACTTAACACTTTAAACTGATCTTATGGGACTTCTTTTGTCCTTCTGAAATCTTTCCTCCTTGTATGGGAATCTGGATCCCCTTTAAAGCTAAACCTTTAGTTCCAACTGCACTTTTGGCAGTTCGAAGACACACTCATCCTCTCTCAGTGGCTCTTCCTCCTTTTTATAGTCGGTCATCAGGCAGGCCCTCATCTGTTTCTCTCCACACTCCCAATTGGTAGAAATCATATAGCCATGTTAATTGGAATCAATATGCAAATAGATTTTACAGAACCTTTAAAACTGACTGAAAGAAGTTTGTAGCATAAGCTTTTGTAGACTTAAGTATATGAAAACTTATGCTACCAACATGTTTCTCTCAGTCTCAAAGGTGTTTCAAGAACCCTTTGCATTTCTTCCTAAAGTAACGTGCCACCAGTAATCATGGCATTATGACAATCCTGTTTGGAAATAACATAATAATTAGTAATAATGTCACTCCCCCTTTGTGTTCTAAAAATGCCTTCTTGGGGCATTTTGAGATCACATTTTTAGGCATGTTCTAATTTTTGTTGTGTGGAATTTCAAGGTAGGAGGAGGATGGAGGCGGGGGGGGGGGGAATGAAAAAGCAGCAAGCAATGCAGTGAGTTTTTAATGCTAATAGGAAATTGTTAGGGGCAGGGTGGGGCCAGGATCTCATAATGGGTTTCATAACAAACTAATTTTTAAGAAGAAGTTTCCCACTCTGAATTAAACTTCATACCAGTATTCTTCCTGATGTTTAAGTGGAAACTCTTTTCTTTGTAATTTGAATCCATTGTTAAATATTCTAGTCTCTGGAGAAGAAAACAGGCTTGCCCCGTCTTCTAGATGACACCTCTTTAGGTGTTTAACTATGATGATTATATCATCTCTCAATCTTTTCTTCTCAATGCTAGACATGCCATTCTTCATTGGGCTTGGTTTCCTGACCTTTGATGAGCTTGGTCATCCTCTTCTGATCATATGCCAACTTGTGTTTGGCAGAACTGAACATAGGATTCCAGAAGAGATCTAACCAAAGGACAAATAGCATGATACTATTATTTCCTTTAATCTGGACACTATACTCCTCTTGATGCAACCCAGTCCTGAAACTGGTAAACATGACAGTTACATCTCTTTTTGAAAATTATTTTGCTATATATGTTTGTGGCCATGGGACACAGTTAAGTTCAGACTATTAGTTGGCAAGCAGGCAATTTAAAATTCTCATATACTGAAATGTTGTGACACTGACACATAAACTACAGGATTTTGTTTTTAAAGAAGCAGTTCAAGGGATGGTATTCCTATACATTGTGCATGGATATATGAAATATTGAGAGAACAGAGTAGCAGCATTTGTACATCTGCAACCAGACCAGCAGTCAATGATAATGAGAGGATGAATGAGAGATGGGGAAGTGGTCCTTTAGTATCAGAGCCAATGGGCATTTGAGGCAATATGGAAGAACTTTGTGAACAGCATTCTTCAGTGTCTTGGGTAATTACGTGCCATTTTTCCTTCTGAAAAGTTTTAAGTGGTCCTGAGTACTCTTCAGCTTGAGGGTCTGATCCTGTATAACATTGTACTTTGCTGTTGCTTAGTAACACCATTCAGAAGATCGTATGTGTGATTTTTTTCAGGCAGCACAGGGGGAAAAATCTCAGGAAGGAAGAAACAGAGGACAATTATTTTATTAACTGCAATTTTTGTACCTTAGTTTATACCTTTTATACTTTACAGAAAGAAATCACAGACCTACAAGGATATGTCCCTGAACAAAAATTAATACAGCTAACAGCTTCCCAAATGGTAGCCATAGACACCTAAAAGCAGTTACTAGTTTCTGTTCTGAACTGTAGCTATACTAAAGCAAGATTAATTTCTGCAGCTAAGTCAATGATATGCTTGAAAGGGTATGTCTGAAGTAGAAAAAAATGGCTTATTTGGACCCAGGGTGCTCAAGCTGATCAGTTTTCTTTTAGCTAATCAATAGTCATTATCTAACAAAAATTAGTATCAGTGCAAACATATCCTGCTTTTCAGCTTCTAGAAGCACCAAACTGATCATGTGCACAGAAAACTACTGGACTGAATGCAACTTAAATTGATCTTTCAAAAATGCTATTTTTTTCTATTTCCCCCCCTACCAATAGGTGTGCTTACATTATTTTTTGTTGTCCAGATACATTGGTTTAAACAGAATAGATGCTTTGGGAAAAGCATTTTATTCTAAATTACTGAGAGGATGTTTTTGTTGCTAAATTTTCATTTAGCATGATGTAGACTGATCAGAACCTGGCCCTGCTAGTGGGGATTACTCTGAGAAATGTTCTCCAAAAAGGTCTTTGCCAAAGTCTGGCTTAGAACCAAGGCTGAAAACAGTATTTGCTTATGTGACACAATTGTAACCAAAGCAAGAGAAAAGGTATGTTTGAATTATTTTTCTATGAGCTGAAAGGAAGCTATTCTTTTAATTTTTATTTATTTATATCCCACCTTCATCCCAGGATATGGACTCAAGGCAGCTATGAGAGCCAGTATGATGTCATGGTTTGAGTGCTGGGCTAGGACTCTGGGATATCAGGGTTCAAGTCCTCACTCAGCCATGGAAACACACTGGGGACCTTGGGCATGTCAATCTCTCTGGCCTCAGAAGGCAACGGCAGACCTCCTCTGAACAAATCTTGTCAAGAAAACCCTAAAATAGTGTCATCATAAATGAAGTCATTTTGAAGGGGCATAACAAGAGGGAACTAGAGAGACAGAAATGGGTAACTCCTAAATCCAATGGGAAAATGCAGGGGTTTAAACAAGAATTTAAAACAGAAGATAAGCCTTGTTAAAAAACACACCTAAAATAGCTCTCCTTATAGTGGTTCGTGTATGTAGAAGACAAATGATGAATTAGGTTACTGGGTTTCCAATCCGTCACATATAGAATATATTATCACGCTTGACTATATCAGCTTTTAAGGGCCTGTATGTGTTAGAGCCACAGGCCGATTGTGCTTTGTTTGAGATATACAGCTTAGAGCAGACCTGCACACCTTGGCAGTAGGTAGGGACCAAATTTAAAATAGACTAAACTTCAGGCCACAGATTAATTCTAAAATTAATAAATATTAATTCCATCCTCCTCCTCCCCTGCCTGGAACTCTCCTCAGGAGAAAGCTGAGAGGCCTTGCCTGTCCTTCTCTGGCTAGACTTCTCCTTGGGAGAAGGCCAAGTGACAGAAAAGCCTTGAGGGCTTCCTCCTCTGCAACCCTGCCTTCTCAGAAGGAAGCCAGGTGGGTGAGCCTGGCAGGGTGAGCATTTGCCCATCCTCCGCCTGTCCTTCTCATCAGGAGAAAGCTGGGCAGTGGAGGAACCTTGCAGGCCAAGTGTTTGCCCCTCCTCCTCCTCCTCCTCCTCCTCCTCCTCCTCCTCCTCCTCCTCCTCCTCCTCTCTCCACATGGCCCTCTCCTCAGGAGGCCAAGCAGTGGGGGAGCCTTGAAGTTGTTCCACATCCTCGTGGACTGCCTGAAATCCTTTGGCAGGCTGCATGTGGCACCTGGGCTGTATGTTGTGCAGAGGTCCATCCCTCCATCTGTGTTAGGCTTTATACAAGCCTTAGTGCTGATAAGTACGCTCCCTGAGAACAGAAATCATTCCCTATCTACAACATCACCTGCCAACCTGCAACCATCATTGTATCTTTGAGAAAACCAGTCCTGTTAGGGTATATAATGCCTACTTTTGGGATGCCTCTGTCTTGGTCTCTGAAATAGCAACAGTGGTGCCTTTTAGAACTGCACAGATCTACTTTTAGATTGTAAGCTTGGGAACCGTCTAATTATAAGATTATATGTACAGCACTGTGTAAATTTACAGTGCTATATAAACAAAGGATAATAATAATAATAATAATAATAATAATAACCTGATCAACATTCATACTTAGGGACTGTGTGTAAATAAAGCTGTGTCAGTACTCAGCTGGTGGGATGTAAGAACACTTGGTCTCATATCATGCATCTGAGGCTACCATGCAGAACTTTACAGTGATGGAGATATACTGCTGATGTAACCATGCTAGTGAATTGTGATGATGTACAATGGGGAACTGAGCAAGGCACCCCATTGTGCAATGGAGGTTCCTGTTGTTCAATGGGACATGTTGGGTAATGGTTACACAGCTGGTTCCACTTCCACAGTTGTCCCCTCCTGAGAATACAAAAGTTTCACAATAGTGCAATTCAGCTCTACACAATCATATGTTTATAATATTTATGACAATGTGACTTCCCAACAGCATGCCAGTTCTGGTTTCCTTATTGTATTATCTTCCTGTCTGTCATCAATGCATATGTAAGTTGAACTATCATTGGTTTACTTCAATGTGCCCCTAGCAGGACCTGAGTGAATGAGGGTCTCCAGATCATTATGGGGAATGGACTAGCCTAGAAGAACAGTGTAGCATGAATCTGTGAGGAAAAAGCCATCTTGGCCAGAAAATGCCCCACAGCTGCTGCAAAAATTGCTTCTATGGCTACAGTCTCTGCCTTCCCATGTTGATTATAATTTACTATTACATTCAGTTAATTTTGGGGAGTTGATGATGATCTGACAGAAGCCACAAATACACTTGCTTTTCCAACTTCAATTAGGCACCAGTAACATCACACAAGCTTACTCTTTGGTGAAGAGCTTGTGGCTTACTTTGCTTACTGGGCACTCATTACCATTGTGCACCAAATAACCAAGTGGCAACTTAGGATAGCTGTTACAGAATCACAACACTTCAATGGAACTCCTCCAGGAATGTATTTATTTACATTA
Source organism: Urosaurus nigricauda (assembly GCA_034509955.1). Lineage (NCBI taxonomy): Eukaryota > Metazoa > Chordata > Lepidosauria > Squamata > Phrynosomatidae > Urosaurus > Urosaurus nigricauda. The sequence continues at coordinate 67,233,382 of JAOEGL010000003.1, forward strand.
AAACACTATTATACAAACTCAAAAAAAGACATTTTAGAGGGAAGGCATGCCCAAGCAAACACCCCTCTCATCTAATGCCATTTTGTTTCACTGTATTCAAAATGAGAATTCTATGAACCAGGCATATTGGGAGGGGAAATCTACCCAACATCAAATGTGAACATATGATGAAAGTCACCTCCCTCTCAGTATTTTTTTCTTCATCCAAATAAAAGTCTTGCCCAATGGTTTTCTTTGTAATTTATTTAACACAGTGTAGAAAGCTATCAATTCAGAAGCAATGATTCTGTACAATCATCCTGCAGAAATGTTTGTAGGATCCCTGTTAATTTTTCAACCAGCAGGCACTTTCCCCACCCCCCCTATAAAAGTGCTCACAATTAACAGGGACTCCTTTTTTTTTAAAGATGAAAAGATACGTGGAAAAAAAAGTCTTACCCCCTTAATGCCTAAGGTGTGCACATAAAACAGGCACAAAGAAACAAACGTGTATTCCCATGATTTCTACATCACTAGTACAGCAGAAGCAACAATCTGTACAATAAAATGCAACTGCAGAAGAAAATAATTTTAACTCATCTGGAATACTTTTCTAAAAAAAAAAATAATCATAATCTTGATCGTAAAATGCATAGTGATCAGAAGGAAAACTCAGCAAAGAGAAGCAGCTCAATCCCACATACACAGAAAGCATCCCCGATCGATTCTTAAAGCATATTTCATTTAGGACTTCCCCCCATCACAAATCACAAGAATAATATACAACTGGCTAAAGGAGCTATATGATAAATAATTGGGAAAGAATCTATTCATGCACTAGTTAGGTACAGCTAAACTTTACAGTACACAAAAAACATTCATTAATAATGTAGTGTAAAGACTAAAATGTAAAGAGAGAATACATTACTGATTTTATAATTCAAGTTCAGGCATCTACTTGTGTTACAGCACAGCTGTCAAAAGGCGATAATGAGTAAATAATAAAACAAAGTGTTTGTTTTTTTGTTTGCTTGTCTGCTTGTTTCCACATTATTCTTTAACTGAACACCGATGGGCAGTGAAGCAATCATTTGCTGTCCAACTCTTGAGGCTGCTGTGGTGTTCTAATTCTGCATCTGTTCAAAGAACTTGTAGGTTGGATTTTCATAGCCATTTTGTTGCATCTTAGAAAGGTGGCGTTCCTCCGGTGTCACTGCAGCATCCACCTAAAGCAGCCATAAGGAAGACAATGGTTAATTCTGGCATAGTCATGGTTACAATGACTTTTGTCTTTAAAGTAGAACAAGTGAATACAATTCAAAATACAATCATGAAGTGTGCTAATATGGGGCCCTTTCACATCACACAATTATAGTGCTATGATTCCACTCTCACAATAACATCCTATGGAATCCTGGGAATTGCAACTGAGGGAGGGGCACAGCTAGAATGCTCTAGTTCCTCCCCAAATTACTATGATTGTGTAGTGTGAACTGAGTCATGGTTCATGACTTGCAGGCAAGTGTAGACACTCATTTTAGCTGACTCATGCCTACATCTATGAATGGCAGAACAACAGTCTCCCACTACTAATTTTGTTCCCAATGAATATGGGGGATCCATTCACACTATCCAGCATGACATCACTGTGTATAGTGGTTTGAGTGCTGGACTATGACTCTAGGAACCAGGGTTCAAATCCCTGCTCAGCCATGGAAACCTACTGGGTGACCCTGGAAAAATTACACTCTCTCATCCTCAGATGGAGGCAAAGGCAAACCCTCTCTGAATAAATCTTGCCAAGGAATCCCAGTGATAGGTTTGCCTTAGGGTTGCCATAAACTGGAAATGACCAAGTCACACAACAACAAATTCCATTTAAACTGATTTAGAATCATCCTATGTGATAAAGGGGTTTGTGTTTTGGTGAGGTGATCAATTAAATAATTTTTTCTATTTAAACTACACCTGTAAGATGTTTAGGGCCTCTTTGTGCTATTACACAAGGCACACATCACCAGTATATATTAATGAACATTTGAAGTGGATATTTTGAAACTGCTTGTCATTTACAACACTTTCCAGTGGAGCAGGCATTCTTGGCATCCATACTAAAGGATAAAAGTTTACCAGTTAAACACTTGTTCAGAGTATTTGGCTCATTGTTTTCAAATAATTACATTGGGATAGATCTAGAGAAATATGTGCAGAAAAGAATTCCAGAATGCAACTCTTTCCTGCCCCTGTTTCTACATTAGGAATACTGATAGTTCTCCCATTTTAAAAGTAGATGTAAGATCACTTCAAGGTTTTCAAGAAGAAAAGAAACGTTCAGTCTAGCTGTTTAACAGTTATCCCAACTAATCCAGTCTGGGACAGCTCCGAGGAATGTCACAGCTTCCTTCCACCATGCTCAATGTCCAACCAAGCCCCTTCTATAAAGATGTGCTCATCAGATCCTTGAACAAATATATACTACCTTCAGTTTTTCTATTCTACCTTTCCTAACAGTTCCCATAACGGAATTATTTTTTGTATGAAACAGCTAGTTTGCTTACAACTCATTTGATACAGGCGACATTTGGGTCTAGAGGTTAATTGAACTGTTTCTATTTAAATGTCCCTTAATTTTCATAACTACAGAAAGCATTAACATGCTGCTCCCCCCTCCAAGTTCTCAGATTATTTTAGGGATTATATGAAAAAGTGTAATGCAGCAAGAGAAATCACAGTGGAGGTGTTTTTGTGAGGTACAAAATCTCTATACTAAATACATCTCAAGGGATTTTTTTAAAAAAGAAATGTCTTCTTTAGTTATAGCCCTAAGAAAGGAATATGGATTGGATTGCACAGATTATGCATTTATGTTTACAATTTGAAATGAGACCATTTCTTCCAACATTCCTCACAAACTACAGTGTAATTGTAAGTGGAAAAAACAAATCTTGTCTGAAAACTATGTAAGCAGTTAATTTCCATTATCTAACTGATGGTTTTACATACACAGATACTGTAACTTTCACTTACCTCCACTACACCATGATGGATAGATGTATATTGTTTCTTCTTTAGCATCACCAGAGTAATGACAATCACTGTTGCAATTACAACACCGCCCACCATTAGTCCAATGATGGCACCTTTGTTTGAACCTACATCTTCAGCAAAAAATACCTAAACATCAACAATAATGGTAGCATATTAGTTACAGAATTTGAGAAATTAAGATAAATTTCCCCCAATGTATTCTTGTAATTTTCTCAAATAATAAAAAGTACTTTTATGCAGGCACTCCTCTGGTGCTGCGGCTCCTTTCTGCACCCTGCAAAGTCCAGATCGGGACTGTGGTGTGTGGTTGCCATGGCCCCAATCTGGCTGTAAAAGGGTGGTCTCCACAGCTCCTATGTAAACTATCACAGCAAAGGCTTGTTTCTTCTGCTATTGAGGATCTTATCACCTACAGCTACTAATGACTGTTCAGTAGGAAATTGAGTATATGTTACTGCCGCCACAAATGCTGTGGCCAGTGGACCTACAAGTGAGAAGCATCACAGCTGTGGACAAGAAAAATACACACATCTTGCCACAGTTAGTATTCATGAAGCCCCTCTGTAGCTGACATAGAAGTGCTAAAGAAGAGGCTAGCCTCCCAAAGAGACTGACAGCAGAGTGCAGAATTCAATTTGTCTTCTGGCACTACGAACATCTACAGGAGTGTTAGGTGGTAAGAGCCCCTATGAGTTAATAGGGAAGGGATTTCTATTGTTCAGGTGATGAGGAGCTGTAGATCAGAACATCTTATTCTGTTTCAAGGATGAAAGCTGGGATTTTTTGTATGTACTCATATATAAATCTAGAAATTTTAGTCAAAAATTGACCAAAAAAATCTGGGTTGACTTATCCATGGGTTAATGTAAGCACTGTACTTTAACACTTATCAAAAAAGGAAACATGTCCTGGTGAAAGGTGAGAGCTTAATCTCTTTTCAGAGGATCTAAAAGAAGTATCAACCCCCTCTACCCTTTCATCTATCCAGACTTTAGGGTGAGCACAAACAGTTATGCCTGTCAATTTTTTAAAAAGATCTTTAATATCATTTTCCTTTGCTTCATTCTTTACATACTTTGTTACATGCGGCTAAATTTTACACTTGACTTATCCACAAGTCACAATCACAATCCTTAATTTTGGCCCCAAAACCTGCCCCCGACTTATACATGAGGTAGTCTTATAGTCGAATATATGTGATAGCAATTTTAAAATATATATATAATATATAGGTATATTAAATGATATTATAGTTGAGTTTTTCAAAAGTTAAAGGAGAGTGCATAGATGCTTGGAAGGGGAATATGAATTATGCTACCCTGAAAAATCCTACAGAGGAACTAATATAATTTAAAAATTGAAGAAGAAAAAGAATTGAAACTGGAAGTATAAAATGGAACAATGCAATAATTAGGTTTCAGTATTGTACAAAACAATCAAGGACAAGCATATATTGATTGTAAATTTAAAACTTGTCAGTTAATTTTATTTAGTTTGCATTTAAACTAAGGTCTGCTATTTACTATTATCTATCCAAGGAGTTTAATATTTAACTGGCACAAAACTGGATGAAAAGTGGGGTAGGTTTTGTATTTATGTGTGTGCTTGAACATGCCTTCAAATCTCCTGTTGATTATGGCAACCTCATGAATTTCATTAGATTTTATTATGCAGGGAATATTCAGAGGTGGCTTGCAAGTTTCTCACTCTGAAATATAACCTAGAGCACCTGGTGTTTGTTCGTGATGTCTTATCTGAGTACTAGAATCATAGAATCATAGAATCAGAGTTGGAAGAGACCACAAGGGCCATCCAGTCCAACCCCCTGCCATGCAGGAACTCCAAGTCAAAGCATCCCTGACAGATGGCCATCCAGCCTCTGCTTAAAGACCCCTAAGGAAGGAGACTCCACTACACTCCGAGGGAGTGTGTTCCACTGTCGAACAGCCCTTACTGTCAGGAAGTTCCTCCTAATGTTGAGGTGGAATCTCTTTTCCTGCAGTTTGCATCCATTGTTCCGCGTTCTAGTCTCTGCAGCAGCAGAAAACAAGCTTGCTCCCTCCTCAATATGACATCCCTTCAAATATTTAAACAGGGCTATCATATCACCTCTTAACCTTCTCTTCTCCAGGCTAAACATCCCTAGCTCCCTAAGGCGTTCTTCATAGGGCAAGGTTTCCAGACCCTTCACCATCTTAGTTGCCCTCCTTTGGACATGCTCCAGTTTCTCCACATCTTTTTTGAATTGTGGTGCCCAGAACTGGACACAGTATTCCAGGTGGGGCCTGACCAAAGCAGAATAGAGTGGCACTATAACTTCCCTTGATCTAGAAACTATACTTCTATTGATGCAGCCTAAAATTGCATTGGCTTTTTTAGCTGCCGCATCACACTGTTGACTCATGTTCAGCTTATGGTCTACTTGGACTCCTAGATCCCTTTCACATGTGGTCTCATTCAGCCAGGTGTCCCCCATCCTATATCTGTGCATTTCATTTTTCCGCCCTAAGTGCAGAACCTTACATTTCTCTGCATTGAATTTCATTTTGTTAGCACTGGCCCAGCTTTCTAGTCTATTCAGGTCATTTTGAATTTTGATCCTGTCCTCTGGGGTATTAGGTACTCCTCCCAGTTTAGTGTCATCTGCAAATTTGATAAGTATGCCCCCAATTCTGTCATCCAAATCGTTAATAAAGATGTTGAATAGCACTGGGCCCAGGACAGAGCCCTGTGGGACCCCACTGGTCACTTCTCTCCAGGATGAAAAGGAGCCATTGTTGAGCACCCTTTGAGTTCGGCCAGTCAACCAATTACAAATCCATGTAACAGTTAACTTGTCTAGCCCACATTTTGCAAGCTTGTTTGCAAGAATGTCATGGGGAACCTTGTCGAAGGCCTTACTGAAATCGAGGTATACTATATCCACAGCATTCCCTTCATCTACCAAGCTGGTAATTTTATCAAAAAAAGAGATCAGGTTCGTTTGGCATGACTTGTTTCTCTGAAACCCATGTTGGCTTTTTGTGATTATGGCATTGGCCTCTAAGTGTTCACAGACTCTCTGCTTAATGATCTGCTCTAGAATCTTTCCTGGAATTGATGTCAGACTAACTGGACGATAATTGTTGGGATCCTCTTTTTTCCCCTTTTTGAAGATGGGGACAACGTTTGCCCTCCTCCAGTCTGCTGGGACTTCTCCTGTTCTCCAGGAGTTCTCAAAGATTATTGCCAATGGCTCTGATATTACATTTGCCAGTTCTTTTAATACTCTAGGATGTAGTTCATCTGGTCCTGGAGATTTATATTCATTTAGGTTAACCAGGTATTCCTGTACTACCTCTTTACTTATTCTGTGCTGAAATTCCTCTATTCTGTCTCCATTATCCTTAGGTTGAGCACCCTTTGCCTTTTCTGAGAAGACTGAAGCAAAGAAGGTGTTGAGTAATTCTGCCTTTTCTCTGTCCCCTGTTAGTATTTTGCCATCTTCTGCACGCAGTGGCCCCACTGTTTCCTTCTTCTTCCTTTTGCTGCGGACATATCCAAAAAAGCCCTTTTTATTGTTCTTAACCTCTCTAGCAAGCCTGAGTTCATTCTGCGCTTTAGCTTTTCTGACTTTACCCCTACATGTGCTGGCTATTTGTTTGAATTCCTCTTTCGTGATTTCTCCATTTTTCCATTTCTTATACATGTTCCGTTTAAAACTTAGCTCATTTGAAAGTTCCTTAGTCATCCATCCTGGCTTCTTGAGACATCTTCCATTTTTCTTCCTCATTGGAACTGTTTGAAATTGTGCCTTCAATATCTCCCTTTTGAGAAACTCCCATCCGTCTTGAACTCCCTTTTCTTTTAGTATTCCTGACCATGGGATCACTCCCAGTATTTCTCTAAGTTTATTGAAATTAGCTCTCCTAAAGTCTAGAGTGCGTGTCTGACTATGCCTAGCTTCTCCCTTCCACTGTATTACAAACTCCAGGAGAACATGGTCACTTCCACCTAAGGATCCAACCACTTGCACTCCATCAACTAGGTCTTCCCTGTTGGTTAAGATCAGATCTAAAATGGCTGATCCCCTTGTTGCCTCTTCCACCTTTTGGACAATGAAATTGTCTTCCAGGCAAGTGAGGAATTTGCTAGACTTTGAGGATTTGGCTGAGTTTGACTTCCAGCAAATATCAGGATAGGTGAAGTCACCCATCACTACTACATCTCTCTTTTCTGAGTATGTGATTATCTGTTCTAGAAAGGCATCATCCAATTCCTCTGCCTGAGTCGGGGGTCTGTAGTAGACTCCCACAGTAACATCCCTGTTATTTCCCTCTCCTTTAATTTTTATCCAGATGCTCTCCACCTGGCTTCCAGTATTGACTTCCTGCATCTCTTCACTGGTGTAAATATCCCTGACATATAATGCTATTCCTCCTCCTTTCCTGCTTGGCCTGTTTCTCTTAAAAAGGTTATACCCCTCTATTTCTACATTCCAATGATGAGACTCATCCCACCAGGTTTCAGTGGCTGACCCTGTCTAGCATCCAAGATCAGACAGGATATAGTGCCTTTAGCGTATTACATGCCAGTGGGGAAAATTAGGCTGCCCAAATACCTAAAATACTGCCTAAAATACTCTTTAAGTCCACAGATTCTTTATCCATGGGTTCAATCCTCCATGGCTTGAAAATATTTTTAAAAAATAATAAATTCCAAAAAGCAAACCTTGATTTAGCCATTTTATATAAGGGACAACACTTTATTATGCCACTGTATATAATAGGACTTGAGCATCCATGGATTTTAGTATCCACTGTGGGTCCTAGAACCAAAGCCCAGCAGATACTAAGGGCCAACTGTACTCACCAGTTTCTGATGATGTACTTCATACCCTGAATCATGTCTATACTCTGCATCCATCTTTAATTCTGAGGTTTCTTCTGTTTTAACGTTGGTTAATCCAGAACCTAGATTGTACAAACAAGACAAAACAAGAGCTAGTAATGAGTCCACATATATGGCCAACCTCCACCAATTGCTCACAGAAACTATATTAAAATTGCAAATTCAAGGAAGCCTTTAAGGAAATATGTGATGAATGAAATAATGAAACAGGATGTGATAAAAATATTAACAAAACAAAGAAACAAAATGAAAAAAGCAGGCATTGACTTTAATTCTACTGGTTAACCCCAGCTGGAATATATTGACTCAATTGTTGAATGCAGTGTCAACACATAGGTAAATATAACTGATACAATAAGTCTACTCTAATTGGGACTAACAATAGGATTTAGACCAAACTGTAGTACTAAAAATCTGCAATAGATTTCCTACAATAGTCAAAGGGTAATGAGATTTACAGATCATATGAAGAACCAATTTAGCACAGTGACTGCTTCAGAGGATAGTTCACAAAAATAACATTTCTACTAGATTATAGAAAGTTCTGAATGGTACTCTGTGCAGAATAACCCATTTGTGTGCAGAACAGAGACTATGAAGAAGAAGGTCTATAGATGTTCTTTTCCAAGTTATATAACTAATAATGCAAACAAGTTTTAATTAAATATATAGGTTGTTCTTCAAGGGTCACATGGGCTTCAATTTGTTAAAATCTTTGTTAAGTCAAGTCAAAATTCTCATGTTCTAAAGGTCACCTAAAAAGATCATAGACTTGTGGTGATCAAAAGTGGGGGATCAAAAAAAAACCTCCAGGGGCTTCAGATATTGTCTGAAATGGCAATATATGGAAGGAGGCATAAGGTCACTGGATTTATTTGGGGGGTGGGTTGTTAATCATTATGGGGGGACTGCAATTTATTTAAAAAACTGACCTGCAACTCTTGGAGGTTTTCAGGAGAGCCAATTGATCACTTACCCCCCTCTTAAATGGGGCAATTTAGGAGGGACTGTAAGGTTGAGGGCTGCAAAAAATATGTACTTTGCCCACCCCTACTCTAGCAGAAGAGGTGAAGGGGTATCACAGAAGATCTAATTAATAGTTAACAAGTGGTTGCTCCCATCCTCTGGAATGCCCTTCTGTGAGTAGGAAGGCTGGCCCTTTCTATGCTTTCCTTTTGTCAGAAAGCAAAACAGTTTTATTCAGGCAGGCTTTAAATGTGTAATCATGGGATGGCTTTTATATGGGGTGGATACTGTGGTTTTATTGTAGTTTTAATGTTTGTAATTTTATATTGTTTTAGCTGATGTTTTAAACTGGTTTTTTTAAATATCTTTATTAAATTTTTCATAGGTATAATAACAAAAGAAAATTAATCGTTTATACATTGCGTTACATAAAATCACAACACATATTATTACTTATTACAGTATGATGTAGCCATCTATTGTTTTCTACCATCTAAAATTGTTTTATTGTAATAGAATTTTTATTTGTGAGCCCCCTTGGTTCCCTTTCTGGGAGAAAGATGGCACAGAAACTATCTAAATAAATAATAAAATAAAATAAAAAATAATAAATTGGGGAGTCAATAGATTTGAAAACTCAAATGAACTCAAGGGCCAGCAACCATCACATTTCTGAAGCAACCAAAGAGTCTATAAAATTCCCCCAAATCTGCAGTAAGAATCAGTATTTTCCTAGCTGAAAAATTTGTGAAGAACCTTCACACTAAGAGAAAGACTTTGTAACTGGGAAAATGTAAATTAAATTTGGTATATCACTATACCAGTTTAATACTTTTTATCTTATATGCAATAAGGGGTATATGGCCATAAAATTTTCATGTTTAAGAATAATAATGTGTGTGAACCTGTCATTTGGAGAACACTGTGTTCTATCATAAACAGTGTTACTTTGTGGGCGATCTGGACATGCGAAATTAAACCCAGGCTATTGCTGAGAAAGACAAGAGGCCTATCCTGAAAAAAATTCTGAACTTAGACTAATATGATACATCTTTATGTCTCTTGTTAATGCAACCATTATATGTGGACTTGCCACAGATAGGGTGTTATGGTTGTATCTCATGAAAATAAATTTATTGCCCCTTATACTGTTGACATATGCTGTTCACACATAAGGTGCTTCAGAGCTGGATCTAAAATTGTAACCATGCATGCTAATGTCATGGCATCATGAGAAACTTGCCAACTTCTACAAAAGAAAGCATGTCTAGACAAAGTCCACAGGAAAAAACTAACAACAGCCAAGTTCTTCTCTTCTCACCTGCTGAATATATGCCACATAAATACTTTAGGGAAGTTAGTTATGTTCCAAGAGGCTTTTGTAATCTAGCAAATACTTGCTTGGGGCCTTGAAAACAAGGTTGGCAAATCTACAAAATATCATACCTTCCATTTTATTCTGGCACAAAGAAAAGCATGTACAGTTGTTATGCCAAGAAGAATGCACTGGCTAAATTATTTTGCTATTTGCACCATCCTTAGCAGCAGTGAGATCAGGTACACAAACTTAACTTTGAACCTAAAGTGACCAGACCTCTGGGTTACTCTCCTTTTTTGACATTACATGTAAAATGTGGCTTGGAATTATGCTTCTGCAAGTGTGGTTCTCATATAATCACGGGGACACAGAAAAAGACATTAAATGCATGAGTGCAACTGATGTATCTGTATTTTATTATTATGTAAACAGCAGCAAAGCCCTGTGCAAACTCTGACTTGTTTTGAATACACAGGTGGGAAGGAAAAATTAATTCCTTATTTCCTTCCCATGATCCTAACAACAACAACAACAACAAAACCCTTCTACCCTCTATTATTATTATCCTCCCACCCTTCTTCCAAGACTGGGACTCAGGGTGGCTTCCAACATTAAAAAACACCATACAGTTAAAGACATACAAAAATAGTATATTAAAATAAAATTAAATTGCTACAATAATTAAAACAAATTCAATGCTAAAATCAAGTTTAAAAAGATTAAAATACCCTCCATGAAGCTATTTGTATGTCAGGGGAAGTTTCCATTCATTTCAACAGAAGATGTCCTTGAAAAAAAATAAGCAGCTACAAAAATTCCATATATTGACTGAGTAACTATACCTTAGTTTTGCTATCTATACTATAAAAGAATAGAGGATGTATTGAACAACAATACAAAATTCAAACTACAGAAAGAGTATTAATTAGCCGGATGCCTTGGGATGAAATATATAGAACTGAATTTGACTATGTTTCTAGATTTTGTTTGAAGACATATTTTGGAGCAGATATGTAGCACGTACTGATATGAGATAATTAATTAGCTTTGGAAGCATCATTGATTTAACAAACAACATCCTTCTGCCAGCTGTATAATCCTGCAGCAGCCTTCTGTCAGTTTACTACAAGACTACTGGAACTGTTTGCAGGAAGACATTTTGTTAGCACTACCTAAGATGAAAGCACTAGAAATTTGATGAGACAAAACAGATTTAGTTGCTTTATATATGGGAATGATAGAAACAGGTAACAAGTGCGGAGGCAGCTGACATCATTCCAAAGCTGTGCCATCTAAAGATTACACTTTAGAAAATAACTCATCCCTGTTTTTGTGTGTACTGTCACTGTCAAAAGCCTAACAGCTTGAGCACTCTGGTTTATGGGTCTCTATCAAAAACAGGTAACCAAACCCCTCCTCTAAAGTCTTGCTACCTTTGCAGTAAGACAGGTTGTTTTTTATCTGAAGTCAGTTGTTGAATGGAGAAGATCAAAGCCCTCCACTCTTCACCATGCCATAAAAGTTCAGACATTTAATGAAAATTTTGTAAGCACACTAGTGGTTCAGTTTGTGGTGAGCTGCAAATGAGAGGTATGTGGTTGGACAAGTCATGCGGGAAAGTAAATGAAGGCAAATCTTTGGAGAGTGCCTATTTTGAGCTTAAAGTTATCTATTAATTTATTATTGCTTTAAACATCTGGCAAAATGAATGGTGATTTTGCTTCTTTTATCTTATTTTCTTAACACTATAGGTCCGTTTTACATTGGCAAAAAGAGGTGTCATGAAGGCTGCTTGAAAACCCAGCCTTTACATTAGAAAATGGGAAAGTGTGCCATGAAAACGCCATTTTGGCGTTTTAAGGGAAAAAACGCGCCTTTAAAAAGTAGTTCGGTTGCCCCACTACTTTTTTAAAAAGTGCGTTATAGCGCTAGTACATCAAAACGTTAAGATGCCATTGCGCAGTTTAATGGGGCTCTGTTTCCTTAAGGCGCCCATTTAAAGGCTGCACTGCAGGTGCGAATCAGAATGGATCGTGGGTTGGGAGCATGCGTGGTGTGGACTTCACTCCTAATTAAAACGTTCTATGCCCTCCAGGTGTAAAAGCTGGGGTTTAACTGCGCAGTTTTTTAAAGCTCCCAAACCCCCTTTAAATCATTTAAAACTGCGCAATTCGCAGCCGCAAACAGCGCAATAGCGCAGTTCAAGCCTCGACCATCGCAATAGCGCAGTTCAAGCTAGCGCAGTTCAAGCCTCGACCCTCGCAATAGCGCAGTTCAAGCCTCGACCCTCGCAATAGTGCAGTTCAAGCCTCGACCCTCGCAATAGCGCTGTTCGTGGCGGCACGAACAGCGCAACAGCGCAATTCGCAGCCGGCAAGGAAAAAAAATTAAAATCGCAGTTTAAAGCCGCATTTATTGCTGCCCATGTAGCAGCTCCGCCTGTATTTGTAGCGTTCTGACAGCTTCCCATGTAACTGCTGAGCCACAAAAAAGACCTCAGATAAGTCGTTCCCACACCCCTCAGTGTAGCAGCTCTGCACTTTTTTAATGCACACCTGGGGCTTGCTATGTAGCTGCTAAGCATTAAGATAAAGGCGACTTCAGGTCACACTTTCTTGCCAATGTAAAAAGCCCCATAATATACAAAATGACATTTCAAATAAATAACTAGGAAAATGTACTGTATATTTAACTGAACTGGTTATTTCAAAGTTTCTTATGAGAGAACAAACTATTCTAATTATCATTACATATAGGAGTAACTCCTTTGTACTCTACACTGGCTTAATAGATTACAGATTCTTGCAATTTTAACAGCTAGTGGTACAGTATACTATTCACATCAAGAAACGTCTAGACATAGTTAAAATGTTTCTAAAATATAACACATTCATTTTGTCTGTTAGAAGATACCTGACAAATTCTTCTTATTCACCTTTCAGACTGAATATAGAGCATTTTGATATAGTATTTTGGGGAATTCCCCCAGAACTGAGTAATTTAAGTGAAAGAATCTCCCCTTTTTAAAAGTTTACACACTTGTTGAATATAACATTTTCAGCTTCCAAAAACAATAATATTTATGCTTCATACATAAATAGGTATCACACAAAATGCAAACATACTTTGAATGGCCATAGGTGCTACCTGTTATTTCAAATTCTGAGAGGAAAAAACTATGTGCTAGAAGGGGGGAGTTCACATATCATCCAACTGCTCTATCTTTAACATCTTGGCACAGATAATAAGTACATGGGTCAGATGGAAATGTTTAAGGAAAATGATCTTATTCAAGCACTGGCAGGAAATTACTGCTTAACACAGTGTTTCTGGGAAGATTCAAGAGTTCAGCAGAGAAAGCGATTCATTCAACTCAAGCCAAACACAGACATGCAAGGTAAAAGCCATGCAAATTATATACCTGGTCGTGTGGTGAGTCCTCTGTCTGCAGCTGGACGGGCATCAACAGGCTCAACTGGGTATTTGCAGCCAAAGAAAGAAACAAAAGGAAAGAAAAAAGAGCAAATAAAAAATAAAATAAACAAAAACTTCAAAAATAAGTCATCTATGGTTTTGCTTGGGATAGTGCAGGAAAGATATATGGCATAAACAAAGTTAACAAAAGCAACAGCTTGAAAAATATATGCTTTAAGTTAACCCTGGAAACAAAAGGAAGGGAATGGAAATAATTTCAAACTAAGTATTTATATGCCACTATTATTTCAACCCATTACCTCTTACTCAACGTATTAGTTATCATGAGGCAATTAACACTCACCAATAAAACAGGCCTTTTTAAATGTTAAATGGAAAAAATGTACCCTGCCTTTTGCTGAGAATGAACAGCTAAAATATTGCACATACAGTTCTGTTTACATTACTAAATTCATTTATTCCAGTTTCTCTTGGCCTATATTTCAGACACCATTTTATAACCTTCTCAAGACAATTATGTTACAAGTCTAACATGTTACAGCATACCTAAGCAAAGCTCTCTTTTAGCATTCTTTTCCCTCATAAAACAAACGGAAGAAATGCCTTCTTCTGAGAACACCCTCTGAGTTGTACAAATAGCAACTGAGTGTTCTCAGAAGAAAGTATTTGTTCAATTTTTTAATGAGGAAAAAGAATGCTAAACGAGAGCTTTGCTTAGGTGTGCTGTGGCATGCTACATGCTAAATGTGGCAACATGCTAAAATGCAAACATCATACACATCCATGGGTCTTAGTGTTTAGAACCCATAGATGTGTATCATGCTTGCCTTTGCCATGATGTTTGACATACTTGTTTATGGTCATCTGAAGTTCTCCATTAACTTGGTTAGTTCCTATTTTCTGGGAACCAAGACACCAGTAGGAATCATGTGGCTCTCCAGTCATCACCAAAATATAACACCAAGAAGTCCCGATATGTGTCTGTGTTTGCTAGGAACACTGGGACTTGCAGCTGAACAACATCTGGAGGGCTGAATGATTCTTATATACCCTTGAACTAAGACAACCTTTGTTGGTATGAGTTGTTGGAATCATATAGCATATCCTGAGGACGAAACTATAAGACTTAAAGGGACATGGAAGCAAACTACTTCAAGAGGAAGTCCTATTAAGCCCACTCCATGCTTTGCTAGCATGCTACTTCTAATTCTAATTTAGCTTTTTCCAACCAAACACTCTCTATTTGCTTTGGACTACAATTATTATCACTGCTGGATAAGGCTGACTATAGTCCAAGATACACAGAGGGTTCAAAGTTCTGGAAGGCTACTGGAATTTGTTACATTCTAGTGCAATCCATCTTTTGAAACAGGTGCTAGTGAAATTAATAACTTAAAAAAAATTATGAAATAATTCAGTAATTAATATAGTATTGGCAATGTGCACAGAGGTTAACATAATGCAAAAGGGCAGGTCTTTCCTCAGAAAGTTCAATATGGGGAGACATGAAGGCAAAATAAAAAGGGAAAAAATGAACTGTTTCAGTGGCATTGCATAGATGGTCTGAGAGGCAGTTCCAAAGATGAGCTAGAAACAGAGAAAGGGCTGAGCCATTTCAGGCAGTGGGACACCTTTGGAAGACAGAGTAGTGGTGAAGCTCACATGCAGAGAGTGGAGAGACAAAAACCCAAGAAATTCTGTTACACAAAGGATTGGCTGGGGAAACATTGAAGAGATATAAAGAGAACCGTCACTTCATGAATACAGTAAGAAGGTTGGTTTGAGAATCAGAATGCTGAGAGAAATGACTGTATAGAGATGATCAGGAAGGGCCATCTTTTTCTCTTGTTACAAAAGTGGAAGGCATGTAATTTGTTGATGGGCTGAATATGGTAGTGGTGGGTAAAATGAAAGAGTGGAATAAAACTGAATTGAGACTTTGTGGCTGTTCAACAAGATGATGATATTATCAATGGACGAAGTGAATGAAAAGATAACTTTGAATCAATGATGAGACATTCAGTTTTGGTCATATTGAGTTTAAAATGATAATGAAGCATCCATTTGGAAATATCAGACAGGTAACTCAGGATGAGGATTCTAGAGAAATGTGCAAATGTTCTAGGATAGACAGACAATTTGGCTATTTCACTGTACAGCTAGCACTAAGAATTTTGCATAGCCTAGTCTCATACTTGCTTTCAAACCTACATTCAGATCATTTATTGCAGTACATGTGGTAGATCAGTGACCTGGGGCTGAAATAAATCATTCCTTCACATTTGAAGGGTAAATGAAGTGGAGGTGGAAAAAAAGGAATAAAGATGAGTGACCACCTAGATTGAACAGGTTGTAAACTGCTTTTCTCAGCTTTCCGCAGACAGTATTGAATTTCCAACATTTCCAGGGCACAATCATACTAGGGGCTTTGTAGCCCACATGGGGAAACTTTCTAGGTTGGAGTAAAAGTGACATTGAAAAGACAGAAAGAGGACTTTTGAAAGAGCCAATAACAAAATGTGGCCCCTAAGGTCAACATTGACAAGCTCCATGTCATTCTTTGTATATCCCATGGTCTGGCAGAAGCATCACATTGTAAACTACAAGTTAATTCATTATTAATCCAACTAATTAAATAATTTTAATGCTCAGTGTGTATGGTAGTGAAGTAATTTTCCAATTTCCAATGGTCAATTTTATTCAATTAATTTTCATAACTAATGTTCCAAGTTGTCTTTTGTTGGAAGCCTATATTAGAGAGTTCCACATTACACCTTTTGGCATTCACTCCAAGCATTTTAAGAAGATGATGTAGTGAACAGGCCGACCAATCAGCCAATCACGGAGCAAAATGAGACCAGACAATGAGAAGCAGGCTAGGCGGAGCTATAAAAGAGCCTTGGCAGAGAGTGAAAAGGGGGTTAGTTTAGTTTGAGTTTTGAGGAAAAGAGTCACATTAAAGGGAGGGTGTGCTCTTAGGGATCCTGAGGGAACATTTTAGGTTGGTTTGGAGACCAGGAAAGGGTCTGAAGAGAGGGACTGGATAGGCTTGAGGGAGTCTAGCAGAGAGAGGCTCAGAACAAGCCAGTGGTTTTAAGAAAGATTTTGGCCTTGGTATTGGAGAATAGATTGCCTGAGTGGCTGTTTTGATATTAATACTTTAAGGAACCTTTTGTAACTAAGCAACAAGACGATTAACAGCTTTAAGTATTCTATATAGTTTATTTTTGTATTTACGAATAAACTCTTGTTCATGTTTTGAAATACAACTTGGCTTCCGTATGACTATTAAGACACGCTACCAAATATTAGTGCCTCAGTGGAGAACAGGTTGTGGGTGAACTGAGGGACTGGGAGTTCACCACAGATGGGAGTCATGTTTTATCAAGCCAAATGTTCACCCAGTCCATGGTGACCAGCAGAAGCCAGTGGGAAGCCCACAATGGAACATGAATGCATCAGCCCCTTCCAACTCATACTCCCCAGCAATTGGTACTGAGTGGCATTCAGAGAATGGAGATAAAATTTAGCCACCATGACCTGTGTCTGGTAGCCCTGGACAAAGTAAGTCCATGTCTTACATTTATGATGCTTATTTAATTTGAAAGCAAAATCACACTTAGGTACAAGGAAAAAAAAAAACTATTTTTCCTCCCTGGCATAAAAGGATACAATCTCTCAGTTGAATACTGATCAAAATATAACCAACACATAAAACAGAAAACAGCACTAATTCTCAGGGAGATGAAAAAAGAAATGATCTAGAATAATATAAAACATATCTCAAATATTCTTTAAAAAGGTCAGTATTTTATTGTTTTATCTATATCTATAACTATCTATATCTATCTATGAAAGAAAGCAATGCATAGTCACATGTTTTTATTTCAAGCAAAACAATGTAGCTTTAGCCCCAGATGTAAGATGTATTAGATTAAATTTTAAAAAATTAGATTGTAATTTATAAAGGTAGTACAACCCATACTGAAAAGAATGGGAGCTGTTCATCACACAGCTAAACTGTCACAAATTTCTATCAATGACATTGGCATTAGTATATGAGAATCAAAAGTGGATCATTTTCTCTTTTTCTTCTGATGAAGTACTCTTTGATTCAGCAGTGGCTTTCATGATATTCACTTATTCCCCCCCCCCACACACACACACACTTGCTATAGATTCTTCTCCCTTTCACCCCAACAGCTTTTCCAAAGATGCTGGGAATCCCTATTAAAAATGCAACAGATGAAAGGGGCGAATTTGTGAAAACAAATAATAGAATCAGAGTTTGAAGAGACCACAAGTGCCACCCAGTCCAAGTCTCTGCCATACAGGAAGACATCATCAAAACACTCCCATCTAACATCTGCTTAAAAACCTGCAAAGAAGGAGACTCCACTACTGTTCAAGGCAGTGTGTTCCACTGTTGAACAGTTCTCACCATGAGGAAGTTCTTCCTAATCTTTAGGTGGAATCTCTTTTCCTGTAGCTTGAATCCACTCCTCTGGGACCTTGTCTCTTGCGCAGCATCAGAAAATAAGCTTGCTCTATCCTCATTATGACATCTCTTCAAATGGCTATCACGTTACCTCTTAATCTACTCCTCTCCAAGCTAAACATACCTAGCTCACTAAGCTGCTCCTCACAGGACATGGTTTCTAGACTGTTCACCATTCTGCTTGCCCTCCTCTGGATAAGGTCCAACTTGCCCACATCCTTTTTGAACTGTGATGCCGCATCACACTGCTGACTCATGTTCAGCTTGCAGCCCACTAAGGGGTGGACGGGCATGAAGGAATAATGTCTGGTCCCTCAGAAACCATGGCAACTGCACAACCCAGTCCCAAAATGGGCTGCTGTTGCAGTCCCAAAATGGGCTGCCGGTAGGAGCTTAATTTTTCCACTCCTTTTGCTGACAGCTTTGGCCTCCTTAGGCAGCCTCAGATTGGCTTCGAGCTGCTTCAGGGGCATGTGTCATCTAAATGTCACACTCCCCAAAGAAGCCAGAAGCCGTTCTATTTGGTCAGTCTGTTTTGGACCTAAGGCTCCTATAATTCCCTTTTACATGTACTGCCATCAAGTTAGATGTCACCCATCTTATATCTGTGCATTTCATTTTTACTACCCTAGTGCAGTATTCTACATTTATTCTGTTGAAATTCATTTGATCAGTTTTGCACTAGCTTTCTAATCTGTTAAAGTCATTGAGAATTCCAATCCTGTCCTCTGGGGTATTAGTAACCACACCTAATTTAGTGGCATATGCAAATTTAATATGTATGCCCTCTATTCCATTATCCAAGTCATTTATAAAGATGTTAAAAAGCACTGGGCCTAGGAAAGAACCTTGTGCCACTCCACTACTTCATTTCTCTCCAGGATGAGGCAACGCCATTGTTGAGTACCCTTTGGGTTCAGTCCTTGTCAAAGGCCTTACTGAAATCAGGATAAACTACATCCACATCTCTTCATCTACCAAGCTTGTGAATCTGTCACAAAAAGAGATAAGATCAGTCTGGTATCGGTCGGTTTTGAGAAGCCCATGCTGATTATTTGTAAACATGCCATTCCTTTCTAAGTGCTTTCTAAGTGCCTAATGATCTCCTGTAGAATCTTTCCTAGTACTGATGTCAGGCTGACTGGGTGGAAATTACTTGGGTCTTCTTTGTTCCCTTTTTTGAAGATGAGGACAATATTTGCCCTTCTTCAGTCTGCTGGGACCTCTGTTCTCCAGGAATTCTCAATTACTTCTGCCAGTTCTTTCAGTACCGTTGGATGTGGTTCATCCGGCCCTGGATATGAATTCATTTAGAGTAGCCATATATTGTTCCACTACCTCTTTACCTATTCTGTTCTGCATTTCTCTACTGTATCACCTGATCCATTTTCCCCAGGTTGAGCACTGTTCTTTTCAGAGAAGACTGAGGTAAAGAAGGTGTTGCCTAGTTATGATTTTTCTCTATTCCTTGTTTGCATTTCACCATCTTCTCCTCACAGCATCTTCTTGTCCTCCCTTTTGAAGTCCTTTTATTGTTACTGTTATTTTTGTAGTCCTTTTTATTGTTTTTAATCTCTCTAGCAAGTATGAGCTCGTTTTGTACTTTAGCTTTTCTGATGTTCTCCCTAATCAGAGGAGGTCTGGCATTACCTTCCATTAAGGCTCAGAGAGTGGGACTTTTCCAAGGTCACCAAGTGGGTTTCCATGCTGAATTGGGAGTTGAACTCTCATATCCCAGGCTTCTAGGCCAAAACTGAAAATCACTTTTTACAAGCAACCACTCAAACAAAAATGATGTTACTATCTGACTTTGCAAAGCTCCTTCTAAATTCTTGCTTTACAATGAAATGATGAACAAAATCTCATCAATTATATTAAATGGAGGAAACTGCAGATACTCCATGTTCAATGAAATCCATAATTGTCACTCCAAATAGCTATTCTAGTATTATTTATAATATTTCCTCTCCATGTCATAATTCCAGTATTATTAATATTATGATTCAATTTATTGCTTTTAAGGAAGTAAATATCTCAGTTATCACAGTTTTAACACAGGAAATTCTGAAATTAGCTACTTGGTAATGTCCTAATTTGATGAGCCATATTTCCCCTAAATTTCACTTTTGGAATCTCCTTGGCACCGGTAACTTCATAATTAAAATATCAAAGTATCCCCTTTAATTAGGCAAGCATTACTTCAAGTTGCACCCAATTCTGATAAGTCTGCCAAATTAATTTTTTAGTGGAGTCAGACATCTCATGTGTATTTTGACTGCCTCACTGTTCATAGCTGTACATGAACTTCAACTGTTAAGATTTATCATGCAGTACAATGTCTGTAGTCTACTGCAAACTACAGAAAGGTAAGATGTTTTGGCAGACCTTTCACCACTCAAAATGAACAATTTCCTGTCTGAGTACAAAGGTCACACCTGTTTCATAACAATCAGATACTATGACACACCACCTGCATCCAAACAACTTTTCAGTCCCTTACATTACCTTCATTTTCAGTATTTGCTGGGACTGAATCAACTGCAAAAGGATGCCAAGGCTGAAGATTATCTAGGCTGAATTCTCCATCAACCGGAAGAAGCTCAACTGTTGTCTTAGTCTCTGTCAATGAAGGCATGAGGGCATCATTTCCATAACTGATTCTGGGCTCACTGATCATGTTTGCCAAGACATCATCAGAGTAGTTTTGCTCTTTTTGAAGCAGTTCATCTGAAAAAAAGAAATTCAGCAAATAATGCATTTTAAGCTACTATACTTTAACAATTACTCCTTAATGGGAGTTATACTGGTAAATTATTGCAACAGAGAGAATACAGGACTGGTTAAAAGTTTATTTCAAAGAACATAAAAGTCTACTGAAACAGTTAACAGAAACACAGAAAATAAAATGTAGAAACTGCAATAAATGCAAAGAAATGGGAGCTTGCGACAATTCACATCATTGTGGGACAGTGATTTGTGTTTTCTACATTTTTTTAAAGCTTTGGCTTCAAATGCATCATATACAAATGGCCTCTGCAAACTACAAACTTCCTCTCTATTCATTTCTACTTTCCTTATTCCTGCTGCCAATCCAAAGCAGATACAGTACTTCCACAGAGCAAGGATCTATCAATGAATGATATTAGCTGTGTGGACTGTCTGCCACGAGTGTGACATGACATGAACCACAGCATGTGTTGCCTCAATGTGCTACTGACTATCAGCAGCACTAACCATAAGCTCCTGGACAACTGAAACACATGGAATGAACCAATTTCTTACTGGCACTCAGTGACTCCATGGGTATTCAGCTCCAGCAGCATGTATTCACTTAGTGTCAATGTCAACACTCCCCTCATTTTCTAAATTGGGATTGATGCTACTGTGCATGCATGTCTAGCCAGCCAAGATATCTCTGTGACATTTCATTATGTAGGCAGCTAAGCAGGAAAAGAAAGCAGGAAGATAAGTTTCTTTGACAAGAACATCGACTCACCAAAAGCATGGGCTACCTTAAAGCCATTTGGTGATAAAGTGAAATGAGCATAATTACGTCCAGTAATTATAAGGGCTATTATCTCTGCTCCATATACTTATAGCAATCCTATTTCAAAATAAGTCTGTCATTTTTATAATACTGACCTATTGATTTTTTTTCTTAGAATGTTAGGCATCAAAGTACTTTAGCTTCCTGAAGGGAAAATCTTTTACAAGAGCATACATGTCTACTCAGAGGTAAACCTCACTGATTTCAAATGGATCTATTCCCAGATAATTAGCCAGAGGCTTTCATGTCATCAGGGAAGAGAATGCAATATCCAAAGTGCTGAATCAATTTTGGGAATAAGAGTTCCGCAGATAAGGTGGTTCACATTAAAACTCAGAATAGATTCACCACCTTCCTAATATGCCAGCTATAACTGTGATTTTAGTGTTGTTCCCTAAATCCTATCCTTTGATTTTTTTTTTACAGGTATATATTATGTTTTGTGTATTCTTCATAAAATGGCATAAAACATGATCCACTAAGCTTAGAAACAGCCTACTGTATTACAATTGCAGGGTAGCATTTCTTGTTAAAGCAGGTCAGTTTTCTAGCTTGGTTTTCTACCAAGGAGGTCTGTGCTCTTTCCTTGCTATTCTACTTACTGGAACACAAACTCTTGAATTCAGCTATGCAGTACAGTTCAAACATAATCTCTCTGATCACTGCCTGTCCAGAAAACACAGGGCATCATCAGCCCTTCTGGCGATACAGGTGATAGCCTTTATTAGGACTGGATGGCAGTCTAAATCTCTATGGGTGTATCTGTGTAAAACTGCTCAGGGTTAAAAGATTGGTAGATAGCAGAAAGTCATGGGATGATATGTAACAATGAACAAGGTATAGAAAGACAGAAAAATTGAAATATCAATCCCCTCTTTATGCTCTATTCACTGTTGCATGCCATAGTGATAAAAAGCTAGTTAAACTTGTTTTCTGAAATTTACAGATTTGGTGTGTGTTAATGTATGGGGGGGGGGGGGCATGATCCTGCAATCAAATCTCACTTGTTCCAGTCTGAACAGACTTACAACCTTTACCAACCTGAATTACCAAATTAGACATTATATTTATCACATGAAAGATGTTCTACAATGTGAGAATTCTGCCTGTTGAGAATTTCTTTGCCCAGTAAGCAAGAAAAAGAAGAGAGGGAAAAGAAATCACGCAGTCATAATAATTGCTCCAAATGGTCTGTTGTTCATCACCATTATCTTTCCTTTCAGCAGACATTAAAACAGTAACATCAATGGCAATCAAAAATTCATTAAGTTGTGCATCAGGTTTCCATTTCAGAAATGGCTGTGTGTGTGTGTGTGTGTGTGTGATCTTCCCATCCTCCACTTCCAAATCTAGGCTTTCCAAGGATTTCAGCATATCATGCTTATCTTCATTTCCCTGAAGGTTTTAATGAACCTTTCTAGATTCTTAAATCTCATTATTAAAGCTAACCTTCCCAACTCCACCAAAAATGGTAAACCTTTCTTTAAGTAAATGTTTTGTGATAAGAGATGTGTGCTGAGATATTACTCTGCCCTTTTCATGGATTCAGAATTTCTAAATGAATTGTTTTTATAGAGCATGAGTTACTGAAAGCAATTTTAAAGCAAGATGATAGAATTCATGCACCCTACAGTTTTGATGGTTTTCCTTTCCTTTCCTTTTATAATAAAACACCTGCATAGATACTGCATCAGTATTGGAAATCTTTTCTGAATAAATTTAGGCAAATTCCAAAGGGCAGAGTCATTAATCATCTCAAGGAACACAGATATGGCATAGCAGAAGCCTAAAGTTTATCAACTTTTCTGTCTTCATTAGACATCAGAATAGGTTTAATAAAGTAAAATAATTCTGTAAAAGTAAAGAACATGTCTTAAAGGTGACCTATGACTCTTTATTTGTTTTGTTAAAAAAATATGAAACATAGTCATCCAGTAAAAATTAATGGCTTGGATTCTAGGCCAAGTTATGTTAAAAAATTCACAGAAGTGGTTTTTTCGCCCCCTCTACCCATTCAGCCACCTGTGCCTGCCAACAAGCTACTCTTGAGGATCAGGGCTCCCAATAAACAGTGTGGAATAGAGCATAGGTTGGGGAGAGGTGGAGCTGGGAAATGTTTCTTCTATACACTTCCTTGAAGGTAATCTATTTTAGGAGTTAAGCTGAATCTTCCTTACCTGCAGCAGACACCTACACCTCATTTCTGAGGCAAGCAATTCTGCTGAGAAGCTTCTCAGGTTAGGCAGACAGCTGCAGGAGAGGAGTAGGAGGCAGGAAACTTTCCTAAATTAACTGACCCAAATTACTTAAAATATGTTGCAGTGTATTTTCCCCATCTCCTCTACAGATTTCAAACTGTGCATCTTCAGTCTTGTAATGATATCTGACAGCCTCTGTACAGCTCCACATTATTATTATTATTATTATTATTATTATTATTGAGTTTTATTTATGTAGCACTGTAAATATACACAGCGCTGTATGGTCATCACCTAGACTGCATCTCCCCAATTTTGCCAAGCTGCTTCTCCCATTTGCTTCTGGCTTCCATACACTATCTTTCCTTGTACATCTTGATTTTGTGATTTTATAACAGAAGTCCTGTGACAGCCAGATATTGATGGTCCCAATGCTCACTTTCAGCTCAGTTGGGTTTCTCTGAGAAGTCCTGATGGTTAACTATTTAAGAGAAGTCTAATTAGCAATAGGTAATTAACAAGTCCCTATTGCTAATAACACTATCATAGTACATTTTAGGATAATTCACATTCTTGAAGACAGAATAGGTCTTAACCCAACATTTCTAGGACATAAGAATGAAATGCATTACAACAATACAAAACTGCAATATATGATAAGGACATTTGGGATGTAACTGTCATGATTTTTTTTTTTTTTTTTTGTATTTGAAAATACATGCAATATGTTGTGTGGTGCCTTTCCCATCAATTCTTTGCCTATCTGACAAGCATATAATTTTACCTTTATGGCAGCTTCTCCTTTTTTTTTAACCTCAGCAAATAATCTGACCTTACTGAGTAGCCCTTCCTGAAAATCTACACCAGTAATTCTCAGATTGAGGGCGCAGTTATTCCAACGTGCCAGGGACTGACTAAATTTATATCCATTGGGTACAACACTTTCTTTTTTTTCCCTGGAAATTTGCCAGATTGGCAGCCAATTGTTCTGAGACCAGCCCCATCCCAGGTCTCAGATCACCAGTTTGACTCATCTACACAACATACACAAAACAAGTCTATCTGACAACAAACAGTAGCATCTATATATCGAGATTACTGAATTTAACTCTTTTGTGTACACTGCTTTCACTCCCAATAGTATTTTTTTAAAATGTCCTCATTTCTTTACAAGTGTACACGTCAAACACCAATCTGACTACCCCAAAAAAGAGCAATGCTTTGTTGACTGAGACCTCCAGAGAAAGAACAAGCAGCAAAAGGTCCACATTTCTGTAATGAAGATTCAGTTTGGATAGCTAAAAAGCCCACCTAATTATATGAAGAGCTGGATAATGAAGCAAAATTAAACATCTGTTGAAGTAGAAGAACTCAGTAACCAGATGCAAGGCAGATGTTCAGAATTTTTTCACCATCACAAGTACTAAAATATGCATGAGATTTGTGTTACATACTAGGAATTCATTAAATAAAATCACATAGAATATTCCCAAGTTTTTAGAACTTCTAACTTCTAAAGGAGATGTATTTGTATAAAGCAGTTGTACTAATATCTGGACCCTGTCAGAATTAGCACAGTAGTCTTGGCATAGTTTTTATTACACATGCATAAAGCAGTGCACAATTTGTGCAAAGGTGTAATCTGGCACAAATGCAGTAGCAGGGGAATTTCACTCCACTAGGAATAACTCAGCTTTAGATAAAATAGGAGCAATTAACTTTGCACAGGACAGGGACAGCTGGATGTCAAGGAAAGTTACTTTTCTGATGCTAATGGAGTTGAAATTTTATTACCCCTTTTAATGTCCTTTGTCCCTGGTCCTCAAATGGCCAAAAAGGTGTGGCTTTTGCCTGCACTGAAATTCCTTAAAACCTTCTTATTAACGGATAGTGTAGAGTAACAACTGACAGATTCATGATTCTAACATCTTCATCTATTTTTCCTGTAAGATTTTTAATATCTCTGACTGATGAAGAAGCCAGTGAAACCTCAAAATCTTAGATGATTCATTTTCTGCATTTTAGTTAGCCAGTAAAGATACTGTTTTTCTGTGTATTTTGGTTTTGGTTATATTTTGCTGTATGGCCAACATGGCTACCTCTGAATATGTCTCTTGAACTTGCTACTATTTTTTCTACAATAGGACTCAGAGGGCAGCTTCCAACACTTTATATGTTTTAGGGAAAAATATAGCAAAGCCCATCCATGCAAAACTCCATTACTTAGGATTGTTAGAGTTAAAAACAGAAGACAATCTCCTCTCTTTATACATGGATCCTCCAGCGAATCATTCCTGTGTCATTAACTAAGTATGTTGTATTAATTCTCTGTCCCTTCCAGAGCTCCTTCTAAACATTCTAGTACTTTCTGGTCTCATTTATTACCACTCCCTTTGCACCAAGAGCCCAAGTAAGTTTTAAATCCACCCTTTCCTGTTCTTCTACATGTTTAAAGTTATATGTCAGGAGAGCAGCCTTCTCAAGCAACTTACCAACTTCATCCTGAATCTCCTCAGCAACCGCTGGCACATTGTAAAGGAGGGAAAGAGACTGGTTCATGCGTTCATATGTCACGCGTAGGTGTGTCATGACCTACAATTTTTTTAAAAAAACAACAACAACATAACATGCAGTTGTGATAGCTGCCATGTCACTGTCAAATAGAAGTAATGCATTTCCCTGTAATACAAGTAGCACCAACTACAACTTTAAATATATCTCACAGAACAAGACAATTCACAGTCCATGAAACACCTTATTGATTTTATAGCGGAGAATCCATTTGGAAGTCACTAGGTACATCACTCCTGCTACCTAAGTCTTGAAGGGATAAGGCTTTTTTTTTTACAGATTCCTCCTCCAACAGTATGTTTTGTGGCTGCTTCTAGTTTTGTCAAGGAGGATTAACTCACATTAAAGCTTCCTATGAAAATGTCAGCATGGTGGCACAAGGTTAGTAACAGAAACAATAATAATAATAATAATAATAATAATAATTTTTATTTATACCCGCTCTTCAAGAGTGGCTTACAATTTGTAAAGAAGCAAGAATATCTAGCCTTGTGGGGTCTTCTGTAGGAAGACATCCTGCTTGGACTGAACCTGCTTACTATACCCTGGGAGCAGGGGTGGCATTAGCATAGGCCTTGGTCCCCCAATCTTTGGCCCCCAAAGTATTTGTTTAACTGAACATATTCTTCAGCAAACATGTTTTGCCCTGTAAATGCATAAATGTGTCTGCTACCAAGGGTCTGGAGATGGTGCATACTCTCATCTTCCCTGCAGAGTGATAAATGGCAGATGGGCAGAAGAGGAATGTTGCCAAATAAATATGAAACAATCTGAAGTCAAAGGCTTTCATGGCCGGTATCCATAGTTTTGTGTGTGTGTGTGTTTTTCAGGCTATGTGGCCATGTTCTAGAAGAATTTCTAGAATTTCTCAAAGGCCAGCCACAGATGCAGGCGAGACATCAGGAATACAACCTTCTAGAACACATAGCCCAAAAAAACCCACCACAAAAAACTATAAATATGAAACAGCAAGAACATATTAAACTCAAGGGAGACAGAAAAACACTTCTGTTTGCCAAGAATCACATCTCAGCTGATTAAAATCACCCAAATATGGGTCCGACACCAAGAGAAAGCAGAGGTATAAAATAAATAAATAGTAAGTACATGTGCATTTAGATGTAAAAGTAAAAAGTATAAATAACATGTTGTTCTGGTTATTTTCTTTTTTTAAATGTTGTGTTAGTCAATTCTATGGGATTTCCAGACTGAAGCATAGAATTATGGTAGTCTGAAGTCCAAAACACACTGCAGAAATAATCCAGTTTGGCACCACTTTAACTGCCCAGGCTCAGTGCTAGGGAATCCTGGAGATTGTAGTTTATTGTATTGTTATTGTGGTGTTTATTGCACCACAGCTAAATGACTCACAAAATTACAGTTCCCAGAATTCCCTAGCCTTGAGCCAGAGCAGTCAAACCAGTCTCAAACTGGATTATTTCTGCAGTGTGTTTTGGACCTGAGGAACTCTACCATTTTAATTTTTCAATACACTTTTTTGCCTGTTTCTATTTCAATAGATTGCAAGCATATTATTCTATTTGTTCCACAAATACAAAACTCTAGAAGTCTTAATGTCAGGAAATGCCTAATAAAAAAAATTATAAATGAAAACAAAAAATATTTACATACCAATATAAAGACATCGCTGGTTGTTTGACTAAGTGATAAATGATCTACAGTGGTCCCCCGGGTTACGAAATTAATTCGTTCCGGCCCCTTTTTCGTAAGCCGAAAATTTCGTAACCCGGGGCCTATTTCCAATAGGAAATAGGTAATCCGTTCCGGCCGGCCGGAGGGGAAGGGAAATCCCTTCCCCTCCGAAGCCTGGCCTGGCGGGGGCCTCCTGGCTGAGGAAAGGAAGGTCCGATCCGGTGGATCGGGCCTTCCATTCGTCACCCGCGGAGGCCCAGGCTGGCTGGGGAACGTTCGCTTCCCCAGCCAGCCAGGCTTGAGTCCCTTCTCCTCCGAGGCCAGGCTTCGGAGGAGAAGGGGCGGCCTTGGATCCCTTCTCCTCCGAGGCCAGGCTTCGGAGGAGAAGGGGCGGCCTTGAGTCCCTTCTCCTCCGAGGCCAGGCTTCGGAGGAGAAGGGGCGGCCTTGGATCCCTTCTCCTCCGAGGCCAGGCTTCGGAGGACAAGGGGCGGCCTTGGATCCCTTCTCCTCCGAGGCCAGGCTTCGGAGGACAAGGGGCGGCCTTGGATCCCTTCTCCTCCGAGGCCAGGCTTCGGAGGACAAGGGGCGGCCTTGGATCCCTTCTCCTCCGAGGCCAGGCTTCGGAGGAGAAGGGGCGGCCTTGGATCCCTTCTCCTCCGAGGCCAGGCTTCGGAGGACAAGGGGCGGCCTTGGGTCCCTTCTCCTCCGAGGCCAGGCTTCGGAGGAGAAGGGGCGGCCTTGGATCCCTTCTCCTCCGAGGCCAGGCTTCGGAGGAGAAGGGGCGGCCTTGGATCCCTTCTCCTCCGAGGCCAGGCTTCGGAGGACAAGGGGCGGCCTTGGATCCCTTCTCCTCCGAGGCCAGGCTTCGGAGGAGAAGGGGCGGCCTTGGATCCCTTCTCCTCCGAGGCCAGGCTTCGGAGGAGAAGGGGCGGCCTTGGATCCCTTCTCCTCCGAGGCCAGGCTTCGGAGGACAAGGGGCGGCCTTGGATCCCTTCTCCTCCGAGGCCAGGCTTCGGAGGAGAAGGGGCGGCCTTGGATCCCTTCTCCTCCGAGGCCAGGCTTCGGAGGAGAAGGGGCGGCCTTGGGTCCCTTCTCCTCCGAAGCTAGGCTTCGGAGGACAAGGGGCGGCCCAGGCTGGCTGCGGAACGTTCGCTTCCCCAGCCAGCCAGGCCTGGGCCTCCGCGCCTATCGAAAGGAAGCCACGATCCCATGGATCGTGGCTTCCTTTCGTTAGGCTTGCCCCCCAAGCCCGGCTAGAGAAGGGAATCCTCCCTTCTCTAGCCGTGCTTGGGGGGCAAGCCCGGCTAGAGAAGGGAAGCTTCCCTTCTCTAGCCGGGCTTGCCCCCCAAGCCTAACGAAAGCAAGGCACGATCCGATCGGATCGTGCCTTGCTTTCTCTTCGGGGCGGAGGCCTACGCTTGACAGGCTGGGGAAGGTCCCCAGCCAGCCAAGCCTCTGGGCCTCCGCCCCGAATGGAAAGCAAGGCAGTTCCTTGCTTTCTCTTCGGGGCGGAGGCCCAGAGGCTTGGCTGGCTGGGGACGTTCCCCAGCCAGTCAGGCCTGGGCCTCCGCCCCGAAGCGAAAGCAAGGCACGATCCGATCGGATCGTGCCTTGCTTTCGTTAGGCTCCCAGGGCCAGGCTTGGCTGACTGGGGAACCTTCGTTCCCCAGTCGGCCAAGGCTGGCCCTGGGCGCCTAACGAAAGCAAGGCACGATCCGATCGGATCGTGCCTTGCTTGGCCTTGGAGAAGAAGGGATGGCCCCGCGATGGCCGTCCCTTCTTCTCCGAGGCCGCCGGAAGCCTGGCCTCGGAGGAGAAGGGATCCAAGGCCGCCCCTTGTCCTCCGAAGCCTGGCCTCGGAGGAGAAGGGACCCAAGGCCGCCCCTTGTCCTCCGAAGCCTGGCCTCGGAGGAGAAGGGATCCAAGGCCGCCCCTTCTCCTCCGAAGCCTGGCCTCGGAGGAGAAGGGACCCAAGGCCGCCCCTTGTCCTCCGAAGCCTGGCCTCGGAGGAGAAGGGATCCAAGGCCGCCCCTTCTCCTCCGAAGCCTGGCCTCGGAGGAGAAGGGATCCAAGGCCGCCCCTTGTCCTCCGAAGCCTGGCCTCGGAGGAGAAGGGATCCAAGGCCGCCCCTTGTCCTCCGAAGCCTGGCCTCGGAGGAGAAGGGATCCAAGGCCGCCCCTTGTCCTCCGAAGCCTGGCCTCGGAGGAGAAGGGATCCAAGGCCGCCCCTTGTCCTCCGAAGCCTGGCCTCGGAGGAGAAGGGACCCAAGGCCGCCCCTTGTCCTCCGAAGCCTGGCCTCGGAGGAGAAGGGATCCAAGGCCGCCCCTTGTCCTCCGAAGCCTGGCCTCGGAGGAGAAGGGACCCAAGGCCGCCCCTTGTCCTCCGAAGCCTGGCCTCGGAGGAGAAGGGACCCAAGGCCGCCCCTTCTCCTCCGAAGCCTGGCCTCGGAGGAGAAGGGATCCAAGGCCGCCCCTTGTCCTCCGAAGCCTGGCCTCGGAGGAGAAGGGATCCAAGGCCGCCCCTTGTCCTCCGAAGCCTGGCCTCGGAGGAGAAGGGATCCAAGGCCGCCCCTTCTCCTCCGAAGCCTGGCCTCGGAGGAGAAGGGATCCAAGGCCGCCCCTTCTCCTCCGAAGCCTGGCCTCGGAGGAGAAGGGATCCAAGGCCGCCCCTTCTCCTCCGAAGCCTGGCCTCGGAGGAGAAGGGATCCAAGGCCGCCCCTTCTCCTCCGAAGCCTGGCCTCGGAGGAGAAGGGATCCAAGGCCGCCCCTTGTCCTCCGAAGCCTGGCCTCGGAGGAGAAGGGATCCAAGGCCGCCCCTTGTCCTCCGAAGCCTGGCCTCGGAGGAGAAGGGACCCAAGGCCGCCCCTTGTCCTCCGAAGCCTGGCCTCGGAGGAGAAGGGATCCAAGGCCGCCCCTTCTCCTCCGAAGCCTGGCCTCGGAGGAGAAGGGATCCAAGGCCGCCCCTTGTCCTCCGAAGCCTGGCCTCGGAGGAGAAGGGATCCAAGGCCGCCCCTTCTCCTCCGAAGCCTGGCCTCGGAGGAGAAGGGATCCAAGGCCGCCCCTTGTCCTCCGAAGCCTGGCCTCGGAGGAGAAGGGATCCAAGGCCGCCCCTTGTCCTCCGAAGCCTGGCCTCGGAGGAGAAGGGATCCAAGGCCGCCCCTTGTCCTCCGAAGCCTGGCCTCGGAGGAGAAGGGATCCAAGGCCGCCCCTTGTCCTCCGAAGCCTGGCCTCGGAGGAGAAGGGACCCAAGGCCGCCCCTTGTCCTCCGAAGCCTGGCCTCGGAGGAGAAGGGATCCAAGGCCGCCCCTTGTCCTCCGAAGCCTGGCCTCGGAGGAGAAGGGACCCAAGGCCGCCCCTTGTCCTCCGAAGCCTGGCCTCGGAGGAGAAGGGACCCAAGGCCGCCCCTTCTCCTCCGAAGCCTGGCCTCGGAGGAGAAGGGATCCAAGGCCGCCCCTTCTCCTCCGAAGCCTGGCCTCGGAGGAGAAGGGATCCAAGGCCGCCCCTTGTCCTCCGAAGCCTGGCCTCGGAGGAGAAGGGATCCAAGGCCGCCCCTTCTCCTCCGAAGCCTGGCCTCGGAGGAGAAGGGATCCAAGGCCGCCCCTTCTCCTCCGAAGCCTGGCCTCGGAGGAGAAGGGATCCAAGGCCGCCCCTTCTCCTCCGAAGCCTGGCCTCGGAGGAGAAGGGATCCAAGGCCGCCCCTTGTCCTCCGAAGCCTGGCCTCGGAGGAGAAGGGATCCAAGGCCGCCCCTTCTCCTCCGAAGCCTGGCCTCGGAGGAGAAGGGATCCAAGGCCGCCCCTTGTCCTCCGAAGCCTGGCCTCGGAGGAGAAGGGATCCAAGGCCGCCCCTTGTCCTCCGAAGCCTGGCCTCGGAGGAGAAGGGACCCAAGGCCGCCCCTTCTCCTCCGAAGCCTGGCCTCGGAGGAGAAGGGATCCAAGGCCGCCCCTTCTCCTCCGAAGCCTGGCCTCGGAGGAGAAGGGATCCAAGGCCGCCCCTTGTCCTCCGAAGCCTGGCCTCGGAGGAGAAGGGATCCAAGGCCGCCCCTTGTCCTCCGAAGCCTGGCCTCGGAGGAGAAGGGACCCAAGGCCGCCCCTTGTCCTCCGAAGCCTGGCCTCGGAGGAGAAGGGACCCAAGGCCGCCCCTTCTCCTCCGAAGCCTGGCCTCGGAGGAGAAGGGACCCAAGGCCGCCCCTTGTCCTCCGAAGCCTGGCCTCGGAGGAGAAGGGATCCAAGGCCGCCCCTTCTCCTCCGAAGCCTGGCCTCGGAGGAGAAGGGACCCAAGGCCGCCCCTTGTCCTCCGAAGCCTGGCCTCGGAGGAGAAGGGATCCAAGGCCGCCCCTTGTCCTCCGAAGCCTGGCCTCGGAGGAGAAGGGATCCAAGGCCGCCCCTTCTCCTCCGAAGCCTGGCCTCGGAGGAGAAGGGATCCAAGGCCGCCCCTTGTCCTCCGAAGCCTGGCCTCGGAGGAGAAGGGATCCAAGGCCGCCCCTTGTCCTCCGAAGCCTGGCCTCGGAGGAGAAGGGATCCAAGGCCGCCCCTTGTCCTCCGAAGCCTGGCCTCGGAGGAGAAGGGACCCAAGGCCGCCCCTTGTCCTCCGAAGCCTGGCCTCGGAGGAGAAGGGACCCAAGGCCGCCCCTTCTCCTCCGAAGCCTGGCCTCGGAGGAGAAGGGATCCAAGGCCGCCCCTTCTCCTCCGAAGCCTGGCCTCGGAGGAGAAGGGATCCAAGGCCGCCCCTTGTCCTCCGAAGCCTGGCCTCGGAGGAGAAGGGATCCAAGGCCGCCCCTTCTCCTCCGAAGCCTGGCCTCGGAGGAGAAGGGATCCAAGGCCGCCCCTTCTCCTCCGAAGCCTGGCCTCGGAGGAGAAGGGATCCAAGGCCGCCCCTTCTCCTCCGAAGCCTGGCCTCGGAGGAGAAGGGATCCAAGGCCGCCCCTTGTCCTCCGAAGCCTGGCCTCGGAGGAGAAGGGATCCAAGGCCGCCCCTTCTCCTCCGAAGCCTGGCCTCGGAGGAGAAGGGATCCAAGGCCGCCCCTTCTCCTCCGAAGCCTGGCCTCGGAGGAGAAGGGATCCAAGGCCGCCCCTTGTCCTCCGAAGCCTGGCCTCGGAGGAGAAGGGATCCAAGGCCGCCCCTTGTCCTCCGAAGCCTGGCCTCGGAGGAGAAGGGATCCAAGGCCGCCCCTTGTCCTCCGAAGCCTGGCCTCGGAGGAGAAGGGATCCAAGGCCGCCCCTTGTCCTCCGAAGCCTGGCCTCGGAGGAGAAGGGATCCAAGGCCGCCCCTTGTCCTCCGAAGCCTGGCCTCGGAGGAGAAGGGATCCAAGGCCGCCCCTTCTCCTCCGAAGCCTGGCCTCGGAGGAGAAGGGATCCAAGGCCGCCCCTTCTCCTCCGAAGCCTGGCCTCGGAGGAGAAGGGATCCAAGGCCGCCCCTTCTCCTCCGAAGCCTGGCCTCGGAGGAGAAGGGATCCAAGGCCGCCCCTTGTCCTCCGAAGCCTGGCCTCGGAGGAGAAGGGATCCAAGGCCGCCCCTTCTCCTCCGAAGCCTGGCCTCGGAGGAGAAGGGATCCAAGGCCGCCCCTTCTCCTCCGAAGCCTGGCCTCGGAGGAGAAGGGATCCAAGGCCGCCCCTTCTCCTCCGAAGCCTGGCCTCGGAGGAGAAGGGATCCAAGGCCGCCCCTTGTCCTCCGAAGCCTGGCCTCGGAGGAGAAGGGATCCAAGGCCGCCCCTTCTCCTCCGAAGCCTGGCCTCGGAGGAGAAGGGATCCAAGGCCGCCCCTTCTCCTCCGAAGCCTGGCCTCGGAGGAGAAGGGATCCAAGGCCGCCCCTTCTCCTCCGAAGCCTGGCCTCGGAGGAGAAGGGATCCAAGGCCGCCCCTTCTCCTCCGAAGCCTGGCCTCGGAGGAGAAGGGATCCAAGGCCGCCCCTTGTCCTCCGAAGCCTGGCCTCGGAGGAGAAGGGATCCAAGGCCGCCCCTTGTCCTCCGAAGCCTGGCCTCGGAGGAGAAGGGATCCAAGGCCGCCCCTTGTCCTCCGAAGCCTGGCCTCGGAGGAGAAGGGACCCAAGGCCGCCCCTTGTCCTCCGAAGCCTGGCCTCGGAGGAGAAGGGATCCAAGGCCGCCCCTTGTCCTCCGAAGCCTGGCCTCGGAGGAGAAGGGATCCAAGGCCGCCCCTTGTCCTCCGAAGCCTGGCCTCGGAGGAGAAGGGATCCAAGGCCGCCCCTTGTCCTCCGAAGCCTGGCCTCGGAGGAGAAGGGACCCAAGGCCGCCCCTTGTCCTCCGAAGCCTGGCCTCGGAGGAGAAGGGATCCAAGGCCGCCCCTTGTCCTCCGAAGCCTGGCCTCGGAGGAGAAGGGATCCAAGGCCGCCCCTTGTCCTCCGAAGCCTGGCCTCGGAGGAGAAGGGATCCAAGGCCGCCCCTTCTCCTCCGAAGCCTGGCCTCGGAGGAGAAGGGACCCAAGGCCGCCCCTTGTCCTCCGAAGCCTGGCCTCGGAGGAGAAGGGATCCAAGGCCGCCCCTTCTCCTCCGAAGCCTGGCCTCGGAGGAGAAGGGATCCAAGGCCGCCCCTTGTCCTCCGAAGCCTGGCCTCGGAGGAGAAGGGATCCAAGGCCGCCCCTTGTCCTCCGAAGCCTGGCCTCGGAGGAGAAGGGACCCAAGGCCGCCCCTTCTCCTCCGAAGCCTGGCCTCGGAGGAGAAGGGACTCAAGCCTGGCTGGCTGGGGAAGCGAACGTTCCCCAGCCAGCCTGGGCCTCCGCGGGTGACGAGGCCGCCGGCGGAGGAGAAGGGACGGCCATCGCGGGGCCGTCCCTTCCTCTCCGAGGCCGCCGGCCTTTTTTCGTATCCCGGGGATACGATCGTAAGCCGGGGCCATTTTTCCGGCCCCGGCTCTTTCGTATCCCGGGATTTTCGTAGCCCGGGGGATTCGTATCCCGGGGGACCACTGTACTTGCAGGGAGGTAAAGCTCTTTGTTTTCATGCCCACAGGCCCTTATGATTTGTATCCACAGAGGTGGTAAAATTTCATGCACACTGTTGCTTATATTGTTGACTGAAACCAAAATATATATGCTAAAAATCCTAGGCACTAACATGTATCTGTGGACAAATAGAATAATGTGTTTCTGTATGTGATTGGATGGCCCATTTTTGAA
This sequence comes from Urosaurus nigricauda, assembly GCA_034509955.1. Taxonomy (NCBI): domain Eukaryota; kingdom Metazoa; phylum Chordata; class Lepidosauria; order Squamata; family Phrynosomatidae; genus Urosaurus; species Urosaurus nigricauda. The sequence continues at coordinate 67,268,610 of JAOEGL010000003.1, forward strand.
TGTCCCAGCCTAGGTTTGGAGCCAGTTCTGGCTCCTGCCTCCTCCTCCACTGCTATCTCCTGCTGTGCTCTTGGGCAGCAGCGGCGGCATGTGAGGCCTCGCTGCCTTGCTAGGTCTCACTGGACTCGGGGGGGGGGGGGGGGGGGGGCTCCATTGCTGCCTGCCGTGGCAAGGCCTTTCCTCCAGTGGTGGTAGAGCTGTGCAGGGCCCAACCGGTTGCCTGAGGCCCTGTGCGTCAGGCTGTGGTGATGGAGAGGCCTCCCTTCTTGGGGCCCAGTCAGCAACTGAAGCCCAGCGTGGCAGGTGGCAGTGGAGGCCACGCTTCCCCCCCCCCCCGCCAGCCCAGTGAGGCCTAGAAAGGCAGCTGGGCCCCGAGGAAGGAGGCTGCCGCAGCAAGGTCTCCTCCAGAGTGCGGGGCCTCAGCCAGCTGGCTGGGTTCCAAGGAGAGAGGCCGCTGCGGCAAGGCCTCCTCCAGAGGTGGTGGAGCCATGTGGCTAACTGGGCCCCGAAGGAGGAGGCCGCCATGGCAAGATCTCCTCCAGAGAGGGTGGAGCCGTGTGGGGCCTCAGCCAGCCTGCTGAGCCCTGAGGAGATAGAGGGAGGCTGCCACAGCAAGAAGTTGGCACAATGAGCTTTCCTAAAGTCTGCTTCATCAGATGCATTTAGTCTCAGAGGTGCAACAAGATCTCTATATCTTTGAATTCTACTTCCTGAGATGTATTTTATTATGTTTGTTGTTGTGTGCCTTCAAGTTGTTTCCAGAGAAGAGCCTACATTTCAACCTTCTGTCCAGGAAGAATGTCAAAATCTCCTCCATTTTGAGCATGACTAAGAAGAATGGATTTACGTTAACAGTTTTTTGTAAATAAGGATTTATATTAATGTTTTTTTTAAATATTAAATCCATTTTGCTTGAATGTGCTATGTTTTGGGCAAATTCTGTGCCACATTTGTCCTATATTTTGCCCTAAATTTTCTTCAGAGATTACAACTCTGAACTGCATACTGTCATCCATGGCAAATTACACTCATCCCTCCACATTTGCAGCTTTGACTTCTGTGGTTTTGATTATTCACGGATTTTATTAACATGTTCTTCTAGGAATATGTAGGTCTTGCAGTGCAACTCTATAGTCAACTTTAACCAAAGGTCGCACTGAAGGACCTAGAGATTCCTAGACAGAATATTCAACTAGGCATTTGTAGCTCCTCCCACACAATTCTATGGTCAATGTCTGGCAGATGTTGACCAGAGAGTTGCACTAGTGGACCTAGAGGTTCCTAAAGAGGTGTTCTCTCCGGTAAAAACATATTGTTTTTGTTATTTATGATTTTTTCACATTCAATGGTGTCCGGTGCTCCAAACCCCAGCGAATGTGGAGGGATGAGTGCATAATTCTTTTAAAACTGAATGCCTGAGAATCCAATTACAAAGACATAACTGCTGTGTTGGGGGATACACATATGGTGTTCAGAAGTAACTCATTTTACAAAAACAATACTATCTCAGGGGCAACTTTTAAAAATTTAATATATGAAAATAATATCAGTTAACAAAATCTTACACAAAATATTTGTTGTTGCTATGTCCCTTCATTTTGGTCCCAACTTCTGGAGACACTATCATATGATTTTTCTGGGCAAGATTTAATCAGAGGTTTGCCACTGTCATTAAGCTGAAAAAGTGTGACTTGTCAAATGTTACCCAATGGATTTCCACAGATGAGTGGGGGAATCATAGTCCAACAGTCTAGCCACTACACCACGCTAGCTGTGTACATAATATTACCAAACACAAGTGAATAAAGCTATTGCCATCATTGTAGTTTTTGCAGGACAGAGACAGATCTCTATTACAAAGAGAACTTTCAATAAAATCAATAAGCATAATAAACATAACAACAACAACTTTCATGTAACATAAGGGACATGTAGAAAAGAAAAGTAGCCAGACAAAATAATCCAGGAAGGATTAATCTATCCATAAGGTACAGACTAAAAATGGTTACAAATACATCAGGATCATATTTATTCAAAGTTTCAGAGTATCTAGCAAATATAAACAAACCATTAACAGAGATAACCAACACTAATTCACTATATGATAGAGGTTTTTTTTTTTTTTTTAAAAAAAAAGTCAGTTTCTTAATCACACAATATTAAAACAAATTATGTGATACATATGTTACCTGAGATCTGATCTGGGCAGCTTTCTTAGGATCGACCATACGGACATGTTCAAAATGCTTGAGTGTATGTTGTCGGTCTTTCTGCTCAGCACGCACATACTTCTTTAGCATGTTAAACACATGTCGAGGCTGCAGTGACAAAATCATCCACATATATCATTTATATTGTGAGCAAAAAGGCAGCCAATGTTTCTGCTAGAAGGAATATGCTGTCCTTTGAAGTGAAGACACAGTGGGATACGAACAAAAATGTTACAACATGGCATATGTATTAAAAATGAAACAGTGTAACTGAAAAGGAGATTGACTTCAATGATATCACAAAAACTGTTCATGGAGACAGTTTTGGTTAAAATGCTGTATCAGGAGGAACCTATAAAATTTTTAAACCCTCTAGTCTCTTCTTCCTATAACAGCCAGTTATCACTCCTCTCTTTCAGCCAGCAAGGAATGAATTCTGTGCATTTGAAAGCTCAATAACAAAATATAAAGACAAACAACTGGGGATCATATATTGCATCCTTCCATTCCACCACTGAAGATATGACTCTTGAATGAAACCTCTATTTCATCTGACTTAGCGACATATGCTTGAAGGCGCCTATTTGGAATCTATGCTTATTTGCCTTTCTCTTGCCATCTCCATAAAGCCTGATCCTAAAAAACTTGAGCCAGAAGATGACAATCCTGGATTAGGAAAAGGGAATCTCTAACATATGGAAAGGATCTAGCCTGCGGGACTTCCCATCCACCTTCAAATGTCTTCTTCAATCAGTGATAGGAGACATGGGGATCTTTAAATTTTTTATTTAATTTGTTAAGACAATGAACACCATTAAAGTCAAACAAAGAAATATGGATGTTTGTACATTTCTACGCCACATTTATATAAAGGGTACATTTCTATGCCACTATTAATGGCACTTGAGCACCCACTGATTTTGGTATCTATGGAGGGTGAGGGTTCTGGAACCAATCCCAGTTCATATCAAGGACCCACTATTTCAAAGAGAAATCATATATGCATCAAGAATTATTTTGCTAGAGGATCTTTAAATTTTAACTGTCCTGCAAGAGCTTTGGTGTGGAGACAGATACCCAGTATGGTTTGCGTCAGGACTTTCTTCTAAGTAGGTATACATAAAATTAAAATCAATACAGATTAAAAACATACCAAAACACTAGTACGTGTGTGTGTCCACTTGGGCACATGCACACATGTGGGGGAGTGAATTTAAAACAATGACCAGAATCTAATAGTTTAATTATTAAGCAAAAATGTTTCAGCCTTTGTCTGCCCCAGTTGCTTAAAATAAAAGTGAACACGTCATCAGTAACATTTCGAAATGAATGTTGTATTGTCCTCTAGGCTGAGACTCTGTAGTGCTAAAGTTTTGTCTGTGCATTCAGAAATTTTTCTTTTTGTCTAAAATGCTGGGATGAGATGACATCTCAGCTTGAAATGGGGACCAATCAGAGGGGCTGTGATGTTCTGAGTTAAAACGTTTAGCCTCTAGTTATTCAAGCTTCCTGGTTAGGATTTCAGGCTTGTATTTCCTCAAACATGTACCTAAATCTGTGGTTATTTTCTCCACATACTGCAGATAGCATTCTGTATGTCCACACAGTTGGCCTTCCACAGTTGTGGGGGTTAGGGGCACAGACCAACTCACCCCTGAAAGTGAAAAAAAACAACAACCCACAAATATAAATGAATATAAATAAAAATCACAAATCTGCTGCTTCTTTTTTTTTAACCCAAGGGAATATATCTCTCTGAATCTCTAGATTCTCCAGAAGTTGACCACAGCATCATGCTGGAAGACCTAGAGATTCATAGAAAGAACATATTAATCAATTCCTCAAATCTGTGAAAAGGAAACCAGCAAATGTGGGGGTCTGACTGTATTCAATTACATAAATAAGATTATAAGACCAACAGGTGATATTTTGTCAGTCACTCTACTCCTAAAACTGACTACGGTATGTACAAATGAAACAGTGTTTGGAATCACAATAGTGCAATCCAGGGTTGTGTAGTTTTTAGAAGAATGTCTTTTTTGTGGCTGGTAGAAAGCTATAACAAGAGGCTTACTGATGGTGCAGTAGGATGTTCAGAATTTGTTAACAATGGCAAACAAAATCCACCAAATAATGTTAAAAGGGAGAAATTACTGGGGAAGGCAGATGCTGAAGCAGTTTGTCTATGACTCAAATTATTACGTTCTGTTTGTTAATCACTCCAATAAAGACATATTTTTAGTGATTAACTGCATTCTACCAAGATCCAGAACAATTTTGTAAGAAGTTTGTTTCTAAATTATCTCTCTTTATCTCTCTCTCTCTGTTTTCTATGTTACTAAACTGTACTGGTTTTAATAAATTACTGTATATTTGCCCTCTCCATTGACGCCCTCTTGTCATGGGGGAGAGGCTTGCGTACCCTAATGAAGCTGTGAGTTATGCTGGTGGTGGCATAAACAGCCACCGGTAGGGCTTCCCATGCCAGACAGGTCACAACCGAAGGGTCTGACTAAGAGCGTCAAAAGGCAGGATGGGCTCTTTAGCCTTTATGGCAACCATTCTAGGAGAAGGAAAACTCCAATCCCAAACCCAGGCAGATGGTGCTCATCTAACCCCGTAAGGTAAACCATCTAAGAGAAGGAAACTCTAATCAAACCTACGACCCGAGGATCTTGCTGCCACCGCCCTTCCTTGCTTGGCCCTGGCAGATGAACCTCTGGTTTAAAGGGTGAGGCCAGTTCTGTGCATGCTGCACTTCACCAGAAAAATCCATTGCACAGGCTCGAAGGATACATCCGATCCGATCCCCCCCCCCCAAAGTCCTGTAGCGATAGGCAAGGGAAGAAATGGCAGGTGAAAGAAGCACTGGAAGCCACAGACCCAACCCTGCATGCAGGCGGTTCAGGACATTGGTCGCTCAAGACTGACTGGGAGATGACAGTCTTGTTCGGCAGCATCCTGAATGACCAAGCAGCCTTTGAAGGAGAGCACTGCTTGCTCCATATGGAGAGCGGCCTAGAAAAGGTGGCCTTAAGAAAGCTCATCTCCATCCACCCAGTTGGCGAGCCGCGGTCAACGGGCATCTTCTGATGCGGTCAAACAAAAACAAAGGTATAAAGGCATGCACCAGCCCCCAAAGGTGCAAACAGACTGACGCTTGCATGCTGGAACATCAGAACCATGCAAGATTCTGCAGATAGTGGATGTCCTGAGGGTCGTTCTGCTCTAATAGCCCATGAACTATCATGACTTATATCGCTGCTCTCAGTGAAGTTTGTCTCCATGAGGAAGGCAGCCTTAAAGAACATGGTGCCGGCTATACGCTCTACTGATCTGGCAAACCAAAAGCTGAAAAACATCTCTAAGGAGTAGGCTTTATGATTAAAAACTCCATTGCCTCCAAACTCAAAACCCTGCCAACAGGTCACTCTTATCACATTATCTCCTTACGCCTCCCTCATGTTGTTCTCTTCAGCATATATCTCCCAACTATGAAAGCTGACCCTGAGGACAAAGACAAATTCTACTCAGACCTACACCACTTCATACAAAAAGTCCCTGCAGAAGATAAAATCATTATCCTTGGGGACTTCAATGCCAGAGTAGGAAAGAACTTCGAAGCTTGGAAAGGTGTTCTAGGCAAGCATGGTGTTGGAAACTGTAATGATAATAGATACCTCCTGCTATAGTTTTGTGCAGCTGACTATTACAAACGCTATCTTTCAGCAGAAAGATAGTTTGAAGATAACCTGGGTGTATCCCCAATCGAAACACTGGCACCTCATTGACTATGTTCTAGTGTGCCAGAGAAACATTCACGATGTGCATCATACTCGAGTGATGCCCAGTACAGAATGTCAAACAGATCATTGTCTTGTAAGATGCAAACTAAATCTTCATCTTAAACTGAAACATAAGAGGGGTGGCATCTTAAAGAGGACACTCCAAGTCAACAATCTTCAACAAGCTGCCATGAGACATAACTTCCAGGCAAATCTGCAATCAAAACTTGAAAACCATCCTTTAGATTCTTCTCCTACAGTGCTTTGGCAACATATCAAAAACAGTATCCTGCAGTCTGCGGAATAATCCCTCCCGCAAGAATTCTCCCGCAAGAAAAACCAAGATTGGTTTGATGAAAACAACCAAGAGATTCAGGAGCTGTTGGCAAAGAAGAGAACTTCTCATCAGGCACACCTCGCTCAGCCATCTTGTCATGTAAGAAAATCAGCCTTCCACCTCGCATTTAGTAAACCCCAACAAAAACTCCAAGACATTCAGAACAAGTGGTGGATCAATTTAGCAGAAAAGACACAACGTTGTGCAGATCTGGGAGATTCCAGAGGATTCTACGAAGCTCTTAAAGCAATGTTTGGACCTACTTACCAGGTCCAAAGCTCCTTATATAGTACAGATGGTCAAACACTAATCACAGACAAAGCCTCCATGCTGAATCAATGGGCTGAACATTTCCAAAATCTCTTCAGTGCCAACCGAGAAGTCCAAGGCTCAGCTATTCAACATACAATACAACAACCAAAGAAAAATGAACTGGATGTGGCTCCCACATTGGAAGAAACCATTAAGGCCATACAGCAGATGAAAAACGGCAAGGCAGCCGGGATTGATGGAATCCCACCTGAAGCTTGGAAACACGGAGGTCATGTACTCCATGCTAAATTCCACAAGCTCCTTGTGAGTTGTTGGGAAAAAGGTGAACTGCCATCAGATCTCCGAGATGCAGTTATCATCACCCTGTATAAGAAAAAAGGAGCAAAATCTGATTGCTCAAACTATCGAGGTATAACACTGCTCTCCATTGCTGGAAAATTCCTTGCAAGGATACTCCTGAACAGATTAGTTCCTGCTATTGTAGAAGAACTTCTCCCTGAAATCCAGTGCGGCTTCAGAGCTAATAGGAGCACTACAGATATGGTATTTGCTCTTAGACAACTGCAAGAGATATGTAGAGAGCAAAACAAAGGACTCTATGTAACATTTGTTGACCTTACCAAAGCTTTCGACACTGTGAGCAGAAAAGGTCTGTGGCAGATCTTGGAACAACTAGGATGTCCCCCCAAATTCCTCAAAATTATTATCTTGCTGCATGAGGGCCAGCAAGGACAAGTCAGATATGGTGATGCTCTCTCAGAGCCCTTTCTAATAACTAATGGTGTGAAACAAGGCTGTGTTCTCGCTCCAACTCTATTTACAATCTTCTTCAGGATGATGCTCCAAAGGGCTACAGCAGATCTCGAAGAAAAAGACGGCATCTATATACGTTACCGTACTGATGGTAGCTTGTTTAACTTAAGCCGTCTGAAGGCTCGCACAAAGACTCGGAACTAACTAGTCCGTGAGCTGCTTTTCGCTGATGACACTGCCCTTGTTGCCCACACAGAAGCAGCTCTGAAGCGCCTAACATCCTGCTTTGCAACAGCTGCAGAGCTGTTCAGGCTAGAAGTCACCCTGAAGAAAACAGAAGTTCTCTACCAGCCTGCACCACAGGAAGAGCACTATCACTCCCACGTCACCATAGGCAAATCTGTACTTAAGTCTGTTCAGCAGTTCACCTACCTGGGAAGTATCATCTCCTCAGATGCCAAGATTGATAAAGAGATCGATCACAGATTAGCAAAGGCATATAGTGCATTTGGAAGGCTTCACAAAAGAAACTGGAGTAACAAACACCTGAGGCAAAGCACGAAAATCAGTGTGTACAAAGCCATTGTATTTCCATTCTCCTCTATGGGTCTGAAACATGGGTCAACTATCGCAAACATCTATGACTCCTCGAACGCTTTCATCAGCGCTGTCTATGCACAATCATAAACATACACTGGACTATGTGACGAATGTTGCTGTCCTGGAGCAAGCAGGGATCACCAGCATTGAGGCCATGCTGTTGAAAACGCAGCTGCGCTGGGCAGGGCATGTTTCTAGGATGGAGGACCACCACCTCCCCAAAATAGTACTCTATGGTGAACTCGCCACGGGTCAGCATAAGAGGGGCGCCCCAAAGAAGAGATACAAGGACTCCCTGAAACAACATCTCAAGCTTGGCCAAATTGATCACCAGAAATGGTCTGCCTTGGTCTCACATCGAGAAGCATGGAGACAATGCTGCAGCCTCATTCGAGAACTCACGCCGAACGAGTCTTGAAGAGAAACAACAACGCAGAAAGAACCACAACTTGGTAACATCACCCAAGGAGACATTCTGCTGTGCTTTCTGTAACCGGACTTGTTTTTCCCAGATCGGATTTTTTAGTCATCAATGAACTTGCAGTAAGTGCGGGATGAATCTTCCTGAATCTTCGTTAGCGAAGAAAATCCAGAGAGAGAGAGAGAGAGTATATTTTCTGTGAGTCTTAATGTTGTTGATGATGGTGATCATCATAATCATCAGTTTGATCTGCAGAATATCCTTAAAGGTTTATTTACAAAGTACTCCCCAAGATCTTCTATCAGATACTGATAGCTGGCTAGACTAGGAAAATTAGGAGGTAGCCTAATACTCTACCTGTTTCTTTAGATCAGCAGTTCTCAACTTGTGGGTCGTGACCCCTTTGGGGGTTGAATGACCCTTTCACAGGGTTCACCTAAGACCACCGAGACACCACAGTTTTATGGTTGGGGGTCACCACAACATGAGGTACTGTATTAAAGGGCCACAGCATTAGGAAGGTTGAGAACCACTGCTTTAGATGCTAATGTCATCAGAAGATAAACAATCCTTCTGACAGGTTTCAAATAACTTTCCTAGAAACCTTATTTGCTTTTATATTCCTTAAAATTTTTTCAAAAATGTAAATACATACTAGCTAGTAGACAAAAGAAATAAATTGTCAAAAGATGACAATAAGGTGGTTAAGGTTACCCTAATGAAGGGCATATAAAAGTATTGACAAGAGACAGGATTTATTCTGGTGATATTTTGAATTGTTTTTACATTAAGAACTTATCAACATAGTAGTTAAAGAATAGATAAATCTTTACTTCTCTATGGAATTTTCCAGACATTTTTATTTGCTTTACTGATTCAAAACAGTAAAATATGATAAGAATAAATTTATTATCATATGAATGTCCTTGAAATACTCTCTCGAGTACACTAAAGAATTTGTTAGTACAATTTTCTAGCTATAATTCTTAACATGAGAGGTGTCTTAAAACAACCCCACTGGGAAAGAATAAAATGCTGAAGCATCATCACATAAAAATAGTATGGTATATTTGTGTTAAATGAGTGAAATGTCTTTAAAGGAAATTGTACGAGGTATCCCAAGTATTGAAAAATGAGCTATTAGAGAAGGGATATGTGTGAAGGACTTTTAGCCATAATGGACTTTTAGTGATAACCATTACTGATGCTGGGGAAGAATTACAAAGCTTTTTTAGAAGGCAACAAACTATGAGTTGAATGATAAATCAACAATTTATTTTATTATCTAGAATAAGATGAAAGATTACTCCTTGTAAGAGATAATTCAAAGCTAATTATACCTCATTTGCAGCTTCCACTTGTGTGCATGCTTATGAAATGTCATCAAACTGAACAGCACTGGATTAACTGTGCTTTAACATTTACAACTTATAAGTCAAACTCTTATGGCCCTTAGAGACCTAAAGTATATTAATAAAAAAACTTTTCACTCTTGCTAGTTTCCTGTTCTCCTGTTATGATTATTTACTCAGGACATGCTTTAAATGACACAAACCAACAAACAAAATGTGGTGACATTGTTTTTATGTGATATCCAAAGAAACTACTTCATCGTGTAACTGCTACAATTGAATACAACGGGAAGAGGCAACCCGAAGCTCTTTCAGATTCTGGAGAACTATTCCCACATTCTTTGACGACTGGCCATGCTGGTAAGGGTTTTTGACAGTTGTACTCTGAAACATCTGAACCAAATTAAAAGCAACACACTGTAACCATCGTATCTGTAACATATTAGTTTGGGATCTAAGGAGGTTATAATAACATTCCTTTTGGAGACTCACTGCCTTTTCTTCACCTCACGGACTGCAACTTTGTCCATGATGCTGATGGCTGAAGATTGTAAGGTGCTCCAGAACACCTGAGCCAAAGTGATATGCCATCAGGTGGGCAGCAAACTGCTCTATTTCCCAAACTTTGTCCTGAGCCTGGGCTCCAAAGGTGCCACAGGGAGAAGGGTGGTAAAGATCTTTTCTGCCTTTAGTTTAAGCTGCTGACCTCTCACCTATACATCAAGTACAGTTGGCCTTCCATATTCATGGATTCATTATCCATTGATTCAACCATCCACGGCTTGAAAATATTTTAAAACTATATAAATTCCAAAAAGCAAACTTTAGTTTTGCTGTTTTATATCAAGGATACTATTTCATTATGCCATTGTATTTAATGGGGCTTGAGCATCCAAAGAGTTGGAACCAAACTCCAGCAGATAGCAAGGGTCCATTGTATACTGCTATGGTCTTGGACAGATTCTTCCAGATTCTGTCTGACAGGTCCAGATGAGTTCTGCCCTGCTCTTGCTGGGATACCTCTTCCTTTGCCCATCACAGAACCAGCTCTTCCTCAGAGACCCCAAAGGTCTCCCCCCCATTCTCCCCCCCTCCTCTGAGGTATGAGAATAATGGACTTCAACTGCCCCAAAGAACTCCCTTTTCAAAGAATAATTGATAACACTGTTACATTTTCCAGTAGTCATGGCAGCCTCTTTCTTGCTATCTGACAGGGTTAAAATTCTTCGTTGGAGCATTTTGAGAAGAGGGATTTTCAAAAAAGAGATCCTGAGAAGGAGTTTGTTGAATTATATCATATTTTAAGACAGAATTCTCCCATCACAAGTCAAGAAACAAAGCAAGTTAGAACCCACCCCTTGTGGCGATGGCTATAGATACTGGGAAGGGGACCCTTATAATAAATGGCATCATGAATTTATTTAAAAAGAAAATTCCCATGTCCTCCACTGCAAAAGCCTCTGGTTGCCCACTCTGAGGGGAAGCAGCCTTGAACAATATGAGTAAGATAGGCTCCAATACTTCTGCTGCCATCAAAATAGAACTGAACAGCTTACTATCACAGGTGAAAATGTGTAGCTCTAAATAGCATCTTCTAGATTTCTGTGTCTACAAAACTTATATGAGAGCATCTAGCACCTAGTCAAGGATGTCTAAGTGCTGCTCTATTATTCCCCAGCACTTTTTATTTTTATTCCTTTTGTGTGCTGTATCATTATTTAAAATTACTTAAAGGAGAAATTGTTTCTTTGAAAAATATATACTGTTGTTATTTGAAAGTGTATTATCACATGAAGTTTTACTAGTATGATTGTTTGGAACAGTTTTGAGAGCTACATTATAGAGAAAAATAGGCATTTAATAAACAACATTACATCAAATATCGTGAAAGCTTTGGGCACAGTATTCCTAGTTCAGAATACCAGTCTGCTTTCTAGATCTGTCTACAGACAGTTATCAGTACGGTTCTCCAAGCTGTAGTACTATGCAGATTCTTTGAATCAAAAGGCAACAACTGTAATTTTATCAAAGCAAAAACCATACTCTAAAATACATTAAGATTTTTTTGTTGTTGTTCAATCACTGGCAGATAAGTACTATAAGGAGAATGGACTACAATTACATATAAATAGATTAATTAACAATTAGCAAGCCCGAGGGCTAAAACAGTGCAGGAAAATTAAGAAGAAAAAGCAAGTTTATTTTAGTTTTAGAAGGTTTAATGATGAAATCACTCAATTTTTTCAGGACACAAATTCTGTTGGCTTATTTTAATATTATGTATTAAATATATTTTAATATTAGGTTCTAGCTTTATAAAATGCAACTTTATGCAAAATAGTTATATAAATAAATATATTATTTATGACACAGGAGCTGTGCAGACTGCCCCAAAGGCGCCTCCATTTCCACCGGATCATGGTCATGGCAACCACATGCTGTGGCCTTGATCTGGCCTTTCCAGGGCTCAAAAAGGAGCTGCAAAAAACTGCTCTTTTTTGCACCCTGGAACGGACACGATAGTTGCAGTGGTGTGTCTTTATGGGTCTCCTTCGGTGCTGCAGCATGAGGCATCACGCCACCCTGGAGGTGGACGCAGAGCATGTATTGTGGAGATGCTATGCCCTGACTATACCTCCAGACCAGCCCAAATGGCCAGTCTGCACAGCCCCACAGTCAAATTCATTTTTTTTCTCCAGATTTCCAAGTTGTTCCCAATGAAGGCAAGGGTTTGAATTTCAGACTTAACATTCTACATTTGATTTTGTTTCTAGAATAATTTTCTAAGCCTTTTTGTGAATAATTCCAAAAACCCTAAATATTTTAAAGATTAAGTTGTATACTTTCACAAACCCAACTGCTTCCCAATCCTATATTTAACAACAATCACTCATTTTCATGGTTCAGAACGAGCACTATAGTTAATGTTGTCAAAAAAAAAAAAAGGCTTGCTGATGTACAAGAAAAATCATGCAAGGAATTGCAGACAGAATAACTCCTCAAAAAACCTCAACCCTAAGGTAAACTAAGTATGCTAAATGGCCATAGCATATTGAGATTTTAATGAAATTAGGACCATAAAGCCCCCCCTCCCCCCCATATCCCTTTCAGTCTTAAACTTAAAAGGTTCAGTAGCCAGGGATATTTTTTAATGATCAAAATGACCACTAAACATTTTTACATATAGCTACCATCTATATTACATATTTATCCAAAGAAGGGCTATATATTTGAAAATATAAATTGTGTTTGTGTATCTATGTGAAAACTACACAACTGAAAAAAAAATACTCATGGAAACCAGTAGGGGCTCTCTGAGCTCTATCAAATAATTTCCCTTCTTGACGTGAAGAAAAAAAGATGAATATTTTCACTCATTTATCTCAGAAGACAGCATGTACAGTTGTGGCTTTCCATATATACCAAAGAAGGCTTATTACTTTCTTGTCACCATTGACTATATAGTGCAAACCCACCCAATTTTGACTGCAATTTTTTTTTTAAAAAAAAAATACAGTCGGTATAACAAAGAGAGTTATACCTCTTCCTCTTCCAAGAATGTATACCTACAATCATATAGCTTACCCACACAGATTTCTTTCTCTCTTTTCATTGGCAGGCTGCTGTGCTCAAAATAGCCCCAAACATCCTGCCCAGTATGTGTGATGGTATTACCATGATGCCTTTAAGTGGTTTATGTTTTGGAGCCACTCAGAGTAGCATGTAAGCCTGATACATTTGGTTGAAATATACAAAGATGATTGGGTTGGTCAGAAAAAAAAACATGGAAAATCCAATTTCGCACACCCAAGCCTCACAGGCAATCAGTATTTGGGCACATACTCAGAAGACAAGATCAAAAACTTTAGTTAGCCACTACTAAAAACAGAATCTCACCAAGAGACTGGACCTGAGAAACATAAATCAAGCAGAAGATGTAAATATACCTAGGCACAGTGTCATGCCTCTAAAGTGTCAAGCAGTTGACAATGGTTTCAGACAGCCCAAAAGGGTGGCAGCCCAAATTGGGGCAAGGTGCATGCGGCTCCTGTGGCCCAACGTGAATGGGCTCCTCACAGTCCTGGAGTGGTGCTTTTGGAATGTCTGTTTCACCTCATAGATTTCCCAGAATGCCCTGTCTTGAATAGATTTGAATCAGAGAGATCAGAAGGATGTCTATCTTTTTGTTCTTTGCTTCATACAGCACCTCTGAACCTTTGTTTACCCAGAGGTTTCAAACGTCGGTTGGCAGAATTCTTGAGCATTGGCCAAGATGGCTGGGGCTTCTGAGAGATGAAGTCCAAACCATCTGAAGGACCAAAAGTAGAGAACCACTAGTTAAAGACAGTATGACCAAATATGGATCTCCCTTATGCACAAACTAGTTAATTCCCTATTCAAATTCAAATAATTGTGTGTGTGTATATATTGCACATAAATTTCTGGGGTTGTGCAACTGATAAGGCTAAAAGATCCCTTACACTTGAATATGTCAGAATGTGTGTTCATTCGTATACAAGTTTGCAAGATTTTTAAGATGAAGACAGAGGAGACACTTATTAATTTGGAAAAAAACCTGAAACATTTAAAAAATATTGTAAGTTCTTGATTTCTTTACTGTAAAACCTTTGGTTTTGACACCATAGTAAATACCCTCCTGCAAGTACTATTAAACCAGAAATATTCAGGGCGTATCCCAAGCATTTTTGGGTGGGGGGGGGGCTCAATCAAAGGACAGAATGGTACCTTTCTCATCTCCACATACATGTCAAATAGTGTAATAGCTGAATTTTAATTCAGTACTGGGAATGAGACAGCATCCACCACTGTATCTGAACACAGCAGTTCAAGGGGCACAGGAAGAGTTCTAAATCACACTTAACCATGTCCTCTAGGATCTAGCTGTTTTTGCAACAGCATATGTTGCCTGAGACAAGTGCCTCATAATAGGGCTGGCCCTATTCCATTTGATGCCAATAGGAACTTCCCTTCTGGTACTAAGAGCAGGTTGTTGGGGTGGAGGGAGTGGGGGCTCATTAGGATCATGATGACAAATAAAAGGTTGCTGTTATGATATTACTATTATATGGTTACTGTTGATGTTATGTGATATTGATGACAATGCAATTCTGGTGTATCAAAATATTAGGACAATTCTTCATAATGTATAAATGAATTAAACCAGATTCTAGTTAACTTTCAGCCTGATCCTACGCATGCTGACTCAAACAGAAGTCTCAATGGGTGCAACTGGGCTTATTCTCAAACAATTCTGCCTGGATTCACTATCTTCCACACATAAAAGAGTGATAAATCTATGCTTATTTCAGTCCTGATTTTGCTTACTTTGGGTGGAACAGCTTGAAGAGCTGTAATGTAATTTTCCAAAGCCACACGGCGACGGTCATTGAGCATGGCTTCCACCCGTGCCATGTGTGTCTCTACGAGCTGCTGTCTCTCATTTGCTGCTTCTTGTTCCAACGATTCTACCTTCTCTTGGAAATGCTGTTTTAAAACAAATGGAAATGATCCCAAGTAAGCAAGAAGAGAATTAAACTAGCAGATGCCATGTAACTGATTCTTAGTACTGTACTGACTTAACCAAGATCTATTAACCAAGATCTATTTTCTTAATTTTTATCATAAACCCACCAATATTTCTGATACTTCTTTTTATATATCATGGCAGAAACTAACATTTCTGTTGACTCTTGAGATTTATCAACATAATCCAGTAGTTGGTATTACATTTAAACTTGGATCTTGATCAATGTAAAATTTATTTGGATATATAACCAAGGAGAGACAAAATACTCTTAACAAAGTTTAAGATAAAAAATACATGGAGAGAGTTTTTAAAAAGGAACAAACAATGAGCAAACTGTAACAATGAAAAAGATTTCTCAGATATGGGCTGCCGTTGTGTATGGCTTAGTTTTGAAATGCAGATTCACCATTGCAAGGTAAGCTCCCTGACTTAGTAAACAACTCCCAAAGCCCACTCACTCCATGGTCATTCTTTGCTTTGTGGGAGCAGGCAGGATTGCAAACGTTATCTGACTATGCCCCCATAGACAGACATTAGAAGTCTGCAATGACATCAAGACCCCCGGATGACTCTGGCAGATCTCATTACTGATGTTATTATTTCACATCTAGCTACAGAAAGACATTTCCACAATTCTGCCTACTCCCTGTAAAGCAGGGGACGGGGACTTTGGGAACTGTGGAAGAAGGAAAGGAATACCAATGTCTGCAGAATCCAACAAAGGATGCCTACACATGTCAAGGAAGCTTATACATGAATATATTCTTAACAGAATATTATCTGCTTCTAATCACCCATCCCTTAAGGGTGCAGCCCAAAATGCCAACATGAACACACAACTACTAGACACATAGCTAAACCCAAATTGTTAGTCCCAACTAAGAAGACCACCGAATCAATACAACCATATAAGAGTTCTGGTTTACATTGTTCTCTTGGATTCAACTTACTTAGCACTTACATTTGGATTTAGCTGAGTGGTTACTATATTCAAGATACTATTATACTGTCTCTCCTCTATCAGTCTTTCTTGTGCAGACACAAAACAGAAACATTTAAAATCAGACAAACCCCCCTCATTTCATGAACTTGTTTTTACTCCACATTGCTAACAGGTAGTGAGTGTTCTTCTTTTACCTGGATGACAGCCTTTTTGTCAGCCTTTGGCAAATTCTTTGCTTGATGTTCTGCCTCTTCCCATTCCCTCATGACCTGCCCAAATATTAGCAGAAAATGAACACATTTTATTACATTCACATGCTTCTTAAGATGGTTTGAGCTGTGCTGTTGGTTTTTAAAAATACTGATGAGCTGAAAAATGTAAAATAAGCCTGAAGGGCTGCTGCTGCAATTTCAATTTGAATAAATATCCTAAGTTTGTACTGTTATGTCTCCTGGATACTTCAAGTACCTTTGTTTCTACTCAGATGTAAGTACCACTGATACAAACAGTTACTGCCAGGTAAGTGTATAAAGCCAGTTGGTTTCAGCTACATTTTTGTTCTTGGCAAAAAATAATGCAAATAAAATAAAATCTTTGGTTTTTCCCCATGTAGTTATGACACTAACTATGGAGACTGTATGAGAGCCAAATTACATACATGTAAACAGTCATGAAACTGTAGGTGACTTAAATGGCATACTCAAATACTGAAAATAGAAGTCATGTAACTATGCTTTTAAAAATATCAAATTCCTTATTTTTAAAGGCACCATGACTGTGGCTGGATTGAAATCCTGCTGGGAACTCCCAACTAGAGCAGATTTATTGAATCCACTGTTCAATTTTCAACATACAGGTAAATCCAACTGGTTTATTGATTCCACTCTTCTCTAATTCGGGTTCACAACAGGATTTAGGCCTGTACAGTATATGCCTAAATATTTTCTGCAGGGTACAGATTGGACAAAACAAAATAAATACTGTTTTATGTTTTTGATCACCTCTATGACATTTAATATTTAGCTCTGTGAAGGATTTTGATATAGAAATGCATTTATATGTAAATAGTTTCAAGTCACCTGTTGACCTATGGAAAAGCCCCTGAATTTCACAGGGTTCTTAGGACAGGAATACTTAGAGGTGGTTTGCCATTGCTTTCCTCTGAAATAAAGCCTACAGCACCTGGTATTCCTTAGCCATCCAAGTATTAACCAGGTCTGACCCTACTGGGCTTCTTTACTTCGCAAAGTTTAAGATGAGACTGACTGGCACCAAAATAGTTTTGTATTCTACTATTGTGCCCATCATACCATAGCAAACTTTCTCAAGGATGGCAAAAAATGCTGTACATATAAGTTTTTGTAATGAACAGGAAGAAATTTTATTATTGATTTTTAATTGAACACAAATTAATTCACTCTTGTTTGTTAGATGTTACAAAGTCTTTTGCAACTGGCTTATTTTTAGATGATGTAAAGAGTGCAGTCTTAAGTGATTTCTTGACTAGACACTATTATATATTGTGTTCTGGGATCATGAGACAGCACAATGATTAGTGGAACCACAAATTAAGAGATCAGCTCCTTCATGACCAATTATTTAATACCCACCAGCTTTCTCCAACCAAGTGTCCTTCAGATGTTTTCTATTATCACTCTCACCAAACCTCGTTATTGGTCAGCCTCTTGGGAGTTGTAATCCAAAACATCTGGAGGGTCTCAGTTTTCAGAAGCCTTCAGAAGCACAGGCAAATTTATTTCCACACCTTCTGAAGCTCCTGTTTGCCCCTTGTATAAAAGGAGGTGGACAAACATGCCATCTGCAAGATTTATTTTCTTGTTTGTTTGTTTTTAATTAGGACTCAATTTTATAAAACAGAGCCAAGTATAAAAATGAGGTTGGAAAAAGGTGGGCAAATGCAAGAAATTAAGGAATAAGATGCCATTGTCCATATGCTCAGTCCAGACATTTTGATCTGTACAAGATAACAAACACTTTCACATACACACACACACACACAGATATTCCTCCAATATTCCTCCACCTAATTTAGGGTGAAAAAATGTTCCCATTGTCCACCAAGTGTGAGTCCAAGACGTTTGCTGATGTTAAGTAGAGAACTAGTAGTAGATCCCAATCTACCTCCTCCCCATCTCTACCATAGAGGAAAACAGAGGTACTGGATGCGTTGACCTAATTCACTTACTACATATATGAGATATACTATGATTTTGTCAAATTGGATTCTTGTATTAGGCATTTAAGCAATACTCTACAACAGGGTTGAGGAACCTGTGGTCTTCTAGAGGCTGTTGGACTTGGTAAAGAATAATGGTCAATGATAAAGAATAATGGGGGTATCAGTCCATCAACATTTGGAGGACAACAGGTTATCCACTCTTGAGTCTAAACTCATTTTTCCTCATGCTTCAATGTGCATTTTGATGCCCTGCTAAATTTTACTTTACAAAGGCAGGGTTGTTGTTATGAGTGCAGTACCCCTATATATGTTTCTTTCTTAGCCTCTTAACATCGCCCCAAATTTTTCAGGAAGGGGAAGGCACAACTATAAATGTTGAGATATAGGTAGAGGTGTACATGTGAAAGCTCAGGGTTTAGCTCTCAGGCAGATAATATAAACTTCTTGCAGAACTTTATAGTCTTGCAGCATTTTTATAATAAGACAGTGCTCCAAGCTGTTATTTTAGAAGCCTATGTTTTTGTCCTAAGTAAAATCCAGATGGTCTATTTTTACTAACAGGTCAGGAAATGCAGTTTCTTTTGCCACAAACCATCTATGCACACTAGTACCACACAGGGAAAATCATCATCATATCATCATCATCATCATCATCATCACCTCCTCCTCCTCCTCCTCCTCCTCCTCCTCCTCCTCCTCCTCCTCCTATTGAACACACAGGGTTAGAAGAAATGATTACTAAAAAAAGAGGTCTATGCTGTGTGTGTGTGTGGAATATCCACACACATAGTAACAAGAAAAAAACAACAGAAAGGTGCACTTTCAATGATGATGGGATACTCAAGAACCATGAAGTTCTTCCATATGAGCTTATAAAGCTATTCTTCTTCAATGAAAACACAAAGCTATCAGAGCTGTACAGATTTATGATACTTCAAAGACTTGGCTCTTTCATGCTGGGAAAATGACAACTTCTTGGTGAAGATTTAAAGAAACCGGCCATTTCAAAGTCGAACAGTCCTCAGAATTCAGAGCACACAGCATGAGAAATTCTGTGTATGTGCATATGTGTTTTGGGAAAGCATAGAGGGAACAACAATGTGAACCATCATTAAGACAAATTTTAATCACTCTAATCCCATTTTTACCTTCACAAGAACAAGTTTCTGCTTCACTAGTAGGGGGTCTAAATATTATACTGAATTCATTTTTAGAGTTATTCACATACTGCTACAGGTATTTCCCCCTGTTATAGATTGTTTTTGAGTTGAAGAAAATGCAAATATGGCAACTGTTAAAATATTGTTTCTATGGAGTGGCAAACAACCAAAATGAACAAATGTATAAATATCTTTACAAATTATTTGAAGATAATAATAACGGGAAAGTATTAGCAAAACCACTTCAGAGTATTTCTTGCCTAAGAAATCCCTATGAAATTCAAGGGGTCACCATAAGTCAACAGTTGGCACAAAGGCACATATGCACATATTATGGAACACCTCAAACAAGCCCAAAGATACCCTAACCATGCTTCCACAATCACCTTAGGACCAATGTGAAAACAAAGTATTTGTTTCAGCCAAAAATAGATTATCTGATAGTAATCTGCATTACAGTAAATGGAAAAAACAAACAAACAAGATATCTTTGCATTTCCTTGAAATAAATTAGAATTAGAGTAAAACAACATCTTGAGGGGCATGCATTCTCCACCCTTGGATAGAGACAACCCAGACTATGTTGATTAAGTCATGACTAATTGTGTCACTGATTTCAGCAGTAACTAAACTTAGTTTGTTTTAAACAACACAAACAAAACAAAAATGATACAGTGAAATCATACATTTTGAAGAAGGAAAAAGAATACAATAAAATCTTGACTTTTTGTAGATGTAAGAAAGAAGGAGAAGAAATAAGCAAACCCAAGGCTCATTCTCATAAAGGTAAAACACTACATTAATAGCTTCCCATTATGTGTGAACACAGTTAACATCACAGAAACAAAAACAAGTAGAGGAAATTAAGTAAATAAAAGAACTCATCTGCAACTCACCTGAGACATCCTTTCACGGTGCTTAGCTTCAAGCCTCTCTTTTGCTTTTTGGAAATGGGAATGCTCATTCTCATCACCAGGGGTCTCCAAGTACTTGTCAACAGCATCAGGAGTGCTAGCAGCTGTGGTGGGAACTAAGGAAGGGGATTGATAAAAGAAATAAAGAGGCAAAGGTTTACTTAACAGTGAAATATAGAAGCATCTATGTACTTCCAGCATAGCGTGGCCATTCAAAGCAACTACCTACTAGAAGAGTAAATGTGTGTCTGTAGCTTCAGGAAGAAAGGATTTTTCTGCACTGCTGAGAAAACACATACACAGTAAATGAAGAAAGCATGCAAAGATTTGAGTTATTCCAGTCTTCCAGTATAGAAAAAAAGAGGAGACAGAGATTATAAAAACCACATGTTTTATTTTGTAAAACAAACATGTGCACTATTAATCATGCACATATTTTAAAAGCAAATTTAATTGCTGAGCCATATTATCTATTGTCCAAAGGGACTATATTACAATCCTTCTCCCAGAGATCTTTTTCCTATAATGTAGTTTTCAACATTGTTGTTGCTTTTTAAAATAATTATCTGATTACTGCAAGAAGAAAACATGATGTCAAATTCTGCTAAGATAGAGTAAATATTGTTTGGATCCATTCTGCTAGGAGATAAAAACAGTGTCCTAAACTAGGTTCTGATTTGATCTATGTAACCCGACATTTCTCTGACTGCTGAGATAGGATCACACAACTTCTGCTCTATGGTGATCACCTGCAACATATTTCCTAGCAAAATCCAAAATCAGTATTTGCTAATTAACACCTCTGTTTAAATAAATTTCTATGGATACTTATTTGCTAATACTCCAACTTTAAAAATTTACAGTTAGTTGATAAAATCCTTGTGATCTCAGATACTTTTGTCTCCCTTATAGATTAATTCTGTACTTAAAGTGGACTGGAAAGGCTCTCCTGCGGGCCTTTCACACAACAGAATTACATCACTATGATTCCACTCTAACTGCTATGGCTACATCCCAAGCAATTTTGGGATCTGTAGTTAGGGGAGGAATGACAGCTCTCTGGGAGAGGATTTTAAATGCCTCTTCCTAAACTGCAGATCTCAGGAGTCTATACTATGCGACTGTGTTAGTTAAAGTTGAATCATAGCACTATAATTGTGTAGTGTGAAGGGGTCTTGGGTGATGCACCATGTCCTGAAGTCCATTCTACAATTGCTTGGAACAGGGCCTTTAGCACCTGCTTTGTGGAATACTCTTTCCTGTGAATTAAAATGATCCACATTTTTTTTCATTCCAGACACATGTTGGAAACATAATTGCTTCAGCATTTCTGTTCGGTCCACTTATCATCTACTTCACAGACAACATGAATGTTGTATTTTCATTTTGCGCTCTGTGTATAGGACGTGTGCATATGTTATGTCTTATTACTGTTGCATGCCTATTTGATATATTTGGAAATAAGCAGTTTATAAATATTTCTAAATAAATAAATATTTGGGGGCTCTTTATGTTTGTCTATGTGCAACTATACTATAAAGTGCCTTATACTAAGTCAATGTATTTAATCATCTAGCACAGTATTGTATTTGTCACTATCTGTGGCTTTGAAGATTCCACAAATTTAAAGATACTAAATATTTTGACTCAAACTCTTATGTTCTTCCATGCGTGTGGAAAAACCTTCATTACATATCTGTATGGAGGACATGCCCATCAGGGGCATTATATTTATGCATAAGTGACATTTTGGAGATAAACGTTTTATTTCAGATTACCGTTTTAATAAAGCAAACCACATATCTGAATGCCAAATGTTTAAGATATGGCACCTTTTGAAATAGCTCCTGTTTGTTTGTTTTAGAAGAATAACTTTTTTGTTTGCTAAGATATTTTAAAACATTGCCCTTATTGCTTATCAGTAAGTCTCATAGAAGAGCAAGCTTTCTTCAGCTGCAAACATGGTGCCGGAAACCACTATGCAATCTAGAGTGTGGACTCAGGTGTCACATCCTGCAAATCTTAATGAAAAGGTCACAGAGTTCCATGATAAACAGTGAGTCTTGCTTCACACTCCACATTAGGGAACAGCACCAATACTACTAAGTGAACTAGTAGAATTGCACAAACAACAAGCAGCAGCTGTGCCCAACAAGAGCAAATTTTGGTATGTCACACAAAGTGCTTCCATTGATTTGTGGCACATCCAACTTGAGGCACGTACTATTAATGTCTAAACAAGGCAACAGAAAGTATGATTCCAAAGGCTCTCTGTTAGGCTTTTGTCTGTATGGTAAGTGCACAATTTATACCTGTCAGCTGCTGCATGAGAGAAAAGATAGCTTTTTCTTTTTCTTTTCAAGGAAGCATACTTCTTACAAAGACAGCAAATGTTGCCTGCATTCAGATTACAGTATTTTGTACATAGGAAAATGTAAGTATGTCCATTTTACTAATCTTACTAAGATATAGTAAGAGATTAATATACTTTTCAATGTTAACTAGTTCCAAATGATCCATGGTAATTAGTAGGTGAAATCCACAATGACTTCACTTCTCAGTGCCCACAAAATTTTCAGGCTTTCACAAAACCACATAAAAAAGAACACTAGTAGATGCTTGATATTCCTGTGCTATATCTAAAGATAGAGTTAAGGTGCTGTGCACAGGAGTAAATATAAGAAGCTCAGTCTGGAACAGTGCTATATCAGGATGGAAATAATATCTGGACTATTCATTCCCATGTCAAAAAAAATAATAATGGATTTTTCAATAGTCGGGAATCCTTCTGGAAGAATAATAGACCAGCAAGAATTTTGCACAATTTTATCCCAGCATTTGATGTCCACGTGTGGACAGGAGTTATTCTGTAGAAATAATACATATTCTTCTGGTAAACCCCATTTTCTTCACAGAAAACAGTGGTGGTGGGGGGAATTGCACAAAAACCACATGGTTCCCCTCTCCCAGAATAATTCCTGTGCTACACTTCAGGACAAATACAGGGTGAGTATCACTGAAGAATATTTATTTTCTTCTGCAGTGGGAAACCCCCCCTAATAATTTGTCTTCACATGTGAGAATGAAATAGTCATGATTTTACCTCACTACAGTGGATAGCAAAAGTTTGATAGCTGATGAAGTATGATATTTGATTGCTTCCTGGGACAATTTCCATACACTTCAGAAAACAAACTGCATAACTATAGCATGTTAGAAGAATATGAACCCTGTACAAAAATTAAGTAACAGTCAAATCAGAATTAAGTAACAGCCAACCAGATACGACAGCAGCAGACTACTTTGCTTAACTTCAGGCCTGACCCATTCACTTTCAAAAAGGGGGTCTGAAAAATAATGCATGAACAGCGAAATGCTAGGCAGTCTCTCTTCAAAATCACTTAACTCCAACTGACTTCACTTCTGGTATCAGACTGGCTGAGGAAGCAACTGTCAGAAAGAGGGGACCAGACATTTTTTCCCCAGAAGACATCACAGACCTGTTCTAACATTGCCTTACTACAAGCTACTTCCAGTGGGACAATGGATCCTGCGAACAGAGAGATGGGGTAGCCAAGGAAAGCCCTCTGACCCCTGTGATAGCAAACTTTTACATGGAACGCTACACTTTCACCATCTGGAGCCCCGGAGAAGATCTGATCGTATTTTTGAACCACCTGAACAACATCCACCCAAACATCCAATTCAAAATGGAAAAAAGAAAAGGAAGGAACATTGTGACTCTTGGATGTCCTGGTCATCCCCAAACTGAACTAAACATTTGGGCCACATAGTATACAGAAAATCTCGACACATGGACAGATGCTTACAGGAATGAAGACAAGCAACCACCCAAAGTGAAGCTATTTTTGCTAAACATTAAAAGAGTCACAGACAGAATAAGGAAACTGGTGAGGAAACACAATCTCCAAATAGTCTACAAACCAACCAAGAAAATCCAGCATATGCTGCGTTCAGTGAAGGACAGGAGAAACTCTCTCACAGCTGCAGGTGTTTATCACATATCGTACCGTTGTGGACAAATCTACATAGGGACCACCAAATGCAGTGTAGGAACAAAAGAAAAATTGCAGAATAGGTCAGCCAGATAAATCAGCAGTAGCAGAACACATTTTAAACCATTCTGGGTATAAAATGCTGTTTGAAAAACAATGAAATTCTGGACCATGCCAACAACTATCAGGTCAGACTGCATAATCTATGAACATCTGGACAACTTCAACAGGAAAGAAGAAACCCTTAAAGTACAAAAAGTCTGGCTACCAGTCCTCAAAAACAACAAAATCATGAACCAGCAAATGCAAATGAAAATCACCCAGGGTAAGAGGATTTT
Source organism: Urosaurus nigricauda (assembly GCA_034509955.1). Taxonomy (NCBI): domain Eukaryota; kingdom Metazoa; phylum Chordata; class Lepidosauria; order Squamata; family Phrynosomatidae; genus Urosaurus; species Urosaurus nigricauda. The sequence continues at coordinate 67,293,460 of JAOEGL010000003.1, forward strand.
CCAGCACAAAATGGATCATTGACTAACTTGTCATTCAACAACAAAACAATACACAGATTAACAAGTAAATCACTTCCTCTCAACCAACAGTATCTGTACCCCACTCTCTTCCATGCCAGTATTTTCTGAAGATGCCAACCACAGCTGCTGGCAAAACATCAGGAATAAATTAACACAGCCTCATAGCCAGAAGAACCCACAAAAAACTATGGATGCCAGCCATGAAAGCCTTCGACTCCCCATTGCTGCAGTTATGTTTACACAATAAAAACATTTTTTTAAAAACCAACATATGCTGGAATTGATGCAGAGCAACAATCAACCTTCAAATCCCCAAGAAATATAACTCACCACTATTAAATCTTACCTTAACCACAGTCCATTAGTAGTTAGTCTGTGATATTAATCCTCAGAACAGAGTTGAAAAATTGTGAGATAAAAAACATTTTCCTGTTTACAGATCTGTACATTGGTGAGGAAGAGAGGTCAGAAGTTGTATCTTCCAAAAATAGTCTAGAGTTTCTAAATTTGAACCTAGGTTTTCAAGTTCACAGCATCCACAACCTATTAATTAGAGCCTTAAAGAAATGTACTAAAATGGGTAAGATATTGGACAATTATGTTGAAAGTTCTAAGAGTTTAGGATCTGAAAAATCCTTGTGTCTCTCATAAACATCACACTACTGCTGATGACAATTGCTGTTTAAAACAGAATAACTTGCATCCTAAGAGGCCGGAAGCTGTGCTAAAGCCACACTCCAGTCCTAAGGACTGTAACGCAGCTTTAGTGCAGCTTCTGGCCTCTTAAGATGTCATTTAAACAGCATATCTCCAAAGTGACCCGAAGCAGCTTTTTTTTTGCCTGTCTGTTCGGGCCCAAAGACACTCCACTATCAACAGTAAAACAGTAAGACACTTAATGCCAACCATTTTAAGGCAGTGTTAATCCACTCAACCCACTAATGAGACCAATGCTTGGCAAAAACCCAAATGCAGTACTGTATTTCATTTTCCTGGCAGCTTGAAGAAAACAGCCGCGCACTAGAGATAAGAAATACTTCCTTTTAACTTATTTCTTGATTTCTGTGGAAACAGGTGCTGCCAATGTAGCAACACCTCCAAGAAATGCTTGGATGGATTCTTAGGAGATAAAATTAAAATGTGGAGACCACAGGCACCAGGAATTTGTTTGTACTGAATATTTTGCCTTGGTGTATGGAATTTGAACGTGTAAGAAGAGGAACATATTCAGTAACCTAGAAGCAGTGCCAATTCACCACTCTTCCAAATCAGTGTACAAGATGTGACATTTCAAGCAAGAAGAGCCCTCCCTTCAACCACCATCTTGAGGGGAGAGAAAGGCAGGCCACCTCCTGCTGCAAGCAAGAAGAGCCCTCCCTTCAACCACCATCTTGAGGGGACCTAATTGTCTAATTAACAAATTGTAAGCCGCTCTGATAGCTTTGGCTGAAGAGCGGGGTATAAATAAAATGTATTATTATTATTATTATTGGTATAATTGGTAAGTTTTAAAAACTGTGCTCCTCTGGACATCCTGGCTCAAAATCTCTCCTTCAGTCTTTCCTCTTTTAACTGAGGTACAAGAAGACTGGAAACTTTCACTTCCATTTTCAGCTGGCTAACGTTTTGCATGATATCTAACCATGAACTGTGGGTACTGTTAATTGTGGTGTGTTAAAACAAGCCAGCTTCACACTCTGTGTATTGAATTGAGCTTGCTTTCAGAACACTACAGTTAAAACTAATGACAGATCATTGGGTTTGGATGATACAATAAATTACATGGAATCAATGCCCCCCCCCCCCACAAAAACCCTTCAAAATTTCCACCTATCCTAGAGAGAAAGGGAGGGGAAAAATGTAAGCACACACACACAGAGTCGGCTCTTTGTATCCATGGGAGTTCTATTCCAGAAGCCCTCACAGACAGCAAAATCCACAGGCCCTCAACTCCCATTGTTTCCAATGGCAGCACAATGGGAGTGTGACTGTGATGGCTCAGCTGTGTGCATGCAACACCACTGGGAAGAACAGGGCAGGACCATACATGGATGCTCCAATCTGTGGATAGCAAGCCACGGAAGAGGAGAGCTGACTGCATGAATGTATAAGTGGATTCCCAGAAAACTTTCAATCAAGCTGTAAAGCTTATTGGTCTTTTCCCTTTCCTTGTGATCAGTTTACACAGGTGAAAAATAAAAAGCGAGAATAAGCAATACTTTTATTTTGTTTAAAACTATGGAGGCTAGAAAAAAAATCATGTTCAATTTTAGAAAGTTCAGAATGATGAAATTTTTAAGAATGTTACACTATACTCACTAAAAGCAGAGTCCCATATTTGACTGGCCCAACTACTATGAAGATTAAATGAAATATAAATTGAAAATAGCAGCTGTGGCCTACAACAGCGCACAAGAATCATGGAACAAGTATAGCTAAGTGAACTTCAAATCTGCTTCTTCAGACAGCAAGCATAGTTCACATGACAAATTAAGGCGAAATTCAAATTTTCAGAAGCAGTTAACAAAACACTGGTATCAAGTTTTGTTTTGTTTCCAAGAAAAATATTTCAAGGGCATGCACCAGCCCTCTGTGTGAGTTTAAATATTTCCTGGAACCCAGCCACAATCTCTAAGTTAGTTTGACCCCCTTTTGTAAACTGTTAACTGATTAACCCATATGAAAAGCAAGAATGAATTATTCAAGCAGGCTTTTAATATATAATTGTTGTCAGAGAGCTTTTTATACAGGGTGTGTTTTAATTATGTTTTAAAACTTTTTGTCTCTTTCATGTAATTTTATACTGTTTTAGACAGACAATTTTAATTAATTTTTCCTGTAAAGTTTTAAAACAATTTTATCTTTGAAATGCCTTGGCTCCCTTTCTGGGGGAAAGGTTTCAGGGAAATGAAAATAAATAAATAAATAAAATAAAATAAAATAATTACTTGTAGAATTAATCAAACCTAGTGTTCACAGTATATTGTTGTGTGCCTTCAAGTCATTTCCAATCTATGGCAACTCTAAGGTGAACCACATGGTTTATTTATGGGGGAGGGGAGGCACAATTTGTTCAGAAGGGATTTCCCTTTGCCTCCCTCTGAGGCTGAGAGCATGTGACTTGCTCAAGATCACCCTGTGGATTTCCATAGCCTGGTCCCAGTTGTTGTGCAATGCTCAAACCACACCATACTGGCTATCTCACTATATATATATATATATATATAGAGAGAGAGAGAGAGAGAGAGAGGGAGAGAGAAAACATAACATAAATTACTAATATCAAATTTTGAAAATTAAAAAGTCTGGGGATTGCAAAAGATGGGCCACTTATCAACAGCCCAGAGTTTGGACATCCTGTCTCTTAAAAACAGGATCTTCTTTGATGTTTCTCATTCATAAGGTCATCATAAGTTGAAACCAACCTGACAGCACATAAGAACAAACTTACATTTTTGAGAATTGAGGATGGGTGTTTAATTTTTTTCAACTCCAAGAAGCTTTCTGCACCCAAAATTAATTCCTAAATACATACTAAGTTATTTGGACCTAAATTCTTAGGGGAGCCATGAAAAAATTAATGAAATACTAAGGCTAGGAACCAAAGAAATTAGGCAGCCTCCAGTTTATGTTCTTAACTGGTTTCAATTTTTCAATAGTTTAGTAGCTTTTATAACTTTTGCATTTTTGTGAATTTTTAACCATGCTTTTTAAAATCGTGTATAAGATGCCTTGAGTCCACATAGGATTAAAAAAAAAAAAGGAAGGAAGGGGATGATGATCATCATCATCATCCCATTCAATCAATTGGAGAAAAAGGCCAAACATGCTCATCATATTGAAAAGGAGGTTAATTTGAGAAATAAAGTTACTTGGCCAGAGCGAGGGAAGGAAGGATAGAGAGGATGGTGTTGGTGAAGGGATGGGGAGCCAGTAAGAATGTTACAGAAAGAAAAAGAAGTTTGAGAAGAGAGATAAAAAAGTGGGTGGGAGAGGAATGTGAAAAAGAGAGAGAAAAGTGGATGGACTGGTATCAGCCCTTTGGTCCTTCCACAGCATATAATTACAGTGTTGTGATTTCACTATAACAGCCATGATTTCATTCTACTGTATCCTGGCAGGGACGGGATATTTAGACTTATCAGCCAGAAAGCTCTATCACTTCAGTAAACTATATATCCCAGGATTCCACAGGATGTAGCCATGGCAGTTTAAGTGGAATCATAGTGCTATAATTGTGCACTGTGAAACAGCCTCTTGAGAGATTGTTGTTGTTCATTGCCATCAAGTCAATTTCAATTTATGGTGACCCTGTGAACAAGAAACCTTCAAGCCACCCTGTCACCAACAGCCCTGCTCATGGCTTGTAAACTCAGGGCCATGGCTTACCCACCTGTAACGGGCTCTTCCTCTTTTCCTGCTGCCTTCTACCTTACTAAGCATGATTTTTTTTCCTAATGACTCATATCTTCTCATGATATATACAAAGTATTCCAATTCATCAACAGAGGAATGAACAAAAATAATGGCTTCATGATACATTACATATATTAACAAAAAAAGTGCTGATTACTGCACATTTAATAAATGGAATGTTCTCAGAGAGAATTTTGACCAGGAGAGGAAACAGAATGCAGATTTATTGTTTTTGCACATAAATGTAAACTGACCACTGCAAAAATCTGAAAAGACCTGTTTCATTTTGCTTACCCTTTTGCCATCTTCCTGGATCCTATTACATGATATATTGCTCAGACAACTCTATAAATGTGTTTGATACCTGAGGCCTTAACACCACTCAGTACAACATCTGAAGAAATGGGTTCATATCCACATAAGCTTATGCGAAAATAAAACTAGTTAAAGATGCTGCCACATTTCATCCCCCCCCTCTTTTTTATGCCAAAGTATGACAGTCTTAGTTTAGTCATCTTGGCTTCCAGGGACAGTTTAGATTTAATTTGCTCTTGGGCCCATTTATTGATAATATTGCCCATGTGAGGAAAAAATCTAATCCCACTCCATATGTGCAATAAACAGCCCCAGTTAGTAACTGCCTAAGAAATTAATGATTCCCAGCTCTTCTTCTTCCCATGATATATGTCCTTTCAGGCCTGGACTGAAAAAAGAACCCTATGCAGTGTGACACACTGATGCTGTTTAAAAAAGGAAAAGAAAGTGCTTTGTGGTGAGAACAAAACAGCAAAGGCCTCTTGTGCCCCAAATAGCAAGAGGCTAGAAAAGGTGCTCATTCCACCTTTGCACAAACTTGCCTGTTATAACTGTTAGTTATAACTTTTAAAAGGTCCAGCTGCAAAGTGGTGATGAGCTCCTTGTTCTACCTGTTAAAACCCCTGTAGTGAAGCAAAAGGGAGGACACAACTTTCTTGCACAGCAAGAGAGAGATGGTGATTCTTCTGCTGCACTTTGTTTCCAGTAGGTGAGGCTACAGAGGCATAATGTTAGCCACCCACTCTACAAGCCAGCAAGAAAAATTGAGCCACACTACATCAGTGAGAACACACTGACCTCAGTAGAAGATGCAGGACTGTTTCTAAGTGTGGTTAGTCAGAAACAAATATCACGGAGTTTAATGGTACTTGCTTCTAATGTAGCACTGCAGACTAAACATGCACAATGAAATAATCCCTCTGTACCTGACTGAAGATCCTGCTTATCTCCACCTTTGCAAATACAGCTTAAAGAACCAGCCAAGGACAGCCCATACATGGATATTCACTGTGACATCTAATGACATCTTACAGGCATGAAAAGGCAACCAGAGACAGAGATTTATTATCATGATGTCTTTCAATGAAGCCTATTCACACAGTGGTTGCATTCTACTAGCAATGGTTCTTTGTGATGACAATGGGCTTAGGCAAATCCTGAGATTGGATGAGGCTTGAGTTCAAGAATTCTCTCTCTCCCTTGCTTCTTTTTGAAAATTTCTGCTTGTTCAAACTAACCACAGCTTGTTATTTACTTTGGATCCAGTAAATCCTAACTATGGCTTATATGAAACAAGACACCTTCAAATGGGTTATGAAACTGACTTGTTTCAAACAAAACAGAGTTAGAATTCTGAGGATTCAGAAAACACAATAACTGTTTCATAAAAATTATACTGCAACACCTTATCTCCTTTTCTTAACTAGGTTGGAGGACAATGAAGTAGAGGAAATATTTTAACTTCAAAGCTTTAGTAATCATGATAAGCCATGATCTACCATGACCATCTGAACTGAGGAATTATCTTCACTACACAGACATCTCAGACGCATACCACTTTAACTGCCATAGCTTCATACAACAGAATTCTAGGATCTGTAGCATGGTGGTGTACTTAGCATTTTCAGCTAGAATGCTCTAGCATTTGTTTATATGGAATCCTAAAAGCTCAATGAAATGACAAAATCCAGATTCCATTGGATGGACTCATGAGTAGTAAAATGGTATCAGATTGCTAAAACAGTGTAATGCATATATACAGCAATGCACAGATAACTTCCAAAAACAATGCCCTTTATAGAGGAGGGGGGATAGGATCATGTCACACACATCCACATAAGTGATGTGTGTGTGTGTGTGTGTAAGTAACATTTTCATGAGGAAAACACTTTCTTTTGTTTACAAAGTGTGGATTTGTATGCCCCAGAATTTTGATACACTCCTATTGCTTTACTGAAAGAAAGTGACAAAATAAAATAACGAACAGAAGTTCTACAGGCTTGTGATTTGTTGCTACTTTGATTATGCATTGTACATGCATGATAACAAATACACAAATGGACAAGAGTTAAAGTACTCCTACAGCAAGTCCTCTAACAGAGATTATACCTCTAAGTGCCTTGTCTCCCAATTTCCACTACAGTGCTGCAAGACAATTTGTGTCTAGAACACAAGATGAAAGAAGTCACCAATTATCATGCTTGAATAGAAAGAACAAGCGAGCGAGCGAGCAAGAGAGACACGTACTAATGGCCAAACACACTCTACAAGACGTGGGCAATTAGAGAAGCTGACAGAGATATGGTTAGTGGTAGTACGGATGGGCCCATTCCCAGGGAAGTTTTTTAAAAATCCGCTACAGAACAGCAGAGGCAGAGTGGCACAGGATAGGAAAGAGAGAAAGGCTGCCACAGGCTGGAGAGGTCCACTTACTGACGCTGCCACAGACTGCCATGCAGTATTCCTCAGTGTCAAAGTTGTTTCGGTTTCCACCACATCCGCCGTAAAAGAATGGTGCACACTTTCCTTCAGTCACATCAAAGTACCAGCGGGAGATCATTGCTCGGCAAGGACCAGTCTCAGCTTGTTCAGAGCACACCTCTAATTATAGGAGATGTGGAGGAACTATATTTAGCGTGAAAGTGGAATTATCAGTGCTACTATTCTATATACCTTTATTTGTATTTATATACCTAGCTTTATGACACCAAGAGTCAACCTAGGAAGTGATTCATTTTTGATAAGCCTTTGTAATACCTTCCAAAAACCAAATGGTTTAAGGCCTACTTTTGAAACCAGACTTAAACTCATACCTGCTGTTCTTTTCTCATTCTGGTAAGTCCAGCAGGCAAAGGCCTGAACTGAAAACAGCTGTCTGCTGTGGAAACACTCATGCATCTCCACATTAGAAAAATAATCTCTCAGTAGAACAATTAAAAATAAAATGAAAGCTGCTTCAAACTCTGAAAAAATAATATTATAGAGTACAGAAATAAGAAAGCACAGAACAGCAGGACCAAATATACTCTTAAAATTCACATTCAATTTTCCTGTGTATGAGAGGCGACCATATCTTATTGAATGCATCACTGAGTAGATTCTGTTGTTCACATTTTTAATTTTCATTGGAATTTAGTTTAGTTACTATATTTCTGGATAAATGGTCTCTTAACAGTAAAAATGTATAAATCATAATTCAGATTCAGATTCTCTCCAGTGTACACATCTGTGGCCCTTTACCAATAATGTTCCAAACAGAAAAAATAATAATAGAGATACACATTTTCCATATTAAAAAGCATTGCTTTTATTGTCTTTCCTTTTTCCCTTTCATCATATGTTTCTTCAAATTTGTGTTCAAGTGTCTGCTCTATTTACAATAAAAATAAAATTATATTTTATTAGCTAAATATAAGGGACCAATGTAAATAGTACTGATATTCAGATTCTTGGTGTTAGATTAAATGCGTCAGTCTGTTCCACTTTGAAGGACAACCAAATCCAGGTGTATCATCAGTAACACACAAGAGTTTTTGATAGCATGTGTATTTTAACAGAGCATAATTTTGTGCACAAACTTTGTTTTGTGCACAAAATTGTTTTTAAAACGTTGTGTACAAAATTACCTTAGGCTATGTGCATAAGGTGTATATGAAACACAAATGCATTTCATGTTTAGACTTGGGTCACAGCTCCAAGGTATTTCATTATGTATATGTAAATATTCAAAAATCTGAAAAAATCCAAAATCCAAAACACTTCTGGTCCAAAGCATTTCAAATAAGGGATGTACAACCTGTACTTTTAAAAAGTAGTTCAAAATAGAAAATAATACATACTAACATCCAAAGACAAAAGCGAAATTCACAAGAGGGGTTCTTTGTTTGTGTGTGTTTTGAAATTTATCCGGAGAGAGCTCTGGAACTGGAACAGACTTTAAAAATAAAGCCTAAGCATTAATTACACAATGGCAGTATTACACTCCCAATAAGCAGTTAAGAGAAGAAAATTAAACTATTTGTTTCAAGTGCAGTGTCAATGAAGAATTATTTAATAAGACTTAAATATTTTGAAATCATAACCCAAGCAATTAAAATGAAAGTTCACTTCTAAACATTTATTATTGAGAAAAGAAAAATTATGATAGGAATAAAATAGCTTGAAATATACAATGTTCCAGATCCTTTTACTTCTACTTCTTTTGAATCACCAAAATACAAAAGGGGAAGTGAGGGAAAATGGGGGCGGCAGGGGGCCCTTCAGTCAAAGTATTAGTGTGCAGGAAAGACAAGGGGAACCAGAGGTCTTTAGGAGCCATGGTAGCACAGTGGTTAAATGGCTGTACTGCAGCCACAAGTTTGTGAGTTTGATTGGTCCACTCAGGTTCTATAGGTCTCTAAAATAAGTACTCATCTTGTAAAGTAAACCAGTTACGGATTGCTAGTAGTGGCAACTGGGAAACTTGTTTAAGGCTTGGACACAAGGCATTGCTTCTGTGGCTCAGAGTGGCACCATTTTGGGACAGACTGGCCTTTGCTGCAAGACTGGCATGGGTGAGAAACTTCTTGGTCATTGCTCAGCCAGCTGCTCAGTTGCTGCTCCCAGAATGAAAGGGCAAATGGAGCAGTGACTGCCAGTCACACAACAACCATGAACTCTCTTGTCTACGCTAGCCTTAGCCACAAGGCTGGCACAAGCAAGAAGCTTCTTGGTCACTGTTCAGCCATCTACTTAGTTGCTGCTCCCAAGGTGACTAAGTGCATAAGGGCAACCACCAAGATTGGCTGTTTTAAATTTGCAGTAGAAAAGGTAAAGGCAAAGGTTTTCCCTTGTCAATATTGTCTAGTCATGTCCAATTGTAGGGGGAGATGCTCATCTCCATTACTACGCCAAGAGAGCCAGTTTTGGCAGAGACGATTGCATGGTCATACAGAGGTTGGACAATGTCATTAAATCATTACAGTTCTGAACAGACATTCCTGGACATTTTTAATATAATGGCTTTCTTTGTACCTGCAACATTTTTAGTATCTATTTATATATGGTATTATACCACATGCAATTTGTGTACTTCTTTCCATGTTATCTTTATGCAAAATTTTGATTTTACTCTACAATTAAATCACATTAAATAAACTCTAATGATCTATTTATTGATCAATGGGACTAAGAAGTGGATTTACCCTTGTATGTTTTAGTAAGGCATGAAACCCTGATTTTACTGATTGGGAACATAGGATCCCAGCCTTAGAAAATATTTGTTTTGGATTTTTTTTTTTTAAAAAAAATCTCATCAAGCATTTCTTAGGCATGCTGATGTATCTGCAAAGGTTCTAGCTAGCAGAGACTCTATACATGAGCTTGCGTGCTCTCCTTAATGATGGTATGTCTGCGGTATACAGAGAAGCCCTTTGTGCATGCACTGATGCTCTTGCTGTACTAGTTAGGGCTGGTGGGAGATGAAGTGCAATAATGTGTGGAGGATTATAAGCTAGCCTCTGCATAAAAAGGACATGCCTGAAAATAACCTATTTCATGTGGTACTGAATATGTAGCCTCAGAACTGCAGTCAAGAACTGGTAAGCATTTTTCCAAATAGTGTTTGCATGTACAATATCCACTTCAACAATTTCTTCAGTATTTAGACAGAATGTTCAAAAAAATTGAGGCATGACAAAAAAGGAACATGACATACACAATTAGGCAGTGAAACCTTTGTTGAGTTTCCAGTACCTGCTGGATGGTCTGTTACTTACAGGTTTGTCAAGAATTTTTCAAGACTGATGTATGATCTACAATTTTAATGCTGGGTCAGATTGTTCTTCCTTTAAGCAAGCATCAAGTTTAAAAGGCTTATTCTTATTAACAAATAAGAGGGATATGACATTTTTTAAAAGCAACTGTGATAGAAGAAAAAGAGAACTCAGTAAAGAGAAGAAGTGAGAAATACCCCCAGCTTCTTGGGACTTCACCAGGGCTTTCTAAAATGGCACCTTGTATTTAATCAACATTCCTCTTACTAAGTGACATGAAATATAAAGAAGTTGCCATGATGCTACTAAGAATCTTTGTTGAAGCTTGTAACTGAAGTGGACCATCTTTTACCCATTCAGTGATAGACAAAAGTGTACAGCAAACACTTCTAGATTGAGTTCAAATACTGTAATTTGGCATTTAAAACATGTTTGAAGATCTTTTATGCTCCTTTATTCCTCTAAGCACATATAGACTAACACATGGAGATAAGAGATGTTTTCAAGAAGTATTCCATATATTATTCATGTTCTACCACTTCATCTTAAATCTGTAGTAGAATGGTGAAATAATTTTGTTTCCCAACATCTATGTTTCCCTGTAGTTTTCCACTTCCTTGAAAGGGTTTATAAAATACCATCTATGATGGTCAAGGAACTGAGAGGTCAAGTTAAGCTCAACTAGCTCATAACAGTTCACAAATAATAACATTTATGAGAGTAGAATTCCAGCTGAATTAGAACCTGACAGAATTAGGAGAAAGTTGCCATAACAGAGACACATATGGGGCTAAAAGCTTGTAAAAATTAGAGACTGCATCTGCACTGCAGAAATGCACTTTGACACCACTTTAACTGCCATGGCTCATTGCTATGGTATTCCAAGATTTGTAGTTTTGTGAGATATTTAGCCGTTTCTGTCAGAGAGCACTAGTGACTGGACAAACTACAAACCCTAGGATTCCATGGCACTGAGCTATGACAGTAAAAGTGGTGTCAAACTGCATCATTTCTACAGTGCAAATGCAGCCATAGCTACATTTTGTGACACAGAGATATTTCTAGGTTACAAGAAAAGTACCTGCATATTAGGAAAACAATTCAACAAAGGTATTCTCTACTCTCTTGTTCTCCTGATGCAGAACAGCTGCTAAAACCCCACCTTTTTCAAAATATGTTTACCAAAGGGCATGAAATAAAATGCTGCCACCTGCATTCTCTAAACAGGATGAAAACTGTTTATTCCAAGAGAATGGAAGTATAATTTGTACTATTGTAAAAAACAAACAAACCACTTTTGATATCCATTTATTTATTATTGACTTCTATTTATCAGCTATACTTAGGCCAGTATGTTTTAAAGCATGAAACTGTAACCACACTTATGATGTCAAACATATATCCTATGGAAGGAATGGGAAGAATAAGTATAGCCAACAAAAAACAGACTTGGCACAATATTTTCCTCCATGAACCCGGTACTTATAGGGGATGGGATCTTCGTTTGTTTCCCCTCCTTCCCTTCTTGCACAATGGCATATGGGAGTGGGGTTGGCTGGTTTAAACCAGGTTGGTTTAAAATAAATGATTAAAAAGAAAAATACTCCTGGTATTTAAATTGATTCTTCTTCTTTTTCATTGTCTATTATGACTATTTTCCAGCTTTCTAACTGGAACAGCAATCACTGTTTGAATGTAAACTTTTTAACTTTAACAATTTATTAGTGGTTGTTCATTGTCAGGTCAGTATGCAGCATCAACTGCTTCTTTTTATTAATTTTATCTTATAGTGCAAGAAATGCCACTCAGAAACAAATTCTTCAATTAACACAGGTTTAACCAAAATAACATACATTAAAAGATCACTTTTTAAAGAACAATTATTATTTAAGCTAGTGGCCATAGCATCTGAACTCCAGTTTGCTACTAAATTTTCTGATTTAGTTAGAAATAATTAAACATGGTTGATCAAGCTCTCTAACATAAAATACATTAATACATAAAATAATATTTCACAGAATTAATATAATGAGGATTCATTTTTCATTAAAACAGTAATGCAAAAATATTGGGTTAAACCAAAAAAAGTCCAGCTTAAACCCACCAAAACTAGATTTTTATTTAATTAAAAATGAACTCCCCCCCCCACTCCCATGAGAGAAAAACCATCATCTCCCATCTAGTCTACCTTCTCCATTCTGTCAAAGAATGAAAGCTCTGAACCCATGTTCTTTAACTGTCAGAGGAATAGAGCTGATATATATATAAAGCAGTTCTGCAAGCAGCTACACAAAGGTTAAGCAACTGTCTGCACAACTTTGTGTACAGTAAAAATTGTTCTTACACTATGCAATAACTCTGTAAAGGCATAACCACTAGAGCTACAGACCATGTGCCAGCTGCATAATATTGTATGTACAGCATTGTGTAAATTTACAGCGCTATATAAACAAAGGTTAATAATAATAAATAAAGATTAATAATAACTGGATATAGGTTGGAATGTGCTCTTAGGCCTCTCATTCCTTCTAACAGATTATAGTGTGAATGCTGGGGAAAGAAGAACCATGCCCATCACCTTTGCCATGACTTTGGGTTTAGGACCTCCATAAGAAAAGGAGTGTCTCCTCCGAGGCCTGTATGCAGTAAGGAAAGCCCGTTTGAAATGCATTTGGTAGGAAGGAGGGTAGAAAGAGCACTGTTACTGCACTCAGGATGCTGCAATCCCTATCCTAATAGCCTATACCTGCCCTCTGACCTCCGCTAAAAACCTTTGCTTTTTATGGCAGACTCTTGACCTGAACACTGACTGAAATTTAGGCTCTATCTGAAGTGGAAAGGTAGGAGAAAAATGTTCTAAACAGCTGTGGAATTCCATAAAATATTCTTCTTCTCAGTCTTTTCTTGAATATATATGAAAGTAACAAAAATTCCAGTTTGGTTATACTTAATTTGATCTCATTTTGCCCTTTTAATGGGCAAATACAGTAGCTTCTCCTCTGATAGTGACTATGTACTTACTTCTATGGGTCTAGCAAAGAGGAAGAGAAGAAAATTCAAAGTGTGTGTGACAGTCACTTTCCCCATCAGTGCTATTCTTAATCAAGTCTAGCACAGCTGTATTACTACTAAGATGAAAACCATAGTTAAGAGACTGGAAATCCCCCATATTGCAGTTTTTCACATTATCTCCTCCTTTCTTCAGCACAAATTTATTCCTCTCTTTTCCTTGTCAGCATTACCAGGAATTTATCATTATATGCACATGAACACTAACTTCAGTTAATGCCTGACTGGTTGGTTGATTAAATTACACATCTAGAGCGGCCAAAAGTTTTAAAAAAAGCAATCAGAAAACAACAACAGACAACATAGTAAGGCAACATTCAAAATATTTCAAGCACATTAGCACTAAACATGATTATTGTTGGTGTAGATGAAATTATAAACCATGATTAAGCCCCACCACTGTATTTATGCCAAGGTACTGAGCTACACTTTTTAGAGCATGGAAGTAACACATTATTAATAATATTATCTGTTGCACATTACATTTGTAGAAAACAAGGGAATGATGGATGTACAAACGTGTTGTTTTTCTTAATAATGTAACAATCAGTAGTGATTTTTTTATTTTAATGATTAATGGTTATTTTGCCCTAAACCATTGCTTTTGGGGGTAATATTTGGGGCCGTTTTTCTTTTTAAGTGTTTTATTTTTTTAAAAATATACTTACAAGTAAGTAGAAGTAACCTGCTAGTAACCATTAACACATTTTTCTTTCAGGAATGAATAACATTAAAAGTTACAAGATAATACTGAAGATAATAATAGTAAGTACTCAGTAACATATTATTTAAAAATGTAACAGTAATGCTCCAAGACTCCAAATATTTTGCAGCAAGGCTTAGGATGGCTTTTTGTACTGGTGTCCCTGAGAACAAGAGTTGCAACCTGGTAATATAATACTATTACAGTACTTGCCTTTTAAAAACTATTTAAACCAAAATAAAAACTCAATGAAGTATGAGCACACTGTTGTGTTTTTGTTAATTTAAAGAACATTAGCAAATAATGTTAACTTAAAGAACATTAGCAAATAAATAAAGTTAGAAAATAAATCATCAAAACATTTGAGAACAGGCTGTTGAAACTACGTGGATTGATTTTAACAAAGATTATATTTGCTCCTCTATAATTTCTGCTTTTTTTTTAAAGCACATTAAAAATCCCACACATTTTTACTAAAGAATGTGTGGATATAATAGGCCTATAACCATGGTCGTGATTGTGGAGACCCAGATATCATGTACAGTTTGGTAATATATTCTACATACTGTGAGCAAGTAGACATAAAGTGGTATGTCTACAAACCCAAGACACATTTCCTTGCAACATGGTCAGGTATGAAGAAAAGAGAATCATTTGCCTATATTCAAGCATCAAGTGGAAAAGGGGGAAATAGGAAGAGTAAGAATGGTGGTAAGAGAGGGAACTGCAGGCCAGCAGCAAAATACTCTGCAGCCAGAGTTGTATTCTGGTGAGTGCTTGACTCTGAGTAGGAAGAGCATTCAGAGATAAAGTTAACTGAATAACTGTCCCAACTGTTATCTCTTAATGCACTTCACCTTGCCAGGCTGTTGAAGGGATAAAATAGGTAGGAGAAAGTACGTGTGCTACTGTAAGCTACATGGAGGTTAGAAAGGATGTATATGTAATATAAACATTTACAGAAGAGAAAACTATGCTTAGACCCCTTTCTGTACACTCAGCATTCTTAAATGACTATCAAAATATAGTTATGGAAACCTTTTGTGTTATTCCCCACTGATGCAATAAGTTTCTAATGAGCCTATTTCTAGGATATTACAATTTTTCTTGACTTAAATTAGACGCCTACTTTAACCTGTCACTTTTTTATTCTTAATTTAAATGGTGATCTCTGTAGCAAGCCTCTCACATACATCCTTGACTATCACATACCTTACTAAAACTGTTTGTCACATGCTTGCTACTATTTTAAAATAAAAGTTCACATCTATTTTGAATCACTATCTATGCACATAGTGATGAAACTTTTTAAAAATATGATTCAAAGTTACTTTTTACCAGGGATCTGAAATGGCATGGGCAGGAAAAAAGCAACACACAAACATTGCAAATCATAGTGAAACAGGACAGGTGTAGCAACTTAGAATATTTTACTGTTTGGAACATTTTTAGTAGTAAAGGGCAAACATGCAGTATGTAGATCAATTTCTTAGACTTCATGCTCTGTAAATAACATCTTACCTCGAACAACCTCTTCTACAGACTCAGTAGTAGTAGTCGTGGTAGTAGCAATACTGGTTGTTCTTTCAGTAGCTTCCTGAAACTGATCCTCTGTTTCATCTTCAGCTTCATCCCCATCTTCATCATCATCATCAGTATTTTCATCATCCACGTCTGCAATGTCTTCCTCTTCTGTCAGTTGCTCTTCTGCAACCTTGTCATAACTAAAAACAGCAAAAAGACTGGGTTAAAACTTTCTCAGTACAGCCATTAAACATGTTTTATTTATAATGTTGTTCAGGCAGTACAACTGACCACTGGCAGAAATACTGAAGGTTTTATGGGTATTTTTGAAAAGGGAAAATAAAAGAGGATAATATGCAAGTTTGCACGATTTCCATAGAGTGTTTGTCTTTATGACCCTTATTAAATGGTCAGAAATAAATATTTTGTGCTTCAGGAGACAGAACACATGCACATATCTGGCTAGATCAGAAGGTGTGAACAAGATTGTGTACAATGTTATTTACATAAATGAGTTCAAGTAGATTCAGCAGGCCAGACAAACACTTGTATAGCTCAGGTCTATAATACAGTTACATAAAAATGATAGAGCTGGACAAGCTTAAAATTACTCTAAAACTCAAATATCAGTACCAGTACACCAGCCTGAGTCTCTGTAGTGGGAGAAAGGCAAGATATAAGTGAAAAAATATAAAATAAAACAAATACTCATAGAATAAATAAGGCATGTATAGGTAGGCACACAGAAAGTAATTATTTCAGAATATATGGTTTCAAACCAAACTCTCAGAGGAAGAGGACCAATGGGCAATGACTACAATGAGAACAATTTATAGAAAAGGTGCATCCCAGGAAATTTCAAGAGTTATTTCAATTTTATACAGTTTATTTTATGTTAGCATGATGTAGTGACACATCTATGACAGAATGCCAGTCAGGAGAAAGTGTGCACTAAGAATAATGCCAATTACATCATCATCATCATCAACAACAACATCTGAAATATGCCACAAGTTTTTTTGCATGAAGTACCTGATGTATTTATAATGCCCTATGCAATCTGAACCTTGCCCAAGTATAGATGTAACATTATATCAGCTATAAGTGCAATTCATACTGAAATAGATTGCAGACTTTGAATTATAACAACTTTATTTTAAAAATAATGTGGGGCAAGGTGAATAGCAACACTTATGTAAAGAAAGAGGATCACCATTACTCCAAAATTCTTAATGTCAATCATTCTTTGGACTTTAGATGAGAATCTTTTGAACAATTAGATTATAGTCTACTAAATGCACTTCTGAATCTCCTGATATGTCTAGGTTCCGTGCCAGCTCAGGTCCACTTCAAGTAGTAATGCACTATCTTCTTTATGCCATCTAACATTCATGCTTTTAGAAAAACAGGAGATGACTACTCCAAATATAGTATCATACTACACATCTTTTTAAAAGCAACTTATTCAGAAATGCTTGCTAATGTGTAATAGCACAGGAGATGGTCCATTAGAGGCAAATCTATTGGCCCTTAAATGGCACAAGAGATATCACTCATTTGAAGAAAAAAGAGCGTAACTCTCCTAGAAGTAACCTTTTATCTGGAAATGAACCAAACTCCAATTGTCATATCCCACAATGCTATTTTCTTTCCTTAGAGCAAGTTATTCCATTAGAGATATGATTGCATACATCTCCACATTAATGTATGCACACAGTGACCCATCTGAAACTATCTTTTCAGTTTTTACCAATCAATCTGATGGTGAAATTTTGTTGGAGGTTAGATGTCAAATACTGTCAAGAGCACAGTTGCCAGTTTATTATAGTTGTGTGTTTGAGTTCACATTCTCTATTGCAAGAAGCTAAAAAACAACAACAAAAAACAAAAACAAAACAAAAACAAATTAATGAATTTTTAAACTTTGCTGCGTTCACAGGAATAAACATGAACATAATGTCATAACTTCCATTCTTTGATTGAAACTGAGTTTCTTCTTCCCCTTTCCTCCCACACACAAATTAACTAGAAAGTCCATTTTTTACTGCTTCTCATTGAACATAACTACCAGTAGAAATCCAACGCAACCCTAAATGTAATCACTGCTTTTATTCTCAATATTGATGACCATCTTTTAATTGAACTAAATTTACAAAGGGGGAAACCAAAAACCTTGTCTCCAAGTTCCGGGGGAACAAACTACAATTAACATTAAAAGAATAAAACAAATGTCAACTAAATGGTCCAAGTGGAGCCATGGAGGAAGACTATCAGAAAACAAAGATAGTACATTTAGTTCTGAGAAGACACATTAAAGCTATGCTGGATAAATTTAGCTTTATATTTATTAATTCTCAAAATCAAGCATGAAGTTTGAAAAGAAATTACTGTATATGCAAAATCACACAACAAAGAAAGTACAGAAAGAATAGCAATAGCAAGTACATTTCTATACCACTTATAAGTGCACTTAAGCACTCCTTAAGTGGTTTACAATGTGTAAGCTAATTGTCCCCAACAAGCTGGGTGCTCATTTTAGCAACCTCGGAAGGATGCAAGCCTGAATTGAGATTGAGCACTTGGTTGGAACTGAACTTACAACCTTGTAGTTTTTGAGTGAGTGTAGTTTTTGAGTGAGTGAGAGGCATTTAACCACTGCACCACCAGGGCTCCTAAGCACCTTGAAAGTCACCCTTTGAGATCATCTCAGTGAGAAAATTTAGTCAATCCTTTCCTCAGCAAACTCTTCCAAAGTAATGGCAGTTCTAAGAAATTCAAAGGTAATTACTCTGGTGTATTAATTTTAATTCACAGAATGGATGCACAAGAAGCTCACAAAGATACAAGTGTAGCCAGGCTTGAGAGTATATTCAATGCACAGGAAACACATTCACACAGAAAATCCTCCTAAACAGGTCTTGGTAGTAAGATAATTTGTAGCTCTATTTAGATTCAAGGCTCATATGAATGAAGAGAATAGCCACTCCTGTGGGACCAGTCCCCTAAATAGCTTGCCTGCTATTCAGACTGTAGATCTTCCTCCACATTCTAAGGGCAGGAATTAGCAACTCTGAAAGGGCAGGGGCAACATTAGCCTCCTCTAGAAAACACTGGTGGGCCGTACCCTGCCACACCTACTCTCTGCTAGCAAAATGGTATCATCTACACATCTTAAACTGCCAATGTTCCTTCCTCCAATTTTTACATCTCCTTCTACTAATCAGTATGTTTTCTGCATACACTCAGCCCTCCACATTCGCGGCTTTGACACTTGTAGTTTTGATTATTCGCAAGGTCAAAATTGTTGTGCACACACACTCCCCATTCTTTCTCTCAGGGTTTTCTCCTTGGGAGGAAAAGCCCAAGAAGAGAATTTGAGAAGGTGTGCACACCAACCGTGCCCCTTTTCTGGTCAGTTCACTGCCTTTCCCCAGCACCCATCCATCCAGGAAAGGAGCAGGGATGGAGCCATCCCTCCAGGCCTCTTTGCCAGGTGGCTGGCTGTGTGCCTTGCCCAGGCACCCATCCATCCAGGAAATGGGTTTGTCAGAGGCAAGGCAGGCAGCCATCCGCCTGGGAAAAGGGCTGGGAGGGGGGAATGGATCCATTCCTCCTTCCATCCCTTTTCCCAGGCGGATGGGTGTCTGGATAAGGTCAGGCAGCCATCCACTCGGGAAAGGGATGGGGAGTTAAAGGGATACAAGGGTGGAGGAAGAAAAGGAGCATGTGCCCCAGCTTTTCTTCCTGTGCCCACCCCTCCCATTGACTGGCCTCCCATGGGGGTGGATGGGAGTTATTTGCAATATTCCACATTTGCGGGGGTCTTGGGCCCCTAACCCCATGAATGTGTAGGACCAAGTGTACATTAAACAGATGTGACAAAATGCACCCTTACCTGAGACTCTTGCCAACTGGAAACCATTCAGTTTCTACATATTCTTTCCTAAGTATACGTTATACATGAGGACAATCTGAAGTCATAGCACACTCATTTTTAAAGAACAATCCACTGTTTTTCATGATCTACATAACTAAAGGTTTTGCTGTAATCTTAACCTGTGGTCTGCAGATCCACAGGGGTCTGCAATGTCCTCATGGGAGTGGAAGGGGGGCTCCATAAAGGCAGCCACAGAACAGGAGCTAAAGCAAAGGCTGGGTTAGCTGGGCCTGTGGTCAATCCACTCCAGCCACAAACTGATGGGAAGAAGGAGACAAGTCTTCCCTCCTCCTGATGTGCCTCTAGGGGAAGTTTAATGAATGTTATAATTGTTAATGTTTCAATGTTGACGTATATTATTATTATTATTATTATTAGGTTTTAAATCTTAAGTATTGGGGTTTTGCAGCAACAAAAGATGTTTAAAGGGGTAAAGAAAAAACAAATAAAGGACCACTGCTGTATAAAGCATAGGTAACTTTTCTTTTTAAATTCTTTGGCACACTCCATTTGTACAGTACTCCAATCTATCTGCAATATGAAATCTAGGGCTCCTTCCTTTTCTGAACCCATCTTGGACATCTGGCATTTGTTGCTTGTATGTAAAATCTTGAGCATCACTTTGACTACATTGATGAAATAATCCAATGTGTTACTACAAACCCCAGTGTCTGATTTCTTGGGGACTGCAATGTATATTGAGTGTTTACAGACTGTAGGACATTGCTTTGTTTTCCATATTTATTAGAATTTTTTTTTGTTAGAAAAGGGATGGATTTCATTTCTATAGCTTGAAACAGATCCATTTCTATGTGTTCCTAGTGATTTATTTCTTCCTAGAGCTTTGAGCAGCTTTAAAAAATGACTCTCTAAAATTGTAGGTTTATCATTAAAAGGTTCTTCTTTGAAGGGATATGGCATTCTCTTATGTCTTTTATATGATTCTTCATTGTACTGATTCCATCATCTTTTAATTTTGTCCTAACCATATAATGTTTCCCTGTGTTGATTATACAGTAGCCCTATTTTGGGTTTAAAAATTTCCTTTGATTTTTTGAATCTTATAGAAGAGGTCTCTTATTCTACCTCTACCAGACAACAAGGACTTCATTTAGAACTTTGTCAGACAGACAGTCTACACATGGTCTCAGTCAACCTCTGACAAGAACATTTTCAATTGTCAGTGTAGTGTGATGCCATGATAGCAGATGCATGTGTTTCCCAGCAATACAGACAGATGAGATTTAAGTAGTACTATACTGAATGCTAATACAAATTGAAGTAGGTGTACAGTATTAAGACTAATTAAATCTGTTTGTCCATGCATCTGGGAAACACCATATATCTGGCATCACAATATCACAATAAAATGACAGTCTAAAATAAGTGGTTAAGAGTTTGGAAAAGTTACTTTTTTGACTACAGTTCCCAGAATTCCTCAGTTAGTATGGCCAATTTCAAACATGGAGTATAATAACAAAGATGATATATAATAACGACAAATGAGAGCTTTGGGATTTAAGTTGCATTTCTCAATTTTCCTGGCACTGACTCTGAAAGCAAAAAAGGGATAAGTATAGCAACACTAACTATGTGTAATTAACTTTGTAGCCTATGAAATTACCAAGAGTAGTCTATAAATGGATTAGACCAGTCTCTCAAATAGTTAGAGGACTGTGTGTCTCCCGATTCAATCAACTTGTCTGAACTTCAAACCTCTTCTGAAAATGAGCACAGTATTTCACCTTTTTACTGGGTGCTCTCCAAACATAAGAAATCGCTCCCACTAACATCACACAAATGAGAAATTTGTTTTCTTCCCCTCTCCTTCCAAGAATTTAAGGTATATTACTACATCTGTGAAGAAACCAGGGAAAAATATTTCACTTTCACCAATTTTACATCTTCCATAGAAGAAGATAATCTGAAAATTAAAATTTCAGACATCCAGTGAACTGTTTGATGGGAGGAGCAGCAGTCTTACCTGCCATCTGCATAGTCTGCATCTGCACCGCCCCACCAAACATCAGAGTCATCTTCTTCAGCCTCAGCTGAATCAACATTGTCACTCTCATCTGCTACTGGGCAACAAACAAACTCCACACCACGAAACTTGTCAATTCCACAGGGTAGCAGCATACCGTAGTCATGTAGATTCATACCCTTTTCACTACAGGACTGAAAACACAGAGAAAAAAGTATTAATAAATACTGCTGCACAATAAGAAAACTATATCAAAGGATTTCTAGCTGATGGAATTGGAGATCCAAAATGTAGAGCAGCTAGGTAGGGCCCGTGGAAGGATTTCTATGATGTGATAGCTTTATGCAGTGGTGTCACCTGAGAAAAATACACAACATAACCATATGACTAATACAGTGGGCCCTTGTTATCCACTGGGATTTGGTTCCAGGACCCTCCGTGGATGACGAAATCCTTGTATGTTCAAGACCTATTAAATATAAAGGCACAACAAAATGTTGTTCCATATATAAAATGGAAAATCAAGGTTTGCTATTTGGAATTTATACTTTTTGGGAATATTCTTAAGCTGTGTATGCTCAAATCCGTGGATAAGGAGGGCCAACTGTATGTCCTCAAGTAGCACAACATGTGGCCTGTATTTAGATCTGATGCTAAAGAATTATATATTGTTAAAAGGACAAGAGTACCTTCTTGCTGCCTTTCCTTACTATGCCATTTTGCATAGTTTTAACATGAAATACAGAGCAATTTAAATGCCATCCAGATTTAAAGATTAAGGTTAATGTTTACCACAGTTTGGCAAAGGTACCTTTTGAACTACCCATTAGCAACCCCTGACCAGGATGTCCAAAGGCCATGCAGTATAAGTCAATGTGTACTGGTTCTTAAGGTCAAACCTCAATGATATAATTTCTTTAAAAAACCAAACAGAAGAATATCGATCTGGGTCAAGAATATGATATGAAGAAGAAGGCTTTTAACTTCCCCATGCCCATACCATTTTGCCTAGTAAAAATTCCCCACCTGTACAGTAGTTTTTCTTTCTTGGCCAATAACAGCTTCCCAAGAGGAAGGAGCAGTCCTCACTATGAAAATGTCACCACAGTATATGCAGACTACTATTTGTTGTTAAATTAAAGATATTTTGTTAAAGCCAATTGTTTGCCCAGACTGAAACAGACCCAATGGGACTTCCATATTTATTGATTAACAAGTCTCAAAAACTATTTTTTCTTATTTTCAGAGAGTTTGGAAACAAAAAAAGATTTGTAGAAACTCTGTGTTGCATGGTGCACAATTCATATTACAGTAGAGTCTTGGTTATCTGACATTCGGTTATCTGACATTCCAGATTATCCGAATGTCATGAATCTCTTAGTTCTAAATTGGCCAGGGATTCATGTCACTATGGTTCTAGGTTTGGGGATTGGAATTATAGATATAGTCAGGGGATGATGGTTTATAAAATATTATTATATTATTACATATTATTCTGGGCCTGGAAGTAGAGAGGGAGAATCATGTCTGTGGAAGGTAGCTCGTTAGCAAGGCTTGTTAGCGAGGAATGTAAGGTTTGTATTTCAAAAGCGGCTTGGGTGGAAGGAGGGGTAGTAACCCATATAGGCATGAGTGTATGTTTGTAATATATGAATAGTGGGGTCTGGTGGTTTAAGTTTAATACTACTTATGCATAATGTTATATTCAGAAATGAATAGCTGGTTATGGTTATGTCTTACACTGATTTAGTAAACATAGAAAAGCACAGTTCTAAGTGAGCCGGACTATGGTTACATCAAGGTCGCAGGTGCCTGGCTAGTGATAAGGTGGATGGGAACTCAATTGTTTTCCAGAGTCTATGCCAAGTTCACTGGACCAGAAGACATGGGCATTACATCATGGACATTGCCCACACGTGGGAAGAGGGATCCAATCATGGGTCATAATGACTCTGGGGGGAGGGATCTTGGGAAATTCCTATAAAAGTATTGTATATGTAGTCTTTCTTCAGTCTGGTCAATGGAAGTCTGCTTTTCATCTCATATTCCTTCTTTTCAATAAAAGCTGTTACTTTCTAAAAGTGCTGCTCGACTTGATTTTGGAGTTCATATGTTTGGAACCGAGACTCTACTGTAATTGTACTTGGCCTACTTGGGCTTCTGCCGCGGCCACCACTGCCACTGAGGCCTGGGCCTGGGCCTCCTCCACTGCTGCCAGGGCCTCCGAGCCTCTGAGACCTGGTCTTCTTCCTCCTCCACCGCAGCCGGGGCCTTCGAGGCCTGGTCCTCCTCCCCCTCTGCCGCTGACACAGTTAGGACTTCTGAGACCTGGTCATCCTCGGCCGGAGGACCAGGCCTCAGAGGCCCTAATCGCGGTGGTGGCACCAGCTGTGGTGGAGGAGGAGGAGGACCAGGTCTCGGAGGCCCTGGCGGCAGCGGTGGCAGAGGAGGTTCAGCAGCGGTGGTGGCGGCAGCGGCAGAGGAGGAGCAGGCCTTGGAGGCCCTAACTGCTGTGGTGGCAGTGGCAGTGGCAGCAGAGGAGGAGGAGGAGGAGGCCCAGGCCTCAGCGGAGGAGGAGGACCAGGCTTCAGAGGCCCCGGCAGTGGCAGAAGAGGAGGAGGAGGACCAGGCCTTGGAGGTCTCGGAGGTACCATTACCATAGAACTATGGATTACCCAACATTTTTGGCTATCCGACTATCAGCCGGGCCAGTTTTTGTCGGATAATCGAGACTCTACTGTATAATCAGGGATCTGCTTTATGTAGTGTCAACAAAAGGTCTCAAAGCAGACATGAAAAAGGCTTCACCATCAAAACTTTTAAAAAATGTCTAACAGAATCAAAGTGGAGACAGGGCTCAAACATTCTGGTCAAAAACAGACAGTATATCCAAAGCTGAAGGAATTAATTCTCAAAGATTATCACCAGACCAAATGAGAGCACAAAAGCAAATAAAAAAACTGTTCATTACAAAAAATTAATTAAGATAATTTAAAAAAGTGTTTCTGTCCTGACAGGTTTATTGATATATTTTAATTGTCCAAAACCTACCATGAACAAATGCAGGGCAAAGCACACTGGAAAGCTCTTTGAACATGCAATTAAGATGTCTAGGCAACAAGGGCACAAAAATGAAGGTAGTATTACAAAGGAACTAAAGAAAAAGATGTCAGAAAGAGACAAGGACACACATCCCGATGGTGTGAAGAGAACTGGCAGGACAAATAACTGGTACATGACACACTCATTTTTTTCAATAAGTTACACAACAGGATAAACAAAATAAAATATGTGTGGGTGTATTATACAATGTGTAACTTTTAGAATTTGTTAGAAATGAGTGTTAGATGACAGAAGTCTGAACAGATTTGGGTAAATTCATGGAAGACATGGATAGCAGCCACAGCTACACACAGCAAAAAAGACATCATCTTCTAATTAACAGTATCTTAATCATGTGAAATAAAAAGTAAAAGCACATCTCTACTAGCCCCCATACCTCCTAGCCTCCTTGTAATTTTCCTTGTGGTATCAGATCAGCAGCTGCTGAAAACCAAATGTTGTGCCATGTAAGTTAATCGCCCCAGGCTACAGAACAGCCCAAAAGGGGCTGGGATAGGGCTGGAACGAGAGGGGGGGGCTGAATTTCATTGCGCACACCGTCCCTCACTCAATGAGTTCCGTTGCCTCGCAGGTCAGGCGCCACAATAAAGCACAGATACACAAGGCTGGAGTGAACATGGCCACAACTTTATTTTAACCAGCACAAACAATAGGGTTGGCCCAAAGCATAAGGTCTGGATCTGGACATCAGCCAAACCCCCGTTGGCTAATGAATGGTTGCTTGTTGCCAAGCATCGGGATGACTTAGGTGCCAAGCCCCGCCCTAAAGCACAGTCGGGCAACTGTGCTCCACCCCATCGATTTGCAAGGCACTCTAGTCACCGGGTGTCAAGTGACTGTGGCCCCCGCACTGGCCACATCAGCACGCTCCATACACCCGGGTCACGAGGACTCCCGATCCAGAGCCATCGAGCCCTGGAAACCCCTCACCCCAGATCCAGGCCTATGCTGCCGCCCCCGCTCCAGTTGTGACAAACAACTCCCAGGGAGGGAGGGTGGGAGAGCCGAGCGAGGCAATGGCGAATTCTCCGAGCCCGCGGCCCAATTTATAGGCCGATGGGCCAATCCGGGGCTGCCACGTCACTGCAGCCCCGCCCCCAAGCTGGCCTGAGCCAATCAAATCGAGAGGTGGGCCGCCACGGGCCAATCAGGCAGCCCGCCTCACCGAAATGCATTCTGGGACTTGAAGTCAGTCCCAGAGAAAAAAGTCGGGCTGCCTTCCCGCGCTCTCCACCACAGCAGCCAATCGCGA
Source organism: Urosaurus nigricauda (assembly GCA_034509955.1). Taxonomy (NCBI): domain Eukaryota; kingdom Metazoa; phylum Chordata; class Lepidosauria; order Squamata; family Phrynosomatidae; genus Urosaurus; species Urosaurus nigricauda. The sequence continues at coordinate 67,319,557 of JAOEGL010000003.1, forward strand.
GGGAGCCCGCCCTCGCAAAGGCTGCCGGGAAGGAGAGCACGGCGGGCGCCCAAGATGGCGCTTCCCGCGCTCAGCAACTGCGCCGGCCCGGTGAGTCGGGCGGCGCTAATTCCCATTCTGTCCCAAAGAGGTGATTTTTGAGAACTGTTCTGAACAGTTCTCAAAAATCGCCTTCCTGGGATGGATTTTGGGATGGATTGGGAATGGAACGCATTGAGTGAAAGATGGTGTGTGCAGTAAAATGCGTCCCTCACTTGTTCCTTGCCCCTTGTGTTCCATTCTTGGAATGTTCCAGGGGTCAGGAATGTGATAAACTTAATGGACTGCCATTCTAAACTAGAAATAACTATGTTTTATTCGTTCAGTGTTTCAAAATGTATTCCAGAATCTTGAGCAAAGATTTGGAGAACTACACACTCAAACACACATATGTGCACATAAGTATACGTTATAATCATTAGAGGAAAGTCCAGTGTAAAAGGATTAGAGACTGACTTCATGGGAAATAATATAGGGGCGAAACAGACCAGTGGAAGGGGCGGCTTGAAGACGGATTTGGGCCATGGCAAACACATGCCACAGAACCAATCCACTTTTTCCCTGGCTAAAAAAGAGCCACTCCTTTTTGGCCAGCAAAAAGCCAGTTTTTCCCACCCTGCCATGGCCAGAAGCCAGCTTTAAGACATTCCGATGGCGTGCAGCATATAAGCATTGCACTGCTGGAGTGCCTTGAAGCCGCCCACATATAAATGGCCAGGGAGGCTTCGGGACATGGGGTGTAAAAATGTCATGCTCCGAAGCAGCCCGGATGACAGTGCAAAAGGACCATCTGTTTTGGCCCATACTTTGAAAATAATGTTTTCTAAGCATGTAGATGCAGCACTACAGATACAATGTTGCACTATAACTCAAGAGCACTTGGAAATTGACTTGACAGAGCACCCTTTAAAATATACAAATATTACCTTAGGTATTCACTGAAAAAGAAAATAGATACATGTGAAAAGAATGAAAAGCACGATGAAGAATAGTCTAGACATATTTAGTTATTCTCTACATGATTTTTCTTTGCAGCATTTTCAATGGACACAATGAGACTAGCAACATCCACTAACAGTGCAATGCTATACACGTCCATGCAGAATTACTTTCTATTGTGTTCACTGGGGCTTGCTTTTTAGTAAGTGTGCCCAGGATTGCAGCCTTCATCTTTCTACTTTACAAACAGCAAATAGGCACAAAGTAAGAGGGATGGGAAATACATTTAAACCTGGGAACATCTTCTCAAGATTCTCATGATAATTGCAAATGTTTGGTCTTTATAACATATTAACAATGGACGTTTATTTTGAATATATACTAGGCCACTTCATCATTTGCTGAAAGGAATGAACAGCAGCTAATTTGTAAGAATAGTCCTTTTTATTTTTTTAAAAAGTTGGTCACTAGAATCATCCTCACAAAGCAATGCAGCTTTATTTGTTCCATTTGGTTTACAATGAGAAAGGAATCTACAATGTTCACTGAAACAATCCAATCACTCACTGAAAGAATGCACCAAACTCAATCTTTGTAATCATTCTTGTTCAACACTCTCATATTTCTTCTGTCCCTCTGAATTAATCTGAAGAATACTACTTTAAGGTTCTAGATGGTTACACAGGTTTTCAGACTAATTTTTAAACTATTCAGTCTCTTGAGTGAAGCACCTATGCAACTGGAGTAGGACAGTCTGTATTGTATAGACTGCAGATAGCACGGTTGATATAATCCTGGCATTTGGAGTATTATAATAGATGACATTGTCAGAAGGATGCTGCAATGTTAATCAAAGGGCATTCTGATTGATTGAGAACCTTGTGCCTTAATTTGTTAGCAGTACACAATCATTTATAACTGCATGGTTCTGTTAGCCCTATCATAGATCTTCCACCTTCCGACTATTGCTTCACCCTGTGTTATCACTATCAAGGATGGAGTTCATGGCATTGCTCATTATATTCCAAATTTATTTTAATATAACGTTATGAACCATATGAGGTTCTGTTGGACTTTAATGTCTGTCTTGCAGATATTGGTACCAGTATGTGACTCTGAACTTTGCTGTTCAGCAACTGTTCGAATCTGATAGCTAAAGCACAAGGGTGCTTATCAGTGAGATCCCAGAAGAAATATATGAAAAAATGAATATACTTGGCTAATTTAATTCATACCTGTAAACTAAAAATGAACTCTGTTACTTGAGGTAATATATCCCAATGAAAATTTGTTTCAGGAATTTAACTAATAAGTCTTAAAATAATGACTATTCTTGTAGTTTATTTATTTGTGCATCTAAATATCAAGATATCTATCAATTTTACAATAATTAAAAAAACAATAAAGATCAAAATAGCACATCTGTCCCTGCAGAAATACAAAAAGATTTATAAATGTAATCACCTGATCCCTATTTCTTCCATGAGAATTTGTTCCACTACTTTTTCATCATAATGCAAATATGAAAGTAGGTAAATTTGACAGTAAGCTACTTAAAGATATCAGTGTTGCCATACCTCCTTAGCAGCTGTGTGCCAATGCAGGTGGGTTTCACATATATCCATTCTTTCTTGGTGAAGGAACTTGCATTTATCTGGCACCAGAAGAGCATCACTCACAAATTCTCCAACTGGAAGAAAAAGAATAATGCAACATATTCATTTTACTATATTCTAAATCAGATGCTTTTTAGTGTAGTAGGCCATATACAAATAACTTATTAAATGGCATTAGAGACGTATATTGGAGAAGATTTGTGTAACAAATCACACAATGATCAACAGTGATTTTTTAAAAAATAAACAAACCCTGAATTAGTCAAATACATGGTATCACTTTTTAGAGTCTGTGATTTAAAAAAAGAACAGCATCTGAATGGCAATAATTACCTTGCTTCTACAATGTAACTACACATATACATCTGTGGGTGATGGTTACCCAAAAAGCTAGTAAGTGTAGGATTGACTGGTGTGTACATTGTTTTTATACAATAGAGGTAAGATAAGGCTGAGGTGGATCTACCTGTAGTATAGTCGACCCTCCTTATCCACAATTTTTTTATCCACGGATTCAAGCTTCCATGGTTTAAAAATATTCTAAAAAAGTATAAATACCAAAAAGCAAACCTTGGTTTTGCCATTTGATAAAAGGGACACCATCCTCTGCCTAGGGAGGGAGAGAAGAGGCAGGCCCAGCTCCACCAGGGCTTGCCTGAGGCAAGAGAACCCTTGTTTATCCACTTTTGTAAACCGCTTTGATCTTTTTTGGAAAGGCGGTATATAAATAAAATAAAAAAAATAAAAAAATAAATAATTTCGCTATGCCATTATATTTTTATGGGACTTGAGCATCCACGGATTTTGTTATCCACGGGGCATCCTGGAACCAAACACCAGTGGATAACAAGGTCCCACTGTATGAGCACTGGAATAACACATGCTCTGTTGTTTCTGTTTGGCCAGAGTCATAGGGGCCTAGTCTGTCTGAGAAGGGGTCTTCTTATATCAGCATTCAAGAACAGCTATGGGGAGGTGTGCCAAAGTAAAGGTGTTTAGGTACTTCGAGGTTTGCTAAATATGCCATAGGTGATGCCAATTATTGTTGTTGTTGTTGTTGTTGTTGTTAACCTTTATTTGTATAGTGCTGTAAATTTACACAGCCAAATATTTATTATTATTATTAATAACCTTTATTTGTATAGTGCTGTAAATTTACTCCAAATATCAGTTGGAGTCACTGACAATAAAACTTGGGGCATTATCTAGGTCTAGCTGTTGCTCTATATCTATCACCTGTTGTTTGGTGGTTACTTTAGCCATATCATATCCCATGCTAAGCAAAAGATCTGGAGAGAAACTCAGTGAAGAAATTTTAGTCATTGCCATCTATTTCCATGTAGATTGAAATTCAACAGTCAGGGTAAGTGGAGCAAGGCTGGTGTGAAAGAAGTATAGTCTGAGCTAGTAGCTGCGTATAGTCACCAACATTCTGGCCTCCATTTTCATAAAGCTTGACTCCAGTCTCAGAGTTGCATTAGAGACACATTTTGGAGCTTGGAATGCTGATTTTAGGGGTCCCAGTTGGGATCCATAAAGACGTTGTGCAACTGATTTAGCTTCAAAGAGCTTGAGTGCCATCAAGACATAATGGCCTCCTCTTGTCATAAGAAATTTGTGGATGGCTGTTGATCTCATCTGTGCATTGCCGGGAGCATAGTTCCCATGTGCTTTCTTACTACCAGTAGTGTGAAAGATTACTTCCAGATATTTGAAGCAGGATACCTGTTCAATCTTGTGACATTTATAATCCAGTTTCAATTCTTGGACCTTTTAGTAAATGCTATGATGTTAGATTTTCCTCTCTGCAATACTGTGTTAGTGTTCTAAGTGCTTTATTTAGACCACTAGGTGATCTTCCCTCTAGCTTTGGAGGATGGAAATTGTCGAGATGACCCACCATGTCATTGATGTAAAAGTTGAACAGGAGTGGAGATAGAATGCAGCCTTGCTTGAAACCCTTTCCAATGGCAATGGCATCCATGAGATGAGTCTGGGGGGATTGCATCTTACTTTGAGTGAGGTCCCTTCATGCAGCATACGAATCAGGTACAGTAGATGTTCTCGGAAGTGGCCCCCCGCCTGTGGAATGCACTTCCGAGTGAGATACGATCAACCCCATCCCTCCTGGCCTTTAGGAAGAAAGTAAAATCATGGTTGTGGGACCAGGCTTTTGCACATTAATGTAATGCAGCACTTCACTGGGACTGGCTAACGTTGATGGTCATAAGAACACGGATTACCGCTTTGGAATATGGAAGGATCATATATTGAGATCTTAAACTGTTTGATTGTTAATTATTGTTGATTGTGCTTGTTTTAACGTTGCTGTATTTATGTTTTGAATTGTATACTGGGGGCATCTAATGATTGTCTTGTAAGCCGCTCTGAGTCCCCCCTCGGGGGTTGAGAAGAGCAGGTTAGAAATACTGTAAATAAATAAAAAAAATAAATGTTGGTAAATTGAGGAAGCCTCCAGTCCCCCCCCCCCCCCGCCGCCCCATAGTTTGGGGACTATTTAGATACAGAGTCAAAAATTGCTTTAAAAGGCAACATAGAGACTGTGTTGCAGGTGGCATATTTTTCAAACAGATGTTGGAGTCTATGGTGGATCAGCCTTCCCTAAAGCCAACTTGTTTTATGTTTTCTTGTTCCATCCAATCTTCGAGTTCACCACTGTAAGTGTCTTGCATACAGCTTGCTGATCGTGTTGAGGAGACTAACTGATCTATAGTTGCCAGGATCATTCTTCTTTCCTTTTTTATATTTAGAGGCAATGATAGTAAGACCACAGTTCTTAGGTGCTCTACTATAGTTGTAAATGCAGGTAAAAACAACCCCCAAAATTCCCAATTATTTTTATGGCTTCTGAAAATATTAAATCTTCCCCTGGAGCCTTCCCCATTCTCAGTTGGTCTATAAGGACACTGGTGCCCACCTTGGGAGACTATCAATATTTTGGCTTCCAGGTCCATTTTCAACATTAAGTGTTCTTAAAAAGTGCTTGGAAGTTTTTTCTCCCAGATCCCTTGGGGATGTGTCAATCTACTATAGCTGGTGAATTGCATTGGGAGCATGATGTAATATACCAAAATAAAGATGAGTTGTTGGTTTTGGCTGCCTGAATAAGTTGTGCTCAATTATTTTTCATGATTTTTTTCTTCTTGTTGATCAACAGTTTTTTTGTAACTTCTCTTCTGCTGGAGCAGGTTTCTTGCCACTTCTGGTATAGTTTTGGATACACAGTCCTGATAGGTGGCCATGAGAACTTTTTTAGTATTGACACAGTTGTCAAACTACATCTTTGAATGATGGCAATGTTTCCTCCAGTGTGCAGTATTTTGCTGGTTTAGATATTGGAATACCACTTGGTTAAGGTTATTGTAATTTTCCAGAAGTTCATCAGAGGACTCCATTGATACCTGGTCATTTCGAAGACTCTGATGGTGGTTTGAGGACAATACCTTGCTTATTGTTTGATTTAGCTGAGGAGTCCATTTAACTCACCAGTAATTTCTTCCTGATAGCATTAAAAAGAGTTTGTAGAAATCTTTGGTGTGTGTCTCCTAACTTAAGTTACTTAGTTGTAGCCAAATGGGAAGATGTTCACTTTCAAACTTAGGCATGAATTCTAACCCTTTGGCATAGGGGAGAAGGTCCTTTGAAATGATTATGTAGTCAATTGCACTCATCCTGGACCTGGAAAGAGAAGTGAATTCAACTGGACAGTCACTTTTCACAGCGCTGTTGAGGATGCAAAGGTTTAACCTGAAGACTGATTGAGCCAAACACCGGCCTGCAAAATTTGATTTCTTGTCTTTTGAGCATCAGATGAAATGGGTTCTGCCATTCCCAAGGTTAGAAGGAGACTTGTGCTGGGTGTATAGAGCATGGTCATTGGGAACAGTCTAGCATTCAAATCTTCACCCAGGACTACAAATGCATTTAGATTCTGGAGTGTGAGGTTGGCAGTGTCTGATTCCAGATCAGTTCACAAGTTTCTGATATGAGATTTTTTCTTCATTGGAGACAAGTAAACATTTATTATCAGCAGACTGTAGTGGTTAAATTGGGTTAAAATTGCTATGGCATATGTTTTAAATGTGGGAAGAGGCTTCATTATGGTATGTAGGGAGGTGGAAACTAGGACTTCCAGGCCTCCTCTTGCTCTTACATGTTTTCTTGCAGGCTCTGCTGCTACTGAAAATGCACGAAAGCCATTTAGTTCCAGATCCTTAGTAGCCAATATTTCTTGGATCAGAAGGAAATCATATTGGGCAAAGAAGTAAGTAAAACAGCAATCTCAGTTAGCTGTGTACCACCCAGTGATGTTCTATGTCATAAGGGCAACCTCTATCTTGTCTGGATTAAGCTTCAATTTGTTCCTCCTTATTCATTCCATTACTGATGGCAAGCACCAATATAGGACCAAAACAGCTTCCTTGCTTGAGGGGCAAAAGTGTAATAGAGTAAAGTGTCATCCGCTTATTGATGGCACAAAACCTTTCCAGACAACCTCTCCCAGCAGATTCATGTATATGTTAAATAGCATGGGGGGTACAAGTGAACTCTGAAGAGCCTCACAGGCCAACAGCCAAGATGTCAAACAGGAGTCCTCCACTATCACTTCCTGGTTTCACCCTTACAGGAAGGAACAAAGCCACTGTAAAACAGTAACCCCAAATCCCATCTTAGCACGGTGATCCAGAAGGATACCATGGTCAATGGTACTGAAAGCCACTGAGATGTCCAGCAAAACAACAGGGATCCATTCCTCTTACCTGACTACCAGTACAGATCATCCACCAAGGTAACCAAAGCCATCTCTGCCCAATAACCGGGCCTGAAACCAGATTGAAATGGACCTAGATAATCCATTTATTTAGAAACCTATAGAGCTGAAAGATCACCACATCCTTTAGAACCTTGCCTAAAAATGGAATATGCTTCTAGGTGAAACACTTCATATATGTGCATTGCAATATAAGCCAGTTTAGCACAAAAGCAGAGCATAAGGCAGTTCTGCAGTGAAGTCAGAATACTGCCCTTTTTGGGCCACTGTACTTGCAAATGATCAAAAGAGATCCCATTCTAAATTATAACAATACAAAAATGCTTACAAATTCCCTGGGAATAAATGTTTGCCTTCCTTGTTGTTGTAGAGATTACTCATCAATAAGCAGCATGATTTATTACTCTGCAACTGTTGTCATTTTTGGCAAGTTTGGCACTTGCAATCCATCTTAATTATAAAAGTGATGAATAGTGAAGAAGCAGGTTACAGAAAAGTTATGTGAACAAAGAGAAAACTGTATCTGAGGGTGTTTCCAGCTAGACAGAAGAACAACATGTAGCTACAAATAATACTTCCTAAAGCTCTGTGCATAACAGTTGTTCAGACTATGGAGGATTATGGCAGTGAAAAATTCTTTCTGACTATATGCTCTTCTATTTACTCATGCTGGCCTTGTCCAGACTTAATGCTCAGCAATACACTAAAGGTATCAGATCCTGTTTGATCTTGGAAGCTTAGCAATGTCAACCCTGGTTGGTAACTGGATGAGAGACCACCAACAAATACCTGGTGCTGTTGGTTATGTTTCAGAGGAAGGAATGAGCGAAACCACCTCTGAGTATTCCTTGCCTAAGAAAACCCTATTAATTTCATGGGGTTACCATAAGCAATTCTAAACCATAGTTTGATATGATATTTAAATTGGGACTTTTACAGTATAGTTTATAGTAATTACTGATGTGATCACTAGCAATTACTGTATATACTCATGAATAAGTCTAGAAATTTAGGTCAAAAAATTTAGGCCAAAAAAACTGAATCGACTTATCCATGGGTCAATGTAAGTGTTGCATCTTAACTCTTATTTAAAGAAGGATCCATCCCCTGGTGAAAAGCAAGAGTATAATCTGTCCTGGAAGCACAGACCTTTACTCTCTCATCCATCCAGTCTTAAGAATAAGCACAAAGAGTTATGTTTGATGGACATCCTTTAGATCCTTTCCTATATGCCCCTAAATTTTACCCTTGACTTATCCACGAGTCATAGCAAAATCCATAATTTTGCCCCCAAAACTTGCTCTCGACTTACACATGAGATCGACTTATAGTCAAGTATATACTGTATAGCACTGCGCATAGGGGACAATCTTGAGTTCATTGTCTAGCTTATTTTACTGTACTGCAACCTGAGTGTTTCTTCTCATAGCAAACCTTTTTATTAATGGTTCAGTAAGACTATTTATTTTGTACCTGAATCAATACATTCTTTCTGAAATAGTTCACTATCATTACAGGTCAACACCCTGAAACAAATGAAAATTTGGCCTCATACAGATGTCAACAACCTGGGCTCCAAGCCAGAGGCAATGTAAAGTACACAGAAGCACACTGGTGGTGATAACACAAACACAGCCAGAGAATCAGGCACCATGTTTGTAAAACTACAAAATATTTTCAGTGAAATACAAGTTTTACTCAGGCAGAATGAAAAGGTATATGTAAGAAAGAGCAAAAGGCAAGTCAATGGAACACACTCCCTTTGAGTGTGGTGAAGTCTCCTTCTTTGGAGGTTTTTAAACAGAGTCTGTCAGAGGTGCACTGATTGTGTATTCCTGAAATGGCAGGGGATTTGACTTGATAGCCCTTGAGGTCTCTTCCATGCTTTTAAAACAAAAGATGACAGACTTTTAGTGCTATAGTGGAGCTACATGAGAAACCACATTAAAAACCAAGTGCCACATACAAAGATCAGATACTATCAACTTGGTACAAATTAAACAGATCTTGAACAGTGTGTGTGTATGTGTGTATGCCTTCAAGTTGCCAAAACTGGATGTATTTAAAAAGAAGTTTGTTTAGTAGTATATGTTTGTTTGTTAAGGTCTGTATGTTATGTATATTTTAAATCAATTAAAAAAAAAAAGAAGTCAACATCAGGGCATACATTACGGAAGTCACAACCAAGGCTAAGAATACAAAAATATCTAATCCCAGCCACTACAGAGCTGCTCAGAGTTCTAACCATACCAAAAGAACCTAGTTTTAGTTGTTTATGTGAAGCATCTTGCGATATAGTTAACTCTTTAGGACCTAAAAGCATAATATGATCTTAACAGAGGAAAAGAAGTTCATGTTATTTTCTTGCTGTTTCCATTCTAGGGGGGAACACAAGTCTTAAGTGTTTTTTTCCACTTCACTTTGCTATACATCACGGTAAAAGACTTGAAACATTTCCTTCTTTTTAAACTAACCATGGCTGCATCCACACTGCCACAAAATAAACCAGTTTGACACCACTTCAATTTCAATGGCTCAATGCTATAGAATTCTGGGAATTGTAGTTTTGTGAGATGTTTGGCTGTCTCTGTCTGGAGCCACAATGAACTACAGTTCCCAGAATTCCATAGCATGGAGCCATGGCAGTTAAAGTGGTGTCAAACTGGATTATTTCTACAGGGCCAAGGCAGCCCATTATGTCTTGTTATGTCCACACTGTGGTCAGCTTAAATCTATGATTTATTGAAACAACACAACGGCCCGATACAGACTTGATGAGGCACCGTTGTGGCCCGATTAGGGTTAGGGAGAGCCCAGCATTTGCACCCTCCCTAACCCTACCACATATGCATGTGCCATTTTAAAATGGCGGCATCCATATGGGCCTGCCATAAAAATGTCATGGGCATGCCATAAAAATGCGTGCGCAGCTTAACATAATGACGCTGTGGGAGGACGCCAAGTGCGCCCTTTCCACGGTGCTAAAAGGTGCTCCAAAACAGAGCTCCTTTTTTGCGCCTGGTCATTGGCGCAGCCTTCAGATGGCTGCTCCAAGAACCCCAAGGGAAAAGGGGCTGCAGCGGTGGCCCCTTTCTCCCCTCGGAAAAGCTGTGGGCTGCTGGGTGCAGCGGGCACTCAGGGCACCTGCTTCACCCTGCTTCCAGGCTACGGAGAAGCAGCAGTTTGCTGTTTCTCCATGGAGCAGAGAAGTGGCAGGATGAGGCCTCTGGGGCTGCCAGTGAGGCAGGCCTGGCCCCATCTAGCCGCTTCTCTGGGCGAGTACAGACCACCCTTTTGGGTGGTCTGTACCGCCCCCTACATCAGGATTCCAAAAAACAAATGGTGTAAGATATTTTGTTTGATTTAAACAGTAAAGTGGGTGCTCTGACTTTCCATCTCTATCAAACATCCAAAGAAAAGAGGGAAGAGGGCAACATGAACTCAAGAAGGTTCATTTACAGAGAAACAAACAATGCTTTATCAATACTTCTAAGCCCAGCTAATGAAACAGTTCAGACATAATGCTGAACTATCATTTGACATGACAATAATGATACTAACCTCACTCTTTCCCACCTGTATCCCATTTGGGCTTAAATATTCCTCCTCTTTTCTGGCATAGCTATCAAGTCAAATTCATAACTTCAGTTTTCACTATCCCCAGCCTGGCAAGGTGTTAGAATGAGGACACAAGCATGATGAATCTTTACTACTGTTAATGAAACCCAACTACCTTGAAAGCACAGTTTATGAGATTGAGCTTGCTCAAGATAAACTGTGATTGAGTAATTGTGGTTAATTGAAAGAAGCCAATCACAGTTTATCTTGAGCAAGCTATGGCTTTTCAAAACCAGAAACAACTACTGATGAGCTATTCTTTATAACTACTCTGGAAAAAAAGAAGTAATGCATTTAATGGGGGAAGGCTAGGGTTTCCTTATTTTGTAACTCTCAAAAATTAGAACAAAATGATTTTTTTCCTCTAAAGTACTGCCATATTATGCTTTTCAGGATAGACATTTGTGAAGGGAAAAGGATTTTCTTGCAGCTTTGAACTGAAAAGAATGTATTTTACAGGATATTCTACTTTTGATACAAACATTTCAATTAGCCCTGAGTGTTTTGCTGCATTTTCTGAGCACTCAAAAGTAACATTTTATGCTTGGGAAACTGTTATACTTATAAATTACTACTAAAGATAGTACAGCATATAAATTACTGCTATGTATCCCATTTGTCACAGGCACCTGTTCCATATTACTGTGACATAGTCCTTAATCATTTATAATACAACCTCTTTCTTTTATCTGGAGGGATACAAGATTCCTACCTGCAATACATGCTGTGTGCTAATAGTGTTCACAATTCCACACGCCTCAGTCCCTTATATAGTTAAAAGGTATAATCCTAAATGGCCTTAGAGGATGGGAGAATTGGTTCAAAAACAACAAAATGAATTTGATCATGGAGAAATGTAAAGTATTATTTTTAGGTAGGAAAAATGAAATGCTTAAATGTAGTGGCACTTGACTTGTCAACAGTACTTGTGAAAGGGATCTAGGGATTTTACTAGACCACAAGCTAAATGTGATGCAGTGATCAAACCTAAATGTGATGCAGTTGTCAAGAAAAATACTGACAAGCTGTAATGTGTCCAGATGAGTGTAATTGTGGGCGGGACCACTGGTCCAAGCATAGGAAGGACCCTGGTGGGCTCCATAATCCACTAATAGAAACACGTGTGAGACAAAAAAAAAAAAAAATGCAGCTGACCAACTTTACTAAGATGCAACTCGGTTCCACTTCTTACACTGGATAAAGAAGAAGATGACAATAAAGAAGTCCATCAAATGCCAAACTTCTCTTTTTCCCAGTCTCTGACGCCCGTCAGCTCAAAAATGCCCTTAGTCCAGGTTCTAATGTCCAAACTCAAAATGCCCTCGTTTCGGGTTTCAAAACAAAAGAAGTCCAGCTCAGAAGTCTCCACCTGGAGGACAGGCAGGGTTGTCACGTAGGGTTGGCGACTGAGGATACCTCACTCAGGAGTCACCTGCTGGTAATACTTCTCCTGTCTTTCAGTTTTGGCCTTTGCAGTCTCTTGTGGTTGCAGCCTGTGCTCTCAACACTCACACCGGGGATCCCACCACCAACCCTCTAACTCCTCTTCCGTGGAGTCCTCATCCTCTGGCCTGCAGGTGCTCCTCCAATTCTCCTTCCCACTGGGGGTCTGGAAGGGTAGCAGCCTGGTACGGATCTACCCGGGGTCAACTGCGAGCCAATATCAAGGCAATGGGGCACCCTTCCCTGTCAGTGCATGGGACCGCTTCTCCTCAGGTCTCTCATTGATCTGAGCCCACACCATACACGCCCCCAGCGAAGTCCCCTTCTCTCTCCTACTCCCTCTTCTAGCCTTGGCGTTTCCCTCTTATTCTCCTCCATTTGGAGGAGTTCAACCACAAGTGCCTTTGTAACATTTTTGGCACAAGTATTAACAATGTTGCAGCTCTCCTTTTGGCTCTCAATTAGTTCTCATCATAAAACTAGAGAAAGCATAGAAAAAACTATTCCAGCAATATCAGTACTCAAAGAAAATATTTTATGATTGGGAAACTGAGACACTTTCTTTACACAGTACCCTGTTTCCCTTAAAATAAGTCATCCTCTGAAAGTAAGACCTAACAAAGTTTTTGTCTGGAAGCATGCCCATTTTTTAGGGGGGGGGGGGGGTTGTCAATAAATGTGAATTCTTCTTCATGGAAAAATAAGACATCCCCTGAAAATAAGACCTAGTGCATCTTTGGGAGCAAAAATTAATATAAGGCACTGTTTTATTTTTGGGGAAACACGGTATATAAACTGCTCCTATGGTGCCTATGTGTCACAGTCACTAACTTTATATTTTTGTAATATGACTTCCAAATACAATTCTTTTCTTTAAATACAAGCTTTGACTGTGTTTAAAAATCTCCTATAATCATTTACCTCTGGGTAAGTATCATTTAACAGTAAGCTTATTTCTTAGTAAACATATGCAAGATTGTAATGCAAGTGCAGTTAACTTCCTTTGTGGATCAATGTCAGCCATTTGACAGCTGACGCCATCAACCCTTTCCCTTATCCTATTTTCAAATTTCTGCTAAATCAACATTCAAAGGCAATTTAAAATGTTTAAAGGCATGTCCTATATCCTGCCAGGCACCTCTGCAGGAAGCACCTGATGGTTGGGAGCTGAAAAGATGCTTGATTCAATCCCTCTGTCCTTGACATGGAAAAAAAAAAAAAAAAAGAAGAAGAAGAAGAATGTACATTGAAGTCGTTTTCTCCAATTGGCTGAAGCACACTTGACTCCAGACCAAGTTGTTACATTAACATGGACTGATCCAAGTGTGTATGGAGATGGGTGAATATAAAAGTCAATATACGATACTAACTTGTTACTTCGTAACTAGAAATCTGTCCAATTGTATTTCATTTGGTTGAGTGCTACCTAGTTTTGGATCCTGACAAAGTCTGAACTTCCTACTTGGTTCTTGAATGTTACTACTCCATACAATTTACTTACTTACATTATTTATTTAATTTTCTGCTTTTCTCCCAGAGGGGGGCCCAAGGCAGCTCACAGCAAATAAATAAAGCAGCTCACAGCAGGACACGTGGAGTGATATCAGTTCTATTGATCACAGAAGGCCAGCTTATCCACCTCTTCACCCCAACTATTTATTATCACCATCATCATCATTGATGATGAAAGGAAATAATACTTTTGGCACTGAACAGGGATTTTCAAGATTTGCTCTCAAAAGATAAACATGTGCAGAAGCAAGCCCGAATTCATTTTTTTAGAAGACCCATTGGGAAAACAGTGATTTCAAATAACACATATTACTGTAGGCATTTTGATGGCCTTCATATGTTTCACTCTCCATATATTAAGCATAACTGGACAATACTGGTTTCTTTCAAATTAGCAAAAAATAAAGGGGAATAAATAAAAAATAACTGAATATATCACCTGGTGATATAAAAGAGTAACAAATGAATGCTGTTTTTTACTCTACTAAACTGTATCAGTGATTCCCAACACTAAAGCAGAAATCTTAACTTCTTCTGTTCATAAAACTGAACTATATGAACTATTCATTTTCTCTTCTGTTTCTTTTTAAATCTGGAAATACTGGATTTTTAGACACATACTCAGAAGAGGAGAGCCTGTAAATTATGCATTTTTCTGCCTGGCTACATTTTACAATGAAAGCACCTATTATTTCTTTTCAGACAGACTAAGTGTTGTTCAGACTGTACCTGCCATGCACATAAAGAGTGCATTTGTTCAGATGCAAAATATGATTCATTACTTTTGCAGATGCCCACCTAACATTTTCTTAAGCCACTATGCCCTTTTCCTTGCTCCCTCAAGATACAAATACATTTCTTTTTAAAGTCTTTTCGCTCTTTAATTAGTAGCACATCATCAACAGGCATTTGTTTGGGCAGTCTGCTTACAGGATTTATGATCCTGTAAGATAGGATTATCACTATGGCCCCATACAGACAGGCCAAAATAAAGATGCTTCGGGTCACTTTAGAGGTATGTTGTTTAAATGATGCATGAGCCCAAAAGCTGTGCCAAAGCCACACTCCAATCCTAAGGACTGAAGTGTGGTTTTGGTGTGGCTTCCAGACTCTTAGGACACATGTATCCTTTAAACAGCATACTTCCAAAGTGACCCAAAGCAGCTTTATTTTGGCCTGTCTGTATGGGCCCTATGATTTCTCACAAAGTGCGTATGTGATATCCTAAGCATTGATTTTCTGGAGCATCAACATTCGTCAGTAGGTATTAAACCTGGGCATTTCTTCCCTGTAACAGCATAAGCACTCTCAAAATGGGGAATACGTTGCCTTAACATTATTTTCTCATGGCTTTTGCCTCAACTTGCTTAGAAAAGATTACACCTTGTGGTGCCAGTGGCCATTAAAATCAGCTACTGCAAAAGCAACCAACTAAAGTACATTCTTTTCTCTGCTCTCATTCCCCCAGATGAAGCTATGCTATAGGTCCATCCACAGTTACTTTCTTTCAACCTGTATCCTCAAATTCAGAATCCATATAAGCTCTTGGCTTTTGTTGACACCAAATACTGAGAGGTTGTATTTGTTTTTGTGATTCAAGATGTCCAAAATTCAGTTTGAAAATGCTGTGATTTTGTCACTCACCATCTCAGATTGTTGCAAAGCAATATGATTTAAAACATTTTCCAACTGGAGTGCTTCTCAAAGCCTACACATGTGAGCAGGTGAGGATTCATTCTGACTGGAACAACTCATACCAAGAGAAGACCCAACATTCACTAAAATCAATAGGTTTCAACAGTAAGACTAGTGAGCTTCTTCAAGGATTTTGCACATTTCTAATATTACATTTTAAGAAACAGACATTATTGTACTTGGACAAAAGGATCCAAGACTGAACAACCAATCTTCACCCATTTAGAGTTCCACATATCTATAGATTCAGAAAGGATAAAGTATTTTTATTCTTTGTGCTTATAAGTGCTAAAATCTATATTCTGATATAAAATTATTACCTAAGAATTCAACTACATGAGCCCCAATATGCTATTTTCTCCAGCGTATGAACTGTAAATGTTCCTATTGCTAGGAAGTGAACCAGTAAGTGGTATCAAGAAAGAAGAGCCAAGCACACAAGGAAAGGCAGAAGGAAGGCAATTATGTACAAATGAGCATTTTCCCTTACATTTCCCCCCCGAATAAATATCTTTTGGGTAAATGTTAAATGTCCACACAAATGTTCTAACAATTTCTAGGAATGTGAACATTTTACTCAACTCTACCTAAGCCTGGCGACTAAAACATCTGTTACCGTACACATATCACCACTGCATCTCCCAAAAGGGAGAGGGAAAAGATTGACAAGTATGAACTAGAACAGTGGTACGCAAAACATTTCACCCTTGGTTCCCCCCCCCCTATTTTTACATCTACAGGCAGATGTAGCATCCCTTCTCAATGTATGTAGAGAGATCTTGTGGCTTTGAGACTAATTGAAAGAAAGAAGTCTAGATGCATTTGAGGAAGGAGACTGAAGTCTACCAAAGCTCATGCTACCAACTTCATTCTTTCAGTTAGTCTCAAAGGTGCTACAAGATCTCTCCGTGTACTGATTCTACAGACTAACATGGCAATATCTTTGCCTTCTCAATGTAGTATATGAATAAAACATTGTCCTTATTTAGTGTGTGTATTTTCATTCATCTATATTCATATTTTAACATTTTATAAGGAAATAACATTGTTCAAACTGTAAGTTTTATTTAAATAAATATTTTACTCAATGCATGTTTAAATTTTACACATTAAAAAAGTTTGGGAAGAGGAGGAGGTGGAATCAGGACACGTGCACCCCTTGGCAGTCCCATCCCCACCACTTGAGAACCACCAAACTGGAAGTAATATTCCTCTGCTTTTTATTTTATAGGATTTATTCTGAAGTAATAAACTCAATCTACACTACTAAAAAAAAGGCAAGAAAACTACTTATTTGTATGAAGCCAAGACAACGTGTATGCAATAAGAATCCCACACTTCATTTAATTCTGCACATAACATCAAACAATGCCTTTTTAGGAAGAAATGGGGCTATTCAGCCAAATTCTGGTGATATAGTCCCTAAATCTTAGTCCTGGACCATCAGGATTATTGGGCTGAGAATACTGCACTGAAAAGAATGTGTGTCAATGTGTATGTATTATGTTTTGTTAGACTTGGTGTGTGTGTGTGTTTAAATGGAATGACATCTCCTGAGTTACTTGTGGTTGAAGCTTAAGATATCAAACTTCATAATTATACCAGGCCCTTTCCCCCTGTGACATCACAAGGGACTGCCTCCTTGTGACATCATTTGGGGGGCATCCCTAGATCTTCGGTCTGAACCCTGAAACCTCAGAGCCTGGAATGTTAGTAAAGTGTCAAATCCTACTGGTGAAATAATGCAGATGATGCCTCCTTGGGTCATTTGATATTCATAGGTGCACTGATGGTTCTTTAACAACATAAGAATTGTTTCTTACTGATTTCATTAGCCTAGTCCATGACTATATCTTTAGCATTGTATGGTTTCTCCCCCTCTTTTTCCTTTCAACCATTTTTTCAGTATTTTCAACAAACAACTAGTTTAGAGGTTTGTAGTGTTGCCAAGCATATGTCAGAATGTTATATTTTTAAATACTGTTTAGATAAGTGACTCCACAGGATAAACAACAAAGCTATGCATTTATTCTGCTCTCTTGGCTTGCCTTGAAACAGTAGCTACAAATCACATTTGCTAGATGAGCATATATGATTGAGCATGTGGGAGAGGATACAGCAAAAAGTAATTTATACCATGTAAGTGACTTTTATGCACTGTTGTTTTTGTCTGTAATTGAGGTACTGCATCCCAGTTTTATTCTAGCAGTGGGCGGGGGGGGGGGGGGGAGTGTAGCATAGTGGTTTCAGTGTTGGCCTACAACTCTGGAGACCAGGGTTGAATTTATAACTCATCCTTAAATCCACTGAGTGACCTTGGGCAAGTCACAAGTCACATGCTCTAGCCTCAGGGGAAGGTAATGGCAAACCTCCTCTGAACAAATCTTGCCACGAAAACTCCATGATTGGGTTGCCATATGCTGGAAATGACTTGAAGGCACACAACACGAACCCAAGTTCCATTCATTTTCATTCATCTTTATTCATATTTTAACATTTTATAAGGAAATAACATTGTTCAAACTGTAACAGTTTTGGCCTAATCAACTCTTTCTCTGTGATTCCTATTTCTTCATTCAGCTCCATCCTACCTCCACCAGTTACAAAGTAAGCAAATAAGTAATGAAGTGGAAATATCACTTTCATAGGATAGGATCCATCAGCATAGTTATGCTTGAATCCACAGTTTCTCTCACGGGATCAGGGGCTTCCTCTCTCTCCCACCCCACAGTCTTATGTAATGGCCAACTCTTGTTCCAGGATCCACAACAGGTTTTAAGCATCTCAGGGGTTGCAAAAGGGAAATGGTTGTTACAGGTAGAAGTGGTGGAAATTTTATTTATTTATTTATTTACTTCCCACCTTTCTCCCAGTACAGGGTCTCAAGGTGGCTATAGTTGGTATACAGTTGGATGCTGGCCACATACAGAAAGTTACCAGTATAAGAACTTATCTTATTCTACATTTTCAAGTATGTTTCTAAGGGCTATAGCAAACCATTAGGCAACTTTGCACTTGCTAAATCATTATGGATGCAGGCCTAAAGAAACTTACTTGGAAGTGAATGCTATTAAGTTTAATGTGACTTAACCCTGAATGAACATGAAGAGTATTATACTGCTAAATGTTTACATTTAATTATTTGTAAGGTATCTTTCAGGGAAATGCTAGTAAATATCACACTACTGAAATACAAAGTAAACCTGCCAATACATTTTGACTAGAAAAAATGTGACCAAACATTCCAAACATTTAGGAAGAAATAATAAATTTTATAATACCTTTAAAAAAAGCATGGACCTTTTCAGGTATTTGGGCACAAAATGAAAAAAATTGATTTGTTCATTTTTTTTAGTTTAAGGCATAAAAAGGTTATACAAACAAGCTGGGTCAAAGACTGGTGAAGGAGCAAGGAACCATTTTGTAACTGCCACGGAAACATTAATGACAGCCATTTGGTATATGAAGAGACATAGGGAGGTGGGGGTGGACAGGGCAATTGAACATTGTAAAACATTCAGAAGTTTCTTT
This sequence comes from Urosaurus nigricauda, assembly GCA_034509955.1. Lineage (NCBI taxonomy): Eukaryota > Metazoa > Chordata > Lepidosauria > Squamata > Phrynosomatidae > Urosaurus > Urosaurus nigricauda. Next base: position 67,338,742 of record JAOEGL010000003.1, read on the forward strand.
GCAAGTGCATGGTGCACGAGTTGAATACTTGTTTGGTCAGCAAATCATACCTAAAGCAAACTATGGGTTACAGAAGGACATGAGACTAATCTAACATATGTTGTAAACAGCGGGGCTGAAATGGCAAAGTCATGTAAACAGTAGTCTGTGGCAATTAAATTAAACCTCAGATGTATACAAATAAGCACTCAGACTATTCACCAGAGAAATAAGTGGATATAGTCAAGTTCAGGTGATTGTGTACTATAAAGCAAATTAACATCCCCAGCAGGAGAGGAAGCATGGGCTCTTTTATTAGAGTAGATTTGCCCATTCTTACTGGTAGTGGTTGAAGCGGTGCTCACCCTATTATAATGGGAACACAGAACAGAATATGAAAAATTTGCCCTAAATATAAGGACCCAGAGCCTGAATTTGCCCTGAACATCAGGATCTTTTTGTAAGGATCCAGAGCAGCAATCCCAGAAATTTACATCTACGAGTCTGCAGTATGTAGCAACACCTTCCAAGTTCTTCTTGCTAATTTTTACATAATGTCAATTCAATAAGCCATTGCTTTAATGATACTCAAAGGGCAAGGTTTGGAACATTTTATCCTTCAATATTTTCAACAAGTACTGTGTTAAAATGGAAACCAATGACATACAAAATACAGTAAGCATCTCAACTGTATTTTTCTGTCCTATCTCCCTCTGCCTTAAAAGGAGGCATAATTCTTATAAGAAGACATCAAAGTTACTATAGCTCATACTGAAACATAAACCCCCCCCCCATCTTTGTGATCCAGTGTCCTGTAAATATAAACTATGATAAACCCAACACCATCCTAGAGGACTGGTTTCCTTGACTTCACCACCCAAGATGAAACCAAAGAACCTCCCTCCCCCCCGCCTTTCTTCTGAAATTTCAGTAACCTTTCTTCTCTGTTTTGGAAAGTATCAATGCTTTCCCAAGCAAAGAGAGGGAAGATCATCCCATCCTAACAAAGGAAAACATCCCAAGCATTCTAAGATGGAAACATTCTTATCTATCCCTACATCATGAGCTAATATTGCACAGCATGCTTCAGAGATGGCAACTACTCAGTGCCATGTTATCATTATAATCCTCTGTACAGATAAAACATGTGCATAGTGTGAATGTGAAAGCTAACTCATTCCTAACGAAATCCTCTAGAAATTCCAGGAGTCTAATAATATTTTACAGGGTGCTTTGCAAATTGAAAACTTTTTCTAAAAGTGAGTCTGAAACTACCCTCAGGTGATCTAGTCCATGTTTCTAATCACATGATCTTAACAACAGGAGTAGCATTCCTAGTATTTAGTTAACTCCGTAGCATTTGACAGTATACAGAGAATTCTCAAAGGACAGCCAGGCAGAAATTCCTGCTGTGCCTAAGAAACATCATCAACCTGAGCAGGAAGATCAAGAAAGTACAATACAGTATTAGGAACAAATGACAGCTCTTCTTATACTTAAAATTATTCAGAGCATTTGGCAACATAGTGAAGGATGTTCCACATTTTCATATTGTCATTAACTGTGATTCTATCTACAGTCTGGGCTTTCTTCTGTGCTTCCCAAGAATTTCCACCCACTGAATTACTACTCAACAAGACTTTTTTTTTTTTGCATGGGATTTGATCTCTCTGTACTTCACAGAGACCAAATCTTATGTAAAAAATCTTGTTTTGTAAAGATTTCGTTTCGTATATGAGTTTATAGCATGCTGGTTTGTTCTGTCCCATTTCTGTATCAGTCAGAGAATGTTTATCAAAGTCCTCATTCGTGTTCAAGACACAGACTGCAGGGGTGGATGCAACAGGGACTTGTATGCGCTTGTTCTCCCCTCACATTATTCTTATCATATGAAGATTTGTGAAGACCACTGGGCAGGTGAGGCAGGTCCCTCCGATAACAAACTTTGAGGATGCTGAAAGGACAGCATTCTGTTATGTGATTTAAGTTGTTATTTCCACATTTTTACTGCCAAGTGTAGTGGGAGATACTTGTGGTGGAATTTTCTACCTTGTAGGATTATACACCTTGACAGTTTTTTGGGGGGGTGGGTGACATTTATTGATCTGCTTCACACAGCAAAATGTCTTGGGCCAACCATTCTCAGGGATTAGGACTATATCCTTAATAGGAAAAAGACACTTATAATCATTCCAAAACATACCCATGCTGCTATCATTACATGTGGGTGAATGAAGTGTTTCAGTATGCTTGACCTTCAAATGTCAACATTTTCTCCCTTGAAAAAAAAAAAATGACAAAAACCTCCTGCATGTTTACACAGCCACCAAGTGCTATAACCTCCCCTGGGGAGAAGTTCTGAACAAAGCGATCATATCAGCTAAAAGCTGGCAGGTGCCATCATTGTGCAACTTCACAGAAATAAACTCAGCACAGCTGAATTCCAAAATGTGTCATTTCACATAACGTAGCTTCCACACAAAATGGTTCAGTAGTTCTCTCTCCACAGTTGTTCTCTCCCCACACATTTCAAATTTTTTAGAGCCGCAATAAAAGGAATGGCTACAAACCATAATAGCATCAACAAGATCAATAAGATAAATATTTCTCATCATGGAAATAGAGAATGCTGTGATATTTGAGCACAATGCTAAATTATGATTAGTTACCATTAACTTCTTGAAAAGAAAGGTAAATAAGTTTATAGAATACATATGTTTTTTAAAAAGCTATATACATTTAAGAAATGGGGGAAATGACAATGAATTATTGTTCGGAAGTGGATTTCATCAAAGGCCAAACTGCATATTATGCAGAATATGTACTCTGCACATCTTTTACATTTTATATTAGGCACTGTAGGTGGGTAGGGGTTGATCTAAATTGAATGGATATTTAACCCTGCACACTATGATCTGATGATATCACATGCATCCATGTACAGTTGGCCCTCAAGACATCCATGGACTCAATTATTTGAGAGTTTATATCTGCTGCTTAATTGCTTAACCTCCACTTCCTCCTCCCCCCAAACTTCACTATGTGTAAAATTTACACATGCATTAAGTTAAATATTGAATTTACTTAAATAAAACTGTTTTAATTTGAACAATGTTATTTCTTTATAAAATGTTAAAATATGAATATACATGAATGTGCAAATGAATGTGCAAATGTGATGAGAAGCCTGTCACCCATGCTAGTGTTGTGGTAAAGGCTGGCATGGGTGAGAGGCTTTCTGGTCACTGCTCCATTTGCACCTGGCCATCCTGGGAGTAGCAACCAATCAGCTGGCTAGGTAGCTTTCCTTTTGCTGTAAGGCCAGCATGGGTGAGAGGGAGAGGCAGATGCAGGTGGCGGCTGCTGCTGTATTTGTACATGAGTGGCTGAAGGAAAGGAGGAGGTGAGAGGGCAGCCTCCTGGCCTTCCTGTCCTGGGAAAGACACTGGGGGCGGGGGGGGGGGGGCTGGGGTGGACACCAAAGAGGAAACAACTGAAGACCAATGGGCTAGAAGAACCAAGGATCTGACTCTCTATAAGTCAGGCCTCAAGCACCAACTACATATAGTCCCCAATCTGGTTAATCATTGACAAGTTTCTGACCAATCATCTGAACTAGTGATTCTGGCTCCTACCATCCTTTGATTAAAGGTGCCCACCACTCAGGCCTAGCCCATTCACCAAAATTTTTCCCCATGCTGCCTCTCTGCCCACTCCCTTGGCAGACCAAGCTTAAACCAAAATCTATTGTCATGCTGGTGAGCATGCGGAGACATAATGCATACCTTATTTAAAAATAAAGCAGAGCTTTGTGAGGCTTGTCTCCTCCAATCACATAGCTAAGTGGAGATGGAACCAATTTAAAAGGGATGGCTAAGCTAAACCAACAATGGCATTAAAATTCTGAGACACAATTAGTTAATCTTGTCTCATCGATCAAGCAGCGGACAGGAAATCCAGTGTTTAGATTTATAGCTCACTGGCAGATGGAAAGCTCATCTGAAAGGAGAGAAGCTATTCCAATGCGGAAAAGGTGACAATGGGATTAAGTATCAAGCTAGCAACAGCTACAATGGTCTAATTATCACCAAAAGCCACACAGAAGGACTTCAGTGAAATATCCTAAATTTAAGCTATCTGATTACACCTGTCATTTTAAGTCCCTGCTATTTTTAGATTTTGATTCCATACAAGGTTGAGCTAAATTAGTACCTACAGGGATTTGAGCCCAGTTCTCCAGAATTGTAGTCCAATGTACAAACCACTTTACCACACTGGCTCCTTACATATCCAATTCAATTTTTGAAATTAAGCAGTTTCAGGTCTACTTGTTACATGGATGGAAAACCATTAGGGAATACCAAGGATCTTCAGGGACCCATTTACACGACGTAAGTATAGCACTGTTATTCCATTTTAAATGCCACAGTTCCATTCTATGGTATCCTGGGATGTGTAGTTTGGTGAGGCATTAGAGCATCCTGGCTGATAATTGTAAATACTACTGCCTAAACTACAAATCCCATGATTCCATAGAATGGAACCATGATAGTGAATGAGCTAGCATGGCAGGGGGTTGGACTGGATGGCCCTTGTGGTCTCTTCCAACTCTATGATTCTATGATTCTAAGACCTAGGAAAGAATCCTGTTTGAAATCTTGGATCTGTTAAACAGAGTTCACCTCACTGGGCTAGACAGGTCAATGTCCTGATTCAATGAAAGACTTTTTTTCTATGTTTCTGTCTTTGTTAACAGCAATACTATTTGGGTTTGTTAACAACTCAACTTCTGTATAAGTTTTAACCTTTAACCATACAAGCTATTCTGAAACCCTGGAATGAAAACATGAATAGAATAACTTTCATGAGAGCACCAGTAAAGGAGTAGTTGACATTGAATCAAATGAAACTGAAATGCATTCATGATGTAAAAGTTACTGATATTTTACAAAAACAAAAACAAAAAACACACACCCTATTTTGACAACATTGTCACTTGTACTAATGGAAATTTTAACAGCTAAAGAAAAAATGAAAAAGCCTATACCTTTTAGCTACATCCAAGTTATTAACTAAAAAGGGTACCATGAGTACCTAGTTATTATTAGAGATTTGGAATCTCACTAATACATCAAATTCATGACTATATATAGAGATAGATCTTTACAATAAAACCTTATGCATGTATTTTCAGAAGCAAGGCACACTAAGTTTAATTAAATTTATTTCTTGGTAAGTATGTTCCCATTTACCTGTGCCTTATCCATTCTGAACTTTCTTCTGTGGAGACATATATAGGATTTTTCTAGTAAGTTGTTTCAAATGGTGAGGAGAAGACTCTCTTAGCATAACGCATAAACTTTAATATACAAAATTCTTGAACTTGTCAAAAACTAATAATTTCACCTGGAAAAATATAGTCTCTATCTACACATGGTCAGACTCAAAACCATGAGTGTGTTAATTGCATATGTAAAGCAATAGAAAGGGCTCACTTATCTTCATTAATGTCAGTTAATGCAAGTTAGGATTTCTTATTTCCTCAATGATTTTAAATAGCCACAGAATTAGTATACGAGTTTCACAGATAACAGGTTTTGATTTAATGTTAATTATTTCTACTTTGCATGCTTTAGTCACATTAACTCAAAGCAAGGCCTCAAATCTAATAAACTCAATCAATAGGGCTACAGCGTTTGCTGCACACTACCTGCCTGTCATACCAGATAAGCCATTTCACTAGAAAGAAGCTAAAGAACCAGCCAAGTGTTGAAGGGGTTTGCTACAGCAAATCCCAGAAGGGCAAAGCTAAAGGCCAGAAGAACAACAGATCATGAATATACTTTGGCATGAAAGTAGATGTATTTCTGCTAAACAAATACTAATATGATGATATGTCGACTGGTCACTCCAGCAAGGGATAGATGTGATGTGCTGTTTTAATAGTAAATATTTGTACTCTGTATTTTGTTGGGTTGTATATTTTATCTCTGATGTAATCCTGCCTATTTATTTATTAATTCTCAGCCCCATGGAAAGACAAGTAGCTAACTGGATAAACTGATTCAATGCATTTTTACTCTTCCCGTAAAAATAAAGTACCAAATGTGTTCTGAGAACAATTTCTTCTGAGTAGAATTTCTTTCCCTGAATAGGAAAAGACCTGATGAGAGGTAGAATGTGCATATTGTCATCCCTCCATCTTCAGCATCTATGGATTTGATTATTCATGGATTTGATTAATATGTTCTCTCTAGTCATCTGTATATTTTCCATCAATTCTATAGTCAACTAAGCATCTGTAGGTTCTCCATCATGACTCTACAGTTAATTTCTGATGAACCATATTGTCAGCATGACTATGAGGACCTACATGTGCCTAGACAAGTGTTCTCAGATTAGGAAAAAAAAAATAGTGGGGCCTATATTCATGCTTTTTCCATTTTTGTGGGAGTTTATTTGCCCCTAACCTGCATGAATGTGGAGGGATGACTATACAGTAGAGTTGCACTGTGTTTTTATTCTAGACCCCTCCCCCACAGATTCCAAAAACCATAGGGCCTCAAGTCCCATTGTCCCCAATGGTGGTATGTGCATGTAGATGCGCTGCCATTAGGGACAACGGGACTTCAGGTAAGCTCTTGTTGTCCCCAAACAACAGGGGCTTACCTGAAGTCTTGTTGTCCCTAATGGCGGCGCAGTCATGTGCACATGGCACTACTGGGGACAACAGGGGCTTATCATCTGTGGTGCTTAAATCCATAGATGGCAAGTCTGTGGATAAGAAAGTCCCACTGTATATGTTTTGTTACTTATGATCAAATTAAGTACTTAAAATTGCTTGGTAATTTTCCATCATTACCTAATGACTGCTGCTTTATGAGTAGTCAGTATATCTCCAGTACAGGCTGTGTCTACCTTATCCAAAGTGCTTGAGACCAGAAGTATTTTGGATTTGGAATCTTTTCAGATTTTGGAATATTTTGTTATACATAATGAGATATCTTGAAGATAGGACCCAAGTCTAAAAATGAAATTCATTTATGCTTTCATATACATCTTAATAGCCTTAAGGTAATTTTTACAGCATACTTTTAATAATTTTGTGCATGAATCAAAGTTGGTGTACACTGAATTCATTTATATTTTCATATACACCTTATACACATAGCCTTAAGGTAATTTTATACACAACACATTTAATAATTTTGTGCATGAATCAAAGTTGGTGTACACTGAACCATCAGAAAGCAAAGGTATTATTATCTCAGCTACCCATATGGACAATTTTGGATTTTGGAGTATTTTGGAATTTGGAATTCCAGATAAGGAAGCTCAACCTGTATCCTCCCATGATTTGTTATATGTTATTATATACTGTTGCAAGGCAGATTTTCTAAAACTATTATAAATGGTAAAGTGCTCATTTGCTTCTGTGTCAGACTGATCAGACTGAGTACTGACATCTAGACTGACACTGTTTTGTTAAAGAAACTGCGGTCTTCAATTTATCATGCTTCCTCTCCTGACTCAAAAACAGAGCAAGTTGTCTTTCACAGTTAAAACAGCAGAAATTTGAACATTAGCTATTCACTATTCTAGGTGCCAGGTAAAACCTGTATTTTGTTTATCAGTATTTTAGAGACAGTGGCAATTGAAGCAATATATTTATATAATATGGTAATATTTGCTTATGTAAATACACTTTATTTTATGAAATTACTCCTTTTGACTTTCAATTATCATTCATCATCATATTTTAAATTCACATTTTCTTTCCATAAGAGATTATCTCCATCACACCATCCTATACTACTATGTCACAATCACAAAATTCATGTACCAGCAACCAAAAAGGCATTAATCACTACAGAGTCAACACAATTTTAACTTCTTATCCTATAATATTTCCTATACATATGTGTGATTGGCACAAACGGGAATGCAGGGACTTGAATATAGGCAGAATACTATCAAATGTTGGTTACTGAAGCAATGGGACTATTTAAAAAAAAATGGAAGATCAGAATCTTCCTTTCTTCAAGCCAAGATATCAAGGTTATTTGATAAAATTGGGGATTGATAAGTAAACCAATACGAGTCAAGAATCATGGAAACCAACCCTGGTATTTCCTATTTCATGCTGTTGAATCTCTGAATAAGATAATTAGAAGAAAAAGTCCATTGTGTATATCTGAAAATCTTCCAATCCTACAAGATTACTAAATCCTCCAGGTACTAATTTATATCCACTGTATCCCAAAACGTGTTTATACTACACTGAAATACAATGCAGAAATAACATGGGCTGAGGCTCTTGCTGATAATTTTATAGCATTTAAAACTAAACCATTTACACTCACAATAAGCCTACACAGTGAGACATACAGTAATTACTTGTTCAATGCCATTCACCGGATTCTACAGTTGGCAAGAATCAAAGTCCAGGTTTCCATGGTCCAACCTTGGGCGCTTAATCCATGTTCATTGAATACACAACACAGAGAAAATGTAATCCCTATGCCACGCTAATTTTAAGAACATGAGCTCAGGTGGTACATTTTGCTTTGTTTCCTTAAATCCATTTCTAAAACAAAACAAATTAAACATCAAAGGTCTAAAACACACTGCAAAAATAAACTAGTTTAAGACCCCTTTAACTGCCCCACAGCAGTAGGGAACTGTAGTTCTGCAAGACATTTATCTTTCTCTGCCAGAGAGCTATGGTGCCAAAATAAACTACAATTCCCAAGATTCCCTAGCACTAAGCCAGGGCAATTAAAGTGGTCTCAAACTGGATTATTTCTGGAGTGTGCTTTGCAACTATATCTATGAAACTGTTTAAATGGTTCTATATAACCCTTTCATTCTATACTGATTTGGGAGCAAATTCAAGCATACTAGCCATACCTTTCCAAAGCGGTAACTTAAAGTATCTATTACTCTAGAATCTCAACAAGGCTTTGTTTCACATATATAACTGTAAGCACACATTCATAAATATCCACCTCATTAGACTGTGAGAACAAATGTGTTGCCAAGCTGAGCCACTGTAGAAAATAGATAAATACTGGATTTACAAAGAGTTGGCAGCTCTTCAGGCAAAGATACACATTCATATTAAACCTAAAGCTGTCCCAACTGTGGAAGGAATTTTCATCCCACAAAATGGAATAGTGGTATTAGGTCAGGAGCACTGAAACCACTGAAGAAGCCAGAGACAACTCTAAATGGCATAAATATTTAGCAAAACTGCATCTCTTATTCTGAACAAGAAACATGGCACATGCTCATTACATGGGAGAGAAGAAAGCTCTGGTCATTAACTTCATAGGCCTCCTTGGCCTTGGTTTAATCACCAGTGGACCTCAGAATAACTGAACTCCTATCCTGTCCATTTCTTCACACTTGCGAGAAATTAAGAGACAAATTTACTGGAGAGAAAACAGGTATTTTCACACCATTTCCCTTCTTAAACTAGCCACACAATTCTTCATCAGATGTTCTACAGAACATTGGCATTTTACACTCTCTGTGCAGCATTGCTCTACAGAATTACTGATTGTATGGAGAACCATAGTAGGTAAAGGAGACTCATCTTCAGACCAGCATTCTCCACATAGGGAGAATGACAACAGGGGAGGGGGAGATTGTCGTCCTCATTCACTTCTAATTTTTTTATATAATATGCGAACAGGGCTATTTTCAGATTAACACACAAACAAACACTAGCATATAATATTTCCTTCCTTAAAAATATGAAGGAAGAATTCCTTGATATTTTAAGGCAAACACCAGCTCACTCGCTGCCAAAGTAATTTTATGAGAGTGGGTGGTAACTGCATACAATCACATCAATGGCATATATACACAGAGTATCTGGCTATACTTACCTAAGCACCTATAGGGAACTACAATGTGAGGGTGACTCCTGCATTGTTTCCATCCCCTTTTGCACCAATTCTGGATTGTTACAGGTTGGTTGGCTTCAACAACATTGGTTATTTGTAGTTCAGGGTAAACCTGTTATTCAAAACAAAACAAACAAACAAAAATACAGTGAAATACTAAATATACACTAAATACTATAATTACAGATGTCTCTGAAAACTAATATGCCACCATAGACCAATCTGTCACTTATAATACTGGCTAAAGCCCTACATCACTTCAGAGTAGCATACGTCTTTGCCAGTAAAGTTACATTATACAGCTCTTATATTGCATACCAATGTAGTCCAACATATGTGGATAAATGGTCAATGTGCATGGATCACAATCCACTGTGCAACTACAATGCACAACACAGAGGGTAATTCAGAGATAGTATGCACTCTCATGCTACTATGTGTAATTTAATGTGATACCACGTGTGCAAGAGTCTAGATGACCAGATCCAATTGTGTCACTATTAGCTGGAAATGACTTAATATTGAAGGACCCAATCCCAATTCTTAAGTATCAGAGAACTGCCCTGGCAGTGCAACCAGAGTCAATCACTATTCCATCACTGACCACATTCCTTCCACTTCTTTTTAAATCTGGGGGCAGCCACTGTTCTCGCGTCCAAGAAGCACAATTGCATCAACAACCGTATCAATTCCTCCTGCTTCAGATTAGTTTCTTGTTCATTCATCTATCACTCGAACAGATCTATTCCAAAGAAGTAACAGAAACACACTTGTATTCATTCTTCCCCTATGTCCTGTTCAGAGACAGGTTATCAATCATGTTTGGCACACAGGAATATACAAACTATGTTCAATGGGGAAGATCCTTTACTTCCATATGAAGAGCCATATGAATATTATTTCTCATACCCAGATTACTGGAATATGTAGGTGGAATCATGGGATAGCCACAAATACTGGCCTACATGCCACAGTTATAATAATAAACTGCCATATGAAAAACAGTAGTCTACTCTCAGACACATTACAAGCATAAGGCAGGGAGGCTTGTTTTAACAATTTAGATTACATACCATGTTTTGCAGAGTAATTTTAAAAGTTCTCATATGTAAAAATATTCCACATATTATATACACAAGATGAATGTTTTGCTATAAAGATTACCAAGAACTGTTTTTTTAAAAAAATTCTATATTGTCCAACTGTACTGCACTTAAATATTTAGAACATGCTGCTGGAGACGATACAGTCCTAGAGAGGAGTGGCTGGAAGTACTATCGAGTTTACATTTGCTACTTTTCAGATGCTTTATAGACTACAGCAAAGCCTTCAATTGCATAGATCAGGAAAGGTTATGAAATGCCCTTAAAGACATGTGAGCTTGACGGAATGCCCAAAAAGGATGGTCTGGAGCCTCCTCATTTTCCTGAGCACCTTCGCCACAGCAACCAGACAGAGCATCACAGGTGCACAGGAAAAAAGGAACCAAAAACTCAGCTCCTTTTTGCGTCGCAGGTGCAACACAACAAGAACCAAAGGACACATCTGTGACAGCACTGTGTCAACAATGCGCACCTGTGACGTCCATGCTCCACGTGCCATTTGTACAACACTGCAGAGTGAGGACATCCTGGCCATGTGCTAGGGTTGCGGAGTGTCTATTTGCTCCGCTCCCTGGCAACCTTAGCATGTGACAAGGGCGCCCAAAAGTGCCTGTCTGTATCGGGCCATGGGAAGGCTAACACATCTGATAGTCCTGATGAGGAATCTGTACTCAAGACAAGAGGCTACTGTCAGAACAAAACACAGAGAAACAAAATTGGGAGTTCCGCAGGGGGTTGGACTGGATGGCCCTTGTGGTCTTTTCCAACTCTAAATTTCTATGATTCTATGAAAATGGTTCCCAATTGGCAAAGGGGTCAGACAAGGCTGTACCCTATCACACTGTCCAACTTTTATGCAGAACATATTGTAAGAAAAGCAGACTTGGAACAACTACTAAGGAAGATCAAGGAAGAAAGTTGGGTATAAAAAAAAACAAAAATAATGATCATGGAGAATCTACATAAATTCAACCTAGACAATGAAGAAATAAAAATAGTAAAAAAGTTCTTATATCTGGGATCAAACACTGAAAGGAATGGGGACTGCAGCCATGAAATTGGAAGAAGGTTAAGAATGAGGAGAGCAGCTATGAAATAATTAGAAAAGATCCTAAAATGCAATGATATGTAACTGAACACAAAAGTTAGAATCATATAAGCATTGTATTCCTTATTACCATATTTGGACATGAGAGCTGGACAGTTAAGAAAGAAGACAGGAAGAAAATCAATTAATTTGAGATATGATGCTGGAGAAGACCACTGAGGATTCCATGGACATCCAAAAAACAAACAAACAAATGAGTCCTAGAGCAGATCAAGCCAGAAATCTCAGCAGAAACCAAGATGACAAAACTGAGGCTGTCACACTTTGGGCACAACTGAAAGGGTGCTCAACAATGGCTCCTTTTCATCCTGGAGAGAAATGACTAGTGAGGGTGACACAGGTGAATGAAATGGAGGGCATGTTTATCAAATCTACAGATGACACTAAATAAGGAGTAGCAGCTAATAAACCAGAGGACAGAATCAAAATTCAAAATCACCTGAATAGATTAGAAAGCTGGGCCAAAACTAACAAAATCAATTTCAACACAGAGAAATGTAAGGTGCACATACATTGCACTTAAGGTGCACTTACATTGGGGCCAAAATTATGGATTTTGACATGACTTGTGGAGGCTTCTTCAGTGTGTGTATGCCAGTGGTAAGGGGGAAGCAACAATCAATATGAGGCTTCAGTGTGTTAGCCTTCACTCCTGAGACAGAGAAGACCTGGTGTTAACCAGCAATCAAGCAATCACCAATGGCTTTATCTGCTTGGCTCAGGATAGAAAGAAACTGCATGGGGAAATCTGAAACAACTGCTATCACATTACCATACTGACCCGTAAATAAGTCAACTTAGGATTTTGGAGTCAGTTTTTAGGCATACATTTTTAGACTTATAAACGAGTATACACAGTAATCTATATACAGTCTGCAGAGAGACTGTGGTGGCCATTTTTAATAGGGGCTTACTGTACAGTGCTCCCTTACCTTTCATGAGCGATTTGTTCTGGAACCACCACCACCCCTGGCATAAGGCAAATTCCACATATAGCCAAGTCTCATTGATTTTAATGAGGTGCATCCCTCCGGCACAGCGTACACCATGGGTGCACACCTCCATTCACCATATTAGGGCTCGCTGTTTGCATGATCTCAAGTCCACGTATGGTGAGCCAGTGTATGGCACAGGTGTACTGACTAAGCCTCTTTGCAGAGACTGTTAAGCCTCATGAGGCTTATACAGAAACCACCTGTTAAAAATGATGACCACAGTTTCCTGGCAGGGAGACTTATAGGGCAAGCCCCTAATAAAAATGGCTGCCACCAATCCATCTCTAGCACTTCAAATGGTAGGTGGGACACATCCTTTGGGTTCTCCCATGTTGTTGGGGCCAAAAAAGGAGAGGAAAGGAAAGAAAGGAGGGAGGACTGTTTTTCTCTTGTTTTGGCAAGGGAGGGATAATGGGATGGGAGTTTTCCTTCCATGCTCCACTATGCCAAGAGGGATTTCTCATCTCTTCTTCTTGTCACTGCTTTCACACTGGACACTTACACCAGCACTGACCAATATATAGGTTGACCCAGGTTTTTTGGAGTCAATTTTTTTTTGGTCAAGCTTTTTCAACTTATTTGTAAGTATATATGGCAACTCACCTCTCCAGTTTCAAATATATTTAGTTAGTTTAAAACATATATTCTCACAGAGATGTAACAATGTAAGAGCACTGTAAGAGCTACAAGAGACAAAAAAATGCTTGAAAGATTACCTTTTTGAAAACAAATCCCTATAGACTATTCACACACACCTTCTAGCACTCTCCTGCAGCATGAATCAGAAATGTGCACGAGGCAATACTGCTGAAACCCAGGGTCCTGTGACAGCAAGCTTTAATTCTAAACAAGAAGAATTAGCTACCAGATTTAAAGCTGTGAAATACCCCTGAAACAACAAAACACATATTCCACCACCTTCTGAGCTTTGGCAATTATTTCACCATGCATCTGCAGGTGATATGTTAACAGAATTCTCCTCAACACTTGAAATCATAAGACAGGCAACTGGCCTGTAATAGGTTAATGCAGACAGGAATTCAGGAAGATGCTTTAGGGAGTACCGTGCATGGCCTCCAATGTAAATGTTGGAACCAATTTTAACCACTGTTAAAGCCAACACGTGTGTGAGAGAAAGGAACTACATATGCAAGGGAAGCAATACTCTCATGCTATTTTGAAGAAGAAAAAACTGTTCAGTACTGTGGCAGATGAAAGAGAACAGGCATGACTGAGTGGAAACAGGCTACAACATGCACAGGGGAGGGAGGAGGCTTATTATCAAAAGACAGGCTAGCTCTTGAATTTTTTGATGGACTGAGTAGTTGTTCTGTGACCCATATGTGTGAGTCACTGAGACCATAAAAAAGAATAAGGACATGATACAGAAGCCCATTCCCTCAAAGTGTTGGGCAAATGGCAGAAGAAAACCAGCATGGTGTAGTGATTTGAATGTTGGACTAGAACTTTGTGAGACCAGGGTCCAAATTTCTGCTCAGCCACAGAAATCCACTGGGTAACCTTGGGTAAGTCATACTCTCTCAATCTTACAGGGAGACAATGGCAAATACTTTGTATAAATCTTGCAAAAAAAAAAAAAAAGCTTCATGTTTTGGAAACAACTTGAAGGCACATAACAAAGAAAATGATTGATTGATTGATTGAAGAAATACTGAAATCCAATTAAAATAAGACCACGAAGCAACTAAAAATAGTGATATGTGATATATCAGAGTTTAAACCTTCAAGAAGTCTTCTTTAATAATGTTTCCCACAGAATGTATTGTTTCTCTTATGCTGGTAAACTGAGCTGACCACACTAACTCCCCTTAAAGAATAAACCCTTAAAGTAAACAAAGTTTGGCTACCAGTCCTGCAAAACAGCAAAATCAGGACTCAGCAAATGCAAATGAGAAACCACCCAGGGTCAGGGGCTTTCCCAGCAGACAATGATCACTAATTAAGCAGATGCTAACCCCCCTTTGCATATCCTCCCATCCTGAGACCCTGCCATCAACAACAGAACAATACACAGATTAACATGGGAATCACTCCTCCCAACCCAGGGTCACACAGTATATATATACCCACTCTCTTCCATGACAGTATTCTCTGAAGATGCCAGTCACAGACGCTGGCAAAACATCAGGAATAAACTCTTCTACAACATGGCCACATAGTCCAAAAACCAACAAAAAACTATGGATTCCGGCCATGACAGCCTTCAAATGTCCATCCATGTTTATATTTATTTGTTTAAGATCTCTACAGATCGAAAATTCACCATCCTCCAAGACAATTAATTCCACCGTTAAACAGCTCCTACTGTAAAGAATTTGAGAATCAAGTAATTCATGTTCTAGGCTCTAGAGCAGGCAAAAACATGACATCCATTCAAATACTTAAAAGATGGCTATCATATCATCTCTAGATACTTTAGAGTAATTTAATTTTTTACTTGGTCCAATAGCAGAAGGAGCCTACTTTGAACAAATGTTGCATAATGAAAAGAGAAAGCATGGAGTATAAAGAACCCTTCTGTTCTATTTCATTTCAATGACTAGATTCCTAATTTCTTTTGACATGATACAGAAATGAGGCTTTGTGCACAGAAAAAAAAAACAGTTTTGAATTTCTCAACTAAGGGTACCTCCAGATAAGGGTTTGGCTGAGAAATCACCCTGCATCCTTCATGGAATTTTACTAGAGAAGGTTGTTTACTGGTGTCTTCTTCCATTTGTAACTTTCCTGTGTTTCTCCCATTTTTCTATCTTTTTTTTTCCTTGTCAAGAAAACCAACTAACAACAGAAAAATTCACCAATGCCTTTTGATTGGTACTGTTAGAGACAGCCTGCCTGGAAGTGTAGAATCTAATACTTAGTAGCATGGCTACTAGAAAATAGAATTTCTCATGAGGAAATTAAAGTGTTATTAGACTATTGTGATTAGAGTTTGAAATGCCATTATGACTCCAGTTTATATAGGGCAGCACTAAAGACAAGTTACTTCATTGGAGATGGTCAATGAAGGCTGGCAGGTGTTGGATATGCTTACAAGTCTCAAAGGAGCAGGACAGAATCAAGTGTGTTTTTGTTTAAACTGCAGTAGTCTGAAAGCAACATGACAAGCTTTGCTAAAGATACAGAACAGCAAGAAAGTTTCTAAAAGTCTAAATCTATTTATAAAATACATATGCCATGAATTCTGCAGTTTACACAGCAATTATTTTTAATGAACCAAAGATGTAATTATATGGTGCTCTGTTGGATGTCTTAGTATACATTCCCAACAGCATCCACACTGCTGGAAACTATGGAAGCAAACCAAGTGAGGAGGTGACTGGTGGTTAAAAAATAACTAGGGTCAGGGCACTTTCTGTTGGGAAAATCAAGTGTTCGTGGGCACTGGCAGTGAAAACAAGCAAGTACCTGGCAAAACAGCCTCAGTTGACCAGCGGCCATATAAAACGGTCTCCTCCTCCACCCCACCCCGGTCTTCTTAGCAGGAAGTACAGATGGCACAGGCCCCATTCCCATGTCTCATGTGAACAGTCTGGATGACATCTGGCCCATTCAGCACCAATTCCAGGTATATCAATCTTAAAATGTATTTAAAAATCTCCATCTCATTTCAGATTTGATACATGTCCCTTTGTGCTGTCTGGCACCATTGCCACATGTTGCTCACTCTCAGGTCAGAACAAGGCAGGCAGCCCTGTGAGCCAGGCTGGATGTCTCGTTCTGATCTAGGAGCAAAATGACCCACTGCAATGGAAACCATGCCAGGAAGCACAGTGGGAGATGTGTGCAAACAGCCACCCTGCATTACAATTAAGGGCCCCAGGTAATGTGAGGAGGAGGTTGGGGCAACTCTGGGGCCAGGATTCTCTGGGCTGCTTCTGGAATATCCTGGCCTGTGCAGATACCACCTGGTTTTGGAATTAGCTCAGAGAATCTATCCACTGTAGCATGCATTTACTATGTTAAAGAAAATAATTTGCTTATTGTTCAAACTACAGTACTTGCCTTTTACCTTGTAATATTTTTAATTGCTGAACAAGTTGCCACATCTGGCTCAGATGAGCAAGGCTCATATTTCTGTCCTTGAAATTACAATGGGACAGGCTGGAATCAAAAGCACAGAATAAAGGCACCACACCATAGAACCTGATGGAAAAGAAACTATTCAAAATGTGTCACTGATTAAAGCAAGGATTCCCAGCACAAAAAGTAACAGCTCAATCATCCAATACTTATCAACTATATCAGATCAGTTACACCTATGCAGAACCCTAAACAAAACATCAGGCCCACAATCCTAAATTTTAATTCATGTCCCAAAAGAAATATAATTCTGCCGGACAAGATGCGTCTTATTCCATCGATTGACAGCTTTAAGAAAGCTTTGAAGACGCATCTCTTTCGGCAGGCCTTCCCAGAAAATGTCTAACATTCCCCGGCTCTATCTCTTGCTAGTTCTTAGTTTCCATCTGGTTAAACAGCTCAGGAAGTCTTTTGGTGTGACACTGTGGATTTTGTTTATTTGTAACTGTTTTTAACTTGTCTTTGGTTTAATCCTTTTTTTTAAGGGGGGGGGATTGGGAATGGGATTAGATATTTTAATTGTGATTTTTTTTTACTTTTCTTGTACCCCACCCTGATTCAGAGGGGTGGGCTAGAAATAAAATTATTATTATTATTATTATTATTATTATTATTAATATAATTAATTATTGGGCCTCCAAGCATTTATCCAGATCTGACTTGGAACCAATCATGATTCTAGGATGATGCAGCCCTAAATTCCTTTTATCACATTAAACCCATAGTGTGAATCACTAAAATTTAGCTCTGACCAGCTCAAGAACTGATCACTAAAAGCACACAATTTTGGACTGGAGTTGTGAAGAAACAGCAAAGAATGCGTACATGTTCAGGAACACACAAAATCTTCTCCATAAGAGAACAACTTAGGGAGAAAACTGGCACCAACTTGTGATTGAGAAAGGAGCTCAGAGCTCTCTTGCCAATAAAAATTTAAGAAGCTTCCCTATGTTCTTCTTATGGTGTATCCACATTATAAAATCAGGTATCATTTCTAACTGCTATGGTTTCATCCTATAGAACCCTGAGATTTGTTGTTTAGTGGAGTACTTAGAACTCTCTGCTAGAGAGCTCTGATGCTATGGCTTAGGGAAGTGCAGAAGAACTCTCTAGTAAAGAATTCTTAATACCTCTCCAAACTACAGATTGCAGGACTCTGTAGGACGTAGCCACTGCATTTTAAAATATCAAACTGCTACACATGTGTACTGTACTGTACACACATCCACAGAAAAAACAAGTGAAGAGTATGAGCATTTTGTAGCTCCCCAACACATACACATACCATCTCTTCTTAGGAGTGCAAAGAAGCAGAAGATTGCTCGCTTTAGCTGTAGTTGCAGAACAGCTGCTACAAAATCTCTTCTATGAAAAAGAGAGGCAAGAAGTGTGTTGCCTTCAACCAATGCTCAAAAGCATAGAAAAGAAAAGTCTAGCTCCTCTGCCAAGCAACAGTTGAAAAAGTTTCTGCCAGACTTCCCTTTTGAGGTAAAAAGATGGGGGTAAAAATTGGGCCACAATTCTAAAGGTTAAGGTTTGATTCCCTGCTTGGCTATGGAAACCCACTGAGTGACCTTGTGAGAGGTTCACCTGAAGGTAACCACAAGTCAGAAATGATGTGAAGGTACACAACAATAATAACAACAACAACCACAACACATGCTTCAACTGATGCTAGGTGAAGCTTCATATTAGCACTGCCAAGCAGGAATCTCTTGCCACAATTTCATGCACCAAAGGAGGAAAAGATGAGGATTTCCAGAAGACACCAAATCACTTTCAGGTTTCCATCCAAATGTGGAGCTGGGAAAGAGCAGA
Organism: Urosaurus nigricauda; assembly: GCA_034509955.1. Lineage (NCBI taxonomy): Eukaryota > Metazoa > Chordata > Lepidosauria > Squamata > Phrynosomatidae > Urosaurus > Urosaurus nigricauda. The sequence goes on from JAOEGL010000003.1 coordinate 67,357,760, forward strand.
AATTCCTGCTCACCCCTACTAATGATCATGTAACTGTGGAGATTCATGTTTGTGGTATTTACTGCCTGAAGGTAATCCCAAAAACCTATCTTGTATGCCCCAACTAAAGGGTTTCCAAGTCATTGATGGTTAGGAAACTGGGAAATGATGACTGGTGAAATGTCCCAGTAACAGCGTACATTGAGAAAAGCCATTGTGGCAGGACTCTGAGGGATCTCTCCATTTGCCAGTCTCAATGCGCTTCATAGCAGGGGAAGTGCTGCACTTATCACTTTCCAGTGTCTCAATTTGCAACATCTCAAAAATCCTTCAATTGGATGGGTTTCAAACTAGATTTTGCGGGGCAGCATTGTCAGACATAGCTACGACAACAGAGCTTAATCAAATTTACATCTGACAATGCAGTGCAGGATTTTGGCCTCCATGTAATACATCCTCAGTAATTCCACTAAAGCATTCACATTTATTCTCAAACAGGGAGTATGAAGAGTATCATACAAGTCTATTACCAATGGAGCATAGATAAATGTGGTCAAACATATGCCTAAACCAAGTCTTCTCATGTGCAGCCACATGTCAGCAGACCTCCAAAGGATCTAGGAGAGGCATTGTACCATTTTTATGGTGTGAAAATAAGCAGTCCACAGACTTGAACACTTTAAAAAGAAACTTTGGGGCTTTACTTTGCCCATACCAAATAGGCAAATTAGACCTCAAAATGATATATCCATGAACTGGCTTGAATTTTGATTTAAAATTAGACCTTTCCTTTCTCAAGGCACTAAAGTTAAGTTTTATCTATTTTTCTCCTTTCAGACCTGAAACAGAAAAAAATATTAATACTGTACACACAAAACTTACTTAAATATTTTTAAACTGTTTTCTTACATTTATCCTACCAATTGTCTAAAAACCAGATTTATTTTTATTCCACAGTTTAAAAGCAAGGACAAGAAATACTTTCAAAGGAAAAAAAGACCTAGCAACCAAAGTAATTTCCAATTTGGCAAGCGCCTTTGGAAGTGCAATCTTGGAATCACTTCTGTGAAGTTTATAAATCCTTATTGATACACACATTTCCTAACTTTTAAGACTTAATTAAGCCACTTAATATCATGGTAACTTCCTTTAAGTCTAGATGAAACAGAATCCTCTTCTCACCCCCCCCCCCCATCCTAAACACAGCTGTTAAATTTAATCATCCTTGTCTATTCACACATGCCAGCACTCAGCAGGCTCAAAGAGTTCTTCTGCATCTAACCCATAGGTGATCTAAATCCTTCCTAATAGGCCTCAAAGTGCCTCATTCAATATACTTTCTCTATTAAAATGTTTACCAGAATGAACATTCCCTCCATTTCTGTCTTCATAAAAACTAGTTGCATCTCAGAATGTGAATGGAAATTTTTTACAAACTCATCTCACATTTTCCCATCCCTTACATATAATATGCATTAACCAATTCTGACAACATTTTTCCAAACCAGTATTTTATTGGCTGAAAGATACATTCACACAAAGCCCTCAGCTGCAGTTTACTATTGCATATACAGGTCTTGAATTCATTTCCTTCTCTTCACATCTTCTCTTCTAGCAATCAATGAAAGATCAGAAGGTTTTCAACAACCATGGCTATTTGATAATCTAAATGTGGACAACTGATGGCAAAGTGTAGACAGAGGTGGAATTCAAATTCAAGATCATGACAGACCAAAAGATGTCCACAGGTGCTTGTTTGAGAGAGAGAGAGAGAGGGACAACTCTTTAAAAAAACTACAGAAATTTGACCCAGCCTTATTTTAATCTCATTAATAACTGCACTTTCATTATTTTATTCATTTATTCATTCATTCAAGATAAGGAGATACCTGAATACTTTCTGTTCACAAAAAGGCTCCTGGGGTTAAATTGGCCCAGTCAGGATACCAGAAGTCACGGAGGTCAGAACAAGCCAAGGTCAGGGGAGCCAGAAGGTTTAGAGTAGTCAAGTCCATTCCAGGGTTGTAGGTTTAAGTCCAACAAAGGTTCAAGAAGCACAGAATTCCAGGAGCCAGCACTGACAGAATCCAATGTGATGGACCTGCAAAAAAATCAGCAGTCTCCAGGTGCCTTAAATCAGCGAAGACTTCCCTTATTCCAGCTGTTCCTTATCTGCAGCATGCTTGTCTGCCAGTCTCTTAGATCTCTGCAAGCAAGCCTTTTCAGCTCTTCTTTGGCTGAAGGAAGGGATCTGCATGCTTGGTTCTTCCTCTGGAGCAACCCTTGGCTGCTGAGCCTTTTGAGGAGACCCCATAGAACTCAGGTCTTGCTGATCCACAATCACTGGAGCTGGAGGAACAGAGCTGGGATCTGGTAGGGCAGAACTGGGACCTGGAATGGCCTCAGGTTGCTCCTGCACATGAGTAGCCATGACCTCCTCGTTGTCTTCCGAATCCTCCATTGGGCTGGTCATGACAGGGGTGCCTTCAGAGGTGGTGGAACTGTCCTCCACACTGCCTAGAGGGCATTTTAAAAGTAATCTTTGGGGGGAAAACTTTCTTTACCTCTGGGGTCCATGTGGCCCCAAGGCCACATTTTGCCCACCTCTGTTTTAATTAATTAGGTAAACTATCAAGCAGTTCAGATGGTGACTTCTATGAAGTCAATCCTAGTAGTGCTTTACCAGTGGCACTAATTAAAGGCTGGTATGTGGGGGAACAGGTTCTGTCGTACACATTGATTTTACTCCCCCCCCCCCAAAAAAGTAGCACTTTTATCTGCCTTGTCAACTGAATTTGGCCATGAGTAGCAAAACACCCAGAAAATCCATGCTGCCCAAATGCCACACCAAATTCATCAGCAAGAGGCTGGGTAATGCTGAAGATGATGCAACTACGCTACATTGGCTCACATATATATAAAATGTGTGTTTGGACAAGCAATGTCCAATATCTGTGGAATAATTAGTTAACGATTTGTTTTGTTGATATTCTCCATGCATTTAGATGTATGTTTATGCAGTGGGCCCTTCGTATCTTCTGGGGTTTTGTTCCAGTACCCCCCTCCCCCATGGATACCAAAATCCATGGATGCTCACATCCCTTTATTTACAATGGCACAGTAAAATGGTGTCCCTATATAACTGGGCAAAATCAAGGTTTGCTTTTTGGATTTTTAACTCTTTTCAAGCCATGGATAGTTGAAACTATGGGGACAGATTCTGCGACTGTATGCACTGTTTACCTGAATAATAATAATAATAAATTTTATTTATAACCCGTCCCTCTGAACAAGCAGTCGGGGCGGGGTACAGTAAAATATAAAAACAAAGTACAGTTTAGCATCTCAATACGTCAGCAGAGGGAGGAGCTGGGAAACTCCAGACAAGAATATTGGGCAAAAACTTTGGAGCCGGGGGTGGTGGTGGTGGGATTTAGGCATTATTTGGGAAGGCCTGCTTCTATTGAGCCTTCAATCATCTTTCCTCCAACAAGTCAACTGATTGCTTCCCTTCTTTCACCTATCTACCTACCTACCTTCCTTCCCCCATCCCTCTTTCTGACAAATAACATATTGTACAAGTGTAGTATTTCAGACAAGAGCTAGTAGGGCATAGTGGTTTTGAGGATTAGATCACAACTCTGGGAACTAGAGCTTGAATCTCCCCTTAGCCATGGAAGCCCATTGGGTGACCTTGGACAAATCATACATTCTCAGCCTCAGAGAAAGGCAAAGACAACCCCTTCAAAACAAATCTTGCCAAGAAAACCATGTGATAGGTTCGCCTTAGGGTCACCATAAGTCGGAAATAACTTGAAGACACACAACAACAACAACAAAGTATTTCAAATATGTTGACCCTAAGAACACCCAAAGCTCATTCTGTTGATAGAAATGAAGTCAAAACTTCCCACTGTTAAATGACAAATGACTAGTATATCTTTCTTTAAAGACAGAACAATCACTTGATAATTCTATTCAACAGCTGTTCCAACTTTCACCACTTTATACAATGACCTACTTTATGTCAACGTCCTCCTCCAGGCCTTGTGTGAGCTGTCACAAATGAACAGGCCTGGGAACTCATTTTTTAATAATCCAATTAATTTATGCATTCCTGGTTTGACTATAGAACAGCCAAAGGCAATTTGCTAATCTAAGAAGTTGGATTCCATTTAAAGCATGTCCCAGGCAATAGAAACAGCTGTGATTTCCCCTTCTTGTGAAATCTACTTCAGGGTCTAACATAAATAAACAAAAACAAAAACAAAAAAACCCTGAAAGATGTTAATACACTTTTGAAATGGTGATCCAAATAATTCATATCATACCAATCAACTCATATGATACCAACTAATTCAAACCAAAGTTATATTTGGTTTTGTTTTATATTCCAAATGGCCTAAACTGCAGTAAGCAAGCTGAGTGATGAAGTGTCTATCTCAAAACAACAGCAGTAGCAACAACAAAACAGGTGCCTCTGTTTCTGGATTTCTGCGAGTGGTACTGGGACATCTGAGGCTGAGAACTGTGGGCTTGATAGAATGGAAAGAATATTTTAAAATATTAGAAAAATTGTCTTAAAACATGTTTTTATGGTTAATTGCATACAATACTTTATTTTGCTTTTATAAACACAATACCTGGGTCCAGTCATGTTCAGTCTCTCTCTCTGTGCGTCTACGGTCTGCCTTCAAGTCATATTTTACTGATGGCAGACCTAAGGTGAACCTATCACAGTGTTTTCTTGGCAAGTTTCTTCAAATGGGGTCTGCCATTGCTGTCTGCTGAGGCAGACACTATGAGACTTAACCAAGGTCATTCAGTGGGTTTTCATCACTGAATGAAGAGATGAACCCTGCTTTCCAGAGTCCTAGTCCTATGTTCAAGCCTGGGGTTTTCTAATTTGAGCCTTAGTACTCCATTATAGTGAACTCCTAGAAACTATAGTAATCCAGCAGAAGGTAATACAGGTAGTTTGAGTGTTGGATTAGGACTCCAGGAGATCAGAATTTTCTTCCCTAATAAGGCACAGAAACTCACAGGGTGACCTTGGGCAAGTCACATTCTCTCAGCCTTTGAGGAAGATAATGACAAACCTCCCTGAAATAAATGTTTTCCAAAAAGAAAAAAACTTATGGCTGCCATAAATCAGTCAACTTGGAGGCACATAACAATTAAAAAGCTATAGTGTGGAGCAAAGAGCAATAATAGAACCCTGCTATGGTTCCAGGAAGTCAATTGATTTTGCCCACTCTTATCTTACTTGACTTTAAGTCTGCAAGTATCAGTCTATGAACATATACATATTATTTCCTTCATGGAAGAGTAGGTTGATGTAATAGTCCCCCCTTTTTCAAAACCGCATAACTCTGCAAGACAGTTTGGGCTAAGAAGTAATGAGTGTGTCACCTAGTGGGCTCTAACTTCTGAGAATTTATACTATCCAGGTTCCCTTAAGACTAGATCAGAGCCTGGTCTTCACCTAAGAGTCCACAGCATTCATAGTTCTTATCCTGTCCTTTCCAGCCAGCATGTTTCAGCATATAGTTCCTACCTCCAACCCTTGCTTGGTCCCTGACAATTTTCTGGACATGATTCATCTGGTTTCCCATTGATACTATGACAATGAAAGGTCTCTGACCAAATTATGACTTTCTACTGACTTAGACTTAGTGGACCAGCAACTGTTGGAGAGGGATCATAATATCAGGCTGTCCAGGCTACCACTCAACCTTAACAATAAAGATGAGCACAGGTTTCCACTATTTTCTTCCATCAACAAAAATACTACTTTCCTCCAGTTTCAAGGGTACTATGTATAGCATAAAATGTAACAGACCACAATCAAAAGACCAGAACAGAAGAGAATGAATCCATGCTGTGCCTTCTTCATATATATATTCAATTCAAAATGAATCTTTTTAATTTATATGCTCACCCCTGTTCTGCTAACACAGTAGGGAAAAATTAGTTATGATCATACCACAGAACTCAGCTAGAAAAAAGCAGCTCTTGGATATCAATGAGAAAGCATGCAAGATGGAACAAGACAGGAACAGAAAAGAAAGGACTACGTTTATTTCATGCTACAATGGAGAGGAATAGTATAGCATAGAAAAATATCCCACTTTTAAGTCAGAGAGTGTGAGAGCTAAATGCATGCTGGGTGTAGAAACAATGTTTTTGCAGTTGCATTTACAGTATCCATTCAACAGGATTACTAGCTGTAAGGGACCGGGGGGGGGGGGTGACTGTCAGAGAGAGAGAGACTATCCAACATAGTCTCACAGTGAGACATTTTGAAATGCCACATAGCAGACTTCCAGTAAGAAACACATTTTACATTTGAACTTGTTATCTAAATAGCTGTTAAACCTCATCAAAATCTGTATGCAAAATGGCAAAACAAACAACAAGAGCTGAATGTGTCTGACAGTAAGCAGACATGTTTTTGCTTGTCACTACAATTACAGATTTTTACTCCAAACTCTCAACATTCACTATTTGTAAAATATTGACAAAAATGTACTAAAAATGGCAGCATGGGTCCAGACAACTTACTGCTGTTTTTGAACCTTGGTTAGTTTGAATTATCAGTTCATTAGGCAGAGAAAATTTCAGCATAGACAATTACCATAAAGCAATTTAAATTCATCATAAATTCCAACATACTAGGATCCAGGCCTCGCCACACCATCCGGGTGACAAGAGGAGGAGGAGGAGGAGGAGGAGGAGGAGGAGGAGGAGAGCGGCGGCGAGGTAGGCTGTGGGTGGCTAGGGAGGAGCCCCTTCCCCAGCTGAGCTGTCCTCCAGGCGGCCCCCTCCCCCCCCTTCCTCACCACCTCTCTCCTCCCTTCCTTCCATCCTCCTCCTCCTCCCCTCCACATGCTTTCCATCTGCGGATGCTGGAATCCACAGATGGCAAGTCCACAGATATGGAGGGCCCACTGTATATTTTCACTCTGCAGGATCTCATGTAGTTCTTTCATCGCTGGCTTTCCCATTCCTAGTCATCTTCTGATTTCTGCAGTTTCTGTTTTGATCAATGTTTGATCCAAGGTACAGGAAATCTTTTACTATTTTGATTTCCTCATTGTCTAGGCAGAATATGTGTAGATTCTCTGTTATTATTTTTGTTTTCTTTATGTTCAGCAACAAGCCTGCCTTTGCACTTTCTTCCTTGACCTTCCTTAGTAATTTTTCCAAATTCATGATGTTCTCCGCTATTAGGTGTCATTCACATATCTTAGCTTGTTGTTGTTCCTTCCTCCTATCTTTATTCCTCCTTCTTCCATGTCTAAATCTGCTTTTTGTATGATATTTTCTGCATACAAGTTGAACAAATATGGTAAAAAAGTTCTGCCTTGCATGACCCCCTTGCCAATTGGGAACCATTCTGTTTCTTCATATTCTGTTCTGACCATAGCCTCCTGAGTAGAAATTTTTTTATCCGGACAATCAAATGTAGGGACACTCCCACATCTGAGAGCATTCCACAGCTTTCTGTGATCTATGCAGTCAAAGACTTTGCTATAGTTTGACACCTATCATGGTATCTTAAGGTAAAGGTAAAGGTAGTTCCTTCACATGAATGTCTAGTCTTAATTAACTGTAAGGGGTGGTGCTCATTTCTGTTACTAAACCAAAGAGCCAGCATTGTCTGAAGACGAATCTGGTGGTCATGTAGCCAGCATGACTGCACCAAACACTGTTACCTTCCCACTGAAGTGGTACCTATTTATCTACTTGTGTTTGCATGCTTTCGAACTGCTAGGTTGGCAGAAGCTGGGACTAGTGACAGGAGCTCACCCCATCATGCAGCACTCGGGCCTCAAACTGCTGATTGTCCGATCTTCTGAACTGGCGCCTTAACCACTAAGCCACCACATCCCTTACATCTTAAGGTAGTATACAAATAAAAGCAATTATAACTCTTTTTTAAAAAATAAAAAATTTAAACCAAAATAATCAAATACAGTCAACAATTTAATTCAACAAGTTAAACACTTAAAAAGCAGAACTGTTTAAAACCATGGATACATATACTTCAGAGGGAGAGCAATGAAGCCTGAAAGGATGCCACTGAAATGAAACCAAACAACACAAATCCAGCATCCAAAATGATTTTCAGATTCTTATTTAGGCAATGTATGGATATGGTATGGTATCCTATGCTATGGTTAGTTCTAACTCCACAATAGTGGTTAAGCTAGAACTAACCATAGCATAGGATACCATACCATATCTATACATTGCCTAAATAAGAATCTGTTAAGTTTCCCAGCATTTTGAAGCATGGAGGATGCTTTAAAATCATGTTAACTCAGCCAAAACAGGATTTAACTGTAGCATTTATCCTTTAAAATGTGTTCCACAAAAGAATCACTGTGAAGACTTTAGCCATTTCTTTTTACATCTCCCTTTTACAGAGTTTCAGAAGTGGCCCAGCAGGAGTCGACTTCAGACAGAGACATTCTGCCAGAATGTATTAAGTTCACCTAACCAATGCCTGTCACAAATTTGTAAAATGTATACATTTTCTCCTGGCCTACACATACTACGTAACAGCTAGAATTCTAAGGGAAGAACAAGACTGGGAGGACAATGCATTTACATAAACATTATTTTCTTAGCAGCATACAAGTACAGCATATCAGGAGCACTTATGCCAGCTTTTAAGGTTAGCAGTGACATGCCTTTGGTATGTTACACAGATTCTCTTGGTCTGGACACACAAAACATTGCTCCAACACTTATCTTTCCTCCCAGATAAATTAACTCTTCATTCATTTGAGCAGAGGCAGACCTATCAACAAAGCAGGACTAACTTCTCACACACCTTACAGCAGAAAACAATGGGAAAATACTGTTCCTTGGGGGTCTGATATGACAAATCAAAGCAGCTGGGGTTTAAATGAGGATCTTCATGGTATGAAACCAAGACTTTGATTTTATCCTCATTTACCTTGGACTAAGTACTTTTAAATTTAATAGATTTTACTTTTGAGCAGATGTTAATATGTACAGCACTGTGTAAATTTACAGTGCTATATAAATAAAGGTTAATAAAAGTAATAATAATGATTGCAAACTCAGTATCAGCCTAGCAATGTATGCAGTGCTGTATATCTACAATTCCAGAGGCATATGAGCACTGAGGGAAAAGGGGTTGCAAGACAGGCTACTACAATGTAGGTGTGTTTAGCTATCTAGCCACCTAAAGATTTAACTGTTGACCTACAAAGGCCTGAACACCTGGCAACTTGTCTTCCCTGCACAGGCTAAGTCAGTCCTTGAGATCCTTACTGATTCTTCTGCAACCAACTGATTGCCACAAAGAGACACAAAGAATTCAGGACATCTATAGTGTGGCACCCATGCATTCTGCTCTCCATGATCTGAGGCAGGGACTGACTTCAATTTTAAGCACCTACTGAAACATACCTGTTAAGCAGGTCTGGTGCAAGCTGATGATAACTGTTCTGCTTTCTGTGCTCCTGTTTTATTCAGCTTTTCAAACTGTATTTCAATGTTTTACATTGTTTTAAAACTGTAAAACATTTTTGATACAGATAAATGAAACAGTACACAAATATTATAATAGATCTAAGCAGCCGGATAAGACGCAAATAGCTTTGAACTTTTTTATGTCAAAGGCTCAAGCTATCTGACTTGCTAGAACAGAAGTGGGGAGAGACTGTTACACTTTTGGGGCCTCTCAGATCCCAGGCAATTTATCATAGCTCTCCAAACCATCTAATTTTAAAAAAAAAGAATCAGTGTGATTTTTCACCTGAAACCTGTGTATAAAGCCCCCAAATGAACAAAAAATGAGAGAACACCCCACCCTCTCATAACTTCCCTGAATACCCTTCCACACCTCAAATATCCACATTTTTGTCACAGTCCTTTACAAAAGGGAGATTGGAAGGGACACCAGTTTTGCTCACCGTTTTGTGAGAGTCTCTGATGAAAATGAATGTAAATTGCTCTGTAGAACAGGTACAGGTTGAATGAGAATCAGGGGATAATTGGCCCCAAGCCCCTCGCAGTTGATCTGAGTGCACACCCAGCGTGCTTTACTTAACACTCGAAGGTGTACCTCCTGAAATGAAATGAAGTTCTAGAGAATGGCTGCTCTAACTCTCATTCCAGGAACGGCTATTCATGATTTCCACCTAGCCCTGACAGGAAGAAAAGAGGAAGGCTAAGCCAGAACCTGACTGGGTCCTTATGTTCATGAAACTGTTGTGTGTCTTCAAGTAGTTTCTGACTTATGGAGAGCCTAAGGTGAACTTATGACAGGGTTTTCTTGGCAAGTTTCATTCAGAGGGGGTTTGCTGAGAGAATGTGATTTGCTCCAAGTCACCAAGTGGCTTTCCACAGCTGAGTAGGGATTCAAACTCTGGTCTCCAGAGTCCTAGTCCAATGATCAAACCACTACACTGGCTCTCACACTCATGTAATAAGATATCATTTACCTCCTGGCACAAGCATAGGTGCAAGTGCTTTGTTCTCCCTGAGATTGCTACCAGTTATAGCAGTGGTTCTCAGTGCTTCCTAATGTCGTGACCCTTTAATACAGTTCCTCATGTTGTGGTGAACCCCAGCCATAAAATTATTTTCGTCTCAGTTCCTAAAAGCATCAGAAATATGTGTTTTCCAATGACCTTAGGTGACCCCTGTGAAAGAGTCGTTTGATCCCCCCCCCCAAGGGGTCGCAACCCACAGGTTGAGAACCACTGAGTTATAGTTAGAAGATCCACTCAGTCATCCATATTCCACAGGCAGCCTCAACTAGACTTAGCCTCTGACTTTCTTGGAACTACTCCTCACCTGTGGCTGACTCACCACAAATGTGTGTGAAGCCACCAAGACAGGAACAGACCATAAACCAGGTGTCTTAGGAGGAGGGGGGGGGCTATCACTGCTGCTGCTTCTAACACCGCTGTCCCTTCATCCATCCTATGTAAATACACTGATAGAGCTTTTGACCCCACCAACATTATAATAGAATTTGGCCTAGTTCCACATTTCTATAAAAAAACCTTCTTCAACAGTGTTTCAGTGTCTGAGAAGAAAGGACTTTAAGAAACAAAAACAAAAACAGGGCCTGCCTGTTTGCCTGATACATCTTTCATTAATATTAGAAGCAGCCATCCATGTCAGAGAAAGGAGATTAGCCTAACTGAAAAAGTATTGTGAGCAGGTGAGGAGGATGGTGAATAATTCTGTCTGCTAATAAAAAGATGGTGAAAGGACCATACTGTTGAGAGGGTTTTTTGTTTTTTGTTTGTTCCTGCAATTAAATTCCTCTGCTTTAACATTATGCTGCTTCCTTCTAACCGGAAATTTGAAAACCTGCACAAATCTCCCTGCATCTGATCTGCAGGGAAGTCCTGCTAGCTAGAATAATTGCAGGACAAACAGGATAAAAAAGCAAAAGGATGTCATGTGCTCCTCTTTCCCCTTCCAGAATATAAAGCATGCATGTTGTAGCAAACAATTCTCTCTCTCGCTCTCTCACCCCTTTTTAAAAAGCAAGTTGCCTTAATATTTCTATTGTTGGCATTTGTTTGATTCTTTTGACGTTGTTGTTCAGATTTCTAGCTTCACTGTCTTAGCAGTTAAATTTTTATAAATTTTTAATATAAGTATCGATCTGTTACCATATCCTCTCAGATGTCAACAATTACGTTCAAAATAACCAGGGGAGTGAAAATATAAAATATGCTGTGTCTGAGTAAATTTGATTTGAATATAGTTACTGTTTTAGCCACTATTCACACCAATTCCCCAAATTCAGACTATATCCTACCTTTTGTAATATTATTCCACAATCTGATATCTCATATTTAAAACATAAAAACCCTTTCAGATTACAGAAAAGTCAGCCATAGGATCAGAGCACAAATTAATTCACCTTTGCTGGCTGTAGTAAGAAAGGATTCTGAAACACACCTACGAGGAAAATAGTGATCTGTATACATTTATCCATTTTTCAATATCAGAAATTACAACTTTTCATAATTTATTGTCTGGTGCTGCAGTCAAAATGACTCCCACACATCTGTTCATCTTTCCTGAGATCTCCTTATAGAGTTTAGCACAGGATGGATTGCTTTGTCAGATCAGGAAGGGTCATTTTTCTGCAGAACAGAGTGGCAGAAAGGGGTGGTTGGGAAAAAACAGAGCACTGTGATCTACTGAAAAGGTGAACTGCCACTTCCAGAGACCATTTTTTTCTGTAGTTTTTTCTAATTTGGAGGGGGGAGATGGGAGTCTGGAGAAATTAAAGGTCAGAAAAACAGTATTAAAAGCCATATTTAGATCAAAGGTCAAAAGCAGCCCATTCTTCTTTAAAGGAGGTATATTTCTTTAATAACTCCTCCTTCCTAAGAAGCAGCAAAGACCAGAAGAAAAATAGATGGGTATCTAGCCTTTGTTCAAATTCAGTGCCTTCTGAAAATAATCACAAGATATCCACTCAGCATTTTCTTTTCAACTGGACACTGCACCAATTAAATGTAATACTCTTGCCATGAACTGCAAATTTTATTTTGGATGATGCCTGGTAATCAAAAACTGCAGAGCCAATGTGCTGCAATGGTTAGCATGAGATTAATACAGAGAGGAGGAGAGCCATAGTGAACTTGCTGGAGAAAAGATGTGGTGTAAATATAACAAGTAAATAAATCAATTGTGCCAGAGCCCTCTGAGTAACTGCATTTAAAGGCAATTTGGCTTTGATTTTATTAAACATGTGTGGCTTAAGGTGATGGGGTTTAAATAGTCACAAAAGCCATCTTCCTTATGTTAATCCTCCCCCCCCCCATTAGCTAAGAACAGGTAAATCATTTTGTTAAAAAACATGGTCTTGAGCCAACATTACCACAATTTACACATACTACTTATTCTGGTAATTTGCATTTATTTCAAATTACTGTTGCAGTATATTATTATTATTATTATTATTATTATTATTATTAAATTAATTAGTCTTAAGTTAGTCTCAAAGATGTTGCTACAAGATCCTTTTGCATACTGATAGCATGGATTAACATGTCTTTGAATTCTATTCAGAAGTATTTTGTTTAATGTAATTTCTACCCATATAAATGAAAAATCAAAATCATAGCAGAAAGAACTTGTTTGTTGTTGGAAAGGTAAGGGTTCAAGGACAAACCTTAAAAATCAGAATTATCATTTTTGTGAGACACCATTTTTTAAAAATAGCTATTTATATTTAGGTTCATATGAGCTGGCAAAAATGAAATTTTGATGCTTCGCTGCAATGCCCATATAATCATCACCACTTTGGACTCTTCTAAGAATATAAGGTTGTGGACAATAAACTGCTTTTATTGGCCTGCTTCAAAAGGCTAACATCCTGCAGGATACCAACATATATTTCTGTGTACTGGAGAAATAATAGGCTTAGTCTTGACACGTTGTGTCGCATTATGGCACAAAGAGTACCTTATCTCCATCTCTAAATTGTAGATTGACATGAACTAGACTCCAGATTAAAGAGCAGCACTTCTTATATTCAGAAGAACTATGTCAGTGATTTGCCCCAACCAAATGCATTTTACAAGCTCACTGGACACAATGTGAACTAGATAAATTTTCAAGAAATAGTGAGGAAACAGGGAAGAAACAAGTTTAGGGGAAAATAAATCACATCACTACATAAGAATTCGATTTTTAAAGGTATAAGACATTTTGCATCCTTGTTGGTGAATTTTTCTTCATTTTAAAAAAAATAGCCAGAAACTTACTTGCTGGCAATACTGCAAAATGCCTTCTTTTGTGCCAATGCAGCTCTTGGTTCCAGAAGGATCTGATTCCCATTTCCCATTCTGGACATTCATATGCATATTCAATTTGCCACAAAACATGGCCACTTGTGGCTCTGCCAATAGGCCCGCATTTCCATCAGTAGGCACCTAGGAAGAATAGGTAGATATTATTACATAATGTTACAAGCATAATCTGAAAGAACAGCAAGCTACAAGTAAAAGAGGGATATGGTTTGCAGACAACATGCAAAAAGCAAAACAGTTTATCATATCTCTCATTCAGACTAACAGGAGGAGGAGGAGGATCTAATCTTGAGCTACGTCAGCTGTCGATGGCCCTTTATCACTTCAGAAAACAGAAAAACAAAGGGGCTGCCAACCCACATTAATCTCTCTGATATTGTAATAGATGGGAACTAGACTCTTAAGGCCATAAGAAAAAGCAGAGAATGACAGATGGTATATCCATTTAGCTCAATAATATAATGTGCAAATGGACAGCAGGTCTCTACTATTTCAAGGTTATTTTAAAGCCGTATCAGAGATGTGGGCATCCATTTTTCCTGGGGGGGGGGGGTGTTTCTGAAAAAAATAAAATAAAGTTTTTTGAAAAATGTTAAGTGACAGTCAGTTTGTTACTTCAGGAACTTTACACACATTACATACAATATAATTAGGTTTGAATCTAAAGGCACAGTTGTTTCAAAAAATTATTCCAGACTCAATGTTCAATTTCATTTTTTGTCACAAATGGAACCATAAAATCCTTAACTACTAAGAACAACTGAACTGTAAGGCAGTGCTTTTTAAGCTATCTGATGTGGGGATTTGCATTCCCCTTCCAATATGTCAGGGACTGGTACCATATTTGTGTTTGGTGGATACAACTGTTTCTTAGGACTTGTTTAAACTGCTTAAAAAACCTTTTAAACCCACACTTCCCCCAAATCTGGGGTAATAAGATCACATGATGCATGGCTCTATCCGCTCAAGATCTGGGGTATCCTACCTGATTGCTAAATTTTTAAACCACCGTCATTTTAATGTCCGGGCCAGTTCCCAGTCTGAATGATTAAGTTTTTCCTCCTTCTTCAGTAGTGCCACCATCTCTGTCTTGCAGCCACTCGCTAAGGTCAGATAAAGTGCCTAGATCACATATACCAGAGGAGCCAGTACTGCTGAGCAGAAGGAAAAAACCTCACTGTTCAGGCTGGGAAATGGCCCGAGACAAGGTTTGAGGGTGGCAATAGTTGTGGGGGCACAGACACCAGAAACAGCAGTGGCAGACCCAGGAAACTTCATGGGGACAGTCAGGCAGTGTAGACAATATACCTTATGGCCTTGTGGTGGAAAAATTATGCAGGATGGTTCCAGAACGGGTAGAAGTCCACTCAGACCTTTGTCCCTAATGTAGA
Organism: Urosaurus nigricauda; assembly: GCA_034509955.1. Lineage (NCBI taxonomy): Eukaryota > Metazoa > Chordata > Lepidosauria > Squamata > Phrynosomatidae > Urosaurus > Urosaurus nigricauda. Next base: position 67,372,959 of record JAOEGL010000003.1, read on the forward strand.
CTAGCCCTTACTTTCCTGAAAAGTCCCCATGAATCTTTGGTCCATGGACCACCAATTTGATTGACATTAATTTCTGGAACCTTTTTGGTTTTGCCAGGAACAGGCAAACAAACAATAAAAACAGAACCCACTGCGGTGTGTAAAACAAAGAAAATTCTTTCATTTCCTCTATTCCTCCATAATATCAAGAACACATAATGCACTCATTCCAATAAAATTATCGAGAAAAGGAAACCAAGATCAAGAATTACAAATATCTGTACACAGTTTAAATGAAGTATTTCTATCACATATTTTTTAGAAATACAGCCCCCCTCTCCACATTTGTGGGTTAAGTATTTGTGGGTTTGATTACTCGCAGATCACTGTATTAGTTCCTACTGCTGAAGAAAAAAGAAGTTCTCTCTAGCATCTGTTGGTTCCCCAGGCCAATTCTATGTGAAACATTTTTAGGTAGCTGACCATACAGTTATGCTGGAGGATCTACAGATGCCTAGAGAGAATGCTTCTATAGGCATCTGCATATCATCCAGTTGCACCAGAAGACCTACAGATGCCTAAAAAAGTTTGCTTCTCTCCCCCCGCCCCCAATTTTTGCAGGGCTGCTGAGCCCCTAGTCTTTGTGAAGATTGAGGGCTGACTGTAATTTTGGTGGGAGTAAATATATGAACCTATTCTGTTAAAAATTCTAATCATCATTCAGAAAGAACATATTTCATAATATGTTTTCCATTTTCGAAAAGAATTTTTTAAAAAATATATATTTTCAGGAAAAGACAGGAAAACCTGTTAAGATCTTTTCTGATTGTTCCTTTTCTCTCCCCAGACCTTCACATTTCCTGTGTGCTTCTATTTATGACCTACCATTTTAAAGATACCATCTTAAATACTGTCTAGAGAACAGTTACACTCTCCTAAGCAGCAAATATATATAATACTGCCACCATATCTATGGAGGAGACATTCTCAGACTTACAGTGGAAATGTGAAACTGCAAATAATAGTGAAGCTATTGACATGAATTTCTTCCAATAGAAAATGACCTCTCTAGGCATTTCTAGGTCCTCCAGTATGACAGTCCTGGTTCCACAGATGCAGGGGTTGTACTACATTCACTGAATGAACTCTAGAAGCTAGAATTAATGAGCTGATTAATTCAGTGCCCATCAAAGAGCTCAGCCCAATCAGACACATATGAATAGTAAAAATGAGGAGAAAACCATCTTTATAGGACTTTTATAGTTTATAGTTTATCGGACTTTTATAGGACTTTTAAAGTTTCAGACAATGATTGGAAGGCTGAACACTTTTACAGTGCTTATGTGATCTCTAACCTTGTAAGACAAGCTTCCAGTCTTGTGAACTCTAAACATTTTAGCCACAGTTCAACCCTCTCACAAACTATATGAATGTATGAACCATCAACTGTATATGTGCTCATGTCTCTTCATCTCATTTTAACGCAGCATATGTGCAAAACAATGCTAGTATAGGATATGTTAGAAAACTAACAACCACGTTTCTAACACAGAACTACAAAATACTGTATCCCTTCCTCCATTTATACCAACTGAAAAGTGGTCTCCTATCCACAGGACAATTTACTTGCTGACATTCAGTAGATACAGTTCTACTTTCATGAAACAGAGGAAGGTGCCTCTTCTTTGCTCCCAAACATAGTGCTACATGCTTTGAGAGGACAATCCTTTCTTTCTCACAGCTTAAAAAATGTTACTTTTTAAAACTGCAACTTCCAGAATTCTCATCTATCTAGGAGATTGTGAGAGCTGTCATCTCCCCACCACCTCCACTACCACAAAAGAGCACAGTTTCTGTGCTAATATTTTTACATAAACAAAAAACAAAACAAACAGCTTCATTTATATACTGCTTCATATAGGAGTGTCTAAGTGGTTTACAACTGTAAGCTACTTGCCCCCAACAATCTGGGTACCATTTTAGCGACCTCAGAAGGATGCAAGCCTGAGTCGAGTTTGAGCCCTTTTGCTGGTCTTGAACTCGCAACCTTATGGTTTTGAGTGAGTGGCTGCAGTACAGGCATTTAACCACTGCGCCACCGTTCCTACATGCTTTTCAAAACCATGGATCATTGCTTGCAAAAACAATTTGGATGTCCAGATTTTAGAAGCTTCCCCCCCCCCCCCCTCAATTATATGGTTTGGAGCGACACACTTTGCTAGCTTTCAGTGTATAATAACATCTGAGTGTTTCCACAGTTTTTAATAATTATACATTTACTGTAAAATGTATAGTTTACAGATCCACTTCTTTTCTTCAAGTTCACACAGCTTCAAGGTGGGCAACACACGTTGGATGAGGAAGTTTCCAGTTTAGTTCCAAATATGTTCAGTTAAGAACATGCAATAGTGACAAAGAAGTTTTTCTTGGTAGCTTGGAAAGATCAGTGCCAGTGAAGGGTGGAAAAATGTAATGACTGAGATGTACCAATGTACAGAGTGAAAGACAACTCCTTATGAGTTACATGTTAAGTCTGGCATAAGTCACTGAAAAGAACATATAGATTTGAAAGTCCTTCACAGCACCATTAGGGTCAATTTGTGATGGAACACAACTGATCAAGGAACATATGGTTCCAACTTCCCCTAAAACAGCTATAATATTTTAATTCATACTTTGGTAATGCAAATAACTTTGTTTATATCTTCATCTCTGTCACTCTACTAACAGAACCCACACAAACAATTTCAACATATCTTTTTTATATTTATTTATCTGAAATCATCTGTGCATGTATCATTCATCCAGGTTTTTCATACCAGAGCTGCATTTTAAGAAAAGTTTTCAAATACTGTATTCCTAGGTAGGCCCATGGAAATGCAACTGTTCCCAAAAGAACTCCTGTCATAACAACACAGGAAGTTCTGAAACATAATAGTAGTCTCTTCAAAAATCAAAATAACCTCACAATGCTCAGTAAGCAATAATAAAAGTAACAAAAGACAGTCTTCTGCTTCAACTGACAATATCAGCAGATATATAAAACCACAGTGATTTGGTTTGCATAGCGTATCTGGCATAAATACAATGGAAACATATGTGTCTGGAAGTATGTTACTAGGAAAAGGCAACAGAAGATGTTCCAAGTATAAGGAGGGTTTTCAAATATTAGGAGACTGAAGGGGAAGATTTATTTAAAATGTCTTCCTCATTAAAGGTCAAAGAAAAACTTCACCCTCCTGACCAGCTATTTTATCTCAGATGAGGTAGTATCAACTAGCAAAACACTGTCAAACCAGAAATTAAAAATAACTTTATCAAACTATCAGAACTGTGGCAACACAGGCCATTTCTGCACAAAGACCCACAAAGACCTGTTTCCACAAAGACCTGTTTCCACAAAGACCTGTTTAGATTATCCACAGACCTAAAGCAAGCAAAACAAAGATCCAATCCACACTTCATGGTGATTATCAGAATTATAAAAGCCCCCATTTGCTCCCAGTCAGGCTGAAAACTCCAGAGAATCCTTAGCATGCAGATTGCATGGGGTTGTGCAGACATGGAAGGAGTATTGGCGGGTGTGAAGTAGAGGTCAGAAGAAGACGCCCTGGGTGAGTTGCTAACATCTTTCCACCCAATTCACAACAACTATCACTTTCAACTTTGTGCAGTTCCTCCAGTGTATGCTACATTTTAACAGGGGACCAAGACAGGATGGAGAAATGTGTGGACAGTGCTGTCAGTACCAGCTAGCTTTGATCAACTGGACTGTGTCTCTACTTTATTGTACTGATTTTTAGCACAATTTTAAAACCATTTTTATTAATTGTTCTCTGCCCTGAGATCATCAAATAAAAATAATTTAATAAAAATAAATGAGGTCCCCAGCAGCACTGCCAGATTTCATCAATGAAAAGCTGAATAATGAAAATTTTATTCTAAGGGGAAGAAAAGTATTTCCACTTGAACCACTATAAAACCATAGCCTAAATCCTACTGTTAGTCCAACCTTGGGCTATTCAATCAAGGGATTTAGTAACATATTGACTCACCATTCAACAACTGATGTAATGGGTATACCCTACTTGGGACAAATCCACGGGATGCACACTCATATCTCCTACACTCAACCTATCAAGATGAAACTCAAGGACACCATAAAGCTAAAATGTTGAGGAAAATAATTAGGGCTCCATCCCACATAAAGAAGAACCAGACAAAGTATGTTTAATAAATGGAAATGCATGATTAATATATACAGTTCAGCAGACCTAAATATGCAATGATACAAGAAATCAAAATGTTTTGTAGTTCTTGTAAGATTGAGACAATGCTTCTAAACTAATATCAAAAATGTTTTTAAAAAGTCAGGAGAGACACAAAACAAATTCAGCACAGCAGATTGGATCAGAAGATTTTGTTATACAATACTTCTAATTCATGGATACACTGTTCATTGGTCTTTTAAAAGTACTTTCTCGGATCGGCCTTTTTAGTCATCAATGCGCTTTGTAGTAAGCGTGGGATAAGTCCTTCCTGAATCTTCATTAGCGAAGAAAAGCCAGAGAGAGATATATTTTTTAAAAAATATGTATATCTTGTCCCTATCTAATAATCCCTTGATAGCATACAATAAAACCAAACCCAGTAATTTAAAACAGTGTAAACAATAACTTGTAAAACTGTTTAATATTTGTTAAGCCTTTTAATGTTTTGTTAAACCCTGATTTTACAAAGCTTAACAAATATTAAACAGTTTTACAAGTTAAAAAAAACCCCAGGTCAGAACCAGTTACCATAGTTTTAAACAATTTAAAATCATGTACATGTGAGCATTTGCATAAAACCATTTAGGCCCCAAAGGCATTCGTAAACAACTGCATTTTTATCACTGTTGGAATGACAGTAATGTTGGTGCTAACCACTTCTCCAAATAGAAGGTGCTCCATAGCTTTCCCCAAGCAGGTGCCCTCCATATGTGTTATCCTAAAACCCCTAGCACCACAAAAACATGCTGGGGAAACAGGGTACAGAAAGCTCACAGACCATTAATTAATGGAAAGGTTCAGCAGTTCATGACACTTAGGATGCATCTGAATGATACTCTGTTTTATGAGGTGAATAAATGCTGCTTTCTTTTAAGCTTTAACAGCCATCATAAAACAGTGAAGGATAAACAGAACATATAGGTACACATGTGAAGTGAAATGCAGCACAGAACTGCCTGTGGGTAAAAGGAACAACTTCTCACTCAGCAGAGGAATATTTAAAAACAGGAAGAAGAAAAAAAGAGAAAAGAAAGAGAAAAAGAAGGAGTGTGTGTGGCCACCAAGGTCAAATAAAGAGTCTTTAGCTACCAAGAAAGGAAATTCCTTGGACAACAAAGGTTGTAACAGAACTGATATCTCTCCTGCAGCTTAATTGGACTGGTTGAATATGGTTTAGCTTCCTAAAAGCAGCTAACAGTGGTAAATTGGACTAGCTGAATATGGTTTAGCTTCTTAAAAGCAGCTAATAGTGGTAAAGAGTAAGGTGAAAGGGCACAGTGAAGGTACAACCAGTTTAGCAGGTCCATTACAGAGCTGGAGATAAGGTGTGCACAACAGAATTGTCCTGGTTTATTCCATCAGTTCACCAAGGGAGATAATATGCAGGTGTCCTTTAAAGTTAGGAACTACTCTGCCTTCTTCAGCTTGATGTTGATACACTGCAAGAGAATGCATGGTTTCATGCCCTAACTAAATTAAAACTGAAATGTCATACTGACATCTGCTACCAGCAGCTGTAAATATAGGAAATTCATTAGCTGCCTGTCCAATACACATGAGCCACATAAGGATATACTTGAACTGAGGGAAGTTATACATATCTATATTAATCATGATTGTGATCTAAACCTTTCTGTACAATTTAAAATGTCCCTTAATTGCATCCACATCTCCATGTGACAAGAAACATTAAACTGTCTCCACCAAATAACTAATGTGGAATACGAAACATGCTAAAGGCTTGATTAGCAAATGCCTGTCAACTTCAGTGGAATGAATAAGTCTCCGTGTACTCATGACTTGGTTTAATGATTCAATTAACCAAAGGGGAGGAGGGGAATATTGCTGTGATTTGAGAAGTGACTAGCGGCCAAGCCAACTGAACTGACAAATATTTAATAGTTGCATAATAATAATAATAATAATAATAATAATAATAATTTATACCCCACTCCTTTGAGATCAATCAAGGCAGCTAACACAGTAAAATCCTATTACATCAAATAAAACAAACTGCATCCCTCCCCCGTTAAAAAAAGTATTAAATCAATTACAGTTTAAAACCAATAATTTAAAAACCACATCAATATACTAACATAGACAAAAACAGAGCAAAAACAGAACAGCGCAGCACGTTCCTGGGAAGCAAAAGGGAATCCTCAGTTTCTTGAGGCCAGGGAATCTATCCTGGAAAGGCCTGCCGGAAAAGATCCGTCTTGACAGCCTTTTTGAAGCTGTCTAAAGATGTCAACTGACAGATCTCATCTGGCAGGCCATTGTCCGATTATACTCAATGGGACTTGCTCCCAAGTAACAGCAAGATTAATGGGCTACTTCCAAATCAAACATGAGTAGAATTGGATCCTTATGCCATTCTCATTCCCGCTGCATCCTGCTCTGGCACTAAATGCCTGATACATAGCATTTCCAAGCTCTCCAGCTCAGCAGGGTTTTTTGAGAGGAGGGCAGGAAGGGACTACAGAAGCAAGATCTAACAATAGTACACTAGTGGATTCTGGCCTCAGTGTGCAAAGACATACAACTCAGAGATCAAGCAGACGGGCAGCTTGGAGCAGCCTCTACCCACTAGAGCTGCGAGTGAGCTGCAACAGGGTCTGGCACCTTGTCAACTGAATGCTGAGGTCCGAGTCTGGCCACTACTGTAGTGGATTGCAGCAAGAAGCGGCTTTTTGCTGCTCCCTTTCTTGCTGGTTTTGGGAGTAGCTTCTGGACAATCTAGGGGCGTGCATCATTTGCAAGCCACTCCCCCAAAGAGGCCTGAAGCCGCAGCTTTTGGACTGTGTGTTTTGGGCCTCAGATGCAAATCCCACTAAATTCTGTAGGACTAAAGTCCAAAACCTATAGGAATGCATTCTAACCAATGTTTTCACACACATGACATTATGTTACATGCAGAATAACTTCAGAAAGATAAAGCTTCACCTTACGTGGTTGTGCTGCTTGTAGCAAAGAATGAGCAATGTAACTCAGATGAAAATGATGTTACTTAGAACTGTTCTTACTTTAGAATTCTATACTAGTGTTACTCAAAATGATAGTTCATGAACCAGTAATGGCCCATGTCATCAGCTGTCAGTCCCTGTGGCTTCCAGGAAACAAAAAACCAGTGGGAACAAATATAGTATCGGTCCCTGACACACTGGGTGAAACATGGCAGTCCTCCACATCAGATAGCTTGGCAAGCACTGTGCTATCCACAATTAGCTTGCACACCAACAGAACAGAGGACAGCCCAAAGAGGGAGAAAAAAAAACCCTTCACCTTATAAACAGTCAAATCTTTTATCCTTGCTGTGTATTGCTATTAAAGTTAATCATACTAATGCAACTGCATAAATCCAACTCTGATGAACGTTTATAGACTCAGATCTTATTTATTAGTGTAGAATCAATTTACGCTCTGTCTGCAAACAAGATGGAAAATCCCCTTAAAAGGAACTGACTGTGAATTACTTAATTCAACCTTGTAAAACTGAGGGACCACAGCAGTAGAGAATGGTCCTATCTCACTCTGTCGTCTGAATTAAACTGGAGGTGTAGAAAGAAGGACCTCTGGGGACATTTAGTCATAATCCAAAGCTTTCTTCTTGAAATTCAGGAGGAATGGTTTTTCAAAAGCTTCTCAGAGGAATACAAATGCTGAAAGCAATACAGAAGATACAGATGAGGTAATAATTTTAAATAGTATCTTTCTCTCACACACACCATTTTGGAAATTTTAGAACAAATGGCTTTCTAAAAGAGGACTTAAAAGAACCATCAAAATCTAGCAGATAATAACCATTCTATCTACTATTCCACATAAACCTACTCTTTTTGGAGTGACATTTAAGTATCCCCTGAAGCAAAAGTCCCCAACATGATACAACCATGTTGGATCAAATCAAAAGCCTGTATTAATTCAACACTCAGTTCATACAATGGCAGACCAGCTGTTACAACAGACACACAAAGTGTTCCAGGGAGGGCCCCAATTCCCTTTTCATCTCTGAGAGCATGCTGGGGTGGGGAAAGTGCAGCCCTTACAGGCTTTTTTGTGACCTCCCAGGTTGCCCCACATCCCAGGCTGGCTCAAATGTTTATAAACAAATCTAGATTTTTTTTCAGATAATTGAAACAGCCCCCATCCTCCTAAAATTTAAAAAAGTATGAAAAACTTGGTCATTTAAGGTTTATTTTCAGCTGACAAATAGTCACTGCAGGGGCAAAAACCTACTTCAGTTGCCTGCCTCTGAGAGAGAAAGCCATGTGGTTGCTCTTTGAACATATCATCCCAGTCTGTTACCTGGAATTCAGTATTGTCTTCCTTTTACTTCCAGACACCTCCAGAACAATGGCCATGAGTACATCCTCCTTATCAGACTGCAGATGCTATGTAGAAAGCATGGGAAAGTAACTCTGAACCATCTGTCACTATATATAAAAAAATCTTGGAGAAAGTATGCAGGTTTCCTACAGTTCTAAAATTTCTGATTATATTCTGAATTGAAGGAGTGGAATTCTGAAGAAATGGTAGCATTGCCCTCTAAATGTTTGGGCATGGAAACATGGAGGTACCTATTAGAACAGTATGACCGAGACTACAAATGGGGTTGTCTAGAAATAACAACACATTGTTGTTGTTGTTGTTGTTAATCACTGTCAAGTTGACTTCGAGATCCCACCATATTAGACCTTCAAGTCACTTTGATATCAACAGTGCTGCTCAAGTTTTGCAAATTAAGGGCTATGGTTTTCTTGATATACTTGTCTATAAGTCGAAAAATTTATGCTCAAAAATTGACCCCCAAATCCCAGATAGACTTATATACAGATCAGTATGGTAATATGATAGCAGTTCTTTCAGATTTCCCCATGCAACGGGGAGAGCAATTTCTTTCTCTCCTGAGCCAAGGAGAACAAGTCCTGGGTGACTGATTGCTGATTGTTTAAAAGTCCCTCTCCAGCCTGCAGGCCTGTCTCTCCTTCGCTGTCTTGGGCTGAAACGCTAAAGCAGAAAGCCTTGTGGGTGATTGATTGATGCTTCAACAGTTCCTCTTGCTGTGTACACACATACACACACTGAAGAAACCTCCAAGTTTTACCCTCAACCTATCCACAGGTCATACCAAAATGCACAATTTTGGCCCCCAAACCAGCCCTCGACTTATACATGAGGTCAACCTATAGTCAAGAATATATGGTATTTGTCTTTTTTGGAAGTCCATGGCATCCACATAACTTTCCCCCAGCATCATAACTGAAATGAGTTGCTTCTCTTCCTATCAGCTTTCTTCACTGTCTAGCTTTCACAGGTATTCACAGAAACTGGAAATGTAAAATCAAGGACAATTCTGACTTGATTGTTCAATGATATATCTGTACACTGCAGAATATTAACTAGTTCCTACACAACTGCCTTTCCTAATTTTCTGATTTCTGACTGCTGTCTTCATCATAATGACTGAGCCAAGGTACACAAATTTTTTAAGTATTCCAATGTATTCATTTATTTTAAAGTTACATAAATCATGGATGGTCATAATTTTAGTTTTCTTAATGTTTAACGATTTTCCTGCTTTTGCAGTTTCTTCCTTGATTTTCTTCAAGTTTTTCCTGTTTTCAGCTAGTACTATGGAATTATCTGTCTCTCTTAAATTGTTGATGTACCTTCCTCCCAATTTTCACACATTTTTCCTCAGAGTCTAATCCTACTTTATGAGTGCATACAAAGTAAACAGATTGGTTGATAAAATCCAATTCTGTCTGATCACCTTGCCACTTGGAAACCATTGTTTCCCCATATTCTGTTCTGACAATGGGCTCTTGTCCTAAGTGCTGGTTATGGAAAAGGACAATCAAATATGTCACACCCACTTATTTAAGATTCATCCATAGATTTTCATGATCTACACAATGAAAGGCTTTGCTATAATCTATAAAACAGGTTGATTTTCATCTGACATTCTCTGGAACACTCCATTACCTAAAATATTTTTAAAATATGTTCATAAGTGCCTCTTTCTTTTCTGAACCCAGCTCGGACATGTGGCGTTTCTCACTAAACATATGGGCATGTTTGTTGTAAAAGTTTGAGCATCGCTTTGCTTGCAAGGGAGGTTAATGCAATAGTCCAATGTTTACTGCAATCTTTGGTGTCCTCTTTCTTGAGGACTGGAATGTACATTAAACATTTCCAATATATGGGCTGTTGGTTTGTCTTCCAGAAACATTACATTTTCTATAAACATTGCATTATAGGACTTTAACTATGAAAGCAATTTTAAGCATATCAGGAAAGCTTGTGTGCCAACTGTGGCCATTCCTTAAGAAATCATATCTAGCCATGGTGAAACATGCCTTAGTTACATCCTGGTTGAATTACTGTAATACACTCTATTTGAGGCTGCCTTTGATGAGTGTTCAGAAACAACTGGTCTAAAAACCAGCAAACAGATTGCTAACTGGGAATTGGCTAGAGGGAACATACAACTTCCTTGTTACAACAGGTTTACTGGCTGCCGATCACTTTTGGGGCAAAATTCAAAGTAATAGTTTTGGCCTATAAAGTCCTACATGGCTCAGGTCCAGGTTATTTGAAGGACCATATTCTCCCTCACAATTCAGCCCATGCTTTGAGATATGATGGGGAGGCCCTTTTCTCTGTCCCACCACCTTCACAGGCACAGCTATTGGGAATATGGGAGAGGGCCTCCTCATACAGGCTCTGGAACTTCTTCTCAGTGAAGTTAGACAGACACCCTTCCTTTCTTTTTGCAGACAAGTAAAGAACTTTCTGTTCCAACAGGCATTTGTTGAGTAACTGTATAAAGCTTGTCTCACCTAAACAATGTGCTTGATCTTACTGTTGTGCTGGTGTGTGGCTGTGGTTGTATGTCCATATTTAATGATATATGCTTTAATCCAGTTTTAATTTTTTGTTGTTTAATCTCATTTTAACTTTTGTTATCTTGTGAATTTTTGATTATTGGGAAAAGGATAGAATCATCATCATCATCATCATCTGAACTGCCTAAGTCCCAGTTTTGTGAGAAAGAAAGAATTTATATCAAATTAATAGCCCAAGAAAACAAGAACTAAACTGTCTGCCAGGAAAGGAAGATCTTCATTTGACATCTAAATGTAAGTAATGAGGAAATTAGGCTGTTCACTCTTGTGAGGGCATTCCATAGATGGAGGGGGCCACTTCTAATGGGCTCTGTTCCAGACAGCCACTTGTCCTCCCATCACAGGGAGCAACATGAGAAGCACCACTCAAGAAATGAAATAATCATGCAGCAACATTCTATGATATCAAAGAAAGAGTTTGCTCAAGTAACTGGTCCTTAGCCAGTTAGCAACAGAAAAAGCACTTTACATTTTTATACCACTTCATAATGAACTAAACACTCTCAGGTTTACAATGTGTAAGCCAATTGTCTACAACAAGCTGGGTACTCATTTTACCAACCTATGAAAGGATGGAAGGCTCAGTCAACCTGAAACCCTGCAAGACTGAACTCACAATGTTGTGGCTGCAGTACCAACATTAAACCACTGGACCACCAGGACTCCAAAAGTTACAGCTTTAAAGATTGGCACTAACACATAGAATCAGGCCCAGAAACTTGTAAATAATCAGAGATGCAAAGATAAAATGTTTAGATACATCACTCTGCATTATCAAATACACCTTGGAAAACAGGCAACAAACACACACAAAATAATACCAAAGAGTTCCCTCTGAGTCATTCAGATTGCAATCCTCACTGCAGAAATAATCCAGGCTTACCCTACTTAAACTGCCATGGCTCAATGCTATGGAATTCTGGGAGTTGTAGTTTTGTGAGACACTGCTGGTGCCACAACAAACTACAGTTCCAATAATTCCATAGCATTGAGCTATGACAGTTAAAGTGGGGTCAATCTGGATTATTTTTGCAGTGTGGATGCAGCCCTTGTTAAGTAAAACACTTGCAAGGGGATCTTGGAGCACCTTTAACCGTAACTGAGGGATGAGAAAGATGGGCAAGCACACACCGCACCCCTATTCGCCTTGAAGATGCTCAAAAAAGGAGTGGCAAAAGGCTGCTTGCTTTTAGGCTGACAAAAACCTAGCTTTGTTGCCCACACCATGGCTGGAAGCCAGCTTCATGACAGTCTGGTGATGTGCACAAGCCACCCTCTGCGATTGGCTGGGCAACTTCTGGGTGGCTTGGGAGTATGCGGTGTATAAACGCCTTGCTCCAAAGCTGCCCGGAAGGCATCTTAACTTGCCGGTCTGTTCTGACCAAGAGAGAAAATAGTTCTTCGCATTAGCTTTTGTAGACTCAGAGCCTGTAGAGATTAGTGTTATACTCTGGTGTGGGGGCATGGTATATGTATGCCAGCTGCCCCCATGCCTGCATCACATTGCTTTCTACTAATTGCATGCCCAACCACATGGCAAGGGACATCACAGTGCTCTGATACAGTGCTCTGTTGGTGCAGCTTTTAAACATGCTGTGCCAAAGGAGCACCGAAAAGCCACTGCCACTGCAAACAGGGCGCCCTTTCTATGGTACAAAAAGGAACAGCTTTTTGAAGCTTCTTTTTGTGCTATGGAAAGGCCAGATCAGTGCTGTGGCACGTGGTTGTCACAGCCACAATCTGGCGAGGAAAGGGGTGGCACAGTGCTGTCCCTTAGGGGCAGTCTGCTGAGCCCCTCAGTCTACTTTATCAGATAGAAATGATGAAATAGCTGGAGTCTAAAAAAATATGCAACCAAGCCCTTTCTCTCACTTAAGTCTCAAAGATACAAATAGATTCCTTTCTATACTGAAACCGACTAAAACAGCTATGTCTTTGAATAGTAAAATACTTGGTGAGCAGTGAATGAGAATTCCATTAAAATTGATCCTATGCATACAGTTATGAACACCAGAATTCCTATAGCCTTATTTTTCCATTTCAATGCTAAGCAAGACATTTTTAGATTGTTAATTGCTTTAAAGGCTAATTTACTTATTCAATTAAATTCACATTTAGTACTAAAGTCCTATTTCTTCACTAAATTTAAATTTTAAGGAGTCAACCAAAATGTTTCAATCTTAGGCTTTGCTTAGCCAGAGGTTAATCAGCTTGCAGAAGCACACATTTAAGCAAGGTAAAGATTAATTGAAGATACTCTCCAGATCACTTCCCCTGTAAACAGAAACGATTGAACAATGAGTGGATTTTAGGTTTTGTATAAACACATAGTAAAACATCTTGTGAATGAGATAAGGAATGCAGTAGTGCATAGATGAAGTATTCTCAGAGTCTATGATAACCATCAGGATTATGTATTTAGGAAGTTTTGGGGAAGAAAAGCCATGTTCTATATTCCAGTTCTCATCAATGAGGCAAGTAATTTCTCTGTGAAATATTCACACTAGAAGGGAAAATGTTTCTCTAGGTTTTCACAACTGGAACCTTGTAATGAATTTCACATGTACCAACACGTAAGGAATATAAATAACAATATTAAAGAAATGCTTCAGATAACCAAAGGCAATAGGTTGGCTAACATAGGAGGAGAATACAGGCAGACCTCAGTTAACTAAGTCTCTGACAATGAAGTTCCTTTTTACAAAGTCCTTTTAAGCTCACCCAGCCCTGCCTTTCTTCCTTGTCCTGTCTAACTGTCCTGTCTTTTAGCAGCATCAGCACTGGGGAAATGAAAGAAGGCTGGAGAAACACAGACTATGGGCAACAGTGTGTCAGTAAACAATGCAATAAAGTTTGAGTTGAAAAGAACAGGATTCTACTTTACCTGCTATAGCTGTCTGCCTACATATAATAGGCAAAGTAAGCTTTGTAGTAGGACTTAGAGTGTTGTGACAAAAATTAAGTAAGCAGCTATATGAACACAAGAATAGAGAAAATAGAGGGAGAGCAGACAAGCCTGCATCACTAGCACCACCACATACTGTTAGACTACAAGTTCCACTGACCTTAGAAAGTATAGCCTATGGCGAGGAATGATGGGAACTTTATTCTAGCATCATCTAGATTACTGGATGACTTTCACCCTAATTTCCATTGAATAAAAAAAAAAGGTGACACAGGATCTGTATCTGACAGTATCTAAGCAAATTACAAAATTAACAAATATAAAAAGAAACTGCTAATAACTTGTACAAGAAAACAAGAAAGAAAAAATAAAGAAAAATGTAGCAAGGACAACTAAACCACCAAGAAAGGAGAGAGACATTGTAGAATAATAAGGGGGAAAGCCATCATTCCACTTTTCACTGTGCTACATTATTTATTCTTATTCACATTAGTAGAAAATTTTAAAAGCTTTTCTCCAATAGAAACTGTGCTAATACACTGTGCCCACAAAAATCAGCAACTCTTGAATGCTTTCTGTTTTCCCTAGAACAAAAGATACAGTGCATGCTGAACATAAGCACATTACACAAACATAGAAACAATTATAAATAATTGGGAGTACCTCAAACTATAACTGGAACTACAAAAGTAACTTTCAGTCAACAGATTGCAGCTGAGAGAATACTTCCTTTGTTTTGTCTGTCCTTATCTCCTGTCTCTATTTTTTGTCACAACACTCTAAGTTCTACTACTCTGAAAGGGAAAATTTATATCCTGTTTCTTCACATCATGCATAATTCCAAAAAGCTAGTTTAGATGCCTTTTTTAGATGTAGTTTAGATGCCTTTTTCTTCTCGATTAAAAGAGAAAAAGTAGCCTGAGTAGAAGCAGCACATGGAATATTTAAAAGACAGAATATTTTTCTATGGCTGAGACTGTCACCCTGAAGAGACCAAAGAATGAAAATACACCTTGGGAATTTTGGACCTGGTAGATAACTACAGGCAAATCTCCAAGTTTAGTTTCACCTAGACTTCTACCTAGGTGACAGAGACTAAACTAAATGAACAATAAAGTCTCCCTTTTATACTGAAGCTGTCTAAGGGAGAATAGATAGGGAAGATTAAATTACTACCTGTCTATCTCTCTTTGAATAAAATTACAGAGATGGTCTTCTGCCAGTAGTTCAAGGAATGTTCCCAGGAAGAAAAGATAAGCTTAAGAGGAGAGCTTCAGGAGAATGAGCTTGTCAAAGTGAACATAAATAATTTGTTAGCCATGATGAATGCTACAGTTTAACTTTGTTTTATTATACCATGTAGCTTTTTTGTCCACTGGGGAACTGATGAAAAGAAATTCATTTTCTTTATTTGGTGAGGAGGAAGATTCATTTTCTTTTCAATAAAAACAACAACAACATGACCCAGTCAAAATGAAGCATTGTTAGAAACTGCTCATTTCAGTGAAAAAATTTAAAATGCAGGTTCAAGTCTCCCACCAATATCAAGGAGATGTAAAAGTGCTTTACCTGAGCTTGCGTGATTACTTTCTCTACTTACTTCCTCAGAACCATGGAACTGTGAGCAATAACAACAAATCAGTAATTTGATCTCTCTCTTTTACAGTATGAAAGGCCTTTACTAGAACAACAACAACAAAACAACAAAGAATGCAAGGCAAATAAACTTTGCACAGCATCTGTTCCTAATGGTCTGTTCATTAGCAGTTAGCACCTGGACAGCAGACTAAGTAGATATGCTGGTCACCAGAACAGTTTTCCCCACTATGATGTGGCCTAGCGTTTTTCCATTTACATTATAGTTATAATTTCTAAATTTTCGTGTCCCCATAAAAATTGGACTGTGCAATTAAGAGGAAATTCTGTGTCCCTCTTTTGGCCTCTTCTTCAATCATGCAGAAGTGGCTACCCTAATTTGCTGCAGCATCAGATTCTGCAGTGAGCCTCATTCTCGCACACAGGAACAACTGGAAACATCTGGCTCCACTATGATATTTTATGAGTGAAAAGGTTCCACACACAACCCTACTTTGTTCCATTTTCATCTGCACATTTCTGGAACACTGTAGACTGAAAGTGTTGTAGCATCCATTAAGAGCAGTAATATGCATCAGAATATCCCTTTTGAACATCCCATGCATATCTGTAATTCAGGTTTTCATGCAATGTGTTTTGTAATTAGTTTTTAAAAATTGTGCATGAAACAAGGCAAGTTCCTTGTGTTTTGAGGTTACTGTTATCTTAGCCTCTTATGCCATGAAGAAAACCTCGACATACATAAAATCCAATACCACTGTGGCATCTATGGACATGCTTTCCATTAAAGGAACACATGATATAATTTTAAAAGACATTATACTTGCAGAAATTCACTATCCAGTTTGGATCTGTATATGGAAATGGTGCAGTTGCCAAAAACAAACAAACAAACAAACAAACAGCTACCGTCTGTCAACATAAATTACATTACATTACATTTCCCCTGAGGTGTTGAAGGGGACTACTGGGGTTAGTGAGAATCTCAGGGTCCAAGATTCCCCAACTCCTATTCTGTGCCAAATTAATTACATCTTCTGTAGTAAGAGGCATCCTAACTGATAAGCCATTATTCACTTTTCACACTGTGTGGGCCAAAATTATATTTTTGTCAAGCTTTCCAAGTTAGACACACATTGCCTGCATCATGCCGAATCCTATACATTCAAATGGAGCAGTTAACGCCATAGCATTAATGGCCGGTTCTCATTTAATTACACTATCAGCCATAAGGAAAAAGTGTCTTGCCTTGAGAAACTGCCATCAACAATCAGGAGTTATTCCAATTATATTCTGCAACAGCAAAGACAGACATGTGGAAAGGATGCACAGGCAAGATTAACAACAAGCTGCTATTAAAGGAGATTTATATGTTCATGGAAAGTGGTGTAATACACACCAGAGCTCATTTATGTGAAAGCATTCAGCTGTAGCATTCTGACAGCAAAGTTATAAATTGAAAGAAGTCTCTCCTATTCCCCATAATACCGTTTTTGTTGTTGTCTTATTAGGAACTAATGAGAAGCAGTCACATTGTGAAATGGGTCACGAGTTCCAGTATCACCAAGGAAGGAAATGTCTAGTCCATTTTGGCTCCAGAGGTTCAAGTTTTATTATGTAGAATTCCACAAAACCCTAATGACACCACACAGCAAGAATACAGCAGCTTCAGCAATACTCTCTAATGAGGTGGTGGAAAAACCAGAACATAAGAAATCACATCATTTTACAAGCCATCCATTTTATTGTAAATTTCAGCCCTTCCTTCCTGCAGTCACATACAAGTAACACCTCACTTTCCATGTCTATAATAATAATGATAATAATAATAATAATAATAATGTTTTATTTATACCCCGCTCTTCAGCCAAGACTATCAGAGCGGCTTACAATTTGTTAAACAAACAGCTTCATTTACAACTGTAAGCTATTTGCCCCCAACAATCTGGGTACTCATTTTAGCGACCTCGGAAGGATGCAAGCCTGAGTCAAGCTTCAGCCCTTTGCTGGTCTTGAACTCGCCACCTTCTGGTTTTGAGTGAGTGGCTGCAGTACAGGCATTTAACCACTGCGCCACCAGGGCTATAACACTGAGAACTGTTCTTAATTGGCGATGGCTTTTTGCTTTGTGCACTGATAATGATACAGATATATGTGACTCATAGACATCACTGTTTCACAGAGGTTATGGGGTGGGGGGGAGTATGATGTGCCCTAGGTCACCCAACTGGTTTTTATGCTCAAGCGGGGAATTGAACTCTGATCTCCAGAGTCATAGTCCAATGCTGAAACCACAACACTACGTTTGCCTAGTAGAAAGAACAAAAAAGAAGAGCGCTGAAATAATTATAATCTTTCCTTACAGGAAAGGAAGGAATTTCTCCACACAATTTCAATGCCTACAAAACAGGAAGTTTTTAAAGAGCAAGCTAGGGGGTGCTGAATTGTTTTAAAATGAACTATTTTAAAGTTTTGCCTTTTTAATTGCACAGCATTCTTCTAACTGCAAGTTTGAGTTGTTTTAATACTGTGAATAGTTTAATTCTATTTTAATGTTCACTTTTTATATGTTTTACGAGGGGGTATCCAAAAGTTTTAATGATCACCTTTTTAAAAAAATTGACAGAAAGTTTTTTTGATTTGTAGTTGTTAATTTATCTCTATGTAGTCACTATCTAGATTTAGACATTTTTTCCGAGTGTATCTTGACCCTCCAAATAGCTAATATTGTAGAAGGCTGCAGATTGCGCCTTACGAGCAGGTATCGTAAAGTAATAATTATCACCCGGAAGTTATTATGGCATATTGATGAAATTTTGTCAGTGTCATCATTGGTCCCTCAGTGCATGTTGCTGAGAAAATCAGCTCATTGTGTCCTTTATTTTTGTGACTGCCTGTGCCAAAAGTGACTAAAGTTTAAAATCCTCATCAGGCGCAATCTGCAAGCTTTACAATATTGGAGGGTTGTATAAATCTAGATAGTGACTACATAGAGATAAGTTAATAACTACAAATCAAAACAAACTTTCTGTCAATTTTTTAATAAGGTGATCATTAAAACGTTTGGATACCCCCTCGTGTATGTTCTTTAAAATTGTAAGCTGCTTTAATTCTCAACTTAGGGAGAAAAGTATGATATAAATGAACACAGTAGAAGTAGTAGCAATAGCAGCTTCATTTATATACCACTTCATACCACCTAAGCAGTCTTTAAGCAGTTTACAATTGTAAGCTAATTGCCCTCACCAAGCTGGGTATTCATTTTAATGACCTTGGAAGGATTCAAGACTGAGTCCCTGACTGGGATTGAACTCACAACCTTGTGGTTTGTGAGTGAGTGGCTGCAATCAAATGATAGATGAGAAACAAGCATTTAACCACTACGCCACCAGTGCCCCTGTTGTAGCAGCAGCAGCAGCAGCAATATTTCATTCTTGTGTACAGCGGAACTGGGCAATATCTGACCATATAAATTATGAGAAATTCCAGTTTTCATCATCCCACAGCATTGGGTGTTGCAATCCAACACCTTCTGGAAGGCTACAAATTGGTATACAATTTAAAGCAAAGGTGGGAATCATGTTGGCCATATCCCCTTGTTCCTGTAAGGCCATTTCTGAAGCCCCTGACATTCTCACTCATTGAAAGAGGAGAAGTCACATCTCTAAAAGCTTGGAGGGGCAATTCTCCAGTACATCAAGGAAAGACATAAAAAGCAAGAGTTGCCCATCCTTAATTTAAAGGCTATAGAAAAATGGACAGGATTAGGATTCCACTAGGATGCTTCTAAAAATATTATTATTATTATTAAACTTTATTTCTAAAGCGCTGTAAATATACTCAGCGCTGTACAAAAATAGAGTTCTTTTAGACAGATATAACACCCACCTCTGTTTCAGTCTTTATTTTGATTGCTCTGACACAGATTGAGCAATTAAGCACTTAATCCTTTTTAAATACATTGCCATCTCTAATTCAGAAAGACGGTTGTCAAAAACAGTTTGTTCCTGTATACAGTTTACAGCACCGCAGCATGCCTTACATTCATCAGACTGATAATTCCAGCACAGACAAATTGGTATGATATTTTGCACTGGTTATTCTACACGATGACAGCTCACAATAACAGTCATAGAAAAACTTAAATTTTTCAGACTGATGCGAGATAAAGAGGAGAAAATGAAGGAAATGAAATAAACCGACAATTTCTCTGCCCTCATTTCACAACTGCTTAAGGCTGCCGTAAAAAAAGGAGAAAATGTCAGCTTTCATTCACTCTTTTTAAAAAGATTCAGAATAAGCAAAGAGAAACTTATGTTTCCTTGAGTTTCAGGAACCTATTCTGCACTGAGTTATCTCCAGCCCCAGAAAAACTGTCTTGCCATTTATTTCTGTCTTGACAAAATGAACACTGCTTTGAGATTTCCAGATTGAACTGTGCTTGCAATAGCATCCTTGTTTTTAATTTTACCCCTCTGATCAACAAAGGTTTCCTCCTCTGTCTACCTTTTAAAAAATTGGCTTTTCCTCCCTGATTTTTCCCCCTTTGTGCACTGTTGGTTTTAAAAATCATGTGGGGAAAAAACACACATAATAATCATATCCAGTCATCATGTGTGGAGTTTAGTAAACACATAGGTGTACTAGGACCATGGAAAATCAGGGTTCATGTTCCCAGAACAGACTCCAAACTAAAAAAGACTACCTTCTACTTTGGACTCACCATCCTTCACATATGCTGTGACTATGAAGAGGGTAAGGTTAGCATGATACCATATCCAGATGTTTACTAAGCCACAGAGATAATTACTGAGTAAGGCTTTTTAAAGAGTGCAAACCCATGCATATGAACTCAGAAATAAGCATCAATGGGGCTTTCTAGATTGGCAGGAAAGTGTGACATGAAGTTGCCTTTTCCTTAATGCTTAGCAGCTGCACTGCAGCCTTTAGATGGAGCTGCGCTGTTCCACAGTTTTTAAAAAAGAAGCTGGGAAAACCAGCACCTTTTTAAAGGCGCTTCTTCTCCCCTAAAACGCAGGGGGAAAAAAGCGTTTTCATGGCACACTTTCCCTTTTTCTCATCTAAAGGCTAGAGTTTCATGCAGCCATGAACACACTTCTTTTTGCCAATCTAGAAAGCCCCAATGTGTTCAGTGGGTGAAAGAATAGCTCCATATAGGTCTTTCTTGTACAACTGTCCTGTCTTATTAACTTCATTTTCCAGAAAGTCCAGAGGCTTTTCAGACCAATTATAGCAATATAATTTCACTTTGATTGCCATGGCTGCATCCTATGGAATCCTGGTGTCTGCAGTCTGGTGAGGCTCCAAATACTCCTCTCAAAGCTGAAAATCCTGGGATTCCACAGGATAGAACCATAGCACTCAAAATGAATTAATAGTGCTATAACTGTGTCATGTGAAAGAGCCTGAGAAAAAACAGTCTTCCACTTAGCAATCCCCACATGTTTTCCCACCACTTCTTCCAACCCTTCTCCAATCCTTTTTTTTACAGAATAAATAGGAATGGGCAGGAGGATGGACATGTTTTGAAAAATTATACCAGTTCATACACCTTTCTCACAAATGTTGTACAATTACATGGCTGCACAACTGAGACATTATACAGTCACATTTCAGTTCTAATGATTTCAAGAAAGTGCCTATATGAAACAAAATACCATCTAAAACAAAACGCTTATTGTTCCCTGATGGAAGTAAGATACTGTTAAGAGTCTCTTTATTATCCTTGGTTTTGCAAAGACACACTCATGAGACTTCAACAACAAAAGAAGTAAGCTATCCAATCTAGCCTACTCTATTCACATCAATAAAAGTATCTGAGAAAATTCATCACCCTGTTTGAACGGGAAGTGGTGGAAATTCTTTCTGGTCATTTTTCAGCCAAGTCAGCTTCCAGGGATCTTCCAGGAGAGCCCAAAGCTTACATACAGATTTACATGCTTTGCGATATGTGTGTGTATATATGTGTGGGTGTATATTTATATATATATATAGTCTAAGGTTTGATCTCCAGAATTTCTTATCAAAGGATCACAGCCTGGTACCGGTAGTAGATGTCTGCCTAAGGCCTCAAGTAGCCATGAACAGCCTGTGTGTGCAATACTGAATGTGAAATAAATGGGGAAAGTTCAGCTCATTGTAAGAAAGCCAGAGTGTTGGATTAGGATGCCCTGGGTTCAATTCTCCATTCTGCCAATAAACCTGGCTTTGGGCCAATCATGATGCCCTAGCCTAACCTACTACACAGGACGGTTGTAGGGATGGAGATGAGGAAGGCATACACCTTATACTGACTCCTTGAAAACTGAACTTCAATATAAAAAATAAAAAAATGAACAAATACACAATTAAGGGATCATATTTTCCAGTCATCCAAGCCTTCAGTGGAAAACTGAGAATTCCCACTTCTAAGGCACAGATTCCTTAAGTAAGAAAGAACAGAAAAATGAGGGAGCTGAGAGTCATAAAGAAATAGAAGCAAATTATTTCATGTGCAGGTATGTGACCTGCCTTTCTCTTCCAAGGCTAGACCTAACAACTAAAAATCTGAATTATCATTTTATTTGCAGTTTCATTTAGTAGACAGAGCAATGCACAGTGGTATGAAGGGATAAACAAGAATTCTTAATAGACCCCATGAGCAATGAAAAAGGAGGAAACAGATTTGATGTACAGAACAGGAAAATAGCAAATAATTCTACATGTTTTGGTATCTGTGCAGAATGGCTTTAACTGCCTAAAAGTCCTCCACTGACAGCAGGTGAATTGTGGTCATCAAGTCTGCTACAAATGTAATAAAAGAATTAAAAACTTCACTAATATAATCTAGTGTGTCTAAGCAAGTTGATCGGATACAGCATGGAAAATACCTTTATGAAAACTGCCAGCCATTTTGAGTTTTCTATTCTTTCAACTGTAAACAAAACTAGAGAGAACAGCTGCTGAACAGATCAGTATCAAACAGGCATCAAAATATTTGGAACAAGATACAGGATGTGAGTGTTAGGAGATCACACAACCCAACATACGATCTGGACATTCTATAGCAAGTTCATCATGCCAAGTTCCATCCCAGCATAGAATGTTAACAGAGTAAACATTTTAAAAAAATAATGGTTTGGAAATTTGTAGAATAATGCAAGAATGCACAAAGGCTTGGTAGAAAGATAGAGAGTCTCATAGTCAGACACTTCTCTGACCTCTCCCCCTGCTACATCACTGTGTCTCTGATGCAGTTATGTTCTGGAGGAAAATAAAAATAAAAGAGGAAAGTAACTGAGACAAGAAGAGTGCCTTACTAGACACAAACTCCTAGACAACAAGGTGGGCAATTTGTGGCTCTCTAAAGCTGTTGGATTGCAATTCCCAGCATTGTGCACCACTGGCAATGTTGGCAAGGACTTCTGGGAGTTGTCGTCCCAAAAAAAAATCTGAAGGGCCACATGATTCCCATCCCTGCTATAGATGAATCCCAAGTAAGAGGTGTTCTGTAATGATTACCACATGGGTGCTTGCAGTTATAAATGACAAAAATGCCACCACTAATGTAATTTTGGTTGAAGTTTTCCTTTTCCAGTCTTTCTAGATTTTACTGTGCTTCCCTGCTGATAATTTGTGCATAAATGTTGAGAAAAGAAACTATACTCTGTTGTACAAAAAATATTCTACATATTCAGATGATATATTTCATTAGTATTATAGGGAAATATTACCAAGACAATGAAAGCGAGCATTAAATGAAAGCATCCTAACACCCTCTCTTATCAGCTGTCTCCAAGACAGATGGACAGCTACTACAGCTGCTAAAGTTTGATTGCTGTCCTAAGGTTTCATCCTCTGGTATACAGGATTTAGTCACTCTTGTATGTCTGCCAAGTCATTCCACAAGGCTGTAAAATTTGTAGGTATTAATCACCATCACTTCAAGGGTACAGACTGAACGGATGTACTCATAACATCTGTTATCAAATTGAGTTCAACAATAAAGCTTTAAAGCCATGCCATGCATGAGTATTTTTACTGAAATACAGTGTTTTGGGAGGTCACAGTACAGAAGACTGTTCACCTAACAACTATGAGTCAGATCCAGATTTAGTTGTTTTGAGGGAAGGCATTGATGATGTCCATATAGAATGTGGATGAGAACTATGCAGCTTTGCAAATGACCAACTACAAGTCTCAGCGGCCCTAGTCTGCACAAGCCAATTGTGAGGAATGATTAATATTGCAATCCAATACCACCTGGAAGATTATACACATGAGCTAGCATATTATTGTGAATGCACATTTTTGTAAAGCAAAATTATTTGAAGTTACCATATCTGTATTATCCAAGAATAACAAAATCCAACACAAATCTTTTCAGTCCCCTGATTCTTAAAATCAAATAAAATGCCTTATTTAAAAATATGATGACACTGTCTTCAAACTGTATCAACTAAAGGGTGAAACAGACCACCCCTTTGCGCCATAGTCCAGACGGCTTCAGAATGAGGTGTTTTGACGCCTCACACTCTGAAGTCACCAGGAAGCCAGTTTCACACCAACCTACTGCTCACACATGGGCTGGCTTCCAGGTGCTATGGCGACACAGTCTTTACACATTGCAGGAGTGCCTGAAAGTTGGCTTCTGTCTACAGAGGGGCAGAACCACTGGTTTTTTTGACAGCACAAAAAAGAGTGACTATTTGCAGCTTCTTTTTGGGCCAGCAAAAAAGCGAACTGAGTCTGCAGCGCGTGGTTGCTGTGGCCCCAAGCTGTCTTTCTCAGATGCAGCTTCAAGCCACTTCTTTGGGGTGTTTTGTTTCACCCCAAACAGTAGTTAGAGTATGACATTTAAAAATGTTATGTTTCAGCAAAATTACATCTTACTCTACCATACTGCAATCATAGGCACACAAGCTATCAAATGTTTTGCTCTCAAAAGGAACTACTGAACACAAGAAGAGTCACTGGATTAGGCAAAAGGCCTATCTAGTGCAACATTTTGATCACACATTGGTAAATAATTTGCCTATGAGAAGCCTGCAAGTGCAACAATTGGAAGAATGCAGCAAAAGAAGTCTACACATCACTGTAATTCTACTTTAACTGTCATAGCAGCAGTGAAATTTCAGGGTGTTGTAGTATTGTGAAGTAAAAGCTAAGAATTAACTATTAACAGAGATGAGCCAGAAAGCTTCTGACTTCTAAAAAGTGCTGGTGGAGCGTGGCTAGGACCCGGCTTATGGCAGCTGGCACTTTAGCAGCGATAAATGAGCAATCATCCCCACCTCCAGCTTGCATCCTGGTTCCAGCCTGGGAGGCTGGAGTCAGTTTTAAAAGGTAAGCAATAAGCTCCTAGTGGGACTTAAGTTGTAACCAATTTATCATAACATAAGAAACACTAAGTGATAACAGACTGAAGGCTTATCTAGTCCAGCATTCTATTCATAAAGAGACCAACCAGTTGCCTGAGAGAAGTTGACCACCATGATATAAAACAATTGTATTTTCTGTCTCACCTTGTCTGGCAATTAATATACAGTAGTATATTAGCAGAAGTGATATCTGTCCTACAGATTTCAATGAGACTCTATTTAGTCTCAATCCAGCTCGCAGAATACAGGTCAGCAAGGCTGTCTTATAACACACACACATACACACTTTGCAAGTTCTACGATGGGAAATGGGCTCTATACATTGCTTTTTCTTTATGTTTTTAAGAACAGCACATCTTCTGCAGGAAAAAAATTTGAATCTCAGAAGACAAAGAAAGTATTTTTTTAAAAAAATCCTATAAACATAATTAGCATTAACATACAAACTACATTTTCCTCCCTCTTTAAGATAATACTGTCTAATTAATGGTATGTACCATCTGTGACATACCATTATGTTGCAAAAAAATTTTTTTTCCTTCTGAAGGAGGAATCTAGTCTGTCAAGAACAGTTATTAAGTTTAGGAAAGCAGTAATTGTACATGAAAGGAGCTGGAGTGTAATTTTGCTATCACAACTGGACATTAAGAGCTGGAAGTGGAGAGGATAGGAAACAGAGAAACACAGCCTTTGCCTACTCTGCATCTGACCTGAAACTGTGAAGATGATTCAGTTGTAGCTGAGCAGGTGCAGAAGCAGCAGGGGACTTCTTTCTGTGCTGCTTTCAAGTAGAATGGCACTCCGAGGCATCCCTAGGAAACTGAAGAAACTGTGCAAACCAACCATATGGTTATGTTATGTATTTGCTTCCAGTCAAAATGCTCGTTTTACTTCCAGTGGAGGATTTTTTATTAAAATATTACGCCAAATAATTTGTTTACTGCATTGCAAATTTGAGCTAAATGATGTTTTTAATTCAATTTGAAATGTTTCTTTTATTTACCTCAGAGATAAAATGAGGACAGATTTGCTTAGATCCAACCAACAAAGCTCATATGGCTCTAGACTTGTAGCTAGTTTTTGTTTCCTTCATAAAAAGACAAGCAACAACAGTCAGTCAATGTTTGCATTCTATTCACAGTATGTGTTTTTAAAAAACACATTTAATAATGATTAAAGTACTAATAAAATCAACAGGAAGACTGACAGGCATGTTTTAAATATTTTTTTTTTTAAAAAAATCTGTTAGTAACACTGTTACTTGTATCACAAAGGAACCTTGTTGTGTTCCCTCAAGTTGTTTCTGACTTATGGCAACACTAAGGCAAACCTATTACAGTGTTTTTGCAGTAAGAATTGTTCAGAGGAAGTTTGGCATTGCTCTCCTCGAAAGATGGAAGAGTGTGACTTGCCAAATACCATCCAGTGGGCTTCCATTGCCAAGCAGGGATTCTACTGGACTTTTAGTTCAACACAAAAACCATTACAACATCATGTCTCTTTTATATAGCAATATGTGGTGTCTGTGCCATTAAACTGCCTGGTGAGCTATGGTGACCCCATGAATTTCATCATTTTATTTATATAGCTCCATCACTTCATAGGGTTTTCTTAGACAAGGAATATTCAGAGGTGGTTTTGCCAGTTCCTTCCCCTGTGCTTGTTGCCTACAGAACCTAGTATTCATTGGCGGTCTCCCAGTCAAGTACTAACCACATCTGACCCTGATTACCTTACAGGCTCAGATGGGATCTGGTGCATTTAGGGTATTATCTAGAATTAAACCCAGGTTTTCTGAAGGTAACCGTTAATTCAGGGTTAGCAAAAACGTTTGTAGAGAACAAAGCAAACTATGAAGAAAAGGAGCAATGTCCTTCCATTTATATACTCATGTATAAGTCTAGAAATTTAGGTCAAAAAATTTACCCAAAAAACCTGAGTTGACTTATCCATGGGTAAATGTAAGTACCGCATCTTAACTCTTATTTAAAAGAAGGAACCATCTCTTGATGAAAAGCAAGAGTGCAATCTGTCCTGGAAGCACTGACCCCCTTTACTCTCTCATCCATCCAGTTTTAAGAATAAGCACAAAGAGTTATGTCTGATGGACTTTTGGAAGTTATTTGGAATTGTTTTGCTTTGCTTCATCCTTTAGATCCTTTTCTATATGCCCCTAAATTTTACCCTCAACTTATCCACGGGTCATAGCAAAATCCATATTTTGGCCCCAAAACTTGCCCTTGAGTATATACGGTATTCTTTTGAATCCAATATCAAAATCTCCCTTGTTCTCTATACTATAGCCCTGAGCAAGTATTTTAATCCCTTTTCCTTCTTCAAGTTCAGCAGCTACTTAGTTAACCGAGAAGCATTCCCAATGCCAAATTATGCAATGGAATGAGAAGCCTGGAACTTGAAGCATCTGGAAATGTTCCCTCACAGACACTTAACACTATTCAAGAGGGTAATGAGCACCCGATACTCTACTATAAACAGAGACAGAAAGATCAGAGGGAGTAAACTGCAATTCGGCCATATATTTCTTCCTTAGGCTGTGCTTCCGGAACAGTAAGTATCAATCCCATGCATTCATGAGCACACACACACACACACACACACACACACATAGTTGCTATGGCAAACAACTTTGACAAACACTTCTGAGAAAGGGAGAAATTCAGCCACACAACTCCTCTTTCACAGGCAACTTTACTCCTGAACAGAGAGTATGTAGCTTTCCTAGATATTTATTTAAGAACCTATTTATACCAATTTTCATTTTTTTAAAAAAAACACATCAAGACGATACAGAGAAAAACATGTTGGACTGCAACCACTATCAATCCAGGCCTACAGGCACAAGAGTAAGAAATCATGGAAGCTACAGTGAAACATCTAGAAGACTGCTTGTTTCTCATCTCTGTTTCACACTCTGGTCATACTGAAAAATGAAGAAGCAATTGTTGGTCAGTCAGGTGACAGCAATTCAATTTTTACAGCCAAGTACATTAAACATATAAAACTATAGTAAAAGCCAGAAATTTAGATAGATTGGCCATATTAATCTGTTACCGTAAAATCAATAATAAGTCACGTAGCACCCTAAAGACTAGCACACTTTGAAATAAGCTGCTGTAGACTCCACCTCATTTCATCATTTGCACTGAATATTTCCAGTTGGCAGATATTTATATACATGCTAAGGTTGTTGTGGAAAGGAAGCATAAAAGGTTAAGGGTTGAACAGACCACCCCTAAGGAGCGGCCTGTAGTCACCTCTTTTGTCACTGGGTTGGGACCACAGCAACTGCACACCATGGCCCTGATCTAGCATTTCTGCAGCACCTTTTTGCGCCACGGAAAGGGTACCCTAGCTGCAGCAGCTTTTCGACGCTTCTTTGGTACAGCACGTCTATGCACTGTGCCAAAGATGCAGCGTGATGCCACTCACCATCTGGTGAAGCAGGCGGCGTGAAGACGCAATGCCCCCATTCTGTCCCAAGGCTGGCATATGACACCAGTCTGTAGAAGGCCTAAGTGATTATCCTATCAGTACAGTTGTTGAGAAATGATAAAGACATCCTAACATAGATCACCAGCTTTACACATATATAGTGATGTTACTGGTAAGTCTTTGTCCAATCCAAGTAGAATTCAACCTCCAGATGAACGCTCCCAGGTGGAGCATAGAAACAGGAGTGCCAAAGGACTGAAAATAGAAATTTTGTATTTTCATTTCCTTTGGCCCCTTTTGTTTCTTCTCACATGCACCAGGTTCATACTTGACCAAAGGCATACAATATACCATATATAATCATCTGTAAATCTAAAAATGTATGCCCAAAAATTGATCCCAAAATCCTAGATCGACTTATTTATGAGTCACTATGGTAATGTGATAGCAGCTCTTTCAGATTTCCCCATGCAGTGCGGAGAGAAGTTTATTTCTCTCTGGAGCCAAGCAGAAAGAGTCCTGGGTGACTGAGTGATATTCCTGTTTGTTTAAGAGTCCCTCTCCCACCCCCACCCATGCATCTGGCTGAAACAAAAGTTGAAACGATGAATCAAAAAGAGAGTCTCTCTTGCCATACCCACACATACACACACTAAGAATCCTCCAAGTTTTACCATCGACCTATCCACAGGTCATGGCAAAATCCATAATTTGATGCCAAAACCTGACCTCAACTTAAACATGAGGTTGACTTATAGCTATATATATATATGGTAGGCATTAAACTGTTTATATGTGCTAGGATGTTTATCACCACTCAAGGACTTTTATATTTTTATTCCTACACATTCCCTCAATTACAATCCTTGTAAACTGGGATTTGGGAAAGGACAGGAGCTATGTTGGACTGCAACTCAATGTAGCTTCAGATTTTATGTCTGTGTGCATTAACCCTGTGATGCTGTGTGTGCATTTCTGTCTGTGTGACTGTATGTGAAGGGTGACTGCACATATACACAATGTCTGAGGAGGAAGCCCAAGATTTGTTTGTAAATAGGCTTCACACCTTGGTTTCTTTCTAACTCTTACTGTCTACGGTAGCATGGTAGAAGCAAATCATGGATAAAGGTAGGAAATTTATGCAAAAAAGAAGAAGACAGTATATGAAGGCTCAGACCACCCTGTGTGGTCTAAGCAAGTGTCATCTTAGCCATGATTAGAAGAGATCAAATGCATTACGTACATGTGGACAACATACTGAGAAATATATGTAACTCTTAAAATCTAATGTCAGACAGAACAGAATGACCTCTGTCCCTCTTTAGCTATGTCAGGCTGGGCCTAGAATGAACAGCTTTGATAGATGGACAGAGGAAGAAAGAAGGAATTAGATAGAGAAGTGTGCACTCCAGCCAACCTGGTATTTTTTATGTCAACAGCTTAACATTTAATAATTTATATTATTCCTGTCTGTGTGCAGTAATGGTAGGCCTCTTTGGCTAATGCAATCGCTTTACTATAATACTTTATCCCTTTGATTTCTATAGAGTGCCCTGCATCTTCAGCTAAATTCCTTTTCTATTAAATGGGATTAAATACTCATTCAGGCAGAATTGCTAAGGAATTCAAAAAGCATAGTATTTGACACACCCTTCTCCTCTCTCTGATTGTGTTGCAACTTTGAACAGGCCAAGAATTTGGCTATCATAATAATTAAGGTGAAATATTTAGATAGGATTATTCTCTTGAAGTTGAAGGTAAGAGCCACTAACACAGAAATATTGCATTTGACAGAAGGCACTGCAGCTTTAGATCCTGCTGCATTCCTACCATCAAGACAATTCAGAGTGAAAGACTACAAACAGCATCTGAGTACAGATCAGCTGAACACAGTACTGGCCTAAGGATAATTCCAGCATGTAAACTGACAAGACAGTTTAGCAACTAAAGAGTAAATAAGGTTAGATATGTGGAGGAGAGAGTGAAATCGGGCAAACAAGATGTGCTTTCTATGTTCTATTTTCTTACAAAACATTTCAGACTCCAATATGAGATATCTTCTCCTTGAGCATTTGATTCATTAGAATAAAGTTATTGCAGATATACACCTCTGCGTTCTTCACGAAGAACTCTCTGCAAGTAGTAATGGAACATCTCAATGACTTAAATCCAGTATAATGTTTCTGGAGAGAACAGTGTACTAACAGAATTGTTGGTTCTTCCATCTGTGCAAGTGACAGAGCATCTGTTTTTCTGGTCCTAGAAAAACAACCACTTGTGCAACCAGTTGTGCATGTGGGAATCCCTTCCTGCACGTTCATTTTAGCACTACTCCCACTAAACCACCCAGTGGTTTGTCACCACTAAATTTAATTACACCCCATATGTTAACAACTCTCTACATGGGGCTACTTTAACAGAAAGTTCAGAAATGTCAATGGGTCCAAAAAGCTGCAGTCAGACTGTGAGCTGAGTTGTGATACAACTACTTCTTGGTACAACAGGTTGCTGGTCTGCTCCTGAGCACAATTCAAATTGCTGTTTTTAAATAACAACAACAAAAACAACAACAACAACAACAACAACTATTAATTTGTTTCCCGCCTCTCCCTGTGTTGGATCGAGGCGGGTAACAGCAAGCGGGAATCAGAAAAACAACAAAAATGACGACTAGAGCACAGATGGAGGGAGACTTGTCTCTTATCTGACAGAACTCGTCAGAGGCAGCACCTTCGTGCCTATCAGGAGGCTTTGTGTGCAGTGCGGAAACCCTTCTGCTCTGCATGCATTGCGACTGCAGAGTCCCGTTCAGCAGAGCTGTTTAAGGTGGTGGGGGAGCTGACGCAGGTTCCTCCTGCGCCAAATCCCCTGCTCGACCCCACAACGGCCTGCTGCGACGCATTTAACACTCACTTTGCAGACAAAATCTCTTGGATAAGAGCCGACTTAGACGCCAATGAGCCACCTAGCAACTCCGTTGTTGTCACCTTACTGGATGAGTTAATCTGTAAGTACTGATGAAGTGAACAAGCTCCTTGGAAGTGTGAGGAACACGACCTGCTCTCTCGATCCATGTCCATCATGGCTGGTCGTCCAGGGAGGGGATGAATTGAAGACATTCCTTCGGGATGTAGTCAATGTGTCCCTCAGGGAAGGTATAATTCCATCCTGTCTGAAGGAGGCAGCTGTTAAGCCTCTCCTGAAGAAACCTTCCCTTGATCCCCTGGACAGAAACAACTACAGACCAGTTTCCTTGCTGCTGTTTTTAAGCAAGGTGATTGAGAGAGCAGTCACCTTCCAACTCCAAGCTGTCTTGGATGAAACCAATTTTCGTGATCCATTTCAAACCAGCTTCCAGGCAGGATATGGAGTCGAGACTGCCATGGTTGCTCTGACAGATTACCTCCGCTTGAGTATCGACAGGGGTAGTGTGACCCTGTTAGTGCTCTTGGATCTCTCAGTGGCCTTTGACACTATAGATCATGCCCTCCTTTTGGACCGGCTGAGGGAGATGGGCATCAGAGACACTGCTTTGCAGTGGTTCCGGTCCTTCCTCTCTGGCAGGTTCCAAAAGGGTGAGGCTCGGGGACAGTTGCCCCTCCAAAATCAAGCTTAATTGTGGCATCCCTCAGGGAGCCATCCTGCCCCCGCTGCTATTTAACATCTATATGAAGCCGCTGGGTGAGATCATCTGGAGGCATGGAGTGCAGTGTCATTAGTACACTGATGACACTCAGATATACTTCTCCATGACCAGATCATCTGCTCAGACCTCAGATGATGTCTCTTCTCTGAATGACTGCCTGGCAGCGGTAATGGATTGGATGAGGAAAAACAGATTGAGGCTTAATCCAGACAAAATGGAGGTACTGACAGTTACTGGCCTGAAAGCAGGTCTGGGAATACACCTCCCAGTCCTAGATGGATTCACACTCTCCTCGAAGGACTTTGTTCGCAGTCTGGGGGTACTTCTAGACTCGTTGCTTCACATGACTAGTCAGGTGAATGCGACGGTCAGAAGTGGCTGTTATCAACTTTGGCTGATACACCAGCTGTGCCCTTTCCTGGAGATGAGAGATCTGGAAACTGTGGTACATGCCTTGGTCACCTCACGTTTAGATTACTGCAATGCGCTCTACATGGGGCTGCCCTTGTGCTTAACCCGGAACTCCAGTTGGTTCAAAATATGGCAGCTAGATTAGTCACTGGGCCATCAAGGAGAGAGCACATAACACCTGTGCTAAAATCTCTCCACTGGCTGCCGATTAGTTTCTGGGCACAGTACAAGGTGCTGGTTTTGAACTTTAAAGCCCTACATGGCTCAGGTCCATCCTATCTAAGGGACCGTCTTTTCCCATACGAGCCCCCTCACACACTCCGATCCTCTGGGAGGAATCTGCTACAGCCTAAGAAAACTAGGATGGCGCAGACCTCCCAGAGGGCCTTTTCCGTTGTCGGAATGGCTGTGGAATGGCCTGCTGGATGAGATGCGCCTTATTACAACTTTGGACAGTTTCAAGAGATCCGTCAAGACGCATCTCTTCTGGCAGGCCTTCCCCGACAACGATTAAATCTATTCCACAGTTGTCCATCTAGACTCACCCTCAGAGACATTAGTCACTTCGAGGCCGCCTATCATTTCAATGAGAGCCA
This sequence comes from Urosaurus nigricauda, assembly GCA_034509955.1. Taxonomy (NCBI): domain Eukaryota; kingdom Metazoa; phylum Chordata; class Lepidosauria; order Squamata; family Phrynosomatidae; genus Urosaurus; species Urosaurus nigricauda. Next base: position 67,406,104 of record JAOEGL010000003.1, read on the forward strand.
CATTAATGTTCTATGGTTTTATCTACTGTTTTTAATCTTACCTCAGTTTAATTCTATTTTAAGGAGTGGGAGGAGGGATTGGGTTGCTATATTTTAATTGTTTCTGTATTTTATATGTTGTACCCCGCTCTGATTGCCCACCCAGAGAGGCGGGATATAAATAAATATTTATTATTAATATAATAAAAAAATGTGCTACAGCATTAAAAACATAATAATCTAAAATAGTAATTTAAAAAAAATTAAATTATAATTCACAATAAAATCGGAAAACATCCAATGGGTGCAGTGAGACAGATGGACTGTTAAAAAGTCTGAGGAGGTCAGTTAGGGATGGTCTGCTGTAAGAGATCCGTCTTTATTGCCATCTTGAAGGTCTCCAATGATATTATATGGCAGATCTCCTCTGGTAGGTCATTCCATATTCTGTGGCAGCTGAAAAGGTCCTCTGGGAGGTCACTACCAGCCTGGTTTTCTTTGGCTGCAGTAGGTTCCTCCCAGAGGGCCTGAGTGTTTGGGAAGGATTGTATGGAAGGAGGTGTTCCCTCAAGTATGCTGGACCCAAGCCATGCATATAGGTTATGACCTATAAAGCCCTATATGGGTTGGATCAAGATTATCTGAAGGACCACATTCTCTCATATGAGCATGCCCATGTTTTGAGATCCTTTCAGAAGGTCTGTCTCTGTCCCATCATCCTCATAGCTACATCTGATGGGAACACAGGGAAGGAGAGTCTTTTCTGTAGCTGCTCCTTAGCCCCTGCAACTCCTTTCGCCTTGCTATGCTTTCCTAGACAGGCAAAGACCTTTTTGTTTTGGCAGGTCTTTAAAGGCTTACATCTCATGGGGGAAGAGCCTTACATGTGCTCTGCTGTTATATCTGTTATCTTCCTTTTAACTGTTTGTTTTTAACTGCTTTTAATTGTATTGATAGTTTAATTACATTTTTAACTTTATGCAGTGAATGTTTTTTGTTTGTTTTGGTTTAGCTTTATCTGTTTCAACTTTTGTAAGCCATGCTGACTCCCAGACTGGGAGAAAAGGCAGGATAAAAATAACTAACTAAACATAAACAACATAATAATGTTAGGAATAGAGTGGGTCTTTGGTATTTGCTGGACTTTGGTTTCAGAACACCCCCTCACACACCTGTGGATACCAAAACCTGTGGATGCTCAAGTCCCATTAAATATGGCACAGTAAGATGGTGTGATTTATATAAAATGTCAAAATCAAGGTTTGCTCTTTGGAATTTATGCATTTTAAAAATATTTTCAAGCCATGAATCCATGGATAAAGATTCAATGAATATGGATGGCCAACAGTATCTACAGTCTACTTCACTCTCAAATAGACAGCATGTGTAACATTTTGACAAACCAATTTTTGTGGGGATGGGGGTGTTGTTAACCTTATAATATGTGAGACTATTAACATCAACAACAAAATCTTATAGACGTGTTTGGGGGAAACCTAAATCTACTGGAAAAGAAATTGTTAACAGCAGAGTTTGAAATAACCTTACAGCTACCAAAGCAGAAAATACTGTGCAATAATGAAACTGATGACAGTTTAAAAAGAAGAAGAAGAATTCTAGGAAGTACATTTATCTGATCCTGTTGGCCCCTGTTAGCTGAAAATTTTGAACTAAGTCCAGCTGAAATCAAATTCTCATTTTATATGAGTCATCAACAACTGCAAGTATCAAAAATGTAATGCTGAATATCACTGCCAAACTAGAATCCTACTATATCTATCCTGAGTCTGCTCCATTCCTTTTTAGATTTTAAAGATTAGGCAAGATCAAAATTTTCATCTGCAATAACAATAAACTCAGAAGTAGTGTCACTAACAGCAAAAGGAAAAGCTTTACAGCTTTTACACAATAATTTACATATTTGGTCTCTATAACAGGCCAAATATCATTACACTTAGGCATTTACAATAGTGTTGTATTAAAAATATTCAAGAATTAGCAAATGTTTGTGGTTTTCTTCTTCTATTTTTCTGATTCTTTTTGAGGCTATCTGAGGAATCTTCCACTTTTACAATTTATGTTGCTCATTCCAAACTAACCAAATAACTTTCTCTTTAAGAGGACTAACAATATGATGTCAAGAGACAAAATGATGGAAGCTTTACTTTTTTTAAAAAATCTAGATTAAAACACACACAACCTTAATTTACTCTGTCCAGTGCTATATTTATATATTCTTCTAAAACTACACTAGCACATCTTGAACTAAAAAAATAAATATAACTCTGAGCAGAATCTTTGCAAGCTGTTCGTCAGAGCATATTTATAGTTATAGCCAAGGAATAGGGCTAAAAAATAAATAAATAAGGAAATAAGACAGAAACTAGCAAACTCTTAATAGCATGTGATTGCTATTAATGAACCGTCTGTAATTAATTTTCCTAAGTTACATATAAGAGCATATGAGCGGCCTTATTGAACCATTCCAAAATTGACTAAATATGCTAGAAGAATCCAAATAATAAATGGAGTATAGCCCTACCAATGAATTCACAAAATTGCAGGTCTATGTATATCAACTCAAACATTTCAGCTCAAGAAAAAATAATACAGTCCTAACTCGTGGGGGGATCCATTATGGTCCCCCACACACACAAAAATGGCGACTTGCACATATGTGAGTCCCATAGAAAATAGAGGCATACGAGGTTGTGAGCAGTTGTGCATGCCCATTTTAAAAATAGCAGCTCATCCCTTTTACGAAGAGTGAGACTGTGGACTCCAAGTCTGCAATATTGACTGATGACTGTACATTGCAGAGGTTATTAGAAGCAAGGCTGTTCCCTCAGAACAGAATAAGAAAAAAAAAATAGAATATCTGAAACAGCTACTTCAAAAAAATATGCAAGAAAGTAAAGTTATGTTGCAGGGGCACCTTAGGATTGCCATAAGTCAAAACAACTTGAAGGCACACAACAATAAAAAGTTACACAGAACTGTTCTCCTTGTTGGTGTTAGAATAATAATTATAAGTCATGCTGTTTATGACTAGTTACAGTACAAGTAACTGTTTCAAATACAAAGAAGAGCCTATGGGAAATCGTAAGGGCAAGATTATTAATATATAGGATGGGAGCCAGTATGGCTTGGTGGTTTGTGTGTCGACTGCAACTCAGGAGATCAGAGTTCATTTTTCAGCTCAGCCATGAAACCCACCTGGGCAAGTCACATGCTCTCAGCCTCAGACAGGCCTGCACAACATATGGCACCAAGGCTGCATGGGGCCTGACAAAGGATTTTGAGCAGTCCACAAGAATGTGGAATGACCTCAAGGGTCATCCATTGCCCCACTTTCTCCCAAGGAGAAGACAAGGCAGCAGAGGAGGCAGGTGGGCAAACACTTGCCCCTCAAGGCTCTTCCGCTGTCCAGCATTCTCCTGAAAATGGACAAATGCTTGCCCTTCAGAGCTCCTCTATTGCACAGCTTTCTCCCAAGGAGAAGGCCAGGTGGGGGTGGAGGATGGGTGAACACTGCCCTGCAAGGCTCCTCTGCTGCTCAGCTTTCTCCCAAATAAAAGGCTGGGTGGAGTACAAGGACAGGCAAGTGTTTGCCCAGCAAGTCCCCTCCTCTGCCTAGCTGTCTTCTGAGAAGGCTGGGCAGTGGACAAGGACAAACACTTGCCCCTCAAATCTCCTCCATCACTCGGCCTTCTCCCAAGGAGAAGTCTGGGCAGAGGAGGAGCGACAAGGCTCCTCCACCTCTTGTCTTTCTGCTGGGAAGACGGCTGGGCAGATGAGGAGGAGGAGGACATTTATATTTAATAAAACCTATTTACGGCCCAAAAAGTTTAGCCTACTTTATTTTTGGCCCCTACCTACTGCCATGTTGTGCAGGCCTAACCGCAGAGGAAGGCAATGGCAAAGCTACTCTAAACAAATCTTGCCAAGAAAACCCCATGACAGGTTTTGCCTTAGGGTCACCATAAGTCAAAATGGTTTGAAGGCACACAACAGCAATAATATATAAGATACAAGCACAACTCTATTAATAGTTGGCAGGAAACTGGATTTTGCAGAATAAAGGCTAGTCTGGAGTAACAAGAAAGTTAAATCAGTAATATACATTTTTAGTCTTTATTCTGCACCAAGCTCTCATTTCAAAATTGAACTCTCCTGAAGACTACCCTGTATTGCCTCTCATGACTACAGCAAAACAAGATTCCAGTTCTTTAATTTGTACCACTTCCATCTGGATGGCAATATGGGTCCCTGAATAACTACAGTGGTCCCCCGGGTTACGAAGGTAATCCGTTCCGGGATTACCTTCATATCCCGGAGGTCATTCGTTACCCAGGGGACCGCTTTAACCAATGCACAGCGCGCCGGAAGCGCGCTGTTTTAAAGCGTCCGGGTTGCGAATTTTTTTCGCAACCTGGGGTTTTCTTCGGATCCCGGGGGCTTTTTTTCGCCCCCGGCGGTTTCGGGTCCTGGGGATTTCGTTCCCCGGGGGATTTGGATCCCGGCGGACCACTGTACAGGTGTAAGTGCTGCAGTAGATGCCTGTACCTTTTCCTGCAAGGCACGGTTTCTATTGTCTGTCCAGCAGATATCCAAGTTGGAGGTCAAACAGGTCCTTACACACTATGATTCCATTTTAAATGCTATGATGGCACTCTATGGAATCCTGGGATTTATAGTTTGGAGAGGCACTAGAGCTGTCTGGTTGAGAATTCTAAATCTGCCATTGCCAGGGTTTCTTAAGGCGATGCAATAGTAGTTGAAGTGATATCACAGTGCTGTAATTGTACAGTATGAGAAGGCCTCAGGGTACTGACTGAATACAGTTATTAAGGCGGGTGATGCTGATGCTGATGAGGGCATGGTCATCTTTAAAGTTTGTGGCTTTTATAGCACTTATCTTTGGATAGAATGCATTATTTTGGCTTTTTCCTCTTCCTTTTTTCTCAGTATGAATTCTTTGTGATCATTTAATTTTTGGACTGTCTATTATTATGAGGGTCTATTTGTAAGGCTACTTAAATCTATTTGTAAGGCTACTTAAATCTCGACTTGCAATTGTTACTGAATTTACATGAGAATGTTGTAATTAGTTATATACATTCTTCTAGTGTTCCTATAGGCCGCTCTTGAGAATGGTTTGAGCTTACAAATTAGATGAGGACCTCTATTCCAAACCAGTTTGTAGGACTGGATATTAGTGGATGTATCTGTGCATATACCAGATCAATTCCATTTAAACAATAGCATTTCATATTTATAAATAAACCCTGAGCACTCACCAATTCAGTGAAGATGCTCTGCACACCAAGACTGTCAGGTTTCATTCCAGGCATCTCAGAAGTGGGATTAAAAAAGACTCCTTTCTGCAATTCAGGGGCTCAGTCACACTAGACAACTCCAGCACTATGGATGCATTTTAACTCCCATGGCTCCATCCCATAGAATCCTGGGCATCTCAAACTGCCAATCCCAGGATTCCACATAACATACCCATGGCAGTTAAAGTGGAATAATAACTCTGTAATTGTGTAGTGTGTATGGGCTACTAGAGATCAATTGCCAATCAATGTAGACAGTTCTGAACTATAGTGCATGACAGCTTTCTAACAAAACTCTGAGGTCATGTTTCTATGTGTCTCATTTAACCAAACATAACTGAACTGTTAACTAAAGCAGCCCAAAATAGTGCACAGGTTTCTTTTCTAATATGTGTGTTTTTTAATCTTCTTATTTCACAGAATTTCCATTACCAAAATCCAAGTAATTTAAAGACAACGAAAAATCAATTTCAGAATCTGGTATTAAAATCATAATATGGAAAGATTATCGGACATTAAATCTGCATTGGGATAGATGTGAGCTGTAACCGTCACCAACGGATCATATCATACTGACCTAGATCATACTGCCTGGGTAGTAGGCAGCCCAGATCCAAGCCTTCTCCATCAGTTTTTTAAGAACAGGAAAATGCCATTCTTGAAAACCTGTGGGAGAAGCCCAGATATGGGCTGCCTACTGCCTGGGAACAGTCAGGGAATGCAATAAGATCTGTTGGTGACAGTTACAACCCATGTCTATCCCAGCACAGATTTGGCGTCTGATCATCTCCACAGTCTCGATAATATTATAAATATCTAGCATGAAGCTAAGAACATAATTGGGGTTCTGTTCCTATAGACAACAGGAAGTCTTACTCTATGTAACCTTTTATACTGTGGGTATAAAAAGTGCTTCACTGTGTGAGGCTTTAGATCCAACCACTCACAAAAGGAAAACAAAGTTTAGACTTCTGAGGAAAGTAACACACTTCAATGTGAAATGTCTAGGAAAGGATGCCAAGGTTACCTCAAGGCAATTATATGTGGTCATCAAATGACTTCATCTTCTGAGGTAAGCCTTCAATGTTTCTTCTTTTTGCTACAATACATCCACCAAATTCCCAGAGTCATTTTTCACCCATGAGGAAAAAACTAACTTCTTAAACATTTTCAATGTACACAGAACTATGCATACTTCAAACAGAAGCACTTACATCAGCCTGTTGCTTAATTATCTGTAAATAATGTGTACAATCAGCAAGGAAGTGAACCTTGTTAGTAATATATTAAACAGGTAAAGTTAGAGAGTAGACACACAATCCACCAGTTAGCCAACAGCCAAATTCTATTGGTCTACTCAGCATCTGCAATGGGCCGCATGATATGATAAGACTGCAATTATATGCAAACCTAGCAGAGCATAAACCTCACTAAATTCTACAGGGTCCTATAGTGAGGTATTTAGTTACGTACACACAATTCACAATTGCTTTGTAAATTTAATATATGTCAGCAAGACACTGAATTCTAGAGCAAATAAATGGCAGGAAAGGATGCCAAGGTTGAACCTATCATGCACTGAAGCATATTCTTCTATGGATTCCCAATTTATAATTTATAAGCTTTGTTAATTTATTAGCTGGTATGGTATTGTGGAACACTGGTACTGATAAACTACAGAGTGATTTACACTAGATTAGCAAGTGTTTCAGACTCCCAATTGTTTAAAGACATTAAGAACAAAACATCAAGTACATTTATCACGTACTCCAAAAAAGTTGTTTCTTTTAGAAAATCATCTCTAGAAGTTCAAATTTAGATTGTGCTTCTGTATAAAGAGCATCTCAATATACAGCTGATTGGATGTTGGAGCCATGTCTACTAATCCCTGAGCTATTGTGGCTTGTTAAAACCCAGATTAGGGAGGGGAGGAAGAAAAAACCAAACTAGGCCCTCAAAACCTCAAGTACACCAATGCCTGAAGCAGTGCATGGAGAGGTACATGTTTAAAACTCCACTAAGTGTCAAGTTAACAAATATGGTGATCAAATATAGGTTTGTTGCTGGTTTTTCATTTACATTAGTTAGAACAAATACAGTTACCTATGTTTGTACCTATGTAGAAACTGTGCTTTGATCTAAAGCAAGGATAGTAATTATGGTCCAAAAAAACCTGCAGAAATAATCCAGTTTGAGATTACTCTAACTGCCTAGCACTGGCTCAGGGCTAGGTAATTCTGGAAATTCTAGTTTTGTGAGACATTTAGCCTTCTCTGTCAGGACTCTTTCAAACGGGGAGGAATTTCTCCCAACTCCGAATGGAGCCAATGCGGATTCATGTAAATTCGCTTGTTTAGCGAATTTATATGAACCCCTGCTCCGTTCGGAATTACTTCCCATTACCCAAAAATAACCCCCTCCTGCCCGAATTTGCATGCGAAGCTTTAATTCGCAATAACGTAAAACCCATGATTGCATTCGAATTGGCTTCCCACTTGCCCGAATTTGCATGCGAAGAGTTAATTCGCAATAACGTAAAACCCATGATTGCATTCGAATTGACCTTAAATTATACTTCCAATTTAGCCTTGTATGAAAGAGTCCTCAGAGAGCTCTGGTGCCACAATAAAGGCAATCCCAAGGATTCCCTAGCACTGAACCAGGGCAGATAAAGCGGTCTCAAACTTGACCTGCAGTGTGTTTTGGACCTGTGTGATCCAACCAATGCTGAACTGCTGTTATACCCAGGATTCTTCACCATTTGAGGTACTGCAAGAGCTGCTGGCAGTTGCAATCCAACAACTCCACAATCTCCACTCCTGCCCAAAAAGTGAATGGAGAAGCATTCTCCCCCTCTAGCACAAGGAAGAAAAGTGGCAGCCAGGCAGACAAACTGAAGGCTCACTACAACTTCTAATTATCTACATCTTGGTTTAGCAGGAGTTAATCTGGCTTTTCATCTCATTAACAAAACCATTCACAAAGTGACAATATGCTCTACAAAGTCAGTTATTACCACAATAACCAAAACCAAACCCTAAATCATTGCTATGTGTCTCAGGGTGATCTTTTAATACAGTCTTCTGAGTGTGTGTGACTTGCTCACGGCCGCTCGGTTAGCAAGTCATGGCTGAGCAGGGATTCAAACCCTGGTATCCTGGAGTCCTAATCCAACATTCAAAAATGTTATTAGAAGACTGAACATGGTTTAGAATGATCAGCCCAACCAGCCCATTGTATCCCTCTTTTAAGGTTACTGATATGCTACGTATGACCCACAAAGATACAGCTGGACAGACAGACTGAACAAATAAATGACGTGGGTTGGAAAAGTTACTTTTTAGGGCTACAATTCTCAGAACCACCACCACCCTGGGCCAGAAGAGCTAGTGGTTTAGGTTCAAACATACAAGTACTAATAACAGAGACAACAAAATTTATGTTCTTTACTTGACTTTTTAAAATAGTGTGACCCAATTCATTAGGAAAAAAGTAAATTTGTACTAAAAAGGCAATGCTGGTTTCTAAAAATAAATAAATAAAAGGCACTGTTTTATAAGTAAGAAATTGAATATATAAAGAAGTTTCACAGATGTTCCATAGTTGGAAACCAACAAATCACGGTGGTTATCTCAAACAATTCATGTGTTTTATTCTTGTTGTTGCTTTGGTTTGGTTTAACCAATATATGAATCATAATCAGTCTACTGAAGGCACTCTTCTCCTAATCACTTTAATCAATCCATCTTTTTATCTTAAAAATTTCATCTAACACACTTCAATGCACAGTGCCTAGTCAGAAGACAGGACCCATCAAGTATGAAGAGCAGTAATTTAAAAATGTCTTCTATCAGCAAGCAACACAGATATCATTTGGAGGATCATCTGTCACAAGGAATACAGAAGTTATTTGGGCTAATGTGTTTCTTGGGGATACCTAAAAATTTGTTTCTGCAGTATTACTGTTTACAAAATTCATTACCTCTGTTGAAACAGCTAGCACTACCAAATGAAGTATCTCTGTTTCATTTGTTTATTTATTTATTTTTGCAATTGTTACTCTCAATGCATTCAAGAGTTACAACTTCCTTTGCAAACACTGGCTGTGGAATAATTTCAGCACTCAAAAGAAATCATAAAAATCTTTAGTCAAGGCTGTAATTAAAACATTCTATTCATAATTTTTGTTTAATAAAATAAGCTTGTTCATCAAGAGGTTCACAAAGACAATTTAATTATGCCCAATTGTGTTAACACAGAAATCTGGCACTTGGCAGCAACAGACACCAATGTTGGGAATGGGGGGTGGGGACAGAGGAATCTATTCAAGCCATCGTAAATTAGAGCAGAAGAAAGAAATTGTAACTACAGACATTGTTTGTTCAATACAACACCAATTTAAACCTAATGAATCTCACATTCTTCAGACCAAGGAACGGCCTCAGCAAATCATGTCAGTACAATAGAGTAATTTTATTTTCTACAATGAAAAACAGCCTGTGGGGCCTGCAAAAATGTTGAATGGGCATCAACCCTCTAACTGGAGTGTCCTTTTCAACCACTATCAGGACTCAAGCAAACCAACTCAGTGTTCCCTTTTCTATTTTCTTTTTCTGACTGACACTCAACACCCTGACCTCTAGTGAATACTGAGCATGCTCAGTCCTCAACTGGGATTATATACAATAATAACAATTTGTACCTAAGAATGCCAATATTGCTTTTCTCTTAATTCTTAGTAGCCTCGGTTTGCGCTTTTTGGTGTAGGACAGTCTGCTTTCCCCAACCCAGTGCTTTCCAAATGTGTTTCACTGCAATTCTCATTATTCTTACCAGCATGACTAATGGCACAAGGTTACTCTTAGATGGAGCAATTTTTTGTTTGTCTTAATTCTTATATGCATAACCCCCCATACAGAAGTGGTAACAATATCACTCAGGATTTAATTTCAACCCTGTGCAACATATGGCTCACAAAGATGGAGCCAGACAGGCAGGCTTGATTAAATAAATGTCTAAATAATAATGAAGGCTTTTGTGGACCTCTGCCTTTGCCAGCCAGTTCTAGAAAAAGTTATTTATAGGAGGTAAGCTTGCAATCATGTATCTATCTGGGGTGGGTTAAAAATGAGGTCCTGAGTGGCTATCAGTAAAAATATATAAAAGTTATAGGCCTGAACGCTATTGGTTAGCCCTGACTAGAGCAGGACTATTAGATTAATTGCTGATTAGTGAGTAAACACCAATTCCGATCTTTATGAGGCCAGAGAAGATTACTACAGAGATGCAACAAGACAACATTAGTAATATGTTTTATCATGGGCTGGCACTTTTTGTAGATTTACCTGAAGTGGCCAAACAGCAATCAAGAAAAATTGATGCAAAATGGACCATACATCTAAAAGTAGCTAGGACAATTATATTGAACCTCTATGTTCAGAAAATGTATGCAATGTAGTGGTTTTCAAACTTTGGCCCTCCAGATTATTCAAACTTTTGATTAATAAAATGCTAGCTGGAGCTCCTGAGGACCAATGTCCAAAACATATGGCAGATTAAAGATTGGGAACCACAGCTGAGACACAACAACCAAGCAAGGCTTTCATGCTTTATTTCCCAGACATATTTGACTGGTCATTGTACAAAACAACATGCTGGATCAGACAGGTCTTCAGTATGTTCCCGCCAGGCCAATCACCCCACAATGTTGTGTTATCTAGATAAACATGACTATAACTCCCATCAACCCCAGTCAACAAATAGTCAACAATGGAGGCACTTTTATTCTGAGACATCTAGACCAAGACTGGGCAACTGAGACTCTCCATGTCTTTTTGACTGCCTATCCCATAATCTCTCATTACTGACTATGTTTGTTGGAATTTATAGGAATTACAGGTGAAGCTGACTGGGAGGGCAGCAGTTTCCCACTCACCCCTGACTGAAATGGCTGAGGTTTGGGGGAAGGCTGTTCAAGGCCCAAAGTGCCAGAGATGAGATGGTCAAGCTCTCTTCGCACTTGAGTTAATCAGTTATGTACACACAGTGCTACTACACTGGCCCATAATTGAAATCCCAGTCTTGCAGACATTTTAAAAAATGAGCGTCTTTAATGAGCATATAATTTCAGAGCTCAGTGAACCCTTCGAACACAACAGCTGGTGTGGCGTTATGGCTCTTAAATGTGGTTTGTGAGCCAGAAAGACGTAGCCCTGGGCCATAATGCAATCTCAGGCAAACTTCTAATTCTTTTAGGCCCAGCCCTCCACACCTGCAATATGACACACTAATAACACAGGCCTATTTTTATATGGCAGTTGTAATCCCTTCTCCTTTTATGTCATGTCTTTTAGAGTGTAAGCCGAGGGCAGGGAACCGTCTAATTCAAATGATTTTATGTACAGTGCTGTATAAATTTACAGAGCTATATAAATAAAGCATAATAATAATAATAATAATAATAAAGATTACGGGAGTCACATATGCAATGCTCTCAGAAGGCCTAAAATACAAGTCACAACTGTTATCATAAACACTAAAGCTAGAAAAAGTTACTTTCATCATGGTGTAAATCTACACCAATCTAGTTATGCTGGATCCCACAGATATATATAATTGCCCAAGAGACACCAACTGTCCAAGAGACATGGCTTTGAGCTTCCCCTGTTGTGTTATGATCAAATAGCTCCCCAAGTCAAATGTATGAGGGGGGAGGCTGTGGGTGCCCTCTTAGACCATTGGTGTTGGCTGTGCTGGAGATCCCATTTACACAACCTCTGAGAAAATACAGCTTGTGTAGTTTTTACACTAGCATGGTCACCCAGCAGAATTCCCACCCCCAAACCCTACAGGCAAGCTCTCACCAAAATGATTTTCCAAAACAGAAAACCCATCTTTTCTGCCTTTTTCACTTCCAGCATTCCCACTCCAGACTGAATCTAAAATTACCACATCGCTTGCTAGAACTTCACCTGGATGTCTGCAAACTCCCATCTTTCCTCATTCACTCTCAGGATGCCATGACTCCATCAAGTCAGATTGTCCCTGCTTCCCCTCACCAAGCCTACTATTTGTAATGTTAATGATGAAAAGAAAGGGAGATCCAGAAAATTTGCTCACACTTGTTTAGCAAAATAATACAGATTATATAGGTTTAGGATTCCCCCCCCCCTTACAGTCACCATAAATTAAATACTGAATCTAAATATTATTATTATATGACAGTAGTAAACCACTGCAGTGTTAGGATGCATAAAGCATTGGATTAGGAAACAGACTCAAGTTCAGATCATCCATTAAACCTCACTGGATGACCTTGGGCCAGTCAGTGCCTCTCAGCTGGATAAAATAAAACCAAGGTATTATATCTGGCTCAGTGCAGATTCCTAGGGCAGGTCTGGACAAATTATTTTCAATGACTGCTCAAGTCCTCATGTCAGTCGCTTCCACTGCTACTGGAAAAGACAGGCAAATTATTCTGTTTTACAGTTTCAGAAGGCATTTCTGCTTAAAAGGTGACACATAAGGCTCTCATTCTATTTTTTTTTTAACAAGAGGATTTTGCTCAGCGAGCTGCTCTTTCGCAGACTTCATTTTGTTTAGCTTTTCCACCCACACCGTACTAGTGGGACAATTAGCAGCCCCATCCCACGCAGGGTGACTTATTGAATTTCACTCCCTAGGACTGGTTGTAAAGCAAATGTAACCGCAGGCTACAATCTTTTTACCCACTTGGTGTGGAGTAAAAGCCATTGAAAGCAACCTGGCTTACTTCTGGGTAAAGAGAGAGAGAGGACTGCAATGCAAAACCAGGCAAGGAGGAAAGCTTGGGATGCCAATGTAAAAACAATAAGGAGCAGGAGAGCCTCTCTCTTTGCCTCCTCCTCCCCTCCCTGCAAAAGAGCAACAGTGCCTTTTAGATCAGAAGAACTCCTGGCAGACACGAATCCATAGACTCCCACATTACTGTTTTCACTGATCCAGTATCAAATTAAAATGCCAACCTCCTTTTCTGAGTCCTTCCAGCCCCCCCTTTTCCCAAGGAGGTGTGGCCCATTATCCTTTGCCTCTCTCTGACACACACACTTCCCTGAGTCCCTGCCCTTCTTTTTCTTTAGCAGAAAGGAAACAAGAATAGAGCAGAATCCCCATGGGGAAAAGGAAAGGAAAGAAGGAAGGAAGGTTGAAAAGAAAGAAAAGGAAGGAAGGAAGGGAAAAGAAAATTAAGGAAGGAAGGAGCTGCTTAGTTAGGTCCTGGGCACCCAGCTGATGGCCTCAGCAGCTCCTTCCCTGAAACCACAGGGAATTAGAGGGCTTGACCCCCAACCCACAGCCAGGGAGCCCCCCAAGTGGACCAAGGGGAGAAAAGGGGGGGTCCTCCTCCTCTCCTCTCTCCAGCAGCCAGTCTATTCTCTCTGGTGCCTCAAGGAACAGGAGGAGACAGACACTGCCTGCCAGCCCCACCATGGATGGGGAGAGGGAGCCTTCTTGGTCCCACACCTAGCAGCAGAGAGGGAAGGGTTTCCCTGGCCCTGGCTGCAGCAGCAGCAACAGCAGCAGCTCTATCTATTCCACAGCGTCGCCTCCTAGTCCTTGCTGCACTGCAGAGGCGCCATCTTCGTCTTCTTCTTCTTCTCCCTCTTATCCTCGGCGCTCCCCCCAGCCTTCTCCATCCCCCCCCCCCAAAAACACACCTTTATTTCTGGGAGAGAGAGAGAGGGAGAGGGAGGGACCTTCCCAAGGAGTGCATATTGGGGGGGAGGACTCCATCCTTATTTGTAGGTCCACCAAGTGTGGACACCCCCCCCCCATAGACACACTTGAGGAGAAAAACTGAAAGGAAAAGAGGGCTGAGGAACAAATATAGGGAGGAGGGAAGGAGGAAGGGAAGTGGGGGTTCAAATTTCAAGAAAGCCCCCCCCCACTCCCCCAATTTCAAGGAGATTAAGAAGGAAGGCTTTTAATCCGTATTGTGTGGGACTGGGGTATATTTTGAACAGACACCTGGAGCCCAAGAAGTTGGCCTCCTTTCCTTCCCTTCCCTCCCTGTCTGCCTCAGAGAGAGACCCAAACAACACCGCCTCTTTCTGGTTTAATTTTTTCCTCCACAAACACAGACACAATAAACACACACACCCTAATTCCCTTGTTGGTTTTGCACACAAGGAGGAAACACAACTGAGTGGCCAAGAAAAAAAAAAAGGGGGGGGGAGAGATAGAGAGAAGGGAAGCAGCAAGAGCCACTCCAGGCCCGTCCTCCTTTCCCAGGACCCGTCCTCCATCCCCAACCTGCCCATCCCAAAACGTCCTCCATCTCCAAGGAGTGTGTCTACCTTTTTGTTTATCTCCTCGAAAGGTGGCTCACCAAAATTCTAAAAACATACTAAAACGATTAAAAATGTCGTCTAATATTTTTGTTTTGTTCCTTGGGCGTCCTCCATTTCGTCCTCCATGGCGGTGAGGGCACCCTGGTTTCCACTCGGAGCCAAAGAGACACACACAAATACACAGACACACACACAACACAACACAATCCAGGCAACAAAAGCAACCCAACAGACCACAAAAACCAAATCGAAGCTGAAAACACTCCCATGAAATGCCATCAATTCGAGCTTCTTAGTCTTTGCTCTAAAGGGAGGACAATTTGAGGACTCCCTCCTAGACAGAAAGGCTGAAATGTAGGACAGGGCCTGGAAAAGGAAGATGTAGATAAAATAAGTATAAAAATCTTGGTCCTGCTCAAAAGGGAGGGCATTTTGAGGACTCAGTCCTGGACAGAAAGGTCGAAATGTAGGACAGATCCTGGAAAAGGAATATATTAGCCCTGCTCAAAAGGGAGATTTCTCAAAATGTCCTCCTGGGCAGAAAGGCTGAAATGTAGGGCAGGTCCTGGAAAAAGAGGACGTGTCTGATCGACCTGTATGCCATTAAGAATCTTGCTCCTGCTCAAAAGGGAGGCCAGACACCCGTCCTCTATTCCAGCCTCCTGTGCTGCCCAGGAGGAGGAATCCTCCAAGGGGTCCTCCATTCTGAGCAACCCACCTCATCCTGAAAGGGGGCACCTCCTTCCCAAAAAGCCCCAGAGAAACCACCCCAGCCCTCGCAAAATGGCTCCCCGCCCCACCCCACCCTGGCAAAGAAAAAGCCCATTGTTCCAGGAAGGAGGGAAGGAAGGAAGGAAGGGTGGAGGGGTGGATGGATGGATGGAGGCAGAAAAGCGACCCTGAACAGCAGCTGAAACGAACAAAGACCCCATTCTTCTTCTTCTTCTCCTACCTCCAAAGCTCCAGTCCAAGAGGCCAGCAGCAGCAGCAGCGATAGGGAAAAAGGCTGCAGCATCTTGGCCAGGGAAGAGAAGGAGAAGGCCTCCCCGCCTCTGCACTGCTGGGCTGGCTGGGGATTGAAATGGAGGAGGAGGAGGAGGAGATTGGAGATGGAGAAAGCACCAGCAGCCAGACTCAGTGGAGGAGGAGGTGGTGGTGGCGGCGAGGAGTCAGCTGATGGTATCCTCAGCCCACCCAAAGCAAAGGCAATAGCTGCTATCGCCTATAGCAGCAGCAGAGCAGGCCCTCCCTCTCGGCCCCTGCTCTGCAGAGGCCTCTAGTGGAAGCCGGCGCCACTGCAGCCTCTTCTTCAAACCAGGTGCCCTCTTCAGGTTGGGGCCTTCCCTGTTTTTTAACCCTCAACAACCTGGACATCATCATCATCATCATCATCATCATCATCATCATCATCATCATCATCCTTTATTTATATAGTGCTGTAAATTTACACAGTGCTGTACATAAAATCTTGTTAATTTAGACAGTTCCCTGCCCTCAGGCTTACAATCTAAAAAGACAGGGCACAAAAGGAGAAGAGAAAGGTGGAGAGGAAAGGGGGATCAGGTGCAACATTTCATCTTTCCCTCTGAGACCCAGGCCAAGGCAGATGGACTGGAGGGAGGGCTCGGCTTCTTAATGCATAGTTAAAAGGCATCCTGGGGCAGACAGGAGCACAATCCTGGGAACGCTTCCCTAAATAATATGGTCTTTAACTCAGTTTTGAAACTGGTTAGAGAAGTGATGAGGTGGACATGTGGGGGAAAAAGGTTCCAGGAGTGAGGGGCAGCAAGTGAGAAGGGACAAATCCGGGATGGGGCAGTGGGAATCCTAGGCTGGGACAGGGGATCTTGACTACCAGAACATACTGCACAACTACACTCATCCCTCCATGTTTTTGGCTTTGATATTTGCGGTTTTGAACATTCATGGATTTGATTAATATGTTCTCTCTAGGAATATCTATACTTATTATTATTATTATTATTATTATTTATGGTATTTGTATCCCGCTCTTCAGCCCTAAAGGCTATCAGAGCAGCTAACAATTATTATTTGTAATTAGACAGTTCCCTGCACTCAGGCTTTCAATCTAAAAAAAAAACAAAAACCCCCCACACACAAAATGAGAAGGGAATGGTGGTGGGGAAGGAGATCAGGTCCAGCAGTTCTCTTCCTCTGAGGCCTGGACCAAGGCAGATGGATTGGAGGGAGGGCTCTTCTTCTTCAGGCAAGGCCTGATGGAGCTGGGCTTTCCTCTTCACTCTCTCACAGGCCGTAGGATGACAGTTGGAATGGAGGGAGGGCTCTCTTTCTTACATATGAAATATGTAAGAGAAATGTAAAATGTGGGCTAGACAAGGTAACTGTTACATGGATTTGTAACTGGTTGACTGACCAAACTCAAAGGGTGCTCAACAACGGCTCCTTTTCAGCCTGGAAAGAAGTGACAAGTGGGGTGCCACAGAGCTCTGTCCTGGGCCCAGTGCTATTCAACATCTTTATTAATGACTTAGATGACAGAATTGGGGGCATACTTATCAAATTTGCAGATGATACTAAACTAGGAGGAGCAGCCAATACTCCAGAAGACAGGGTAAAATTCAAAATGACCTGAATAGACTAGAAAGCTGGGCCAGTGCTAACAAAATGAAATTCAATGTGGAGAAATGTAAGGTACTGCACTTAGGGCGCAAAAATGAAATGCACAGATATAGGATGGGGGACATCTGGCTGAATGAAACTACGTGTGAAAGGGATCTAGGAGTCCAAGTAGACCATAAGTTGAACATGAGTCAACAGTGCGATGCAGCAGCTAAAAAAGCCAATGCTATTTTAGGCTGCATCAATAGAAGTATAGTGTCTAGATCAAGGGAAGTAATAGTGCCACTCTATTCTGCCTTGGTCAGGCCCCACCTGGAATACTGTGTCTAGTTCTGGGCACCACAATTCAAAAAGGATGTGGAGAAACTGGAGCGGGTCCAAAGGAGGGCAACTAAAATGGTGAAGGGTCTAGAAACCATGCCCTATGAGGAACGCCTTAGGGAGCTGGGGATGTTTAGCCTGGAGAAGAGAAGGTTAAGAGGTGATATGATAGCCCTGTTCAAATATTTGAAGGGATGTCATATTGAGGAGGGAGCAAGCTTGTTTTCTGCTGCTCCAGAGACTAGAACGCGGAATAATGGATGCAAACTGCAGAAAAAAAGATTCCACCTCAACATTAGGAAGAACTTCCTGACAGTAAGGGCTGTTCGACAGTGGAACACACTCCCTCGGAGTGTAGTGGAGTCTCCTTCCTTGGAGGTCTTTAAGCAGAGGCTGGATGGCCATCTGTCATGGATGCTTTGACTGGGAGTTCCTGCATGGCAGGGGGTTGGACTGGATGGCCCTTGTGGTCTCTTCCAACTCTATGATTCTATGATTCTATGTGAGATATTTGTAAGATAAAATATGTAAGAGAAATGGATTACATATAATCATCTAATAAGAACATCAGAGACAGAAGGAGATAAAGTAGTATTAAAATCAAAAGAAGAACTGGAGAAAGAAGGGCTAAAAGTACAATGGTTTAGGTATAAACAATTAATAGAAAGAATCTAGGTCCTCCAGTGCAACTCTATGGTCAACTTTAACTAAAAGTTGCACTGAAAGACCTAGGGATTCCTAGAGAGGCATCCTCTCGGGTAGAAACATGGTGTTTCTGTTGTTTTTGGACTTCCATATTCACGGGGGGGGGGTGTCTTGTGCCCCTAACGCTAGCGAATATGGAGGGACAAGTGTATTGCGGATATCCCAGGAAACAGTCAGGAGACCCCAGAAATTTACAAGAAATCAGCAAGTTTTATTAGCTGGCGCGCTTCAGAGGAATAAATTCCTGAAGCCCAGATCAACCGGTGGAATTTTATAGGGATTCAAAGAACTCTTAAGCTATACATTAATTGGTATATAGGTTTTAAACATAGGTATATTTCATTCAGACATTGGTCACACTAAATTATACATTTTTTATTCCACCTGGGTACCCATCAATCCCCCTTATCAGGACTGTTTTAACTCACTGTTCCAGCCTGGCATTTTAGACATTCCTTATTAATGTAGACATTCAGGCATCAGAGATACCATGAAGATATCTGTTTGTCAGAATATCTGATATCTGTTTGTCTATTTTGATCAATTTTAATTCTCTTTTTATTGTAATTGTGAAGAATTCTGTTTTACAAGATTTGTAAGAGTATATGGATTATAGTCCTTTTTTATAATTGCACCATTGCTGCCTTAATATTTTAATATTTTTTTCTTCCAGGGTAGAGTTGATTATTGTTAATTGATTATATGCCATTTTATACTTTAATTAGTACTATGTTATGTATTGTATTTTGTATTTTTGTATTTTTCATATTTTTATTTTTTCTTGTACCTTGATATTATATTATAAATGTGTTTGTATGTGTTCTGTATTATTTAGATATTTAATTTATTTGCTTATGTAAATCATTTATGTATTCTGTGTATTTGTTTATCCACTTTTGTAAACTGCTTTGATCTTTTTTGGAAAGGCGGTATATAAATAAAATTTATTATTATTGTTGTTGTTGTTGTTGTTGTCAGTTATCTATCTCAGAAACAGTCCTTAATTAATTTTATTGACTTCTTTCATCCTCCTCAGTTGGGGTCTTCCCTGCTTTTACCCTTGCAACAACTTGGAGCCCAGACACACTACACAACTATAGTGATTCCACTTTAAAGCCCATGGTGACCAACACACGGCTCCTAGAGCAGGTCAAGCCAGAAATCTCCCTAGAAGCCAAGATGACCAAACTCAGGCAGTCATATTTTAGATACATCATGAGAAAGCATTGGGGAAAAAAAACAGTAATGCTAGGAAAGGTAGTGGGAAGTATTATTATTATTATTATTATTATTATTAATTTTATTTATATAGTGCTGTAAATTTACACAGTGCTGTACATACAATCATAAATTAAACGGATCCCTGCCCGCAGGCTTACAGTCTAAAAGAGACAACACAAAAGGAAGAGGGGAAGGTGTCTTCGGGGAGGACAGGGAAAAGTTTCCTGACCCCTTTCTCCCTGCCTTCGTTCCTGTGGCAATCTAGTTGCCACGGGAATGACGCGTGGCCTGAAAAGGAGATCCATTTTGGAGGTCCTTTTGGCACTGCTGAAAGGGTGCCCTAGGTGCCCTCCAGCTATGCCATGATGTCAGGCGTGTGTCGTCTAAACGCAATGCGCACAATGACGTCATCATGGCACGCATGTATGGATGGCACACAAAAAAGATGGTGCCATCCATACGCAGTAGGGCTGGGGAGGATGCAAATGCTGTGCCATTCCCAGCCCTACTCACACCCCAGTGACGGCCCTTTGGGGCCTTCTGTATGGAGTGTATACATGCTTTTTAGTCCTCCTCAAAATTCAAGACATTGGAGCAAAAGGGGGTCATGGCCAAATAAAAGCTAAAAGTATTCATATTAATGTCAATTCCTGTTTCTTGGTCCTGCTCAAAATTGAGGACATTGGGGGGGGGAGGGGGGGAATGGCCAAATAAAAGTTAAAAACAGCTTTTTTAGCTTTTATTTGGTCATGTCCTACCTTTTTCTTGAATGTCTTCCATTTTTCAATGCCTTGTCCTCTTTGCCATTTGGTTTGGTCACCCTGATAACAAGGGTCCTGTTGTTGAGGAGGAGAAGGAGGAGACCTCTCCAAGCCCCTTGTCCTCCACTGCTCTGCTCAGGAAGATTCAGGCTCAAGACAATTCTAAATCAGTGTAGCCATTTGGCATGTGGTCTTCCTCTCTGCTTCCCTCCACCCTTTCTAGCATTATTGTCTTTTCTAATGAGTCGTGCCTTCTCATGACGCAGCCAAAGTACAACAGCCTCAGTTTTGACATCTTGGCTTCCAGAGAGATTTCAGGCTTGATCTGTTCTGGGACCCATTTGTTTGTCTTTTCGGATGTCCACTGTATCCTTCAGCATTTTTCTCCAGCACCACATCTCAAATGAGTTGATTTTCTTCCTAACTGCTTTCTTCACTGTCCAGCTCTCACACTCATACACAATATAGTGAAGCATATTATTATAATTGTTGGTGTGTGTGTGTGTGTGTGTGTGTGGGTGTGTAAAACAGTGGTTCTCAACCTTCCTAATGCTGTGACCCTTTAATACAGTTCCTCATGTTGTGGTGATCCCCAACCATAAAATTATTTTCGTTGCTACTTCATAGCTGTAATTAAAAATATGTGTTTTCTGATGGTCTTAGGTGACTCCTGTGAAAGGGTTGTTTGACCCCCAAAGGGGTTGCGACCCACAAGTTGAGAACTGCTGGTGTAGAAGGTCAATAATAATAGTATGCAAAGGGATCTTGTAGTACCTTTGAGACTAACTGAAAGAAAGAAACTGGTAGCATAACCTTTTGTAGACTTGAGTCTACTTCCTCAATTGCATTAATAATAATAAGAGGGTGGTTTGATCAGTAAGATCTATAGGGAAAAGAAGAACAAGCAGTTTAGGGGAAAACTATATCTAAAATGCCACATGCTGGCTACACACACTTGACTGATGGAATGAATCCTTATTGCCTTTGACAAGACTCAGGCTGACTTCAACCTGTAAAAAATTGTCCACTGGTTTACTGGTCTACTGCATGTAAAACAGACCAAATAGCTTCATGGAGCTGCCAAAGATGCTAACTCTTACAGGAAGTGTTGGCGCATCTTTAAAGAGATCCCTTTTCTATTTTTTACTTTTCTTTTTGTAAAAGGATATAGATTTATCTTCTGTGCATAATTTTCTCTGCTCCTTATTCTGATTTGCCTAGAGAATTGGCTTGCTCAAGAAAAGCCAGTTCTGTGTTGTGCTTTTCATAAAAAGCTTATTCCCTAAATGCTAACCCAGTGCAGAAGCAAAGATCTATTTTAAAGACTTAAAGATAGATCTTAAAGACTTTAACAAATACCAGTTTTACTGTTATTCTGGTTTGCTTTTTGCAAAAGTAATTATCAGTGTTGCTTTTACTTTGTTCCTGTTGTTGTGTACCTTCTAGGCATTTTATGACAAACCTACGGAACAACTATCATGGGGTTTTCTGAGGCTCAGAGTGTGTGACTTGTCCAAGATCATCCAGTGGCTTTCCATGGCCAAGTGGAGAACTAGATCCTGGTCTTCAGAGGGTAGTCCAATGGAGAGTTCATATATTTAAACTATTCATTGTTACTTTTGCATTACTCCAGTTCTCTGGTGGCACATTTATTTTGCTTGTTTTATACCTTCAGAAGTGTTTACAGCAGTATTTGCCATTTTCTTCAAGTTAAAATTGGCATACTGGTTTGAGTGTTGGACTATGTGGAGACCAAGGTTCAATTCCCCACTCAACCATAAAACTGACTGGATGGCCTTGGGCAAGTCACTTGCTCTTAGCCACAGGGAAAGGCAATAGCAAACCTCTTCTGAATAAATCTTGCCGAGTAAACCCCATGGTAGAGTCACCTTAAGGTCACCATAAGTAAACTTTGGAGAGCCAGTGTGATGTAGTGGTTTGAGTATTGGAGTACAACTTTGGTTACCAAGGTTTGAATCCCCACTCAGCTATGGAACCTGCTGGTTGACCTTACTCAAGTGACACACTCTCAGCCTCTGAGGGAGGCAAAAGCAAACCCTCTCTAAATAAATCTTGCCAAGAAAACCCCATGATAGGTTCACCTTTGGATAACTGTAAGTCAGAAACATCTTGAAGGCATACAACAATAAATATGCCTTGAAGAAAAGGTTAGAGATAAAAATGTTCTTTCTGCCCATATCTGTTTCCATATTATTTACTTTTGCACAGCTTGTGCTGTTAAGGATGTGGGTACCGGTTCACTAGTTCAAGATATTTTACTGCCTGAGGTAAATTATCAGATTGTGTGCCCTCATTCCCCTTGCAAGATTGTCAAGTCAGTCAACCAACAGTGATGAAAGAAGATAGCTGAAGAGACACACAGGTTGGACTGTGTGTCACATACATCTGTGTTATCCAAGATTTCAAAAAACAAACAAACAAACAGCTTCATTTATATACCGCTTCATACCCTTAAGGAGTGTCTAAGCGGTTTACAATTGTAAGCTATTTGCCCCCCAACAATCTGGGTACTCATTTTAGCGACCTCGGAAGGATGCAAGCCTGAGTCGAGCTTCAGCCCTTTGCTGGTCTTGAACTCGCCACCTTATGGTTTTGAGTGAGTGGCTGCAGTACAGGCATTTAACCACTGCACCACCAGGGTTTCTCTGCTGCAATCTATCTCTGTCCCCTCCTATCTGCTGCCTGAGGCAGCCACCTCACTCTACCATTGGGACCATTCATCATCTGTATGGGCACAAGAGTGACAGGATTAGATGTAGAAGAGGAAATAGTGTCCTGAATCTCTGAAACAGTGTCTTGAGGTTTAAATATTTCCAATTAACCCTTCTGTTTTCTGTCTCCTGATTGAGTTCGCTCCACATGCATTCAGACTAAGCCATTGTCATAAAACTTGGCAGAAAGGTTTAATATTTTAAAATAATGATTGATGCAGAATGATGTAGCAATTAGTGTAAGGCTAAGTAAAGCTCAGTTCAGTTCCCCACTGGTTGCACTTGGGTCAGTCACCAGCTTTCACTCTAACCGTCACATCTGGAGTCCTTTTGCACTACACAGATACAGTATTATAATTCCACATTGCTGACCATGGGAACATCCTATGGACTCCTGGGATTTGTAGTTTAGGGAGGGCTATTGAGAATATTTAGAATAGAGAGCCAGTGTGGTATAGTGGCCTGAGTGTTAAAGTATGAAACTGGAGACCAGGTTGAGCACCCTGATTAACCATGAAAACCCACTGGGTTAGGCAAGTTACACACTGTAAGCCCCAGAAAATGCCATGACTTGTTCCCTCTAGGATTCACCAAAAGACAGAAATGGATTGAAAGTACACAACAATACAACAATTTAAAAGTTTCAGCCAGACAGCTCTAGTGCCTTTCCAAACTACAGATCCCAAGATTCCATTGGATGCTGCCATGGCATTTAAAGTGGAATCATTGTGCTATAGTTGTGCAGTGTGTAAGGGCTCCATGTTGGTGAAAGAATAAAAGGAGAGGACCCATGTGCTCCACTCTGAGCTGCTTCGAGGAAAAGAGGTATCAGGGTGGACAAATATGGTGCATCTGGTATTGTTATATTATTGTCCCAGTAATTCTAGCATTCCTTAAGAGTGAACAACATTTTAATGTCCATACTCTCCCCATCCTGGCAAAATACCAATGGCTAGTCCCAAATCTAGTGCATCAATTTGATCAGATTGATCATGGAAAGTGACACCTGGTAGCTCTCACATCAGTGACACTGAATCTACTCCAGGTCTCAGCCTGCACTTTAAAGGCATTATTCAAAGTGCTGAGCCCTATCCCTTCCGTAGATTCAGAGTCTGGGATGGGAGCCACTAGCTACCACTGTTATTGACTTACCACTCTGCTAATTCAGTTGGGATGAACAATTGGATGTAAAAAGAAAAATAAATTCATAATATCTGCCATGTCAGTGTCTCACATGTATCCAGCAGACTTTGAATCTCTGTATGGTTTATCATGCCATAACTTGCCCCATGGAATCTGAAGAATGCCACAGAGGAGTCAGACCAGGAAAAGCAGACTGCTTCAAAAGCCAGCCCATCTCCAAGACTTGAACAAACAAGAGTAGACACAGACTACATCTTCCAGACACTCTGGATCATGAGCTCCCACTTTGGCCACAGTAGGTAAACAATGCAAAGAGATCACTGTGTTTTGCATAACTACCACAAGCCAAATAAGAGTTGACACCACTGAGACAATGCCTCATGTACATGTGGAGATTATGCCCCAAATTCTGGGCCCACCTTATCATGTACTGTAGTTTTTTGTGAGGTTTTCAGGCTATAATAATAATAATTTATTTATTTATTTATAGCCCGCCCCTCTGAACTGGCAATCAGGGCGGGGTACAACACAGTTAAAAGCAGCACAAGTTAAAATACAACAATCCCAATTCCCCTCACCCACCCCTTAAAATAGAATTAAATAGCTAAGAATTAAAAACATAGTGCAAATAAAACATATAAAAGTAACTGCCCAAAGCTCTGTGGAACAATTACGAAGGGGGGGGGGGGGGAGAGGAACTAGGAGAAGGAGTCAACAGTGGGTATGGAGCCGGGAAATTAAATGTTATCTGGGAAGGCCTGCCGGAAGAGATGCGTCTTTAAGGCTTTTCTAAAGCCATCAACAGATGGAATAAGACACATCTCATCCAGCAGGTCATTCCATAGCTTGGGGCTATGGCTGAAAAGGCCCTCTGGGAGGTTTGTGTCAGTCTGGTCTTCAGGGGCTTCAGATTCCTCCCAGAGGACCAGAGTGTGCGGGGAGGATCATATGGGGAGAGGCGGTCCTTGAGATAGGATGGACCCAAGCCATGAAGGGCTTTAAAGGTTAAAACCAACACCTTGTACTGGGCCCGGAAACTAATTGGCAGCCAGTGGAGAGCTTTAAGCACCGGTGTTATGTGCTCTCTCCTGGATGTTCCAGTTATTAACCTGGCTGCCATGTTTTGGACTAACTGCAGTTTCCGAGTTAGGCACAAGGGTAGCCCCATGTAGAGTACATTAGAGTAGTCCAGGCGAGAGGTTACCAGAGCATGGACCACAGTTTCTAGGGTCCCTCGTTTCCAGGAAAGGGCGCATCTGGCATATCAGCCGAAGCTGATAACAGGCACTCCTGACCGTCGCATTCACCTGACTCATCATGTGAAGCGACGAGTCGAGGAGTACCCCCAGACTGCGAACAGAGTCCTTCGAGGAGAGTGTGACTCCATCGAGGACTGGAAGTTGTATTCCCAAACCTGGCTTCGGTCCCAAGACAGTGAGTACCTCCGTTTTATCTGGATTGAGCTTCAATTTGTTTTCCCTCATCCAGTCCATTACCGCCGCAAGACAGTCATTGAGAAGGAAAGTCTGAGGTCTGGGCCGACGATCAGGTCATGCAGAGGTATATCTGAGTGTCATCAGCATACTGAAGACACTGAGCTCCATGCCTCCAAATGATCTTACCCAGCGGCTTCATATAAATGTTGAATAGCATCGGGGACAGGATGGCACCCTGAGGGACACCACAATTAAGCTCGATTTTAGATGAGCAACTGTCCCCGAGTCTCACCCTTTGAGATCTTCCGGAGAGGAAGGATCGGAACCATCGAAGAGTGGTGCCTCCGATCCCTAACTCCCTCAGTCGATCTAAAAGGATGGAATGATCTATAGTGTCAAAGGCCACAGAGAGATCCAAGAGCACCAGCAGGGTCACACTACCCCTGTCGATACTCAAGTGGAGGTCGTCGGTCAGAGCAACCATGGCTGTCTCAACTCCATATCCTGTCCTGAAGCTGGTTTGAAATGGATCTAGTTAATCGGTTTCATCCAAGACAGCTTGGAGTTGGGAAGCGACAGCCTTCTCGATTACCTTGCTCAAAAAAGGGAGCAAGGACACTGGTCTGTAGTTGTTCTTGTCCAGGGGGTCAAGAGAGGGCTATGGAGTTTGTCAGACGGGAGGAATTTCTCTTTATTTCGAATGGAGCCAATTGGAGCCAATTCGAATTCACATAAATTCGCTAGTTTAGAGAATTTACGTGAATTCCAATTGCATTCGGAATGCATTCAGAATGACTTCCCATTACCCGAAAATGACCCCCCCATTGCCCGAAATTGTGTGAGATGCTTTAATTCGCAATAACATAAAATCCATGATTGTGTTCGGAATGACTTCCCTTTTGCCCGAAATTGCCTGAGATACTTTAATATGCAATAACGTTAAACCCCATGATTGCGTTCAGATTGACATTGGATTATACTTCCAATTTTCATCATCTGATAAACTCCTATGTGGCCATTTCTAGAAGAGTTTATTCCTAACATTTCATCAGCATCTTGGGCTGGCATCTTCAGATAATGTCTCTGTTTTATCATGTACTCTTTTACATATTCTGTGTTTAGTTTCAAAAGCCATTTATATACTTTTTAAATTGTATAGTCGTTGTATTACACAACTGTAAGTAAAACTCATTTCCTCTAATCTCTGTGGCTGCACTTCTCTTGTCTAGATCTGTCCTTAGATTGTTTATAAGCAAACCACTTAAGATCTATGCCTTCCACAAGAATAATCTATCTTGATTTAAACTTCCTAATATCTTGTTCAAAAATAATAATAATCATAATAGATCTCCAATTTTCAGGCCCATTCTTTCTTTTAAGAATGCTTCCTGTAGTGAGGTAGCTAATATTATCTTAAGAAAATGTCTCTGTTTATATTTATACCAAACTCATAGGGGAGCTTTTCTAATACAATGATTTTTCAATTCAGTATGCACCTTAACTTTATCATACCAAAGATAATCATACCAACCAAATCTTAAAATATGGCCTTCAAATTCCAAGAGTCTCACTTCTCTAAGGAATATCTGTTCCTTCAACTATAGAAAACAACCGGCCTCATAATAAGAAAGGATATTTAGAATCTCCAGTCACACAGCCCTAGGATTCCATAGGATGGATACATGTCAGATGAAGTGAAATAACAGCATTATAACTGAGGAGTGTGAATGAATCCCTGGCTGCTGTGGCTCTCCTCATTCTGACTGCTCAGCACTGCCAAAGCCAGTATTTGCTGCTTCAAAGCATAGGGCATAGCACAATGGCAGTCTGCCATGGTTTTGTGTGTGTGTGTGTGCCACATAGCAAGACTAAAAGTACTAGATAGTGACATTTTATTGCAGACTTTGATGTATATATGCAATGGCCTCATCCATGTATATTCTTCTGCCTTGTGCAGTTTTGCCTGTTGTACTTAGAAAAGGGAGTGGACAATATTTATTTATTCATTTTTACATTATATATCCCCTTTCTTCCAAGGAGTGCAAGATTGCATACAGGGACTCCCTCCTCAATTTTTTTTTTACCTTTGTAGTAATTCTTCAAGGTCAGTTAGGCTGAGAGGTAGCAATAGTCACTCAACGAACTGTATGGAAACTGAACATGAGTCTCCAAGTCCTAGTCCAACAAGACTAGAAGCCTGAAACTATGCTCTAGTATGGGGCAGGTCCATAAATCTTCCTGATCTTGTCCATAATTGGCACAGACTTTCATTGCTAGTGGCCCTTCTAGCACATATACTGCTGAAGGATGGCCACCCATAATCTTGTAGACCAGGGATGTTGGACTATAACTTCCTCTAGACCAAATCAGCAGTGATGGGGAATGCTGGGACTTGCAGTCCAACAAGCTCTGGAGATCCATATGATTTCCATTCCTGTTAGAGATCTGTCTCCTCACTCCCAACCTGCACCTGTACTCCCTCTGGGCATCAAGAACTGCCACACATTTGGATCACTTGTTAGCAGAGAGAGGAAAAGCTACAAGTTTGAATCAGAATCCATGACACAGCACTAAACATGCTGGATAGAGGTCTTTGAGAGCTGTGACCCTGAAAATAATTTTACCAGTATTGTACTATTAGAAATAACATTTTTCTCCGCCCAAATATCAGGCAGGGCGGGGTACAGAGGTTTTTCATTTACCCTGGCTTATTATCATATGGGGTAACAAACTATTTTCCTTCCAGATAAACTAGTAAAATTAAAGGAGCATGCAAGTTCTGCTTTGCCTTTAATTTATTTATAAATTTGTTTTTACAAAACAGCTTAAAATAAAAAGTAGAGACAACAATGTATCAACACAAATCATAACACAGAAAGAACAAGGAAGCTTCTGTTATGAAGACTTGGCTTAGTTGTTTTCATTACTCCAGCTGTTATGGTCTTCAGGCACATTTGCAACAATGTACTACTGACTTTCTACAGTACTTTCCACATGATTTTGATTCAATTTAGAGCCATGACTGTTTTTACAAGGTTTTTTATTTACTGCAATTTATCTTTTAATTTATTTATTTAACATATTTATCAGTTGCTCTTCAGCAATGCTTGCTGAGCAGCTTTTGCATATAAAAATGTCCGATCAAATTCTGCACTGTGAGGTGGCTTTCTCTTCCCCTCCTCCCCAATATTGCCCCTGACACACAACCCAGTGATCTACTCAGGAGGTCTCTACAATATTTTGACTGCATGTACAGATCTGCCAGGAGGATAAGAGAATTTCCTACCCTCTTCCATTCCAGTTATCAAAACATGTCTGTGAGGAAGAAAAGAAAAAAATCTTAAGTGGATAGTATCTTTCCTTGCCTTGATTGTAGAGTCAGTTCTCCTTTTCATGTGACTAACATCTCAAATGGTACATCCTAGATGTGCAACCTATGAATGGTTATGTGCAAGTAGTCACACTACATTCAGTAAGGTTTACTAGCAAACAAGTGTTGCATAGATGGCAATCTTTGGGGCACTTTTGAAAAATATAGCAAATAATGGCCTTTCATTCTAAATTTATTGAACTTATCCTAACAGGGAGACTTGCAAGAAAAAAGATTCCAAAGTTTAAATATTCAGTCAGGATGAATGCAGTGTAACATCTGAGGATCTATATAAAATAAAGAGCCAGACATCATCCATTTGAGTCTGAAGTGATCTCTTCAGTGTTGTTATTATGAATGTTAATCACCTATCATTAAACTTTGGTTTGTATCCTACTTTTATTTTCACCTGTCCACTGAAACACCAGATACTTGCTCCTGGTAGCTAAAAAAGTTTTCACACAACAGAAGTGAGCAAGTGAGAGAGAGAGGGTTTTTTCCCCTCCTTTTAGTGCTTGCAAAAAGACAGATGGATACAGTTAAAAAGCTGCCAAAGCCAAGCTGCTACTGGCAAAAACAATGAGGCTGAAGAGTTTTTTGATTCATAGAGCAATAATATTCCCAAGATATGCCTGCTGGGTAAGATAGAAATGCTCCAAACTGCTTTGTGTTCCTGCTCACTCATAGAAAGAAAGAAAAAAAAATCTGCATCAGCATTATGATAGATGTACATCAACAGAACACTGATTGTCCAAGACAGAAAATTTGGTAGAGTAGGTGCATGCTGGAAACATAATCCTCATAACTGGGATGTTGGCAGCCGTAGGGCATGGATGATTCACTGTCAAAGAGCAGTAAATCCACTTTGGGGTTTACCTTGAACTCTGAAAGCAATATCCAAGGTGTTATGGACATTGTGCAGGGGCATTCCTAAGGAGGTGCAGGGGATTCAGACCACACAATGTGACACCTAAGGCGGCGGCGGGGGGGGGGGGCCATGACACCACTGCCCCCCAAACATTTCCCTTTAGGCAGAAATGGGTGTGGCATTCCCCTGAATCACTTAAAAATGACAAAGAGAGTGGTTCAGTGGGCGAAGAAAGGAGAGGCTACATTTTTAAAAAAATATACATTTTATTTTATTTTTTTAAAAAAAATAAAAATTATTATTATTTTATTTTTTAAAAATCATATCTTACCAAATTTTCAGTTTAACCACATGAAACTATGTGCATGGAAATATATTCAGGCTGTGCGCATGATATTGTAATTTAAAAGTGTATCTTTAATTTTGTTCGTTCTTTATGTCACAACTATTAACATTACATTCAATGATATATGGGAATTGTGATTTATAAGTAACATTAGTACAAAAAAGTTTACCAATGATTCAATATGGTATGGTATGGTATGGTATGGTATGGTAGGAGGTCAGTGGGGAGGGGTGACACATGAGTTACTGCACCAGGTGATGCCAATTCTAGTGATGCCACTACCATTTGCTGGAGAAGATTCAGCCCCTTGGACAACTCCATTAAAGTCTGGACTAAAATCCAAAGCGGATTCAATTCCTCACTGAGCTGGTGCAGGAGAAGTGAGAAGTTACTAGGAGCCTTGTATAAAAAGGAGAAAAAAAGTATTGTGTCACCTTTAAGATTTATTTCAGCATAAATACATTCATGGTTTTTCATGAGTGATAATCCAATTGTTTAGGTGCAAATTTCAAGTTCAAATGGAGCCTACAAAAGCCTATACTGAAGTAAATTGATTTCTCTTAAAGGTGGCACAAGCCTATTTTTACTTTGTGTTTTATACTTAAAGTAGGAATCCTGTTGCTCACTCAGAAGCTGTTTCCATTCTGGGCTATGTACATTTGAAGAAATCAATGTATAACACCTAAAGGTTCTAATAAAAAGTTATGCTTTAATCTGGCATAGGAATGAAAACAGTGCCAGTTCCAGCTAGGTCTCCAACAAAAGGGTGAGCTACAATTGGGGTGCCACAGCAAAAAAGGTCCCTTTCCCACTCCAACTATAGTGGGAAACAGAGAAGGGGCCCTCCAGCAGATTTTATTCTCAGGCAGATATACATAGAACAGGCACTCATCCAATACCAGTGTCCCATGATATTTCCATCTTTGCATGTCATTGCCAGAACCACAAATCCACACTGAAAGCATACTGCTAGTCAGTGCAATTCCTTTACAACTGTAATTTAAGAATCATAGAACAGTGAACCTGAAAAATGCTGAAAGGGTCATCTAGTCTATTCTCCTGTAATGCAGGAATTTACTGCTAAAAGATGGCCATCAAACTTCTGTTTAAAAACCACCCATGAAGGGGAGTCCACTACTTTCCAAGGCAGTCCTTTCCATTCTTCCATTCCCTTTCAGATAGCTTTTACCATGAGGAAGTGCTTTATAATGTTTAACCAGAAACTCCTTTTGAATCCATTCATTCAGGTCCTATACTCTGGAGCAGCAGAAAATCTGCTCCATCTTCATCTGACAGCCTTTAAAACATTTAAAGATGGCAATCACACCTCTCTGTTTTCTCTTCTCCATTTGAGCTCCAGGATGGGTCAGGGCATCCATAGACAGGTCACTTCCCAGTTCTTATAGAGTGTGCTCATGAAGTTCACAGGCTACAGATTGTGTAGCTCATTCCTTCATCCTGTACTTTGTGCAGGCCTCTTAACTGCTGCCATCTCTTTCTGGTTGCCCGGTCTTACATTGTACATGGAGGATAGGTCCTGGATTGGTTGAATTTCTGAACTCATTTACTGTAGCTATTACCTTATATGTGGTGCATGGCTATTTTGGAGATGTCATTGATAAACACCATCATGATTGGTGGATGGTGGAGAGTTGCTAGGAATACTGTGGGAGCATCTGTTAGTGTTGCTAAATTAGTTTTGTTTTTCAAGCAATTGTGCTGCTACTGCTGCTGCTGTTTCTTTTACCTGCTACTGCCATAGAACAGTACCCAACGCTGTCCTTGATTCTGCAACTGTATTCACCTAGCATACTGAGGCAATAAGACTGCCTTTCCTGAAAGACAAAATAAAAAGTGATCTTGATTACCTATTATTTGCAGCAATAAAGAGTTCAACATTATTTTTATGAGATTTTGTTTAATGCTGGCTTAACATACAATAGCCTGTTCTTACATGACTGTAGAATTAAACTATCATAGTTGCCATGCTAAGCAGGGCTGCATCCACCCTAGAGAAATAACCCGGTTTGGCACCGCTTTAACTGCCCTGGGTCAAGGCTATGGAATTCTGGGAGTTGGAGTTTAAATTCTGGGAGTTGGCAGTTAAAGCAGTGCCAAACTGGGTTATTCCTCCAGTGTGGATTCAGCCCAGGAGAACAACAGCATTCCTCCTCATCTTGCTCTTGCTAACACTTATTACTGTTCTAAAGGAAATGAGGAAGCATGGTTCACAGAATACAACTCAGATCCCCAAGGAAAGAAGACTGAATCAATTTGCACCAGGGAAAATAAACAAGCAGACCAAAAATGAAAGGGGGGAAAAACACAGGACGGACAGGCATGTTTAAGGTTTGGAAATAAATGGACATATGCTTAACTCTGTATTACAATATAGCTGACCATTTTTCTTGTCATTAACTGCTGTCAAGTCAACTTTGACTTATGGTGACCCTATAAATAACAGACCTCCAAGTCACCCTATCATCAACATGACTTGCAAACTCAGGGCTGTGGATTCCTTCACTGAGTCTATCTACCTGTTATGCAGTCTTTCTCTTTTTCTACTGCCTTCTACTTTGCCAAGCATTATTGTCTTTTCTAGTGACTCATGTCTTCTCATGATATGTCCAAAGTAAGAGCTTAGTCATCTTGGCTTCTGTGGAGAATCCAAGTTTTCTTTGTTCTAGGGCCCATTTATTTATCTTTTTTTGGGGGGGCAGTCCAGGGTATCCACAGAATTCTACTCTAGTATCATATGTCAAATAAGTTAATTCTCTTCCTATCAGGTTTCTTTACTGTCCCGCATTCACAGCCATACACAAAGACTGGAAATACAATAGCATGGACCATCCTGACCTTGGTATGCAACAATATATTTTTATACTTGAGAATCTTGTCTAATTCCTTCATTGCTACTCTAGTCCTCTTCTCATTTATTGACTTCAGTTGGCCCTTTGTTATCACAGGGATTTTATCCAGACCCCCTGCAAAAATGGAGGCTCACACATATTCAAGGCTTGAATGGAAATAACTCTGGTCACCCTTCCATGGATATTTTTTGTTATATCTTGTTCTGATCCACCTAATTCAGGTAAAGTTGACACGATAACTTACTAACTGCAGGAAAATGTACATTCAAAATGCAATTAGCATCCTTTTTGTGATCCAGAAGCTCTTTCTCTGGGAATCTGTGCTGCTCAAATGCTAAATTCCTCCAGTTGGCAAAGGAAAAACTGTGATTGTCTATCTGATGGCTGTGTTCCTGGCTAGAGGAATCAATCTACTTAATTAACTACTGATTCAGATCCAAGATTAAGTTTTCTTAGTAATGTCTTGTTGGACTAATCACCTGCCAAGAAGAACTTAGTAAACTAAGAATATAAGGAACAATTTGCTGGAACAAACTATCTAATTCAACATTATTTTCAATTATTCTTTTCTGACCTAAAATAGAGGTGGAAATCATGTGCTTTTCCACCTGCTGTTGGACTGTAATTCCCAGCAGTCCTCACCATTTGCTGTGCTGGCTAGGGCTGCTTGGATTTGCTTTCCAGTGACATTTTAAGGGGCATATGATTCCCACTCTTGGCCTAAACTGCATTTTTTTGTGTCAGCTAGACACTAAATCATTGGGAACATGGTATGTTAATGAATCTACTCTACCTGGGATTAGCAACAATTTTCTTCTCTGGAACTCACAAGAAGCAGGAAGTAATGACCTTCCTGTTGTTTATGTCCAGCCATAATCATCTTTGACTTTGGCACTGACTATCTCATTTCAATGGGAACCAGATCCCATCTCTCCCACCACAGTTCAAGAAGGATGTTGACATAATGGAACATGTCCACAGGAAGGTGACCAAGATAGTAGAAGAAATAGAAAGCAAGCACTCTGAGGAAGGTGATATGTTTAGCCCGGTGAAGAGAAGAATGAGGCTGTTGCCACATTGCAGAAATAAAGCACTTCGATACCATTTTATATTCCATGGCTCAATGCTATGGTGTTCTGGGATTTGTAGTTAGGTGGAGCACTACAGCTTCTAAAGGGAAGGCTATCTCACAAAACCATCTAATTATAAGTTTATATGTACAGCACTGTGTAAACCTACAGCGCTATATAAATAAAGGATAATAATAATAATAATAATAATAATAATACAAATCCTGGAATTCCATAGATTAGTCATTCATTATGGTAGCATCATGAGAGGTGTTATGACAGCTATCTTTAAGTAGTTGAAGAAATGTCATGTCAAACAGCAATCTTGATTTTCCTTCTCCAGAGACATGAACCAATGGTTTCAAATTCTACAAGAAAAAGAGATTCCACCTAAATATTAGGAACAACTTCTTGTTGGCAAGAGCTGTTCAACAGTGATGAACTGCCTCAGAGGGTAGTAGACTGTCCTTCTTTGAGGGTGTTAAAATAGAGATTAGATGTCCATCTATCAGGAGTGCATTGGCTATAGATTCCTTCATGGCAGTGTAGTTTGGACTAGACAGTCCTTGTGGCTCCTTCCATCTCTATGAATCTATGATTCCACTATCTTCTTAGCTGTCATGTCCAATACTTTTTAATAAGCCTTATCAATGAAATCTGGTTGATCCTATACAAACAAATCAAAACAAAACACTTATCATAACAATCAGTACCACATTTTACACTAGTGAAGTCTAAGTATTAAAGATATTTATATTTATTTATTTATTTATTACCGGTAGTTACATTTATATCTACTTTTCGGCAATGTATATGGTGTTCTTCCTCAGCATTTTATCTTGAAAACAACCCTATGCAGCAGGTCAGTTTGAGAAATAGTGTCTAACCCAAAGTATCTTAGGGAGTTTCATGATTCTGTGGAGACAAAGATCCAAATCTCTCAGATCTCTCCCAATCCAACAACCTAATCACTATACCACTTTGATGCTTTATATATGCATTGAGTTCAAATATATATTAAACACTGTTTTCTTACATTTGTCTTAATCCTACTGGCAGTTAAGTCTATTAGGTAACCCTGAATTTTAAACATCAGAAACGAAGAAAATAATCTTTTGTTCACTCTCACCTTACTATTCTCAATCCCAGAAACTTCTATTATGTTCTTTTTATTATTATTATTATTAATCTTATTAGTAAACTAAAACTCTCCAGGTGCTTTTTAAAAGTAGAACTCTATGGATGTGTGTGTGTTGAATTTATTAGGCAGTGACTCCATTTTCCTTTTCTAACCAATAATAATAATAGATGATATGAATTTAAAGGATCTGTATGTATGTACAGTATGTATGATTGTTCTGTTCAGCAGAATTTGACAGTGCTTTTTTCCTTCCTAATGTCATGGATCATGGTTAAAAACGTTGCCTTAAACTGCATCTCAAGCATCCTAATTCCCTAGCCTCTGTGTCTGTCCTTCAGAAATTTGCAGATTTCTGGCTTTGGTAAACTTCTATGGCTTGTACTGTTTATGCAAATTTTGGCCAAAAATCAAAGGAAGTGAAAGAAGTAGCAAACTCCCCTCCCCACTGGATTTCTCTTCCACAGAAACTGCTGCGTCTGCTTTTCTAAATCATTGCAGGTCTGCTACTTAGCTCCACCTCTGTGCCATCTGTTAGCTGCATAGTCTGCAAGGAACTTGGGCAAATTAAGAATATGCTTTTGGGATACTCTAAAAATGGAAACATTTGTTTTGCAACACCCCCCCCCCCCAAGCAAAACCAACCCTTGTGTATCTGAAGACATATCCCATGAAGGGTCTTCGAAAGCAGTGAATAAAGCAAGCAAGCAAGCAACTGACAGTTTCACTGAATATACATGCTTTAAAAGCATGTAGCACAAAGCCCCTTATTCCAATTTGTTTTCAATCTGGCAAGTCGTCTTCTTCTTCTTCTTCTTCTTCTTCTTCTTCTTCTTCTTCTTCTTCTTCTTCTCCCACCCTTTCCCCAAAACAGCACAAGTAAGCATAATTACTTTTTTCTTGTACTTAAACATGAAGAATCCACAGCCAGCATGGCTAGTTGCTATCTTAGCTCTGAAGTCAGAGTTTTTTTCATTCCCATTTTCCATTAAAATGTAAATATTCTGAGAGTGTAATTGTTGCATATTTATTCTCTTCTTTTCTCCCTTTTCTTTCTAAGATTTTGGAACGGGTCATTTATTCTTGCCGTCCTGAGATTCTTGATTCCGTCCATGACACTCTACAGAGACACTTCTTACAAAGATGTTGGATGATCTTTTGTGGGCCAAGGCTAATAGTTTTTATTCTGTTCTCATTCTCCTCTATCTCTCTGCTGCCTTTGACACCTTTGATTGCTGTCACTTAGTTGATATACTTTCTGGCCTCAGTTTCTTGGACTCAATTGGTTTAAATCTTATCTGTCACACAGATCTTTTGCAGTGGTCATGGGTGGTCAGGCATTCTCTCATTCTGGTATCTGTTGGAGTTTCATAGAGCTCTGTTCTGGGTTCCCTATTCTCTTTTTACACACTGTCCTTAGGCAAACTCATTAGTTCTTTTGGCTTTTCTTATCATCTGTATGCTGACAACACTCAGCTGTGTCTTTCCACCCCGATCTTTCTCCGGGTCTTGAACAGCAATTTTCATCTTGTCTTACAGCTGTTTCTCAGTGGATGTGGCATTGGCGTTTGAAGCTCAATATGTCCAAAACTGAGCTTCTTGTCTTTCCACCAAAAGCCTACCATACAATATTCTTTTTCTATTCTTGTTGATGATATCTCTATTCGACCTATGCAGGAATCCTGGTGTCTTTGTTTCATTTTTTATTCTTCCTTGTCATGTATACCCCAGATTCAAGCCATAGCCAAGACATGCAGGTTGTTTCACTATAATATTGCTAAAGTCTGATCATTTCTTTCAGCCTCTATTGCCAAGATTCTGGTCCATGCCCTTGTGGTCTTTCAATTGGATTTTTGTAAACTCCTTCTAGTGGGGCTTCCTTTTTCTCACCTCCATCCTTTAATTTCTGTCCAGCATTCAGCTCATCACCTCTTTAACCAACTTCAAAACTGGGTTAAAGACAATACTGTTCAGGGAAGCATTTCCTGACATTACATGATTGTTGTCTGCTATATTTTACTGTTTAAATCTTAAGATGTATTAATATGTATTATGTTTAATTATCTTTATAGAATGTATGCCATAGGCAGGTTTATTTGATCTATTTTAATTTATTGCATGTGCAGGGCTGTGTAAATTTACAGCACTTTGTAAATAAAGCATAATAATAATAATAATAATAATAATAATTTATTTATTTACAGTACATATGTCTCACTCATTTGCCACAAAGCCTCTCAGAACAGTTATGCTACACACATTCCTATGTAAGTATATGTACCAGTTAGCTTCATTTACTACCCAAATCTAATAATGTTACAGATTGTATGAAATAGCCAGCACCCCAATTTTGTTCTTTACAATTCTGTTTCTTTTAGTGGCTTTTGACTACTAACAGATGGGATTTAGAATATGTCTCTAAGATGAATAGATCTGACGAAATAAGATCTGATAAGCTTCTTTTAAAAGGAACTATAAAAATATAAAAAGGCAACTGAATGAACATTGGTCATCTGTTGAAATATATATGGCACAGATTTCAGATTTTAAGTAGATACCGAACCTTTCTGTATACCAGCTAATCGGCTTTGTTCTTCCTTTGGCTTCCCAAAGCTTTTTCCCCTATGAACTGCATTGGAGATGCTAGACATACATTTCTATGCTTGTTTCATGCCACCATTCACCTAGAGTTTTAGATGTACTTTTCCATCCTTGGTGTTTGTGTACCTTAGTTACACATCCTTTTAGGGTCATGGTGATGGTACACCCCCTCCCCAGTGATGAAAAGATTCCTTAGGTTAAATATAAGTTTCTATAGTAATCGACAGCAGGAGAAAATCAAAATAAGTTTTTTCCCACCTTTCAATCTCTGGTAGTCAGACTTAATTATGAGCATGGAGACTGCAATAGCAATAAATAAATAAAAATATTCAAGAAATTCTTCATTTTAATTTTTTCTTTGTTCTGAAGGTAAATTCACAAGTACTTCATGGCCTTGTGCTTATACTTCTAATCCGCACTTACAGCTATAAATAATCTTACATATAATAGCATTTGCTTACATTCATCTCTCCCCACCCTCTCCCTCCCTCTTGTTATTTCCTGAGTGTTTCTTTTCAATTCTAAGCTGCTTCTGAAGAGAGCTTTCTGTACTGACTGTATAACTCTGTAACATGGTTTGGAACAAGTAGGCTAAAGGACAGCCGTCATCATAGCCTTCCCCCCTCCCCCCCCCCCCAAAAAAAAGCTTACTTGCTTCAAATGGGAACCCACCAAAGCAATAACCTCCTTACCTGTGAGCCCTGGTCTACAAAATCTAGGAGCTGAATGATTTGTATTTTGGTTAAATCTCTAACCACAATGAAGCATCACTATCACAAGAAAGACCTAATTATAAAGTGGCCCAATCCTTTAGAAGTAATAATCCATAGAATCGAGTTGTAGATTCCAGTGCTGGCATGAGGATGCCATTTACTGTAATGGTGGTGTAAAAATGATAGGTTATTCTCTACAACTGTGTTTTCACAAGCAAATGTGTGACTGTAAGGAACATTAAAAGTAGACACTAGGAATGGAAAGAATATTTAGAAAATCGACCCCCATCCTCCACTCCCCACCCCCCACATCTTCCCATGTTTTTCGAGTGTTCAGAAACACTGACGAAAAGAATTCTGGATTGAAAAAACTTATTCTGCACTAGATTTTTTAAATGCTTGTTTTGTGCAGAAAGCAGCAAAGCAGCATTGTCTGTTTTCTGCACAGGAAATTCTACTTTCTGAACAGAGAATGCTGTAATTGAGGACTTATTCTGTGCGAAATTCACATGTGGTTGTTTTGCAAAGCCATATTTGCATGAGAAACAGCACTTTATGTCCAAAAATTTCTGCGCAAAATATTGCTTCCTGTACAAAAGTGCTGGTTTTTTTAATACAACCATGTGCAAATTTTGTCCCAAATTGTGAATATGCTTTGAAAATAGCAGTTTTCAAAGACTTTCTTACAGCAGAGAGAAAATGGATGAAATCACCACCAGTTTTTTTCTGCTTTGAGAAGAAAATTAGTGAATAATAATAATAATAATAATAATTTTTATTTCTAGGCCGCCCCACTGAACAAGCAATCGGGGCGGGTTACTACAAGGTTAAAAAACAATACAAGTTAAAATATCCCATCCCATTCCCCAGTTCCCCCCTTTAAAATAGGATTAAATCAGAGCAATGTTAAAATAGCTAATTTAAACAATTAAAAATAAGCTAAAACAGCAACAAAAAGTTCCGACCCAGTGATCTTAGCTATATAGGGTGGAAACGCTGGAGAGAAGGTAGAAACGCACAA
This sequence comes from Urosaurus nigricauda, assembly GCA_034509955.1. Taxonomy (NCBI): domain Eukaryota; kingdom Metazoa; phylum Chordata; class Lepidosauria; order Squamata; family Phrynosomatidae; genus Urosaurus; species Urosaurus nigricauda. The sequence continues at coordinate 67,445,665 of JAOEGL010000003.1, forward strand.
GACCAGCATTTTGGAGTCAGGGGGTGTTAAACATCTTTACTAGAGTCCAGTAGTTATGGTTCCCTGATGTATTCCTTTTTCTGTCTGATCTTCTGTACTTTTGATTCTGACAATGTGAAATCCTTGATTATAAGAACTGCGGCCAGATTGTTAACTGGTGCTTGTGACAGTGAATGCACAGATTCCTTGTTGCAAAAGCTCCACTGCCTGTGTGTAAGGTCTTCTGTGGAAGCCCTTCTGTGGAGGCCCTTCTTTCTTTGACAGGTACATGTGGAGAGAACATGGATGAGGGGGTTACTCCCAGGTTCTGGAACTCTCTTCCTAGACAGGTTAAACTGGCACCCTCATCACTGTCTTCAGGCAGGTAAATAATTTTTTGTTTTGGCCAGTGTTGGAAAATTTATATATGTGTGTGTGTGTGTGTGTGTGTGTGTATAATTTTGTTTGAGGTATTTTTGGGGTTTTCTTTTTTGTTTGTTTGCTTGTTTGTTTGTTTTGTAAATTACTTCTGGACCAACAAAAATAGGATATAAATAAAAGATAATAATGATGAGGATCTCAGGTCTGACTTCAGGTCCTCTTCCCTTGGCAGGTGTCTTAGGCCCAAAACACGTGGGCCACATGATGTAGATTCCGTCCTCATTTGGGTTGTAGCCTTCAGATGACACACGCTCCAAATGTAGCAGGACACCACACTGAGTGTATGTCATCTCTAAAGAACTGGGCCAAGAAGGGTCAGATAGAATCAACTCCTGTTGGTGGCCCAGTTCAGGATCATGGCAGCAGCTTGGATTGAGACCAAACAAACAAACAAACAGCTTCATTTATATACTGCTTCATACCCTTAAGGAGCATCTAAGCGGTTTACATTTGTAAGCTATTTGCCCCCCAACAATCTGGGTACTCATTTTAGCGACCTCGGAAGGATGCAAGCCTGAGTCGAGCTTCAGCCCTTTGCTGGTCTTGAACTCGCCACCTTATGGTTTTGAGTGAGTGGCTGCAGTACAGGCATTTAACCACTGCACCACCAGGGCTGACCAGGTGTGTGTGGTTGCTGTGGTCCCAGTGCAAACAACTGTGGCATGGCCTTGTGCTGGTCTATTCAGCCCAACTGGTTCAGGGTAAAGTCTTGGAGCTTTAGTCCTTAGATCCCACCCTACTCCTGTTGTTGTATTTAAATCTGTTGTTCCTCATCTCAATCTATAAGGAAAGGTGGGTAAGAAGTTCTTCTTTTTCGATGTAAATTTCTCAATAAATACTTTCTCTTGATTCAAGATGGTCATTGATGCTGATTTCACACCATCAGCTTCTACTGAAAGCCAATGGACTCCGCTATTCAGTTGACCTATTTATCTCTTTCAGAAATCGTTATTCTGGAAGCTTTATTTGGGTCTCTTGGCTGTCATGGTTCTTCTAACAGGGCTGTATTCTGCATGAACTATGTAGGCTGGAGAATTATACATTGCCTCCTTAGAAAGGGGGAAAAAACCCACAAAAATCTGCATAAAATGTAGATCTGCAGATCTATGTGCATAAATAATTCCTGTAATTTAAGTAACAATAGCATATGTCTCCCTGTACTGGGGAAGACTGTGACCAGGAGGCCATTCACACTATGCAGTTATAACACTATGATTTCACTTTAACTGCACTCTTGTATTCAGAAACAGTATACAGTATTTTAAACAAAATGTGAGCACATGATGATGTATTTTGAAGTAAATCAATTAAAATGGCCCCTTGGTATTCACTGGGGTTTGGTTCCAGGAACCCCTGTGGGTACCAAAATCTGTGGATGCTCAAGTCGCATTAAATACAGTTGCACAGTAAAATGTTTTCCCTCATACAAAGTGGTAAAACCAACATTTTTAATATATATATATATATATATATATATATAAAATATTTTCAAGCCATGCATGTTTGATTCCATGGGAAAAGAATCCAGGGATATGGATAGTCAATGTAACTTGGACTATATAATTATAATGTGTTTCTTTGGTGTCAGGAAGATGGTGAAGAGTAAGGTGTTCGAAACGTTATTAGGACAGATGGAAAAATATTCTGCCACTCTTCATCTCACAAATAGATTCCCCCCACTTGTGGTAAGGTCAAAGCAGTTTCATTGAATACTGCTGTATAAGGAACAGACAATACCGACCTCCGTTCTACAAAGGAACTTTATAGTTTGGTTCCAGGAAATCTAGAAAAACCAGGTAACATGTAGTCATAGCAACAATCTCAGACAGGAAAGTTCTCTCATCTTCCAAAAACCTCCTGAAGAACTCAGAGGCCCAAATAGTACAATATCTGTATACAGTAGATCTTTATGTGTCAGCCCATTCTTACTGTTTGAAAGCACCACAGATCATCTCAAGTAGAATAACTAACTAGCAAATTAGGATGGCACAATTTACAAAGAAGATGAGGGATCGTGTTCTCTCATTTTTGAAGAAAGCCCCACACATCTATATAAAGAAGTCATGTCAGTATTGCAATCATGAGAGGTCAAACTACCCACCTTTTTCTTTCTTTCAAGATGAGATAGAAATGGCTATTTTTTGTTTTCTCCCCATTCAAGGAAGATCGTGAAAAAGCAACTCCTTTCCATAGGTGAATGCTTCCCTCAGCCTTCTCTCCTGCCTCAACAAAAATGATTTAGGTCTGCCTTGTGACCCCTGACCACAGGAACTGATTTTAATGCCCATAATTAACCATATCTGCTTCAAAGAGACAGCTAACAAGAGACATAACAAAAAGCTGACTTGAAGAGTGATCCACAACAATATCAAATTAATAAGAGGCTGTACTGTGCAAAGAAGTTGTTTACTGTTATGTTTGAGACAAAAACCAAAATTTTGTGGTATGACATGCTCCTGTTCAGTATTCCAGCCAGCCATTTCTCCATGGTACACTAATCCATGGTTCCTCCCTCCCAGCTCCTACTGCTTTATCACACTAGGGGGCAAACAGGATTTAAATGAGAGTTAAACGAGAGTTAAACAGGAAATGCCCTATGTTTATCAAGCAGTTAGTTTTCCATTCACCATACTGGCATTTGCATATGGGCAAGCTCTCTCCACAGGTTTTTTTGTTTGTTCTCTATATATGTGTGTGTGTGTGTGTGTGTGTGTGTACATCAACAAACCTGAAAGGCAGCTGATTCATCTGATCCTGGAAGCTAAGCAGGGTCGGCCCAGGTTAGTACTTGGATAGGAGACCCCCAAAGAATACCAGGTACTATAGGCTAGTGGTTTTAAATTTTTTCATAAACCTTGTGATCCCTTTTACACCTACATGCAGATACTGCAGTCCTTGCTCAACATAGTATATGATGGCAAGATGGCAAGCCCGGGGGGGGGGGGGACAAAATGGCACATGTACCTGTGCTGCACATGCAGCGCAGCTCGCAGGAGTGTACCACCATTAGAATCAATGGGACTAGAGGTCCCATGGTTTTTTCCAAATGTGGTGTGTGTGTATCCAAAACAAATCCCTTGAGTATAAGGGCCCACTCTATTTTGATGGGTGTAATTGTTGACTTTGTTAGTCAGTAATTATAGCAAATTTGTTCTTTGTTGTTTATTTTACTTTGACACTAAGGGATCATATTTAAGTTCTTCATGATTTAATTATTATGTAATGAATGGACAGTCAGCTGAGTAATCAGTTTGATATTTGGTCCTATTACTGACTGTGAAAGACCTTTATTACCAGTATAATCTCAAAGAAAAGGAGTGTCTTTTGCCTCTGCATTGTATCCAGAATTTTAAACCAGAATTATGGGCAAATACCAATGTATCCTGCAGACACGAAATACTTCATTTACTTCTTTCCATGAATATTTCATAAAATAAAACTACTTTTCTTGGACATTGTATTTACTCATTGTTGTGCCAACAAAACACTGCAGTTGACAGAGATTTTTGTGATCTGCTTCTCCAGCAGCCTAGTTATGCACAGATTAATAAAACAGTGTTCTTACTTCATTTTCTTCATCCTTCATCTGCCATGGGAAATGCTAGCTGGCTTAAGCTTTTATAAGAATCTGCCCAGTAACAGCACAACATGAGCCTTGTATCACATATATCATGTTTAAGCATTATTATATAAAGTGTGTCTGTGTTATAAGCAGTGAGTCATACACAGCTTTCAGCTTATGTTGAAAGCTGTATGCTGGAAGAGGAAATGTTGTGTGTGCCCATGGTACATGCTCCATGCTGTGCTTTGCACACAAGCCCCGTTGTTTTCAATGGGGCTCCATCATACAGGGTACAGTATTTTCCTTATGCAGGGGAGTCTGAAACGGATCCCCCATGTAAGGGAAGGGCACATTATATGTATATATATGTCTCATATGTAGCTATGAGATCTTGTCTTCCACACAGGCCAAATATTTGCCACTGACTTCTAGCAACAGAAAGGCATACTAGATATTACAGTTTTATTGAATGCAATTACATGCACATTGTTTTCTATATCAATAGCAACCAAATGAAAACCTGAGTACCTTTGGATCATTGTGGGCTGTGTGTGTGTGTGTGTATGCAAGTCAGGAGGAAGGACCTACTTCTCTCTTTGCTACATTCTTGGCAAAACAAAAAGAAAAACAAAACTCTCTCTGATTCTACTATTTGCATTTTAAGGGCTCACTTGTGCCAATAAGTTTCCACTGAAATGCAAACAGCAACTTTGATGATCAAATAGTGACTGTTGTACTTTGGTCACATCATGATAAGACATGACTCAAAGATAATAATGCTAGGAAAGGTGGAGACAAGTAGAAACAGAGAAAGAGAAAGAAAAATAGAAAGATCGCAAGCTAGATGGATAGCCTCCATTAGGCAGGTCATGGATATGAATTAACAGGACCTAAGCAGAGCATTGGAGGGCAGGGGGCTTGGAGATGTCTCATCCACAGAGTTGCCATGATTTGATATTGACTTGAGGGTAGTTAACAACGAAGGGTAGGGACAGGAACAGTTAAATTACTCCCTCTACATTTTTCAGAGTCAAAAGTGGCTCAGGCATCCCAATGCCACAGCAATTAACACAACAACAATATGCACATACGTTGCATTTCTACAATTGATGTAAGGACTAGATGGGCTCTGAGGTTGTCTCCCAACATTTTTAAGTCTATGCAATCAGTATTAGCGTGGAATGGGTATTTGGGCATTCTGTTGGCAGATGTATAGATACTTCCTACTGCAATGATCTGTGTAGATGCACTGATATATTTGGGTAATGCTTCACATCTCTAAATAGCATTACAAACACTTTTTCCCCCAGTGGCTTCATATTCATGTACTAAGAATTGCAATGGAAGCCCTACCTCTGGTGATACTGACAGACATAGTTGAGAGGCATATATGTGACTGGTAACTTGGTAGCCACTGGGGTTTGTTTCTAAGACCCCTCATGGATAACAAAATCCATGGCTGCTCAAGTCAATTAAATACAATGGCATAGTAAGATGTGAAGCATACCATTATCTGAAATGGCAAAACCAACAGTTGCTTTTTGGAATTTATCTTTCTAATATTTTCAAGCCATGGATGCTTGAATCTGTGGATAAAGAATCCATGGATACAGAGGGCTGACTGTAAGAGCTGTTTTCTGTCTTCACACATTTTTAAAAAATCCCAGGATTTCATAAGCTGTAGCCTTGACCATTAAAGTGAAATAAGGCAGCTTTAACAGTATACTGTAGACACACTGGGGAAAACTTGCAAAAAATGGAATGTTGTGCCTCTTTAGGGTAGCCATTTACTAATCAAATCAAATGCCCTGCTGATATCAGGATTACTGTTATTGTTTTATGTAAAAGACCATTACTTTTCTTCTTCTTTCAACATAAAAAATGGCAGTTGCAGACACCTGAGAAGAAAGCAAAAAAATCAGCATCAACACTGGTGGTTAAAGTAATTGTATGGACAAATCTATTACAAAAAAGCAGCATATAGGAAACTGTGAACAACCAAATGTCTATAGCTTCAATCTTATTATTAGTGCCAAGCAGAACAGATTCACTGAATTAATGGTAACCAGGTAAGTCAACACTATTGTAGGTTCTCTTGGTTCAGTGCATATTCTAGTTGCAAACAGCAAAAGGACACAAGCCTATGCCAACAAAGTCAATGATTTAACACATACACTGAGTTTTTCATATGGACTTGCATAGTTGTGATAATGGATTTGCCCATTATCTGGACATTAAAGCAGAGGGCTATAGTCTCTCCTCCTGGTAATATAGAAAGGATTTATTGGGTGTTGGATTTTAAGTTCCATTTATTGGGGTGAGCATCACAGAGAAGATGAGAGGCAATTGCTCAATGGGAAAGGCCAGTTGAGAAAAAGGAGTAAGATTCGAGACCCTTCCCAAAATAGGTTATAAAAACCCCAGGAGGCCATGAGGACAGACTTGAACATAAAGAAAACAAGGAAGAATAATTGATGGGAGGGGGAGTCCTTGGTGGAGACTGGATAAAGTATTTTGGACCATCCAGGACTCCAAATCCCTTCTGTATACTGAGTAGAGTAGGAAAATGTTTTATATAGATGCATTAGGGAAATTATGGGGCTCAACAGATCACCTATAAGGGGCAGCCTGCAGCCATCCCTTTTAGTACCAGATCGAGGCATCAGCAACTACATGCCGTGGCCCTGATCTGGCCTTTCCATGGCATAAAAGGAGCCACAGAAAGGACTCCATAGCCAACGGTACCATCTGGACACAGTGCCAGAGGAGCACCATGGTTGCGCCCACCGTGTTGTGAGGTGTGCAGCATCACGCTGTCATGAGGACAAAGTCGGGGTGTGCTTCATGTGAACGCCACACCCCCACTCTATCCTGATGCTGGCTTTTCATGCCAGTCTGTTGAGAATGTAAATTTCTTTTTAAACCTCAATATTCTCTATATTCTCTTAGACAAAAGTTTCATAATCCTATTCTCTTTCTCATCTCTAAATGTTCTCCCATTGACCAGATCTGCATCTTATTGCTGCTGTTGTATGTCCTCAAGTCATTTTTGACTTATGACAACCCTAAGGCCATAACCTATCATATAGTTTTCTTGGCAATTTTCATCAGAGAGGGCTTGCCATTGCCATTCTGTGAGGCTGAGAAAATGTGACTTACCCAAGGTCACCCACTGGGTTTTTATGCTCAAGCAGGTATTTGAACTCTGGTCTCCACAATTGCAGTCCAACACTCAAAGAACTGCACCACACTGGCTTAGTGATGTATTAATGTTTACATCACCGTTATGGTTGCAAAATTTTCCCTGGCTGCTAGTTAGCTACGATCTAGGTATTAACATCAATTGTAAGAACTATTTCAGAATACTGTAAATAGCTGGTATTTTAACCTAAATTTTAATCATAATTAATACCAGTATTACTGATATGGCTATTATATTTTATTTGTTCAGTTATTGGTACTTTATTCATTTTAAATTATTTTAATGATTTTGAAGTCACAGAAATCTGGAAACTGTTGTATAGATATTTAAATAAAAAATGAGTTAAGGAGGTTAAATAAGAAGAGTAATATAGCATTAAGAGGTGAAGGAATTAAGTTATAGGATGCAAAAGGAAGTTATAGGGGTGTACAAGGAATTAACATTAACGATTATATTATTTTGAAAATTATTCCTTTAACCTGAATTTAGCTGGAAATGGCTGAATATTAATGAGAAACTATGACTTTGTTGAAGTTCAGGAAGCTATGTCTTTGTCTATGTCAAGGTTTGATATTTGTGTAATACTGAATGGGTGGGTAAGTATGATAGATAAGTATGATGCAGGATGATAGATACAATGGGTATGTAGGATATAGGATGAAAATGATGTATGCAAGAGTTCTCTTGTCTATATATATCTTTATATGTTCTTACTTTATATGATGTCATTTTGTTTAGTGGTGTTCGTTTTTCATGCTATTTTGTGTTTATATATTTTTAAGGTACTAAAATAATTTTAAAAAATAATTTTTAATTGTGAGGGCTTATAGCTTTTAGCAGTAAAGATTCTACTACTACTACTACCTAAACCTTGGCTGAATGTGACCTAGACTGTAACTTTAAGCAACTGCCTGAAGGATGGTGCCTTCATGATGAGATAACCTCTTGATCTGTAGATTATTTGCTTAGAATAATGCTTCCTTTAAATAACTCCTCTCTTCCCTACCTTTTAACTCACCTCTGTTCAATGTGTGCATGAGAATAACCACTTAATGATCACCCCTACTTGTTTTTCTTATAGATTTTGCTGTAGAGGATTTTAGGCAGAGAAAGGTCCCAGAATTTCTGTCTGGAAAATAAAGATCATAAACTGAAACCTTGCTTAGCCACATGTTTACTGTACATATACACCAACATTTATATGAAAATTCATTTACTTGTCTGATTTTAATTTTGCTGCTGTTAATTCTTTTCTTCTTCTTCTTTAAACACTACAGCTGTATAACCAGAAATTAATTCAGGTTAGAGGGGAAAAAATCAATTATGCATATTTAAAAACACTAACAGTGCCATGTTGTTTGGTGTTTACTTAAATTGCAAATCAATGCATCCATTGTTTATAAATCAGTACTCCTGAAAAGGAAATCAAGAAGGCTACCCAAAGGTCATATTGCGATGATTATTTCCCTTTAATGCATTCATGGTCCCTGCTTGTTGATATGTGGAAGAGAACAAGCTACTTCATCAAGCACTTATGCAACATAATTATATGTCTCAGATGAATTTGGAAATAAATGATCAATAATTATTTGGGAAAGAATGATCGGTGGTAATCAATTACAGTATATTTTAACATGGACAACTAGTTATTTTATTAGCATCTTGTTAATCACGAGACATGTTTGGGGTATCATGATATAGCTGGGTCTTTCAAAGTCAAGATTACTTTCATGGAATTGCAAAGAGAAAGTGTTTGAAAGAATTTAATCATACTGATTTAATCATACTGACAGGGATAGTGGGAATTACAATCTAACAAGTCTGAATAGCACCAGATTGAGGAAGCTGGCTCAAAAGTTGTCTTTTATTATGCTTAATGAAACCAATATTGGTGCCCCCCCCCCCCAATTCAGACTAGAAAGACTTCAGAAATTGAGTATCTCTACCATCAATTACTTAAGATCAATAAAAGTCCTAGGCATTCTAAACGTTCAAGTTACCAGTTACTAATATGTGAAATGTTTTTATGGGATTTTATTGTTTTATTAATTTAAGCCATTCATTGTATTTGTTATAAACTGTTTTGAGATTTAAAAAAACAAATGAAAATCAATATCAAAATGCTATAAATGCAAAAACACCAATTATTTCTTGCTTCGGCTGACAGCATTATTCATGGTTGTTCTAAATTTATAGGTGTTTTAACTTTTCAAAGATAAAAAGAAAAAAAACCTCACCAAATGCTTTGAAACAGAATAAATTAGCCAGTAAAAATAATCAAATGCTCCATCAGAAAATCACAAAATTTAAAAAAGTCCCAGAGTAAATATTGCCAGAATTGGAGAGGCCACACATGTGCAATGCCATGCAAACCTCTGCCATCAATAAGCCCTCCTGCAAAAATCCCCCCTTCACTCTTGGTTTGCCAGGACATTTTTATTCACTAAGGAGTTTATCACATGGGAGGAATTTCTCTCGACTGCGAATGGAGCCAATTCTCAATTACGTGAATTCCCCAGTTTAGTGAATTTACATGAAATTTGATTGTGTTCGGAATGCATTCAGAATGACTTCCCATTTCCCGAAAATGACCCCTCCCCATTGCCCAAAATTGCATGAAATACTCTAATACGCAATTACGTGAAACTCCATGATTGCATTCGGAATGACTTCCCATTACCCAAAATTGCGTGAGATACAGTCATTCACTATAACGTGAAACCCCATGATTGTGTTTGGATTGCCATTGCATTATACCCCCAAATTCCATCATATGATAAACTCCTGAGTGCTCCCCTTAAGGACACATGGCCAGCCCAGCCAAGGTGAGAAAGACAGGTGTGGCAGATTCTCCTGTTCTTCCTTCTCCCTCTGAGCAAGAGCAGCCATGGAAGAAGCCATCAGGAGAAAGATGGGGGAAGCCAGCACAAAGGTGCCTCAACACTTACTGCTGGCTCCACTCCCACTGCCATCAAGAACCAGAATGAGTTCTTGGAATACCAGATGTGTTGCCTCCTTCTCCCTGGTGGTGTCACCCTCTCTGATGGGTGTTGCCTGGTGCTGTGCAGACCCACCACCACACCCTGCTAGTGACACTACTGCTTCAGAGGCATCACTACAGTAGGCTTGGAGGGTCTAAAAAATGTCCCAGCCAGCCAGCTTGGCATGACTGAAGCCACAAATCCTGAATTCCTGCTTTGTTCCATACTGCATTTTGCCATAGATTGAGAAACTCCCCTCCCCTCTTATTCTCTGAACAGAGCAACACAATGGAAATAAAAGGCGGGTGATAATAGGCCTATTAACATCAGGATAGGAAAAGGAAGCCAGGGACAAGGTGGGGATAGCCCCCAGCAGTCATGGCCTTAAATCTTGGATGGGTTGTGAGTTTCTCTCCCAGTTTTCTATTGGACTCTCTTTCTGCCCCAAAGAAAGAAAGAAAGAGAGAAAGAAAGAGAGAGCGAGAGCGAGAGAGAAAGGGTTAAAAATAAATAAAGGTAGGAGGGGAGGGGGAAAGAAAAAGAATAAGAAAAAAGGTGTAAGTATAAAATATCAACTGTTCTACACAGTGTAAGGTAATATATTGTGCAGTATCCAATCCAGATGGCTTAACCTCTGGTTAGGATTTTGGAGGAGGAATAAGCAGTCAGAGATGGGGAGTGAGGTTGGTGAGAGGCATGCAGGGACTAAAGATGAGTGGGAGACAAGTGAGGGTGCAGACCTCACTAGGTGACATCCTTGAAGGGGTGTATGTGACATCACTGCTTCACAAAGATCTACCTTTGGGCAGAAACAGGCTGTGACTTTCACCTATGTTCCTATAAAATACTGGAGATGGTGTGAGTGGGGTGAGGCTCAGTGGGAGGAGAAAGGAGAGGCATCAGGTTTTTAAATTTTACAATTTACAATTTAAAGTTTTTATTATTTTAATTTTTTCTTTAAACATATCACCTCTTACTACATTTTCACTTTAGACACATGAAAATACATTTAGGCTGTGTGCATAGGCTATTATAATTTAAAGATATAATCTAAATTTTGCTTTATGTCACAACTATTGCCATTAAGTTCAGTGATAAATTGGAATTATGATTTATGACAAACATTAGTATAAAACATTACTGTTTTATTACTGGATTCTGTATGGTGTGGTATAGGAGGAGGTCAACCTGGTGCATGACACCATGAATTATTACACTGGATGTGGCCAACTCTAGTAACACCACTGCACTGCTCATCTAAAATACAGATTATGTATTAGCCTAACCAAATTTTGGGGCACACCCATTTCTTTTAGAATTTTTTAGTATTTCCTGATCTACACTAATAAAGGCTCTGCTGCAATCTATGAATTAAGCAGAGTAAAAGGATGCAATAGTTTCTGCCCCCTTTGAAAACCAATCTATTTCTCTATACAGTGTATTCTTTTCTGGCATTAGCCTCTTGTCATGATTATACAAGTGTGGCACTCCACTTTCTTTTAACGTGATCCATAGCTTTTCATGATCTGCACAGTTGAAACCTTTGCTGTAATCTATAAATCACAGACTAGGTTTCTGCTGAAACTCATTGATACATCCCATTAGCCAACATATATTTATTGTATGATCTCTTGTACTTCTTCTGTTTCTGAACCCAGCTTGGCATTTCTCACTCTGTATATGATACAATTTTTTTTTCTTTGTCATGGCGGCCAGGTGGTAAAACTTGAGCATCACTATGGTTTTGGAGAAAAATGCAACAAACTGATAGTTACCCACATCCCTGGTATCCCCTGACTTAGGTACTGTACTGAACATTTTCAGCCTAGCAGCCATTGTTTTGTTTTCCATATTTGTTGTCAGATTTTTAGAATTTGGCTGGATTCCCACTCTATAGCTTGAAACAGCTTTATTGATGTGGAATCTGTTCATGGTGATTTATTTCTCCCTAGCAATAGCTTCTACTTTACTTTCTACAATCACAGGTTCTGAGAAGCAGAATCCAAAAAAGTAAGTTTTCCAAGCTGTGCCAAATGAAGGACCTTTACTGAAGATTATAATATCCCAGGAAGGTTTGCATGAAATAGTTATGAGATATCCAGGTTGTATGCTATTTAACACTTCAAAGATCATTAACAGCATTGTAATCTGGTTTTGAAAATTGTCTGGAAGGCACAGCAGTTAATCTCAGATAAGTGAGAATTACTCTAAGATTGGCTGTTATAGATGACATAACTGTGACATGTATTGCTCATCAAGCTATTCAAAATTTCTTCACCCTTTCCTCTTGTTGTCATTCATAATGTGTTTAGAAATATTATTATTATTATTATTATTATTATTATTATTATACAGTTATAGACAGTATAAAACACTGTAGATTTACACAGCACTGTATATAAAATAGAATAAAATAAAATGAAATAAAATGGACCTGCCAGTGGTGTACATTCTAGAAAATGGAATATAATACAAAATTAATACACAATAACATTCAACAAAAATATACAAACAACAGATTAAAATAACCATCAGATAACAATCAAGTAATGTCTGAGAATGCTTCCCTGAACAGAATGGTCTTTAATTCAGTTTTAAAGCTAGATAAAGATGAACTATGCTCAAGAGGGAAAGAGGTTCCAGGAGTGAGGAGCAGCCAAAGAAAAAGGGCAGATATGAGCTGGAGAAGTAGAAAACCTCAGCTGGGATAATAGTCCTTAGTTGCCAGAATGGAGGACATGAGTGGGAAGATAAGGGGAAAGAAGATGCGAGAAGTAAGGAGGGGCCAGCCCATGCAGCGGTGTCATCAACAGTAGTTTATAACAAATATGGAGGGAGAGGAGGAGCGAGTGGAGGGATGACAGCAAAGGAGAGATATGATTGTAATGTTGAGCCAACATAACAATACATGCAGCTGAATGCTAGACAGAAATCAAAGGACGGAGATTCAGTTATTTGGGATAAGGTTATTTGGCATTAGGTTATTTGGGATTGTATTTAGGGATTCATAGGGTGGGACAGACTTCATTCTTTACTCAACTGACCTTTTCTATTGCTGTCACAACATGCCTTACAGGTGTGTCATAGCTGTATCTTTTGCTATACTGGAACATCAAGTTTGTGACAGCCTTCAGATGAGAACCTTCAGAAGATCAGGTGCAAAACAGTGCAAAAATCAAGCCAAGGAAACATAAACTCTTGAATTTTTATGAGCATTTAATGCTACAAAGATGTGGTTACACAGTTTCCCCTTTGCGTGCTGCACAGATACCGCAGGTAAGACACACTTTCAATAGGCATTAATATACAGCAAAGCATGAGGGAGAGAGAAATCCTGACTTTCCTGTGGCCACACTGGTTAGATTTGCTGTGGATTCTGATCCTGTCAAAGACTCCTGACCTAAGTTCAAGTCAGTAGCGTACTAGTGATATGATGTTGAATGAGAGAACAATTGGTTTTATACAGAGCCTTGATGATGAGATGATTAATTATCAAAACAGTCTCATGAAACACAAGTGATCAGGAAGACAGTATGAAAAGAGACATTCACTGCTGTGTGTGAATAAGCAAAATTATTCATCTTTGCCAACTGAGGCAGAAAATGTAACTTGATGTGACAGAAGAGCAAAGCCATCCAAAGAACGATGACCTAGTCACAATGATGAATAAAATAACCTTGACAGAAGCATCTTGTATGGGTTGCAAGAAGTTAAAGAGTGGCTGAGGTCAGGATGAAGGGATTCAGAAAAGGCAAGAAAGGAGTTTAGCAACAGCTAACCCCAGAAAGTGTGTCGCTGCCAGTGAAAACCAAAAAAACTAATTATCCATTATCAGGAATATTTGGAAAAATTGAGCCCCCAAACCACCATAGGAAAGCCACCCATATGATGAGGGTGAGTAATGATTTTTATTATTATTATTTGTATGAAAAAATAGTATTTGTATGATGAGAATCATTTAGTATTTGTTTGTGGATTATTTGGTATTTGTATGGGAAAGGAGCCAGAAGACTATTGTAATGAGGAGTTAGGTGGTGTGCTTCGTCTCTACCCATGTGCAAGCAGCTACAGAGTTAAACTTCACACACATTTGGCAAACATTATTAATTACTGGAAGGTACAAACTTCAGAAATTAAGAGGATTCCTTGTCTTCTCAGGCTGCAGTTGGTATGAACATCTGCACCTGGGGAGATGTCCTAAGATGGCTGATAAGAGTTGGGAACATGACCTTCAGAGACAAGTGTGATAGATGAAGTGTCATAAGGTCTAGATACCCAGGTGTATTAATTAGGACAAATGTGTAAAATCACACATAGCCTAAGTGGGGTTGCATGTATTAATAAGACTCCATGGGCTTTGCACAGACCTTAGGCTATGGTGGTGCTGTGTACCAGGACTCTCAGCAGCTGAATGGCAAATGTGATATTGTCCAGCTACTTTTTCTGTGTTCTTGTCATATATCCTTTTCTGTGCAAATTGGGAATAAAACTTTCCCACAGGTGTGGTTAATGCTCTTGATCCTAAAAGAACCTCTTGCCTTTAGCAAAACAGAAGTATGCAATGCCTTCAGTGAATCATGTTAAAAAATAACCAGGAAGCTCAATAGCCCCAAAGTGGGTAAAATGCCATTTTATGTATTGCATTAAGAATAGCAAGTGGCTCAGTGCTATCAAAATAAGCAGACATCAGATTCTTCTGAGATGATTAAACCAGTAAAGAGATCTGAAGAAATCAGTGCCTAGCCCCAAAGAAGAAGGGTTTTCACAGTAGGAGGGAAATCACAAAGACTTTCAGTGAAAGAATAATAACTGATTTACAAAGAGCATTGTTCCAGCTCTGCCTTTAAAATATAACTGCTGATTTCAGGGTCACTTATTAGTTTAGTTAAGAACTCTGGAATTTTTAGTGAGAATATTGGATCTTTTCACAAAGACCGTCACAGAATATAACCCTTCATTAAAGTAACTAAAAATGATTCAAAACCTCATGGGTTATACATATTAACACTAATAATTTCTTTATGACAGCCTTATGTGAAAATGCAGGTTCTCTGCTAGTGGTGACCTTGAGTGACATTTCTTATCCCTCACAAGCTGTGTAGATGTTTTAGTATAGATGTTTTAGAGTTCGTAGAGGCCAAGGGTTCTTTGTCAGTTAATCCAGTCTTGAAGGCTGAATGTTACAGGAGGTATCCAAGGTACTGAACTTATTTTGTAGACAAGGTACATCTTCACAGACACCATCACTCCCTGAACACAGCAGGGATGGCAACCTCCACTTTTACTGCTGTTCTAAAAAGCAGAGGTTGAAGGCAATTGAGCTTTTGGATTGCAGATCTCATGAGGCTTATTCAATATAGCCAGTGGTGAGGAATGCTGGGACCTATTTGAAAAGCATTGGGAGAATTGTGCTTTCCCCTCCCAAACACTATAAAGAAGCATAAATGAAAATTAAAATGAAAAGAAATTAAAATAGTTAGATTAAGAACAGTCCTCTCCAAGTTGGTGTCTTCTATATGTATTGATTGCAACTCATATCATACTTTGGGATCTTGAAAATGCAAGTGTCTTGATCCTTTTGGATGGGAATATTGAGAATTATATTGCCATTTTTAATACGTTTGAGGACACTAAGTCAATAATCTTCATTTATAATTTTAACTCAATATTTTTTAAATGCACTAGCTATTTATTTGTTTTTTTATTTATTTTGAGAATTTATAGCATAAGCTTCCATGGAATCCAGGATTCCTTTATATGTTTCTAGGGCTGAAAAAGACTAACATGGCTAGTTTAGGTTGAGGTGGAAATAACATAGCTCATAGGCCACATGAGACTTTTTTGAGCCCTAGGGCCAAATGTCTTGCAATGTCTGCACAGGGAATTTGGGCAATTTTGCCATATCTTGCCCCTCCTGGTTGCACTGAACACAGAAATGTCTCCCCCTGCCTCAGAAAGTGACCCAGAAGTTGACTTTTTTTCAAAGTTAACTGAAAATAAAACATTTTGGGGAGACGGCCCTCCTAGCTTCCCTTGGATCCAGTGCCAACCTATGGTTTAGATGGTGCTTATGTGAACCTTAGGGATGGGCAGAAAGTCAGTCTGAATCTACTGGTAGACCTTTGGACAATTTGCATTATAGTGGCAAAGATTACCAGTATATCAGACTAAGAAAGCCAGTGTGGTGTAGTTGAGTACTAGATTAAGACTCCAGAGCCCAGGGATTGAATATGCACTCACCCATGGAAACCCACTGGGTGGCCTTGGTCTAGTCATGCTCTCTCACCCTCAGAGGAAGGCAAATCTTGACAACAGCAATAGCAATAGCAGCTTCATTTATATACCACTTCATACTGAAGCAAGCAGTCTCTGAGTGGTTTACAACTGTAAGGCAATTGCCCCCAACAAGCTGGGTAAGCAGTTCACCTTAGGATTGACATAAATTGGAAATTGCTTGAAGGCACAGCACCATCACCACCACATACTAAACTCTTGATTATCTGACAATAGCAGCAACAAAATGATTCCATCCTTCCCATCCTAAATTATGCTGCTGAAATGGGAAAAATATGAATAGATTTTTTGTTGTGTTGAAGGACTGTGATTTTCATCCAGTATAGGTGGTGAAAAGAACTCTCACAGAGTTCTTTAATTCTATGTGATTTGCAGCAGGCTGTACTTGGTGGATCTCAGGCAGGATGTGGACCTTTTGTGAGTTAGTTGGCCTCCAGCTTCCATGAACCTTAGCTCATATTGGCAATAAAGAAGAACAGTGGGAATTACTGTCCCCTCAAAAATCTGAAGGTACAGAGTTACTCACTGCTGATCTCAAGGTTCTATGAAGAAAATGCAAATCTTAATTGACATGACATCTGCCCATCTGGACCTAGGCCACCTTTAATTTTTGGTTAAAATATGGCTTTAAAAGTTAAAGATGATTTAATTTGAATACTTTCCCACAGGGATGGAGTTGTTTATGTGCTTAGTTTGATTGAGATGTGGGAGAGGGTTACTTTTTTGAAATGCCGATATTTTCCCTTCAGTTCTATTGCCTCAAATTCAGAGCATGGAGAGTGGGAAAGAAAAAGAGATGAGATCATCGTCATTTACCACTGAGTAATGTACCTCGGTAACTAGCAATGTACAGGACACAGTGACATGGTGAAATATTTGCTAATCTGTCCTCTTCCTGACAAGGGAAAATACTTCTCTTCAGTGGGAAAAGTCAGAGAAACTGTTTTGTGAGACAGTTAGCCATCTTTATTGGAAAGTTCTGGTACCACAATAAACTACAATTCCCAGGATTCTCTAGCACTGAGGCACGGCAGTTAAAGTGGTCTCAAACTGGATTATTTCTGCATTGTGTTTTGGACCCACAGCTAAGGTTCAGCAACATCTGTTCAAAATTCTGTTACTGTTCCCAATTAAAGTAGACCCATTGAATCTACTGCTGAATGGTCAGTGGAAGCAGTGGAAGCAAATTATATCTCCACTGGGATCCAGGTTATATCTGAAAACAGTGCTGTTCAGTTGCTTTTTTCAGCTTTTTTCCACACACACACAGAGTGAGTTAATGGCATATGACACATCTCTGCCTATAGTAATAAAAGGATATTGATCTGTATCATCACTGCTGAGAAAGTGAAAAATCCTTTGATGCATCAGTAACACACACATTTCATAATGTTGACCCATCTATTATTTCTGTACAACATTAGAAAAGCTGTCCAAATAAGCCACACATCTTTCCCATGTTATTATATTATGAGACTTTCAACCCTTCTATTTATGTGGTGTCCTGGAAATTATCCAGCTACATATATGTTAGAGAAAGTAGGAAGTGTTCTAGCAGATCCCCAAAGTTCTTGTCCTCTTGGATGATCAAATGGCATAAAAGTCTGCCTGCCTTATTTGGCATTGGGGCAATTTTGAATAATAATCTTTTCACTCATCTCCCTGTGTACCATCATTATTCACTGTGGCAGCAGGATGCCACTCATCTTCAAACAGTGAGTATTCTTATGATTTAGTAATATTTTCCCAGATGCTGATGTTTTTTTTAAATAAATAAATAAATGAATGAAGAAATAATAAATTGCCATTGTAAGAATATAAATATCTGACAGCTTCTGAATGAAAAAATATTTTCTTACTCCTGCAAGTAAACTTTAAGAACCCTGTATGTTCAAGATTTTGCTATAACAGCTAATTGGTGGGGATAAAGAGTATCCACATCTGATGGATATATTCAATTTCCTCACAGTGGAATACCTTTGCATTGTAGTAGTGATAAGATGCCTATGGAAAGGGGAGCACAGTATGGAGTGATCTCTGTTTAGCATTTATTTATTTATTTATGCAGGCCACAAGAGTAATTCCCCCCCTCCCCCACACACACCATCTGCCTGGTTGTTGTTGAAGCACATCACAAATTGGGACTTGGACATTCTGATGGCTGGAAGATCTGGAAGTAGAAGTAAAAAAAAAAACCTTTCCCAAGTTCAAACAAAATAAATTTCAACAGGGAGAAATGTAGGATACTACACTTGGGAAGTAAAAATGAAATGCACATATATAGGATGGGTGACACCTGGCTTAATAGCTGCACATTTGAAAAGGGTCTAGGAACCTTAGTGGACCACAGCTGAACATGAGTCAGCAATGTGATGTGGCAGCTAAGAAAGCCAATGCAGTTCTACGCTCCATCAATAGGAATATAGTGTCTAGATCAAGAGAAGGAATAGTACCATTCTATTCTGCTTTGGTTAGACCTCACCTGGAATGAGCTGTCTAGTTCTGGACACCTCAAAAAGGATGTGGACAAGCATGATTCAATGCTATGGAATTCTGAGATTTGTAGTTTTATGAGATAGTTAGCTTTCCTCTGAGGACTCTTTCAGACGTCGGGAATTGGAAGTATAATCTAGGGTCAATCCGAATGCAATCATAGGGTTTGACGTTATTGCGAATTAAAGCTTCGCACACAATTTCAGGCAAGGAGGGGTCCTTTTCGGGAAATGGAGCGTTACTCCGAATGCAATGGGGATTCCCGTAAATTCGCTAAACAAGTGAATTTACAGGAATTCACATTGGCTCCATTTGAACTTTGGGAGAAATTCCTCCCGTGTGAAAGAGTCCTGAGATAGTTAGCAGATCTCTGATGCCCCAACAAACTACAAATCACAGAATTCCATAGTATTGAGCCATGGCATCTAAAATGGTGTCAGAGGGCATTATTTTTGCAGTGCAGATGCAGTCTAAAACACACTTCCAATTAACATCTTGCATTGTTAGCTCTTCTTTCCCTTCTGCCATTCCTTTTGCTTATACAGGGCTCGAGCCTTAGAGAGTGGGGGTGAATGGATTTTGAGCACAGCAGCTTTATCACATTGGTGAGGTAATTTAAGGAAGTAACCAAGAAGGATAACATCTATGAGGGATCCACACATATTTGTCTGCATGACCATTCAGTATAGTTTTGAGAATAAAAATGTACAATTCTCTTGCTTTTCACTCTTGATAGCAATTGGCCTGATACCTTGCCCCCTAAAGAAAAAAAGAGCTCAGAGGTGGTGCAGTGAATGTTATACTGTTCTGGTAAGTGACTAATCTCAGTGTGTCCTGGAAGCAGCCTTGCTGCTTTATCATAGTAGATGACTCACAGATGCAGCAATGTTTCTGAGAACAACCCTCTGAAATAATGAAATGTATATATGAAAATGTCACAAGTAAAAGTACTCGGTTGTATTTAGTTTAGTTTTCACCCATATCTTGCCAACTATTTCTTTAAAGTATTACTTCTGTAAAACTGCTTGTTCAGTAGAAAGTTGCCTGGACAGCTCCACGTGTTTGTCCATTCGAGTTTATAATTCTTCATTCTCTTGCTGAAGTTTTCTTAGTTTTTCCATCAAGGCGGCATTACTTCTAGAAAAATCAAGCACCAAATTCCAGAAAGGCTCCTTAAAAATCATTGCATTGTATCAAACTGTGTTGTGTTAGTATGTTGAGTTATATATGTATGGAACATTTGCAGGAATTTGAGTAAACATAACTGTGAATTTTGATAATGTGAGCCAATGAATTTAGAATGTCACAAATGAATTGCATGTGCCTGATGCCACACCATCCTCCCAAAATGTGGCTGAAAATCAGTTAAAATGGCAGGTGAGAGTGATGTGGTATCACCTCCAGAGCACAGAAACACAAGGGTTGTGGTCTATGGAGGGTGTATGTGGGGGCTAGTAGTGATAGTAATACAGAAATGTCCCCTCCTCATTCACAGTTGTTCGCCCCTGGTATGCAAGAATCACCTAAATCAGATGTGAGCATAATGCAGCCCTGGGTTCATATGTAGCCCCAAGTCAGTCCAGGAGAGCCTACTCTGTTAACCATACATAGGTCCTGTATAGTTTGGCCTGAAAGGCCAGCATGGGAGCAAAGTCATGTGGCATCAGGGTGCTGGGGGGGGGGCGGAGTTGGGCATGTGTCATGAGGTTGCTACACCCCAAATCTGCCCCCATGCTGGCCTTTCAGGCCAAACTGTACAGGACCTATGTATGGTTAACAGAGTAGCCTGGACTGACTAGATGGAAATGTCATTTACCCATCTTCTGATCACTGACAGAATGGGCTTCCTTCTGCCCATGCAGCTGATGCCCAATAAATTAGGCTTGAGGGGAGGGACTTACAATTATAGCAATATTGTCACAATCAAGACTAAGTGGTGATCATGAATATAAAGAAGTTACCTAGATTTACTCCATAACTGCACCAAGTTATAGAGATTTGTTCTGTTAGCAACTGGGACACAGGAGGAAGACATTTCCAGCTTCCCCTCACATCAGCCAGTGAGGCTGTGACCATCAGAAATAAAACTCCAGTTGAAGTATCTCGTTATAGGTGCAACTCCCCTCCCCCCAGGGTGCCCTGATCCCATGTGCCATTCCACACGGTGCGCAGCATCATGGTGTGCCTCTGGCACTGTGTCCAGATGACTCAGCGCTGAAGGAGCGCTGTATAGCCACACCGCTGTAGCTATGGTGCTCTTTTGAGGGAGCAAAAAGGAGCCGCCTTTTGCGGCTCCTTTTTGTGCCTTTGAAAGGCCAGATTGGGGCTGTGGTGTGAGGTTGCTGTGGCCCCAATCGGGCTAGGAAAGGGGCGGCATCTTTCTGCCCCTTTGGGGTGGTCTGTCAGGCCTCATAGTTAAGTATACTTAATAACAATAATAATGATAATAATAATTTTTATTTATAACCCACCCCTCTGTCCAGGCAATCGAGGCAGGGTACTGTAAAGGTAGAAGCCAATAAAGCCATTGATAATCAACTGATAACCAATGATCAGCTTACATAGGGTAGAAATTAGCTGGTTGAATTGCACTTTGAATTCAGCCTGAGTTGTGGGCTGAGAAAGAAGGGGGAAAGATTGGAATGCAGGAGGAAGGGAGGGCAAGTGGCCCAAAAGGAGAAAGACTAAAGCACAAATTTCTCCTAGCTGAGAGGCTAAAGGAGATGGGCCTCTCTCAAGGTTACTGCCAGTCAGCTAAATTGATAACGTTTTCTGCAAAGACATTCATTAGTGTTGCAATTTGCCTTGCTTAAGAGAAGGTTCAGGCCAGCAAAGAGGAAAACCAGCTTAGACTAGCTGAACAATACAGATATATGATGTCGATGAATGTTAAACTGCGCATGTGTGACTTGAATTTCGTGTTCTGATAAAACCAAGCTACGCCATATTTCACCAGCTCATTATGGTGATTCCATCCCATGAGCTAACATACATGATAAAGTTACCTGAAGGAACTGAACTTTGGCTTGGAGTTTTCTTTATTGAAGTTTTTTACCTTGACAGTACAACAATTTAAAACAATCACAATTAAAAACAATTCCAATAACCCAGTTCCAGCCTCCCACCCCCTAAAATTAAATTAAACTAGCATAGATTAAAACAAGGTAAACAAAACTGACAGCACAATATCACATCATAAAAACCAATAGTTCCTTGAGCAGCATAACTAAGTAGCTAATACAGGATACTGGCTAATAATTTGTTGTTGTTGTTGTTGTTGTTGTTGTATTCCTTCTGCTTATGGAAACCCAAAGACAATCATATTATGGAGTTTTCTTGGCAAGATTTGTTCAGAGGGGATTTGCTATTGCGTTCCTCTGAGGCTGAGAGACTGTGACTTGCCCAAGGAAACTCAATGGGTTTCTATGGCTGAGTGGAGACTTCACCCCTGGTCTACTAGAATGCAACACTCAGACCACTACACCATACTGGCTCTCAACAAGATCAACAATTTTAAGTTTATTGTACACAATTTCTGCCTTTGATACCACAAAGGAGACAAGCAGCAAACGAACAACATGCTGAGCTCTCAATCAGTGGATCTTTAATCTTCATTAAACTGTTTACAAATCAGTACTCACACGGACAGAATCTCATGCCTATACAACACCATATGACACCCACACTGGAGCTCCTCCCTTAGATACATTTGCCATCTCCAGGCATTTAGTGCAGCCTCTTCCCAGTGTTTTACATCTATACAAGTCCCCCATGTGCCAGACTTTGCACTTTCTGCCACTTGCTGATTTTATGTTCTGCCATGATTGCATCATACCTCATTGGGTCTAAATGTTTGGTCATCATGGCTTCTTATGACGCATAGTAACCCTGTTACCTCTGTCCCATATCTGTACATTTTCCAGGATACCCAAATCCTAACAACTAAGAGTCACATTGTTTTTTTACGAGAGCAATCTGTACACTAACTTGTGAGGTTCTGTTATTTATTTATTTATTTACATAATGCTGTGGGGATGGTGAGGATGGAGAGAGGTCTTTCGTCTTTTCTATTTGCATCACTTTCTTCTAGGAACCCTGCCCTGACCTGAAAAAGTAAAAGCAGGTGGGTGAGGGCATTTCAACAGGGAAAATGGTAGAAATATTAAGAAGCTGCTCTTCTCTGTTAGTCTTCCATTTCAAATTTCAGCCTCAGTGCTTACAATTCATTCAAAGAATAAAATTTCTGAAGAAACATGCTGCTCCATATAATGTGTAGTTGTTCCCTAAGAGTAATCATCTGTAAAATGACAGCTTCCACTTGAAAGAGATCATTCTGTCTTTCATTCCTGTTCTTTGGGGATGCTCAAATTTCAGCGAACTTACTACATTCTGAAAATAATTTCATTCGTTTGATTTGAAAGAAACCATTCTGAGAATGGAATACTTGAGACCCATTCTGAACCTAGAAATGAGAGGCTATTAGAAGCCCACACAGAGGTATGTGAACTTGCAGGTTATGTTCCCAGTCTCTAAAAAGACAGAATACAATGTCTGAACTAAGTGAAAAAGGGACTTGAATAAAAATCATTTCCTGAAGATTTCCATCCAAGAATATTAGTCAGCAAATGTTTTATTTGATACTTGAAAAATAACAAGTTCAATGTGTATTGAATGTTCATATTACACCATTCTCAGGTGTTGACATGTTCAGGTGACTGATTTTCTGCCAATGTGCAGGGAGATAAACATAGGAAATATTGCTCATCCTTACCTATAAAAGAAAATTGGCTTTTACCTTTTCTTTCTAAGGAAAAAAGTCTTTTACTATCAGGCAAAAGAAGCAGTATATATTGTATTGAGGTATTATTTTAAAATGCCATCTTATAGCAGGGAGAGGGGTTTCCAGAACTGTATCCTAAAATGATTATCGCAGTCCATACTTAAAATAAATTCATTCTATAACAGTATGAAGGAGTTGGTACCAGAAGTTTCTTACTTCCACTTTCCCAGCTAGGAAGACTACTACTTGGAGTGCTTCAGTGGAAAGATAGTAAGTAAATGTAGTGCATATACAAAACTGGAGTCTGATTTGTGCCAGTACTGGATTCACAATTTGGGGGGCCCACAGAAGAGACGGAACATAAAAAACTGAGAAGTGTGTTTACAAAGGATAATTCCTGTACAGTTGTCCCTCCATATCCATGGATTCTGCATCTACGGATTCAATCATGGCTTGAGAATATATTTTTTTAAAAAATCCAAAAAGCAAACCTTGATTTTGCCATTTTATATAAGGGACCCCATTTTACTACCCCATTGTAAATAATGAGACATGAAGAGTCACGGATTCTGGTTTCCACAGGAGGTCCTGGAAGAAACATCTAGTGGATTTTTGGACTGGATACCACCGAGTCAAAGGTTGGAAGTGGAGTAAGGTACAACTACAGTTGCACAAGTAACTGCAAGGTACAACAGAGACAGATTTTCCCGGTGTGCTTCTCTACATTATCTGTTTTGTTGTATTGTCTGCTCGAAGACAGATGCTCTCAAGTTCAAGTTCACTTCCTCACACACAATGACCTCTCCTTCTCTCTTAGTTACGTAGCCATGTAGCAGACCCCAGACTGAATTCAACATTAATTCCAACTAGAGTGTGCCAGTTGAAATGAATGTTATCATCACTTACTTAATCTTACTTAACAGTGAATTTAACTCATTCTCCATGTGAATTTCTAATAAGCATACATTTTCCTTTTCAAGTAAAGATATATTTTTGTTGATGATTGTAAACACCAGCTTCCACACAAGCTAACAGAATATATTATAACCACAGACTATTGTAAAAGATGCAAAGACTTGAATTTCAGTCCTTGCCAGGAGTGGTGGAAAACTACAGTTGAAAGTTTGAAAAATATATGGAGCAAGCAAGCTTTAAACAAAAATATTAAATGATTATTGTTGTTGTGTGCCTCCCATTCACTTCTGCCCTATGGTGACCCTAAGGTGAACCTGTCTTGGCAAAATTTGTCAGAAAGGATTTTGCTTTTGTCTGAGCTTGAGACAATTTGGTTTCCCCAAGATTACCCAGTAATTTTTCATGGCCAAGTGGAGACTCAAACCTTAGTCTCCAGAGCTATAATACAACACTTAAGCCACCACACCATACTGATTCTCAATTATTCAAAAGAGATGAAAAAGGTGACAGATATGTTGGATATATTCAGTCAACCCAATTCAGCCTGAATTATATTGCAATGCTTTTTGTCATGAGTTTAAAACAACAACAACATTAATAACAAACAGGATTTTCATCAGTAGAGATTAGTATGTGTTAGAGAAGTTAAAACTTGGATGTTGAACAAAATGGACAAAAGCTAGAGAACAGTGCGACTTAATTTGGCTGAAAATATAATACTTTGGAATGCAATTCCCAGACTATGTTTCAGGAATAATGAATATACCATGAGAAATCTGCTGACGTGACATGAGAAATAAATGGAATTAAAGGCTCCAAGATAACCCCCACAGACTTACACAGAACTGTTTCGTGATATTTATTTTTTGTCTGACGCTGTGCTATAGTCTTCTCCTGCCAAAAGAGGGTGAGTCTCTTCAGAGATGTAACATCTAGGAATCATCTTCACATGAATTCAGCAGTGTTCAGCAGCACTCCAGTAGTGGTTGGACTATGGTCCAAAACACACTACAGAAATAATTCAGTTTGAGGCCGCTTTATCTGCCCTGCCTCAATGCTAGGGAATTCTGGGAACTGTAGTTTTGAGAGACATTTACCTTTCTCTGTCAAGTTTCTGCAATTCACGGTGATCACTATAGTACAGTACTGTGCTAGAGTACTTAGAACTGGATGCAAAAGGCACTGGAAGCTCACAGACAGTAGATAATACCAGCTGAGAATTCACTTTGTCTTAGATTTTAAGTTACTTTACAATGCAAAATTATTAGAAGAGGCCATTTTCCAGGTCTGAATTAACCCACACAGAAAATGTGCCATTCTCTCTGGTTTTGGACTCATTTCCTGACTATGTTTAAATATCTAGATAAACATCCATGACTGGGATTGAACTGAACTGCAGACTCATTGCAGAGATTACAGATGCAGTTTACTTAACTAGCTAAATGAGAAGTGGGACTCTGTACAACTTAAATGATAAAAAAGAAAGGAAAGATAAATTGCTGTATTGATTATTACTTTGCCAGAAATATCTCAGCAAGAAATGCACTTTCAACACTGAACTTCATTACTCAACCTAATGTTGTTCTAATAAGATTTTATTTTGCTTTCTGTACTTAGAATAAATCCGTTTTACCTAGCATTCGAGTTGCATGATTTTCCTGAAAAGCAAGACGCCTTGTGACACAGCTCAAGGTGGCTTTCTGGTTGGATATATTGGCCTTCTGGGCATGATGCAAACTCAGCTGCTCTCACTTTAGCAAAGGTATCTTGTAGCATTTTCTAGACAGAAAGAAAGAACTTTGTAGCATAAACATTTGTAGTTGGTATCTACTTCATCAGATGTATCTCAGATGCATACTACATCAGATGCAACTTTCTCTCAGTTTATTTCAAAGGTGCTACAAAAACCTTTTGCTTCCTGATATAGACTATCATGGCTATGTCTGAATACTGCCACTTTTGTTAGCCATCACACATGAGTATGTTTACACATGGAGTAAAATTTGACTCTGACTTTTTCAGATTATACAGAACATCTGCACAGTTTATAATCTGGTGGCTTCTTTGTCAGAGTGGAAGTGGGCAGTGGATTCACTATGGGTTTTATTCTAAACTACTGATTAGCTGAAATATGTATATGTATATCCTAGCCCATAAAATGAGATCTCATGAGTGGGTGATGGCAGCATACATATATACAATATAAATAAATGAAAACAAGTTAAAACTATAAAAAACTAAATAGACCAAAATATATTAAACATATCTGAGAAGCTTTATCTCTTTGGTAAAAAAAGGGAAACAAACTAATGATACTTCTGCTTGCATATGCCAGATACATCTGTTCTTCATTAATGGCACACTGTTCTTGGTTAATAGGTGCAACCAAAAAATTACTCCTCCGTTTTAATTTTATTTGGTCATTGCAGACCATACACCTCTGTAAGCCACTAACAGTATACTAGACCGTAAATGTTTATTGTGTTCACACACAAAACACACTGGTGACTTGTAACCTCCAGAATTATCTATCTATCTATCTATCTATCATTATACAATGCCTTTCAAGGCAAAATCTCACAAAGCAGCTATAAAGAAAGTATATATTATACAACTCACTGCTTCCCTTACACAGTGACCAAATTCTTCTCAGGATTCACCTTCATTTTGCGCTCCCTTCCCTGGCCATCTAGAAGTTTCTGTCTATGTCTCTGTTGCCAGACACAGAACAAGAAAGGCATCCAGTATCCCCTGGAGGTCTTTCATATGTCTCTGTTTCTGATTCTGATTTCTTACCCACCTCTCCCCATGGATTGAGGTGGAAAAGAGCAACAAATTAAAATACAACGATAACAACAAAAGTTTCAAAGAACAAATAAGCCCAATATATATTGAAACAATTAACCAATAGTTTAAAATTCATAATTGAATATTCATAATTTAAAAATTATCTGGATAGGCCTGCTGGAATGATGTTGTTGTTGTGTATCTGGTTATATGCACATGGCCAGGTGCTGCTCCAGTGCCTATCACTTTCCATCAGCCACTAAATAGCCAGGAAGGTAATTTCTTCAGGAGAGAAAAGGGTAGATGGGAAGGAGTTGCACTTGCATAGAAATTTACTATATGTCTCACAGTGAATTATATTGGTTAAGGATCTAGTTAAACTCATAAGCATATAAGAATAGCCATGCTGGAAGAGACTAAAGGCCTAGATAGTTCAACATAATCCCTGTACAGTAGATTACAGTTTGCCTGTGGAGGGCCTGCTAGCTGGACTGAATGCAATAGTATACTTGTTATTATATTTCTCAGCAAGTGGTATAATGAGACACACAACCTCTGGTGTTTGAGGCAATATATACCTACCATGATCTGTTGCCACTGAGGCCCTCATCCATCTAGCCCTCATTTCTCCTGAAGCCATCTGTGTTCCACTTGCAAATTGCAGTTTACCTATGAATTGTGTTCAAAAAGTACAGCATTTTCTTCAATTTGATATGACTCTCCAACCATTTAGCTTCAGTGGATGATTCTGTACACAAACATTACAAGAGAAGCTGGAAAATGTATCCACAGCACAGATAATTGTCTGCACCTCTGTCATATCTCCCCCTTATCCTCCTTTTTTCTCATCTGTTTTTGCTCTTTCTCTAGGGTAAATGGTAATCTTTCTTCATAACCTTTTCCTTATTTTGGTAAGCCTTTATTGTATCTTTTCCAGGTGCAGTGACCCAAACTGTACACCTTCTTAATAGGAATGTGGTTTTTATATCGATTCATAAAAGGGCAGTATTGTAATTTGGCAGTTTTATTCTCTCCACCCCTTTCTAATTCTACTCAGCATGGAATGTGTCTCTTTTTATATCACCATAAAGGTAAAGGCCTATAGTTTTAGAATAATGGTAAAAAGGCTGCGTGTGAAAAACAGAGAACAATTATGTTAATGAAATCTTTGCATTAGATCCATTAAACACAGATTTCAGTGGGAGAAACTGTACATCATTTTAGTACAAAAGCAAGCAATAGCATTAGGGATGGATAAGATACAGTATTGTTTTTCAAATAGCCACAAAAATGAAAGCCAGATCTATTAATAGTAAATATATGTATAGGCATTAGAAGAGGAAAATGCAGTTGTTATTAGCAGAAAACTATTTCCTACTATGTAATTAAATAAATCAGTGAATCAGCAAACAAAAGGACACAAACATAACTGAAGAATCACACTGGTGAATGTAACAAAAAGTGCTGTGCCTCAATGGCTACATACACACTACAGAAATAATCCAGTTTGATACCACTTTACTGCCGTGGCTTCATGCTATGAAATTCTGGGAACTGTAGTTTGTCTTGGCACCAGAGTGTGCTACAACAAACTACAGTTCCCAGAATTCCATAGCATTAAGTCATGGTAGTTAAAGTGGTGTCAAACCAGATTATTTCTTCAGTGCGGATGCAGCCAATGTTTACAGTCAGTTTATATTTTTGATGACCAAAATGTCGTAGTAATGAAACCTTCATAAATATTAATGAAACATTTAACTTTTAATAAAAGAAAATTAAGAGTAAGGTAAAAGACCAAATTACTACAGGATTGTATTGAATGACTCATAGTATCACTTTAAAAGGAGCATTGCTTTTTAGATGATCAAAGCATTAGACATATGTCTGGATAATGTGGTTAATTAAAGCCAAAGGTTCTGGCCAAGAACAAACACTAGACTTCTATACCCAAAGGCAGTGAAACTGGGATTTTCTCCTCCTGCTGCTGTGGCTCTCTAAATCCCTCTAGAGCAGATTTGTAGGATGCACAGAGGTCTTCAGGAGCTAGAGAGGAAGTCCTAATGCTGCTGGAAGCAATGGGATGTAGCAGGAGAAAACTATTGGGTCCTGTCCAGCCTATTGCTACTTGCTGGGTATAGCAATGTAATAAATTGTACCATCAGTAAACTTTACAAAGGGATGTGCCAGATCAATGATAAAGATTGCATGTCCTTTCTATAAAATCTAAGTTTAAATTTTGGAGAGCTTTTTCTTGTCATACTTTGTTCTTAGCCTCCATTTCTAACAGAGAAATAGGTAAATAGCTTGGACAACTACAATGGAGGACCTGTATAATAAATAATCTAATTACATCACTTTGAATGTGTGTTTCTTTTGAGAAATATTCAGCTCTCAGTTAAACAATGTCCATCCTCACAGGGTGCATTAACACATACCATAACATTTTTTTTCAATTGTATTGCATTAATTTTCCAAATCTGAAGCTAATCTATTGAATGAGAAAAGTTTCAGGAGACTGGAACCTGGTTAAAATTAGGTTTAAAAAATAATACAGCTTCTAATTAATCTCAGTTATTTATCTGTAAGTGAAGATGATATACATTCTGAGCATCACAGAAGGGGATTGATCACACAGTTGTCATAGAATACAAAAAAAAATATTTTGCAAATCAGAACTTGGTAAAATCACTGATTTTAGAATTTCTAGAATTTCATCATCAACATGACCAAACATATAGTCTAAGGAACCCAGAAAGAACACATAACCAGGATGCAGAAAATAAAAATTTATATGGATTTCAGCTTCTAGAATTCTCCAACAGGCATCATGAATAACCATGTCTGGGAAGTTCTGGACATTAAAGTCTAAGAAAACAATTTTCCCAAGCTTTATGTCAAATCACATCAGACTATCTCTGTTAAAATGAGGACTTTGTTCCTTGTAAGTATTTACACCTTGCCTAGAAGGGTATTTTAATTTCAGAGAAGCACTGTTGTGTAGTCTGAAAGATGACAATTTACTAAAGTGTGGTTCATTAGTACCAATATGAACCTTGGCTCATCTGGTTCATATTTACTGTTAGGCATGTTATCCTTGGCCATGGTTGAAATAGAGATGTCTTAAATACAAGCTAAGCTTAACACTAGAACACATCATTTTGGTGATCATGATTTTGGAGAGGCCAGAGCTCAGTGACAGAAATGGCTCCAATATTAATGTGGTAGTGGATTCACTCCAGGTTTTAATGCCAGCTTGTAAGGAACTGTTCAGAACCTATTTTGGCTGATAGAGTTTAGCACATTGGACAGTTCCCTTAAAGTTTGGAAGCAAGATTCATCTCCCTAAGTCACCAGTGGCCACCGAAGGCAGAGCCCTTGCTGAGCCTGCATAAGATACCAATGTTTTTTTCCATGGCATCTCTAATTAAAAGGGGCCCAGGTGGCTATACAAAACTGCAAGGCTGTTGTCAAAAGTTGATAGCATGACAGAATCATTCAGTTTAAGACTGTTTAATTTGTCTGTATATATTACAAAGAGAAGGAATCATAGAGCTTGACCTGAATGCTCAAGGAAACTGAACTCAGGATGCTGATTTAATATCACAAGACAATTCTATTTGCAATTCTTGAAAGGTGGAACAATAGCAGAAATCAACAAAGGCTTCTTTAAATTTTGACAATTTGAAATATGACCAGTATGTCGTACTGGCTACTGGGAGTCTTGCTCCTGTAAAGACAAAATAAATGTTTTACACCAAGGTTGAGATCGGTCAAATATGGTGGCTTGTTGCCTCAGGGCTGCTTCTCCCTTTGTTTTTCTTTTTCCTTCCTTTTTTGAAAGCATGGTTACAGGTTCACTTGTCACTTCCTGTGTTTGTTCAAAATAAGTGGAAGTCAAGTATCAGCATTACCACTGCTTTCATGTCCCCACAATTGCAAGATTCAAAAGGAAATTGCTTAAATTCTGTTCTATTTCTCATATATTTTATTTTTTGTCTGATTAAGCACAAAGTCATTAATCTCAGTCTCTCATTATTGATTTTCTTTGGCTGCAGAGGTGACCTGCAAGTTTTTCCTGACTTTATTTATTTGCATTAAGGACTGCTACATAATATATGTGCTTTGTTAGAGATTCTGGAGTTGTGTTTAGAAACCTGGAGATCTTGGAAATTAAAATTTACCACAAGTTTAGGACATGTAGATTTTTCTACTCTATCATTATTTCTCATTTTAAGGTCAAAGAACAACTGTCCTTGACACCCTAGATGTTAAAGCAAAATACTGGGATGGACTATCTATAACTATACAACAGTTCAGGATATTCCAACAAATCTGGCTGGATCTGTCTTAAACATTAGATCTATCTTAGACATTAGACCTGGGAATTGTCTGGGGAATGAAATTACTGTTGCCTAAAATAAGAAGCAAGAATTCTTTTTGTAACCACAGGAAAAATCCACACAAGAAAGGCACTGAATTAATGCTCTTGTTCTTTGAATTCTCTATGAACATTTACCATCCAAGAATCTTTCTTCTCTTTAGATGATAATTGTGCTGAGGTAAGGGAAGCAATTTTTAGCAGAAAATTGCAAGATAAGGGTTAAGTAATAATATTTTTTTCACTTTCAATAGCAGCCTCCTAAAGCTTCTTTTTATTCAAAATAGAAATAAATTCCATGGGAAAAACCCCTAACACCAGCACAGAAGTCCATGTCACTTCTAGTTTGGCCCCTGATTGTACTGGGAATGTGAGGACTTCCAGGAATGCAATAAAATTCTTCAATTTTTTTTATTAAGCCATAAAATTAACGTAATAAATTATTATCATTTTTTAAAAAATCATAGATGCAATGGAAAATTTAAGGTGTCATTGGGGAATTTGTGAAATGATTCAACTGAAAAAGCTAATAAAAAAGTCTGGCTGCAATCCAAAGCACACATACTAGAGAGTAAGTCACATTGATCCCTGTAGATCTTACCTTTGTCCAAAGCACACATACTAGAAAGTAAGTCATATTGATATCTGTAGATCTTACCTTTGTCCAAAGCACACATACTAGAGAGTAAGTCATATTGATCTCTGTAGATCTTACTTTTGGGTAAACATACAGAGTCCCACATTGCATTTATGTTGACTGAAATGCAATACAGCTTTCTTCAAATTAAATGAAGGTCAAATAATGCCTTTCTAGTTATGTTTCAGTTAAAATAATTATTGAAAGGACTCTGCTTCCTTCCTGGCACCAAATGAATTGGAAAATATTTTTGTCAAATCATTGCTTCCTGTTTGGAACAGAAGAAATTGATTTCTTGAAACGTATGCTTTGCTTCCCAGTCAAAACCCATAAAACCTTAGAAAGGAGGGATAACTGTGAGAGTGGAATGTTTGTAGAAGTCAGATATGCTGCTTCCCCCTATAATCAAACTTTTCTGTGTCAAAAGAGATTATCACAGAGTTTAAAAAACCGATTTACCACTGCCAAATTCAATTCGAATTTGGGATACATCCAGATATTATTGTATGTGTTTTTGCCACTGACACTGGGCAGGTGCAGCCCAGGTAACATCCAGCTAGAATTACCCAGATGCACCTACCTGATAGTGGTGGTGGTGGCACCAACCAAAAACACATGCAATAGTATCTGGATGTATCCTGAATTCGAATTGAATTTGGCAGTGGTAAGTCAGTTTTTTAAACTCTGTCATAATCTCCAAGATTTGAACTCCTTTTAGATTTCTACCAGAGAGCATGAATGACAGAATTTTCCATTGGGCTGGTTCTATACTCTGGTTTATTGTCAGATCATATTAATATTTTGCCTTTTACTCTACAGCACCACTAATAGTATTTTAATTATTATCCTTAACTGATAAAATGTCTGGCATCAATATAAATAATGATTTCTTTGTGTGTTTTCTGTTTTTTCCCCCTCCTCTTTCTTCATCTCTCAGTATTTTAAATCACAGAATTACTTTTGTTTAGAGTGAGAGAGTGATGTTGCCCATGCTAATCCTGCTTTTGCACCCCCCCCCCTCCAAAGTACAGACCACTTACTAGCCATGCTTTGAAGGAATTCTGACAAACGCCAGTCCTGATACAGTTCAACAGTTCCTCTTAGAACAAGATAGCCTCATGCTGGAACATATGAAAAGGTTTACCTCATCTTTTATTCTTTCAAATGCACCCATTCTTAAGCTCTTTTCTTATAATATATCATCTGGTTCAAAGCAGCCAGCTCTTTGAAGATGTAAGTTTAGGTGTTTACTGGTTTTGGGAAAAAGCTCCTCCAGACGCTAACTCTCTGCAGTACCTTTAAAAATGATTCACAAAGTGACTCCAAAAAAGAAAAGAAAAGAAGTGTGAGGACAAGCACAAACAATTAAGACAGAAAAAGATAGCAGTAGAAACCAACAGAACACCCTAGATTCGGTGCAAGCTGTTTCTTAAAGTAAAAGAAGGAGGAAATGACACATGTGCTAAAATCCTTCTCCTAACCAATCTAAGGGGGCTATAGGGGTTTAGGTAATTTGAGGTACTACAGATTAAAACACACAGAATGATTTTCTCACCATCTGATATGAAGAAGAGTCTAGGATGGCTGGACATCAGAGTGGCAGAAGGCAGGGAAACAGGTTCTTCTCCTTGCTAGGGGTTTCTCTGTGTGCATGCATGTGTTTGTCTCTCTGTGTGTCTCTGTCTCAGTGTCACTTTGCCTGTATATTTAACTGGAGTGAAGGGGATGCCCCTCAGTGGGGCAAAACATGGCCTCAGTGTTGTTCTATAGAAGGTTCAAAAGTAAACCCATGTGCTTAAAAAGAATAATTACAAAGCTTGTGCAAAGGTCAGATGTGACCATGTTCTCTGGTCACTGATAATGACTTTAGATGGTCTGGATGGTTGGCATCAATGAAGCTGCATACTTGAGACAAAGTCAATTAAACAGAGATATTAATCTTCTTCTAAATCCAGATAGGGTTCCCCAACATTTCTGAAAGTTGCACAGTATATCACAATGTGAGTGTACAAGTCTGAGCCAGTTTGGAAGGTCTCTATTCAGTGGAGGTAAACAAATCAAACACTGATTGGTCTCATTAATGAAAACATTTCTCCCCCCTCCACACAAATATTTTTATCAATTATATCACACATGATGTGTAACTCAAGAAAAAAAACACATTGCCTGTTCAGGACCAAATGCACAATTTCACATAAAACACACACACACTTTTCAAATGACAGCCGAAGTAATTGTATTTAGGTAAACTTTCCTAATAGAAACATTAAAAGATAATTGGTAATTAAATTGTACATTTTTTTTCTTTTTCAAACTGTTTAGATTAACACACCCACTACATAATCATATTTCCCATGAACAAATGATAACCAAATCATGATGAAGTGGTGATGATATAAAACCATTTCCTTGCCAGCAGGAGGCAGGGGGTGCGATGAAGATTGACTTCTCCAAGGGATTGAGGCTGTCTTGCCCTACAAACATATCCAGCACTGAGGCTTCGAACGTAGCCATTATGGCAGTGACGAAAGTATTGGTGGATCAAGCTGGAGCATGTCCAGCGGAGTGCAACTAAAATGGTGAAAGGTCTGGAAATCATGCCCTCTGAGGAAAGACTTAGGGAGACAGGGATGTTTCACCTGGAGAAGAGATGGTTAAGCCCTGTTTAAGTGTTTGAAGGGGTGTCATATTGAAGATGGAGCAAGCTTGTTTTCTTCTGCTCCAGAACAAAGGGCAATGGATTCAAAGTACAAGAAACAAGATTCCACCTTAACATTAGGAGGAACTTCCTGACAGTAAGAACTGTTTGACAGTAGAACACACTCCCTCAGAGTGTGGTGGAGTCTCCTTCTTTGGAGGTTTTAAACAGGGGATGGATGGTCATCTGTCAGGGGTGATTTGATTGTGAGTTCCTGCATGGCAGGGGGTTGGACTGGGTGGCCCTTGTGGTCTTTTCTAACTCTATGATTCTATGATTTTTAAGGAAAACCTGGGCCATATGCTCAGTACACTAGGTCATGGTAGGCCTGCTTACAATTGACACTTGTTTTCCATGCATATGGTGTACTTCTTTAATAGCTAAGCTAGCCTTCTCAGTTATAAGGAAGCTGATATCCATTTGTCCTCAAGTACCTAGCCAGCCACTTTGTACATGTACATGCAGCAGATTTTCATTTTGGTAGACATGAAGAAGAGGGTCCTGCTCAGGCTGAAGTTGGTTTAAGAACTGTTCAGTCCTCATAGGGACCTAACAGAACCATAGTTGGGGAGTTGAGAGAGAATTTCACATTTTCCAGAATTTATTGGGGAAGCCATAATAGGCTCAGTGCTATAAAACTGATAATGATTGGTAGCATGACTGTGCCCTAATTCACTTCACTTTGGAAGGATTTATCCCCTGTCCTTCAGGTTTGTGGAAGCTTCCTGACCCCCGGCCATTTCATTCTTGGAAGAAAGAGTTGTGCATGTGTACACATTCTAGCCATACCACATAAATTAGCCTGCTACCAGCCACAGAACTACTGTGAAAAAGTAATTAAGTCTAATTACTCAATAAAGGTTTTTAAAGGTAATTAATTATATTCATCACACTATTTACATGCAAGCCAGCATGGCACAGTGATCTGAACATTAGAATATGACTCTGGAGACCAGGTTTAGACTCCCTGCTCAGCCATGGAAACCCACTGGGCAACCTTGTATAAGTCACACAGTCTCAAACCTCATGATAAGTTCGTATTAGGGGCATTATAGGTTGGAAATGACTTGAAGGCATGCAACAGCAACAGCAACAACAACATGTTGCACTACTTATGGATCCCTAATTTTCTATTGTTTTAGTTACTTACCTCCTCCCACACACTCTATGATAGATTAGAGGAATTAATAAAATTTGCCAAATACTGTATGCCTTTAACTTTAAAAAAGGTAAGCTAAATATCTCTTAAAATGACCCAAAAAGGTGATAAATATTTAAAAGTAACTGGAAAATGTTATTTTTAATATGTGACTTCATTTATATTTGGTCCATTACTGCAATTTAGTTACAGAGCTATATAGCTTTGCTTCATTTTTATGACCAGAAAAAAAAAAGTAAATTGTTGTAACTAACTACATTATTTCCATGCTTTGAGTGGGGGACGCTTTCCAGTTACCAGTGCTGTGGTATTCAGTTGCTTATCTAGTGTGCTTCTGTATGTGGAATGGAGGGACACCATTTTAACTTTTACCTCAAGCAGCAAGATATTTTTGGCCACTCATGCTAGCTATTAACTTTTTTTTATAGTGCAGTTGTAAGAGGCTTTGCCTTAGGGCAACTGACACTGATAGCTCTATTACAGAAGATACAGAGTAAAGTATTACAGAGCTGGACTTGGGAGATTACTACACACAGCTTTTAAACTGCAATTAGACCCAAAAAAGGGGCTTTGGTGATCCCTATTGCACAACACCACTTCCAACCTGTACTGCATCCTCCAAGTATGGTTAGTTCATTCCTTTTCACTGATGCGGGAAACCAATCAATGAGCTCACAATTGCACTAGTACCCAGGTACAAAATGTTGCAGTTGGGACAGTTGCATTGTTGGCAGTCATGCAATGTCAGTGTCCTCTACTCCCCCTGTCCCCACTCCCCTAGCAATTCCCAAGCAGCCTGATAACCATTTTTCTCTATTTATATTTCTTTTTTTAAATCTTAAATTGCAGTGGCAGAGCTCTAGAATAGCATTAAAAATGAAAATAAATATAAAATTAAATTAAACCCCCCCCCCAGAAGGCATGCCTTAGGCCTCATTCCCACTATGGTTTAAACCAGATTGTGATTAGATACAATCTGGTTTAAACCACCATGAATCCCACTTAATTCATATCACTGAAGTGATTCAGAAAGGGGGGCATGGTTTTTGCCCATTTAACCAGTGTCAAAAAGATGCTGGTAAAATGGGGTGTTTTTTTGGGCTGAATCAATTTATTTAGAAATAAATCAATTCAGCCCAAGTGGGAACCAGGGCATATTCGAATCTGCCCTGGGAGCCCGGCTTCCCCAGTCTCTCTGCCCCCAGCCCAGCCTCTGCTCTTGACAGGGGGCAGCTACAATGGCCCGTCCTGTCACTGGCCTGTCCTGGCCCCAATGTCCCTGGCCCAGCCTCCTTACTAGTTTCCCTGTGGCCTTCTTCCATTTCCCATGTCCAGGAAAGCCAGGAAGAAGGTTGCAGAGAAGCAAGGGAATGGGAAGGAGGTTGCAAGCCTTCCCCAGCTACTCTGTGACCTCCTTCCTGGCTTCCCTGACTGCAGGGAATGGAAGGAGACTGCAGAGAAACCGATAAGAAGGCTGGGCCGGGGACATCGGGGCCAGGAATGGCCATTGCAGCTGCCCCCATCACCTCATTTCCTTGGCCGATTCCTGAACTGATTCCTGAAAGTGGTGCAAATACAGTGGGAACCATATTTTTGCTGAACTGGTTTCAGGTATCAGTTCAGGTATCAGTTCTAAAGGTAAGTGGGAATGAGACATTAACAGAGCAGAGAGCTCAGCCAAAACTAACAAAATAAATTTCAGCAGGGAGAAATATAAGGTACTACACTTAGGTAGAAAAAAACCAAAAGGCTTAAATATAGGGTGGGTGACACACTGGCTTTCAGTGCAAATGAAAGGGATCTGGGAGTCTTAGTAGACCACAAGCTGAATATGAGTCAACAAAAAGCCAATGTGATGCTAGGCTGCATCAATAGGAATGTACTGTCTAGATCAAGAACAGTAACTGTACCACTCTATTATGCGTTGGTCAGAACTCCTCTGGAATGCTGTGTTGAGTTCTGGTCATCACAATTCAAGGATGTTAACAATCTGGAATATGTCCAGAAGAGGGCAACCAAAATGGTAAATGGTCTGGAAACCATGCCCTATGAAGAGTGTCTTAGAGAACTGGGCATGTTTAGCCTGGTGAAGAGAAGGTTAAGACATGATATGATAACCATGTTTAAATATTTGAAGAGATGTCATATTCAGGTTGGATCAAGCTTGTTTTCTGCTGTTCCAGAGATTAATTCCTTGGAAGAGATCTCCAAGGGATCAACCAGCTGAGCTTCAAGTTTTATTTCAATTTAAAATACACCCCTACTTTCATTTGACCAGGGAAATTTCGAATAAGAAGATTTGTGGAAAGGAAAGATATGTGGTTGGGTCATATTTTGACTGCCAAGATTCCTTTGCAATAGTCATTAGAAAGTTGGACTATGATTCTGGAGACCAGTGTTCAATTCCTAGCTCAGCTATGGAAGCCCACAGGTTGACCTTGGGCAAATCACATGCTCTCAGCCTCAGGGGAAAGTAATGGCAACCTCTTCTGACCAATGTGATGTCAAAGGCATTCATGGAAAGCATTTATAGTTTTTTGTGGGTTTTTTTGGGCTATGAGGCTGTGTTCTAGAAGAGGTTTTTTTTCCTGATGTTTCACCAGCAGCTGGGACTGGCATCTACCGCTGGCAGCGTAAAACCTTCTTATGCAGGCAGACTTTTAAAAAACAATGTTCTTAAAGTACTGGGGTGTTGTATCATTTTAAGTGTTTTAAAATTTATTTTAACTGTATTTTATTCTTTTAATAAGTAATCTATTTTAATATTCTAACAATTTAATTCCCTTTTAATGGATCACTTTTCTATATTTTTAATTGCATTGTTTTTAAATGTTGTGAAGCCGCTCTGAGTCCCAATTCTGGGGAAAGAGTGTGACACAAATAAATATAACAACAACAACAACAACAACAAGTCTTGAAAAACACCAAAATCAAGACCCAGCAAATGCAGATGAAAACCACCCAGGATGAGGGGGTTCCTGCAGACAATGGATCATTAAATAAATGGACCCCACTCTCTTCCATGCCAGCATTCTCTGAAGATGCCAGCCACAGCTGCTGGCAAAACGTCAGGAAAAAACTCTTATAGAACACAGCCTCATAGACTGAAAGACCCACAAACATCTCCTCTGAACAAATCTTGCCAAGAAGACCCCATAATAGGTTCACCATAGAGTCGCCATAAGTAAAAAATGAACTGAAGTCACACTTCAATAACAAGAATGTAACGAAGATTTCATAATTACAGAATGATTTATGGATAAAAATAGAAAGAGACTGTGGGATAACTCTTAAAATGTTTTTTTTTTAACTTACATGATCGCACCATTTAAAGATGATTTTTAGTATTCTTCCCTGTTATCTGCAACCTTTGCATTATGTAACCTCGTGTGACCCTTCAAAGCAACAGAACATAACACATTATAGTGTTTGTGTTTTACAGCACATTAGTTCTCAAGAGGATATTTGTTAGAATGCTGATGCACACAGAAGATTATGTTCAGATTGCTTGTATAAACTTCCCTGCTATTAATGGGGAAATGCCTGTCCACAAAAGAGATTTATTGAAGATCAAAAAGCAAAAGAAACCATTTGTTTTAAATGAGTAGTAATGGCGAGGAGTGAGAAAATAAATTGAGAAAGGAATGAAGAGGTAGAGTACTACATGCTCTGATTTCACATTAATACAATATAATTAGCCTGATATAATTAACAACTTTGTAAATTACCAAAATTAAAATGGATAATTATCCAATAATTTGACTAATTATCATAATTCATCATTCTAATGCCTATAGCATCCTGAGATACCTCATTGCACCTTTCTAAGGACAGGATCTGCCTTTTTGCCAATGTAAAATATTGTACGCACAAATAGTGATAAACATATAAAACATAGTTTGTATTTGGTTGGAACTACTAATCTTACATTGCCAAATTCTTAAGCTTTTCAGTTAAGCATTTTAGCTGTAAAGTGAACAGGAATTTCACTTGTAAAGGAATTTTTTAAAAATGGAAAATAGGTGAAAAGTTAGTACTGATGTCTAATGAATTTAGCAAAATTTTCTGTGCCAGGTCTATTTCTAGTTTGCATTGTTCAGGATATGAATATGAAAACAATAGATATTTTAGTTTTCCCACTGGAAAAAAATGAGTACAGTTCTGTAATCTAAAGAGTATGAATATAAAATAGAGCATGTAGCAAAGCAAAAGCTAAAACAGAATCTGTGAAAGCTGACTTTTTGGTTATGATTGGTTAGAGGACTGAGCTAAAGACAACACAAAAGATTCAATTTTTCTTTTGCAGGGAAAGATTCCAGCAGTGCAGAGAAACCATTACATGGATCATCTTCTTTCATCCCTTGCATAAACTTAATACTCTGAGATTGAAGCTTTTAAGATTATTTTAGTAATTTCCACTTTTTCACTGTCATGAGAGAAAGACTTTCTTCTTTGAGCTAGCACCAAATTGGGTTTAAGATTTAACAGTAATGACATATATTTCACAAACTCATTCCATTTTGGTTTCATCAAAAGCCGACTTCAGAAAATGGATGCCCTCTAAAGAGTAGTGGTGTGAGAAGCTTTAGGTTGTTTGCTTGGAGCCATCAAACACTTCAGCTACTAAGGAAAAGATTCTGAGCAACCATATACAAAGCCTGATCTCCTCCAGACAAGGTAAATGTGTTGGTAAGTTTTGTGGTGCAGTTCTCTCTCTCTCCACCCCCCCCCCCCCGCCCCCTGTAAGATGTCAAAATGAAACTTCTGCTGTCCCAGACTATTTTATGGCCATTCCCAGGTTCAGCATCTCGTTCCCAGTCCCATGCAGGTTTCATTTTAATTCTAAGAGATATCAAAACAAAATATCATTTTCTGCTACTTTCTCTCCCTCTAAAAACTGTTTTTAGAGTTATAGTACATCAGTTAAATGACATTAAAAGCATTAAAAACAACCACAACAAGAACAACAATTCAGATGGAAAGACTTTTCCCTTCAGAGCAGTGATTCCCAACCCGATGTGCCAGGGACTCTTTCTTTCCTTCCTGGAAACTCACCAGGAACTGGCAGCCAATGGCATCACTCCTTTGAGTACTAATAATAATAATAATAATAATAGACTGTACTAAACTGACAGGGATATAAACCAATGAAAAGAAAGGGAAGAAAAATAGCAATCAATATCTATGCTAAATGATCAAACCCCTTAATTTAAGATGTTTATTAATAAACTGTGATTTATTAGTCCTGGTGGCACAGTGGTTAAATGTCAGTACTGCAGACATTCACAGCCACAAGTTTGTGAGTTCGATCCCAGGCAGGGCTCCAGGTTCGATTCAGCCTTGCATCCTTCCCTAGGTCACTGAAATGCATACTTAGCTTGCTGGAGGCAATTAACTTACACACTTTAAACTGCTTAGGGAGTGCTTACCTGTAAGTGTACTGATAAGCAGTATAGAAATGTACTTGCCATTGCTATTGCTAATAATAATAAATTTCTTACCCATCTGTCCCTATGGATCAAGGCAGGGAATAATAAACAATTAACAGACAAACAACATCAGTTAAAACACATCAGTCGAAACAGACAAATAAGACGTACACATATTAACACAGTCCACATTTAAAACTCATCTTTAAAATTGACAGTTTAAAAATAATCTGGATATGCCTGCCTTAGCAATGTTTTTGATCATAGGACTATCTCAGCAGTGAAACAGCAATGCTTCATAGGACTACCTCAGTAAACCATACCCTGTTTAAAAAGTTACATTTGTAACAGAGGAATCTCAAGGAACAGAGGAATCTCAGGGTGAAAGCACAACCTTAAAAAGATTTTTTTTTTTAAAAAAAAGAAAACTATGTACTGATCGGGTGCTGTTGATT
The DNA here is from genome assembly GCA_034509955.1 of Urosaurus nigricauda. Classification (NCBI taxonomy): domain Eukaryota; kingdom Metazoa; phylum Chordata; class Lepidosauria; order Squamata; family Phrynosomatidae; genus Urosaurus; species Urosaurus nigricauda. The sequence goes on from JAOEGL010000003.1 coordinate 67,487,855, forward strand.
CTGCATCAAGATGTTCCTGCCCGTCCTCCCCTCCCTCCCCCTCATCTCAGTTTATCAAAACATAGCCAGCATCAAGGCTCAATGAAAGGAAATAATCAGCATTGGGAAATACTGAGAGAAATACTGCCTCATAAGTCACTAAATATACTATAGTACTATGGGAGTACTGTTTTGTGATTTTTCCTATTTATTTTAACTTTCCTATCTCCTTCACTTAACTGACTGAAGCTGCAGTATTCTGAAGTTGCATACAAATATTTTTCTTCAGGTCTGTTTAGGCATATTTTCTTTTAATTCTTGCTTTCATTTCCCTCCCTCTCATTCTCTTTCTGCTTCTGTCCCCACTGTCTCAGAACTCCTGGCTAAATATCTCTTTCTATTTTCTCTCTCTCATCCTCTTCTTACTCTTCTGCAACTAATGCTGACACTCATTTTCCTTTTCTCTCTCATTATCTGGGATTCATCGCATGCATTTTCCAGCCTGATCGGTGCACTGGATGAGATCGGGCTGGAATGGGGAGAAACAGATTTTACTGCACACAGAATTGCTGCTGCACTGCCATCTGACCAAGATCCATCCCCAAGCAGTACACTGGTGGCCGATTTTGGTACTGCAGAAGCTTTCTTTTCTTACCAAAATCAGCCTCCACAGCACTGTTTGGGGATGGATCTTGGTCAGACAGCAGCACAGCAATAATTTTTTTTGTGCAGTAAAACCTGTTTCTCCCTGTTCTAGCCTGATCTCATCCAATGCATGGACCATGTGGGAAAATGTGTGCGATAAACTAGTCTATTGCTTTCTTGTCCTCTTGTCATTCTTAAGAATCCAAATTTTAGCTTGACACTGGAATTATTATTATTATTAACCTTTATTTATATAGCACTGTAAATTTACACAGCGCTTTACATAAATCATTCTAATTAGACAGTTCCCTGCTTCAAGCTTACAATCTAAAAAGATACAACACAAAAGGAATGAAGGCAACCAACCAGACATCTTGGGGAAAAACATTCATTCCACAACTGGGTGCCACAACAGAGAAGGTCCTCTCCCGTGTCCACACACAGTGTATTGATCCCACTAGTGAGACACAGAGGAGCTTTCCAGTATATCCCACTTCTAGAGCAGGACTATATAGGGAGAAAGGGCCCCCAAGCTATCATTCCACTGAAGTGGGCCAGCAACCTCATTTTGTCTAATAGACATGTTGACTCTGAATGCATCTTAACAGCTGAAGAGTTCCTTAAACAAACATTAAGCACAGAGTCTAAAACTGACTGGACCTATGTTCAGCCCAGAGCATGGGAAAATTGCTTTTTTTTTTTGGACTACAACTCCTAGAATTCCCAATCCTGCATAACTAGTGTCTGCGGGCATTCTGTGTTCAAAAATTAAACATATATCTGGCTAAGCTTTAAGCTCATATATGCAAAATAGGATTTAATTTTTTTTTCTTTTCTTTACATGGGAAAACCATTCTCACTTGACACAAGGTTGCTGTAAAGGATTCCTAAGCTAATTTTTGAAATGCTAAATGTTATTATTAGTAATGATACAATATGACAATAGCAGTGGAAAAAATAAATAACTTCTTCTAATTGCCCTTCAGCTGATAAAAGAACAGCCTTCTTTTTTCACAAATGGAGCTTAGGTGTAATGTCTCTGATAATGTGCAGATGGTTCCCTACCTCCAATACAATGTTATTTGCTTTTCAAAAAGCAATTGCTACATGTGTCCTCAGGAATAAGAACCATTGTGCCCAATGGAGTTACTCTTTAGAAAGTGGCAATAGAGTGAATTGCAGCCTGGAAGTATTGCAGAAGAAAATAAATGCTTCAGAAGTTCAAAATTAAAAAATAAAAATAAATCCTTCAGGGCAATGAATCCTGTGATTGAGGGACAACACTTCCATGCTCCCCTTTACATGCTTAATATACACTTCCAGCTCTTGGAAAAGTTACTTTTTTTGATTGCATTTGCCAGAATTTCCAAGTCAACTTGTCCACATGGTAACTGTGGTCCAAACAAACTGTAATCCAAAACATAACTTTTCAGCCTCTGCCTAATTCATAATACCAAAATAGGGCTATGAAAATTCAGAGAATAGTCCATAAAGGGAAGGCAAAAAATATCTCTGCTGGGCAATGTGTATCCAAAGAATTAATATCTGAATCTCTTTCAAGATCTAGATTGCTCTATATCTGAAAAGTTAATCATGAATTCTAGCTATTGCTTAGGGCAAACACTTAGGAAATATTTAGTGCTAGGTTTTGAATGCAAGGTTTATTTCAATGGTTTCATTATTACCTGCAGACTCTAGCAGAGCAAACATTTTCCACAGCAACGAGTCAATAACTATAATTACCAGTTATTTTAATGAAAGGCTTTTGTGATCTCAGCAGATATTTGTCTGCTTCAGACTAGATTGTTAAATTGATGCTCTCACAATATTTAAGAGCTGGGAGCCTATTTTTGCTGCAATTCTGCTTCCTAAACAGAAGACTGGTAGTCAGATTTTTTCCATAGAGCAATTAAGATAATTTCAGACAGAGCTGCTAGACCAAAGAACTTCTAAAAGCTATCCATAACTGTGGAGAGAATTAAAGAATCTGTTTCCAATGTGTTCATATGGCTGCTATTAGCACCTATCAAATTCGGATTGCAGATGGCAAAAGTTTCCAGGGATATTTGTTGTTGTTAAATGAAAGCTGTGAAGTCATTTCGTTGTAAAAATATAAAAGTCGTTTCAGAGTTATTGGGTTAAACAGGAACAAGAAGAAACATTTGGAGCTTAATGCAAATAAAGATTATATTCCAGTACATATTTTAACCTCTCTTTCCCCATCACAGAGTGGGAAAACTTTATAAGCCATTAGAGTTTTAAGATCCTTCTGGAGTTGTCCTACCACCTTCTCGAGCTCTTTGGTGAAAAGAAGGGAGAGGCCATTCTGGGTGGCTGCTCCCAGTCTTTGGAATTCTTTCCCAAGGGAGACTAGGATGGTTCCTTCCTTGGTCTCCTTCCATCAGCAGCTGAAAACATTCTTGTGTCACCAGAGTTTTGAAAATTAAATGGAGTGGGCTTTTAATGATGTGCTATGCTTTTAATGCTTTATTGTCCATATAATCTTTCATTGAATTTTCATGTTTGTTTTAACCTGATCAATTATTAATTGCTTGATATGATTTTATATTTATACCTTTATCATTTTTTGTACATTGTAAAGTCTGTATTGTTTTAGACATGCTTTTACCTGTCTTGAGTCCCAATGTTGGAAGGAAGGAGGGATATAAATGAACAAAATAAATAAATAAATAAATAAATAAATAAATAGTGCAGATACCCAGGAAGACAACTTGCCTACAGAGATGCTGCATTTTTTCTCAGTACACAATCCCCTATGTTGTTGCATTGAGACTACAAATTGCCTGTTGTGGTACCTCTGCAGCTAGTGTTCCCAGACCCTTCTGAGGCTCTAGAACAGTACTGCAGAACCAGCACTCCTTCAATTCCCACCAGTCCTTACTGGGATCATGCCCCTCCCTAATGAAACAACCTCACTTCTTCTGGTCTGTTTCTGGGCATAATTCAAAGTGCTTATTATGACCTTTAAAGCCTTACAGAGCTTGTATTCAGAGTATCTGAAAACCAGTTTGATATTTAAGATCTGCAGGAGAGAGCTTTCTCTTGGTCCTAACATCTTCACAGTAGGTTTGGCACAGGAGAGACCCTTCTCTGTGGCTGCTCCCATGCTATGGAATATCCTTCCATAGGAAATCCTGTTAGTCCTCTCCTTCCTCTCTTTCTGTTGGCAGGTGAAGACCTTTTCATCCAGGCAGACCTCTAAGATCTAAATTATGCTGCATTAGTGAGTGTGATGTGGTGTGGTGTATTTTGATAAGTAGATAGACAGAAAGACAGATCCTGCTTTATGTATGATATGTTCAGCATAAAAATTAAACACATAGGATAATAAAATGTAGCCTTGCCTGAAACCCCTTGCCAATTGGAAACAATTCGTTTTCTTTGTATTCTGCTCTCACTCTTGTCTTGAGTACAGGTTATGCATCAAGTGTTGTATCTATTCATTTATTTAAGGATGACCCAAAGGTTTTTTTGTTGTTAGTTTCCGGGCACAGTATAAGGTGCTGGTTTTAACCTTTAAAGCCCTACATGGCTTTTATCCATCTTATCTCAGGGACCGCCTCTCCCCGTACGATCCTCCCTGCACACTTTGATCCTCTGGGAGAAATTTGATCCTCTGGGAGAGATCCTCTGGGAGAAGGCTGACACAGACCTCCTAGAGGGCTTTCTCTGCCACTGCTCTCAAGCTCTGGAACCGTCTGCCGGATGAGATGCATCTTTTGATATCTCTAGACTGCTTTAAAACAGCCTTAAAGACGCATCTCTTTCGGCAGGCCTTCCCTTGAAACCTTCTGACCCCCAGCTCTGAACTTAGACTATGCTTTTCGCTTACTCTCACGTCTCCGACCCTCAACTTATGATGTGGCCTCATAAGAAGGGGTCTGGATATACCTATACTGTTTTTAGATCCTACAGTTTTTAATTTATTGCTGATTTAATTTATTTTTAATGGGTGGGAGGTTGGAATGTGGGTTATGGGATTGTTTTAATTTGAATCTTGTCTCAATTCATGTCTTTTAATGTTAATAATAATAAACCATTATTATTGTTGTTGTTGTTGAAAAAAATGGTTTACATAATTAAAGGTTATGCTGGGATCTATAAAGCACAGGCTGATTTTCATATGAAATTCTTTGGTGTGTACCATGATCCAATATACACTTTCAGTATGATCCCTGGTATTTCCACTCAGACCCCTATAACTCAAGCACACCTCTGTCAACCAGACTCATTGAATCCCGATGCTGCACATCAAATTCTGATGTGGTGAACCCTCTCAGACACACACAGTCCACCCACAACCTATTTCCTACTGTGGCAGCCATATGGGAATTTTACTCCCACCGCTGCCACCAAATTCTGTGAAGGACTCTTGCTAACCTTCACCTTTAAGCTCTTTAAGATGGCACAGCACCTCACTAATATTAGGTAGTGTGGTTTGAATAAATGGAGGCCAAGTAGTAAAACACTAAAAAAGTTGTACTGAAGAAAATATAAAAATAAGCTATAAATTTGACTTAAAGGTGTTATATTCATCTTATTACTTAGTTACTAGATGTTCTGACAAAATCTTAATATTGATACAGCCACACAGGCAATCCTATCTCAGGCACAAAGACCAAAATCGTTCTTTCAACAACTGGCTTGTTCTGAGCATCTCCCTGCTAGACTCCCCAAGCCTACACAATCCCTCTTTGGACTCTCAAGACCCTTTCGTCATTACCAAACAAAACTAAAATGTTCCCTCAGGAACTGTAAGGGCACACCCTCCCTTCGATGTAACTCTTTCCCTCAGAAATAACCCAAAACTAACCCCCCTTTCACTCTCTGCAAGGTCCTTTTATAGCCCTGCCTAGCCAGCTTCCCATTGGCTGGCCACATACTGCTTTGTAATTGGCTGATAGATCGGCCTTTTCACTGCCCACCCTGAAAATCTGAAGCCAAGCAGGCTTGTATGGGAGAATGCCATCCTTTAGATAGCTCTAACTTAAATCCTTTAGAGCTTTAGAATTCATAAACAGCACTGTGAATTATGCCTGGAAACATACCAGTAGTCAGTGAAGCTGTTATACAGTAGTCAGTGAAGCTGGAATACTAAAAGAGAAGGGAGTTCAAGACAGATGGGAGTTTCTCAAAAAGGAGATAATGAAGGCGCAATTTCAAACTTCCAAAGAGGAAGAAAAATGGAAGATGTCTCAAGAAGCTAGGATGGATGACTAAGGAACTTTCAACTGAGCTAAGTTTTAAATGGAACATGTATAAGAAATGGAAAAATGGGGAAATCACCAAAGAGGAATTCAAATAGCAAGCACCTGTAGGGATAAAGTCAGAAAAGCTAAAGTGCAGAATGAACGAAGACTTGCTAGAGAGGTTAAGAACAATAAAAAGGGATTTTTTGGATATGTCCGCAGCAACAGGAAGAAGAAGGAAACGGTTGGGCCACTGCGAGCAGAAGATGGCAAAATGCTAACAGGGGACTGACAAAAGGCAGAATTACTCAACACCTTCTTTGCTTCAGTCTTCTCAGAGAAGGCAAAGGGTGCTCAACCTAAGGACAATGGAGCAGAATACAGAATAGGGGAATTTCAGCACAGAATAAGTAAAGATATAGTGCAGGAATACCTGGTTAATCTAAATGAATACAAGTCTAGGACCAGATGAACTACATCCAAGGGTATTAAAAGAACTGGCAAATGTAATATCAGAACCACTGGCAATAATCTTTGAGTACTCCTGGAGAACAGGAGAAGTCCCAGCAGACTGGAGGAGGGCAAATATTGTGCCCATCCTCAAAAAGGGGGAAAAAAGAGGATCCCAACAATTATCGTCCAGTTAGTCTGACATCAATTCCAGGAAATATTCTAGAGCAGATCATTAAGCAGAGAGTCTGTGAACATTTAGAGGCCAATGCCATAATCACAAAAAGTTAACATGGGTTTCAGAGAAACAAGTCATGCCAAACAAACCTGATCTCTTTTTTAGATAAAATTACCAGCTTGGTAGATGAAGGGAATGCTGTGGATATAGTATACCTCGATTTCAGTAAGGCCTTTGATAAGGTTCCCCATGACATTCTTGCAAACAAGCTTTTAAAATGTGGGATAGACAAGTTAACTGTTACATGGATTTGTAATTGGTTGACTGGCCGAACCCAAAGGGTGCTCAACAATGGTTCCTTTTCATCCTGGAGAGAAGTGACAAGTGGGGTGCCATAGGGCTCTGTCCTGGGCCCAGTGCTATTCAACATCTTTATTAATGATTTGGATGACAGAATTGGGGGCATACTTAACAAATTTGTGGAAGACACTAAACTAGGAGGAGTAGCTAATACCCCAGAGGACAGGATCAAAATTCAAAATGACCTGAATAGATTAGACAGCTGGGCCAAAGCTAACAAAATGAAATTCACCACAGAGAAATGTAAGGTTTCTTACATTTCAAAAAAAAAAAAAAAAAAAAAAAAAAAAAAAAAAGGAAGAAGAAGCAATTGGCAGGGCCACTGTGTGGTGAAGATGACAAAATGCTAATAAGGGACAGGGAAAAAAAGCAGAATTACTCAACACCTTCTTTGCTTCAGTCTTCTCGGAAAAGGCAAAGGGGGTTCATCCTAAGGACAATGGAACAGGGAATGGAATAGGAGAATTCTAGCACAGAATAAGTAAAGAGATAGTACAAGAATACGTGGTTAATCTAAATGAATATAAGTCTCCAGGACCAGATGAACTAAATCCAAGGGTATTAAAAGAACTGGCAAATGAAATATCAGAGCCATAGGCAATAATCTTTGAGAACTCCAGGAGAACAGAAGAAGTCCCAGTAGATTGGAGGAGGGCAAACGTTGTCCCCATCTTCAAAAAGGGGGAAAAACAGGATCCCAACAATTATTGTCCAATTAGTCTTACTTCAATTCCAAGAAAGATTCTGGAGCAGATCATTAAACAGAGAGTCTGTGAATATCTACAAGGCAATTCCATAATCACAAAAAAGTCATGTCAGACAAATCTCCTCTCTCTCTCTCTCTCTCTCTCTCTCTCTCTTGATAAAATTACCAGCTTGGTAGATGAAGGGAATGCTGTGGATATAGTATATCTTGATTTCAGTAAGGCCTTTGACAAGGTTTTCTATGACATTCTTGCAAACAAGCTTGTAAAATGTGGGCTAGACGAAGTAACTTTTACATGGATTTGTAACTGGTTCCTTTTCATCCTGGAGAGAAGTGACCAGTGGGATCCCACAGGGTTCTTTCCTGGGCCCAGTGTTATTCAATATCTTTATTAATGACCTAGATGACAGAATTGGGGGCATACTTATCAAATTTGCGGATGACAACAAATTAGGAGGAGTAGCTAATACCCCAGAGGACAGGATCAAAATTCAAAATGACCTGAATAGACTAGACAGCTGGGCCAAAGCTAACAAAATGAAATTCACCACAGAGAAATGTAAGGTTCTGCCCTTAGGGCAGAAAAATGAAATGCACAGATATAGGATGGGGGACACCTGGCTGAATGAAACTACATATGAAAGGGATCTAGGAGTCCAAGTAGACCATAAACTGAACATGAGTCAACAGTGCGATGCGGCAGCTAAAAAGGCCAATGCAATTTTAGGCTGCATCAATAGATGTATTGGGGCTTTCTAGACTGGCAGGAAAGGACAACATGAAGTTGCCTTTTCCTTAATACTTAGCAGCTGCACTGCAAGTCCCAGGTGTGTAATAAAAAGGCATAGGGCAGCTACACTGAGAAGTCTTTTCTGTTGCTCAGCAACTACATTGGAAGCTGTCAGGATGCTAGAAACACAGGCGGAGCAGCTGCACAGGTGGCAATGAATGGGGCTTTTGGCCGCACTGAACCTTTAATATTTTTTTCGTTGTTGTTGCTGGCTGCGAACTGTGCAGTTGCACCGGTACATCATACAGGCAATTGTATTGCCAGCTGCGAACTACGCAGTTCTGCAGGTACATCACACATGAACTGTGCAGTTATGAAACTCTGTCAAATTACCATTGTGGTTTCACTTCCCTTTTTAAAGTGCACAGTTGCATCAGTGCACCATGAATGAGCCCCTTTATTTTATACTATTATTCTTATTATTACCCCACCCCTTTGAGATCAATCTAGGCGGCTTACACATTAAAAGACTATTACATCAATAAAACAAACTGCATCCTTCACCCCCTTAAAAAGATTATAAATCCGTTACAATTTAAGTTTATGAATAAACTTCTTTATTTTATGAATGAATTGACATTTTATGTGCGGTTGCATAACAGTTACAGCATCCGAGAGTCCCTACTGCACATGTCTAGGGTTTGGATTAGGGCTGGAGCTAGGGTTTGGGAGCTTTAAAAAACTGCACAGTTGCACTGCAGCATTTAGATACAGCTGCACAGTTACACCCTTTTAAAACAGAAGCTGGAAAAAGCAGCTCCTTTTTAAAGCTGCTTTTTCCCCACTAAAATGCAAAAGAAGTGTGTTCATGCCAAACTTTCAGTGTGAGTCATCTAAAGGCTACACTTTCATGCAGGCATGAACACACCCCTTTTTGCCAGTCTAGATCAGCCCCTAGTGTCTAGATCAAGGGAAGTAATAGTACCACTCTATTCTGCTTTGGTCAGGCCCCACCTGGAATACTGTGTCCAGTTCTGGGCACCACAATTCAAAAAAGATGTGGAGAAACTGGAGTGTGTCCAAAGGAGGGCAACTAAGATGGTGAAGGGTCTGGAAACCATGCCCTATGAGGAACACCTTAGGGAACTGGGGATGCTTACCCTGGAATAAGAGAAGGTTAAGAGGTGATATGATAGCTTTGTTTAAATATTTGAAGGGATGCCATACTGAGGAGGGAGTGAGCTTGTTTTTTGCTGCTCCAGAGACTAGGACATGGAACAATGGATACAAATTGCAGGAAAAGAGATTCCACCTCAATATTAGGAGGAACCTCCTGACAGTATGGGCTGTTTGACAGTGGAACACACTCCCTCGGAGCATAGTGGAGTCTCCTTCCTTAGAGGTCTTTAAGTAGAGGGTGGATGGCCATCTGTCAGGGATGCTTTGATTGGGAGTTTCTGCATGGCAGGGGTTGGAGTGGATGGCCCTTGTGGTCTCTTCCAACTCTATGATTCTTTGATTCTATGTTTTAAAAAGAGGCCCATGTTTCCTATAAGGCCCCAGTCAATAGTTTGATCCCAGTATTTTGCAGCAGGAGAGGTTTTTCACCTCTTTTCAAAGATAGCCCATATAAGGCATGTTTACAGAAGCCCAAATAGGTGCGAACAAAGGCGTGCCAGAAAAAGGGTTTTAAGAAATGAGATCAGTTGGCACACTACCCTCAGCTGTGCAAGTGCATTTCTGATCACTAATTCCAAATTAGCATTTGAATTCAGGAGTCCTAAGACTTTATTACATAAGCGAAAAATGAATTTTAATGCAATGAAGGTATTTATGGCCAGTACATTGTGTCTGTCCTGTAGCTGTTTTGCATTTCATTCATTACTGTTACGTACCTTTTCATTGATGGACAAAACCCATCAATAGGCACTCAGGACTCTTTCAAACGGGGAGGAATTTCTCCCAACTCCAAATGGAGCCAATGCGGATTTATGTAAATTCGCTTGTTTAGCGAATTTACATGAACCCCTGCTCCATTCGGAATTACTTCCCATTACCCGAAAATAACCCCCTCCTGCCCGAATTTGCATGCGAAGCTTTAATTCGCAATAAGGTAAAACCCATGATTGCATTCGAATTGGCTTCCCTCTTGCCCGAATTTGCATGTGAAGAGTTAATTTGCAATAACATAAAACCCATGATTGCATTCGAATTGACCTTAAATTATACTTCCAATTTAGCCTTGTATGAAAGAGTCCTATGTCTCATAGCTATTCCATTATGGCATTTGTACAATAGGCCCCTCCTATTGTAGTTCCACATGGTGTAAGTGGATATGGTTCTGAATTTCTCTTCCTCAGTGATTATAGCCACCAACAGCTTCCCAAAGCTGGCTGCTGATTGCACTTAGACACTTTGGGATGGAGGAAGAGGAACAATTGTAGCTGCCAATTAGTGATTTAAATTGTTCTCATAATTCTTCTCATCCCTAAAGAAAGGCAGGAAATATATTTACATGTCTCCCCACTTGTGTAGTGTGAGACCCATGCTTTTTAATTACTCAGTAGTGAAGCGATAAAGCAATAAAAACATTCAGAATATCAAATTTCCAATGGAGGCTCCTGCCCCATTAGTTCATTTGAAATGAACCATCTGGAAATTCTTACACCTGGTTGAACAGGTGGCAAAATTCTCAGCTATAAATACAAATTTAAAGGATCTGAGAAAAAAACCTGCAATGAATTATTGTTACATCCCTACTGCCAACTGCCTCCTGAAGTTGTCTGCTGTGTGCATATTCACACAGCAGCTGGCTTCAGGAAGTGGCTGGCAGCTGCAATTGCCCATTCCCACCCTTCTTCTCAGAAGGCGGGGTTTGGCAGTGTCCAAAATATTGCCCAACCATGGATCTCCAAAGAACTATTGTGGGGAAAAGTGTGATAAGAAATGATATCAAACTGGTATATTTCCATCCTTAAACTAGTGTGATTATGGCAGAAGAGCAGTCTGGTGTGATAAAGTCCCAGGTCTTTTGAGTGGGATTATAACTTTCTGCTGCATAGGTTTGTTGAGAGATAGGAAAGATACTAGCAGATATCACAACCAGAGTAATAAAAATGGCAAAACAGAGGAGATTATTGCATGCAAAAATAAAGTGGCTTACCCCTGCCGGGATACAATTGCTTATGAGATGCAATTGGGAATTATCACACTAAAAATGCCACCGATGCTGCTGGGTGACTGCATCCTGTCTGCATTCTGGCTCCCAGCCATGCTCAGCCGGCTGAGTTGAAAACACAGCATCAACAGCATTTTCAGTGAAATAATTCCCGATTGCACTCTGTAAGCTACTGTATCCTAGCAGGGGTAAGTCACTTTATTTTTCCATACGATAATCTCCAGAAGCTGAACAACAACCATTCCCATCCCAATCCACCCAGGTTTACCAGATAAAATGAACAGCATAATAATCATTGGAAGAATTATAAAAGTTGCTTTACATACAAATTATATATTGATAATCAAATACATAGTCTGATGGAGGAGAGAGGAGGAAGAAAAAAAAAGCCTGCAGTTTAAAATTATGTAGGAAGACTGTGAGTGTAGAAAAGCAAGCAAATAGGAAGTTGGCAAACATACTAGCAATTAGCTAGTAAAAGCATGCAAAGGCTGCTAACTCTAACAACTTTGAATCTCTGTTCTTTAATTAGTCTTTTGATTCACCAGGTGTACCTCCATCTTGTCTTGATTATACTCCAATTTGTTTATTCTCATCCAGTTAATTTATAGGCTTTACATTTGTCCCTCCCACTTTGGACACTGAGTGTATTTCATATAAAACACTGAAGGTTCAGCCTGCTCACTATCTGAGTCTATACCCCACATGTGACAAAATCTAATAAAGGAACTATATTAAGTGTACTCTTGAGAGGAATTTGAAAAGATTATTTTATTTTTCCACAAGGGCAAAGTCTTTGGAAGAATGCCACATGCCTTTAAATTTGATAAGGGAGACAGGCTTTATTGATCTTACTTTATTAGATTTACATGTGCAGACCTCTCTAATAAATATATTAAAGATTTTATTCAATAAGAATCTATATGAGAATAATTGGCTCCAAGTGATTAAAAAAAGTATGCTTACAAATCAGATCTACCTTGAAAATTACTGTGGATCTTTCAATGGCTGCTGTATTATGATGAACAATTTGTTATATGTCTATAAAGAAATGAGTTCAGCAAATCCACTTTTGGCTATACCATTCAGTGGTGCAGGTATGCAATATTAATGTTTTTATGATTTACTTTTTATGGAGGGGATTAGATAGGATACCCCTTTAAATGGCTTCATGGAACAACCACTGGATAATTAATTGTGAAATACACAATATTTACTTCGCCATTCTCATAATTCCACGCCTTGCTTTACAAGTATTTCTACATTTTTGATCTGTTGCTGGGGGGAGTTTTGCACAACTCTGATAGAAGGGAATACTTATTGCATGTGTCTTCTGCTCTCCTTGATGCTAAAGAAGAGTAGAATAGATAACAAGTAGAAGTGTTAGTTATTTTACACTTCTTTAGCATCAAGGAGAGCAGAAGACACATGCAATAAGTGGAAATGGAAGTGGAAATCCAAAATGGAAGAGGAATCATGTTGTCATAGAAAAATGTAAAGGCTTGATGCAATCCAAATGTGCAGCCAAATGGGTATTTTCATCCATGAGTATCAGGACATGCATGCACACCAGAAGGAACAATGATGCTGTATGTGCAACTCTTATTCATCAACCTTGAATTGAAGACAGACATTACACAACAATGTTCATTATTATTCAGATCCTACATTTTGCTGGTAAATCATGTCTGTTCTAATATGCTTATAAGACAAGATGAAGCTGCACCTTCTATTCTAACTGTTTCCTGCTAGTGTGCAACAAAAGCTGTGTGGGTGCATCTCTGTCTCACTGAATACATCTCTGTCACATGGAATCCTGATTGGCTGCAGGGGTGCACCATGGCTTCTTCTGGCTTTAACATTTTATAGCAAATCAACCAAAATCTTATAAGCTCACCAGCTACCACACTGTCCCCTGCTACCTAGAATGAAATAAGCATAAGACCATCACAAATATTTATGAAGGTCACAAGTAATGTTGCCAGACTGAAAACAGAAGATACCTCTTGTAACTGTAAGGGTTGTATAGAAGAGGATATTCATCAGGTGCTGCTTGTCATAGCCAGGTTACAAGCAAGCAACATCTGGTGAAATTCCTGCTACTACGCAACCATTAAAGGTATAGGTGCCCTCAACAGTTTTTACTCTGACAACCCTAGAAGATGTCCTCCATGGGCATCTTAGAAACATCAGGACTCCATCTGAAGTGAAACTGATTGCATAAACTAAACTGGCAAAAATGTAAACAGAAATATTGCTCTACTGTGGAAAGTCTCAGAGGCTTAGAAGAGATAACTAGATATGAATTTTCCTCAGTAGGTTTTGAAAATTACTACAATTCATTGAGTAAAATCAAAAATCAAGCAGGAGGGGAGACAAATGAGCTGGCTGTGAATTTGGCATGCAGAATAATGAAAAAGTGGGACAGGATTATACATAGTTTGTCTCTTTCTCCAAGACCTCTCATACATTTGGCTCAGCCAACTGTGACAAGGAATTAGACTTCTGAACTAGGATTTATGCAGTAACACTATCAGCAGCTGGGATTGTAGCAATGGAAATAGTGGGTGCAATACTTCGGAGTGGGAGTGATAAACATGTTAAAAGAAAAAGAAGAAAAACACTTTATTGAGAGGACAATACAAGAAATGAAGGACATAGGAAACTGATCAGGCAGATGATCAACTTGTGGCAGTGGAAGCTCTCAGATGTTCAGCATCCTGACAAAAACAGGACCTAGCTGTATGGGAGCCCTCAGCCACTTCAGGTTTGGAGCATGCAGGAGACAAGTTTGAATCTTATTGGTAGTCCCAACTAGGTTAGACTCAATTTTTAAATGCTACATCAACATTTATGCAAATCCAGTTGATTCAATGATTGTGCTCTACTTTGGAGTTGCAATAGGATTTAGGAACAAAAGCTGCAGGGATTATACAAGAGCACAAGTGTAATCAAAATTCTTGATCTATATAACACACACACTTCAAGCAAAAGCACTTAAAATAATCTGTCTCTAGATTTAATGGTTAATCCAAGAAATGTAGGGATTAGTGTAGAGAAAGTGTAAAATTTAAGATCATTTGTCACTATTTTTAAAACTGTTTTTTTAAACACCTTTATGATTAATATGATTAATAGTTAGAAAAACTGAAAGGAAACTGACATTTGCTAAGAAGCAGAAGATGGAATAAAAGAATATGATCTAAGCAGGAACAGTCTAATCAACGTAGCAACACTTTGATCCCCATTCTAGAAAAACATGAGCTGGTTTTTCATTATCCACTTTGTAACTAAGATCTTGGCTTCGTGCATGCTGCTCCTTCTGAGCCAGGATGGATGACTAAGGAACTTTCAACTGAGATAAGCCTTAAACAGAACATGTATAAGAAATGGAAAAATGGGGAAATCACCAAAGAGGAATTCAAACAGATAGCCAGCACATGTAGGGGTAAAATCAGAAAAGCTAAAGTGCAGAATGAACTCAGGCTAGAGAGGTTAAGAACAATAAAAAGGGCTTTTTTGGGTATGTCTGAAGCAAAAGGAAGAAGAAGGAAACGGTAGGACCACTGCGTGCAGAAGATGGCAAAATGCTAACAGGGGACTGAGAAAAGGCAGAATTACTCAACACCTTCTTTGCTTCAGTCTTCTCAGAGAAGGCAAAGGGTGCTCAACCTAAGGACAATGGAGAGGAATACAGAATAGGGGAATTTCAGCACAGAATAAGTAAAGATATAGTGCAGGAATACCTGGTTAATCTAAATGAATACAAGTCTCTAGGACCAGTTGAACTACATCCAAGGGTATTAAAAGAACTGGCAAATATAATATCAGAGCCATTGGCAATAATCTTTGAGAACTCCTGGAGAACAGGAGAAGTCCCAGAAGACTGGAGGAGGCCAAACGTTGTGCCCATCTTCAAAAAGGGAAAAAAAGAGGATCCCAACAATTATCGTCCAGTTAGTCTGACATCAATACCAGGAAAGATTCTAGAGCAGATAATTAAACAGAGAGTCTGTTAACATTTAGAAGGCAATGCCATAATCACAAAAAGCCAACATGGGTTTCAGAGAAACAAGTCCTGCCAGACAAATCTGATCTCTTTTTTAGATAAAATTACCAGTTTGGTAGATGCAGGGAATGCTGTGGATATAGTATATCTTGATTTCAGCAAGGCCTTTGACAAGGTTCCCCATGACATTCTTGCAAACAAGCTTGTAAAGTGTGGGCTAGACAAGGTAACTGTTACATGGATTTGTAACTGGTTGACTGGCCAAACTCAAAGGGTGCTCAACAATGGCTCCTTTTCAGCCTGGAAAGAAGTGACCAGTGGGGTCCCACAGGGCTCTGTCCTGGGCCCAGTGCTATTCAACATCTTTATTAATGACTTGAATGACAGAATTGGGGGCATACTTATCAAATTTGCAGATGACACTAAACTAGGAGGAGTAGCCAATACTCCAGAAGACAGGGTCAAAATGCAAAATCACCTGAATAGACTAGAAAGCTGGGCCAGTGCTAACAAAATGAAATTCAATGAGGAGAAATGTGAGGTACTGCACTTAGGGTGCAAAAATGAAATGCACAGATATAGGATGGGGGACATCTGGCTGAATGAAACTATGTGTGAAAGGGATCTAGGAGTCCAAGTAGACCATAAGTTGAACATGAGTCAACAGTGCGATGCAGCAGCTAAAAAGGCCAATGCAATTTTAGGCTGCATCAATAGAAGTATAGTGTCTAGATCAAGGGAAGTAATAGTGCCACTCTATTCTAATAATAATAATAATAATAATAATAGTTTATTTATAGCCCGCTCCTCTGTACATACACTCGGAGCGGGGTACAAGTAAAAAAACATAGATTAAAACAATCCCATGACCTGTTTCCAAACCTCCCACCCCTTAAAAATAGATTAAACCGGCAGTGATTAAAACAGTAATTATTTAAAAACATATAACAACATCCTAACCCTTCCTTATGCGGCCACGTCATAAGTGGGGATCAGAAACATGGGAGTAGGCAGGAAATCAAAGTCTGGGACCGAAGCCGGGGATAGGGAATTTCAGGGGAAGGCCTGCCGGAAGAGATGCGTCTTTAGAGCTTTTTTGAAGCAATCTAAAGATGTCATGAGACGCATCTCATCCGGCAGACCATTCCAGAGCTTGGGAGCGGTCGCAGAAAAGGCCCTCTGTGCCAGCCTGGTCTTGATAGGCTGTAGTAGGTTCCTCCCAGAGGATCGAAGTGTGCGGGGAGGATTGTACGGGGAGAGGCGGTCCCTGAGATAAGATGGGCCCGAGCCATGTAGGGCTTTAAAGGTTAAAACCAGCACCTTGTACTGTGCCCGGAAACTAATTGGCAGCCAGTGGAGAGATTTAAGCACTGGTGTTATATGTTCTCTCCTAGATGTCCCAGTAACTAATCTGGCTGCCATGTTTTGAACCAATTGAAGTTTCCGGGTTAAGCACAAGGGCAGCCCCACGTAGAGCGCATTGCAGTAGTCTAGTCGTGAGGTGACCAAAGCGTGTACCACAGTTTCCAAATCCCTCATCTCCAGGAAAGGGCGCAGCTGGCATATCAGCCGAAGCTGATAACAGGCACTCCTGACCGTCGCGTTCACCTGACTGGTCATGTGAAGTGACGAGTCTAGGAGTACCCCCAGACTGCGAACAGGGTCCTTCGAGGATAGTGTGATTCCATCTAGGACCGGGAGTTGTATTCTCAGACCTGGTTTCGGGCCGGTGACTGTCAGTACCTCCGTTTTGTCTGGATTCAGTCCCAGTCTGTTTTCCCTCATCCAATCCATTACCGCTGCCAGGCAGTCATTGAGAGAGGAGACGCCATCTGAGGTCTGAGCAGATGATCTGGTCATGGAGAAATATATCTGAGTGTCATCAGCGTACTGATGACACTGAGCTCCATGCCTCCGAATGATCTCACCCAGCGGCTTCATGTAAATATTAAATAGCATCAGGGACAGAATGGCGCCTTGCGGGACGCCACAGCTTAGCTCAATTTTGCCTCCAAAATTGCTGTCCCCGAGCCTCACCCTTTGGGTCCTGCCGGAGAGAAAGGAATGGAACCACTGTAAGGCGGTGCCTCCGATCCCCATCCCTCTCAGCCGGTCCAAAAGGATGGCATGATCTATGGTGTCAAAGGCCGCTGAGAGATACAAGAGCACCAACAGGGTCACACTACCCCTATCGATGCTCAAGCGGAGGTCATCTGTCAGAGCAACCATGGCAGTCTCAACTCCATATCCTGCCCGGAAGCCGGTTTGAAATGGATCGAGATAATCGGTTTCATCCAAGACAGCTTGGAGTTGGGAGGCGACTGCTCTCTCGATCACCTTGCTTAAAAATGGCAGCAAGGAAACTGGTCTATAGTTGTTTCGGTCCAGGGGATCAAGGGAAGGTTTCTTCAAGAGGGGCTTTACGGCCACCTCCTTCAGACAAGAAGGAACAGTGCCTTCCCTGAGGGACGCATTGATTACATCCCTAAGGAATGTCTTCAATGCGTCCCCTCCCTGGACGACCAGCCATGATGGACATGGATCAAGAGGGCAGGTTGTTTTCCTCACGCTTCCAAGGAGCTTGTCCACGTCATCAGTACTTACAGATTGAAACTCATCCAATAACATAACAGTAACGGAGTTGCTAGGTGCCTCATTTACAGATACTGCTAAAACATTGGCGTCTAAGTCGGCCCTTATCCGAGAGATTTTGTCTGCAAAGTAGATGTTAAATGCGTCACAGCAGGCCACTGTAGGGTTAAGTAGGGGATTTGGCGCAGGGGGAACCTGCGTCAGCTCCCCAACCACCTTAAACAGCTCCGCTGGACGGGACTCTGCAGACGCAATGCGTGCAGAGTAGAAGGATCTCCGCGCTGCACGCAAAGCCTCCCGATAGGCGCGAAGATGCTGCCTATGGCGAGTTCTGTCGGACAAGAGCCGAGTCTTCCGCCATTTGCGCTCTAGTCGTCGTCCAACCCGCTTCATCTCCCGGAGTTCCTGGGAGAACCAGGGCTTACGGTTGGGAGCGGGTTGGAGAGGACGCTCAGGAGCGATAGTATCGAGGGCCTTGGGAAGGATGGTGTTCCAAGTATTCACCAAGGTCTCGGTAGAGTCGCCGGTGCTACCAACCATTAAACCCTCTAAGGCATTCTGGAAGCCTGTTGGTTCCATCAGCCTTCGAGGGCGGACCATTCTAATGGGTCCGCCACCCCCGGGGGGGGGGGGCGGAAAGTGGCTTTAAGTTCCATCTTGATCAGAAAGTGGTTCGTCCATGACAATGCGGAGGTTTTGGTTACCTCCGCCCACGGATACTCCTGTTCCGTACTAAAAATCCCATCGAGTGTGTGACCCGCACAATGAGTAGGCCCGTCAACCAATTGGGATAGGTTCATGCTTGTCATGGATTCCATGAACTCCCGAGCCGCTCCAGATAGATTGGATGGGCTGGTCTCTAGAGGGATGTTGAAGTCGCCCAAGACCAAAAGTCTGGGTGAGTCCAACAACAACTCAGAGACCAGCTGAGTCAGCTCGGTTAGGGAGTCCGTTAGGCAACGGGGTGGCCGGTATACCAACAGAATCCCCAAGCTATCCCTGGTCTTCAGGCTAAGGTACACACACTCGATGTGGGTTGTTTTCCGGACAGGCTTTCTGATCAAGGTCAGGTTAGTTTTATGGACTAAAGCCACACCGCCCCCTCGCCCACTTTCCCTTATCTGCTCACTGACCGTGTAACTGGCTGGGAGAGCTTGCGCCCATGTTACAGTGCTGGCATCTCCCAGCCAGGTCTCAGTAAAGCATGCCAGGTCGGCCTGTTCATCCACAAGGAGGTCGTGGATGATGTGGGTTTTCCCCTTGGCCGACCTGACATTGCAGAGGAGTAGATTAAGGGATAGTGGAACGATTGGTGCACTCCCCACATTATCCTGGGAAACAGAGTGAACAGAAAAAGGGATAGATATCAAACATCGATCCCTTCTTCTTTTGTAACATGTGTTCACTCTGTTACCGCCATATCTTCCCTGACCCCGCACAACTTCAATAGCTGCTCCCAAGTTACTTCCGGCTCCATTATCAGATGATGAAATTGGATAATCCAGCTAAATTTCCCGTCCCAGTATAGATGTAAAATCCCAAACACATAAGAGACTGGGGTTACAGCAGGCGTCCCTTCAGGCTTCCTTCAGGGTCAGCAGATGTTGAGAAGGGGTGGGAGGGCAGAGACTTAAGTCCTCCGGAAGACCACACCCTCTGGCTTGCCCTGCCTTGCCTGGCCTTGGCTGTGGAGCCTCAGGTGGAGTAATGGCTTCAGGCTGCAGCAGGCGTCCCTTCAGGCTTCCCTCAGGGTCAGCAGATGTTGGGAAGGAGTGGGAGGGCAGAGACTTAAGTCCTCCAAAAGAAAAACCACACCCTCTGGCTTGCCCTGCCTTGCCTGGCCTTGGCTGTGGAGCCTCAGGTGGAGTAATGGCTTCAGGCTGCAGCAGGCGTCCCTTCAGGCTTCCCTCAGGGTCAGCAGATGTTGGGAAGGAGTGGGAGGGCAGAGACTTAAGTCCTCCAAAAGAAAAACCACACCCTCTGGCTTGCCCTGCCTTGCCTGGCCTTGGCTGTGGAGCCTCAGGTGGAGTAATGGCTTCAGGCTGCAGCAGGCATCCCTTCAGGCTTCCCTCAGGGTCAGCAGATGATTCTGCTTTGGTCAGGCCCCACCTGGAATATTGTGTCCAGTTCTGGGCACCACAATTCAAAAAGGATGTGGAGAAACTGGAGCGGGTCCAAAGGAGGGCAACTGAGATGGTGAAGGGTCTATAAACCATGCCCTATGAGGAACGACTTAGGGAGCTGGGGATGTTTAGCCTGGAGATGAGAAGGTTAAGAGGTGATATGATAGTCCTGTTCAAATATTTGAAGGGATGTTATATTGAGGAGGGAGCAAGCTTGTTTTCTGCTGCTCCAGAGACTAGAACACAGAGCAATGGATGCAAATTGCAGGAAAAAAGATTCCACCTCAACATTATGAGGAACTTCCTGACACTAAGGGCTGTTCGACGGTGGAACACACTCGCTCGGAGTGTAGTGGAGTCTCCGTCCTTGGAGGTCTTTAAGCAGACGCTGGATGGCCATCTGTTGGGGATGCTTTGACTGGGGGTTCCTGCATGGCAGGGGGTTGTACTGGATGGCCCTTGTGGTCTCTTCCAACTCTATGATTCTATGATTCTATGAGAAATGACCTTCCCTTTACAACAGAGCTGCACAAGTCATATTTTTTATTTTTTTAATTCAGTCAAACCTAGTATAAACAGTTAAGAGATGAAGTATCTAAGTCCCTCTGCAATGTTCTTTCCAATTTTATAATCCAAAGGCAGAAGAAACATTAAGAAGACCTGTCAAGGGTAGCATTGTATGGTGAGCATCATTTGTAGTCAGAAAGATATTTTTCTCACAGCCATTAACAAGATGTTATGCATTTTTAGTACCTCATGGATATTAGTGTGGAAAGGTTTAGCATTTAGAATTGAAAAGGTGACATTTTAGCATCAGAGTTGTGGTACAATATCTTTATAGCCACATTGCAAAAGCCACCAGGAATACCTATCCTTTTAAAAGCCTTAAAAAGTGGAGGAAAGAGGAAGAAATGAAATTGGAACAAGAACTGCATTGTGGACATGTATTGAAACCCATGTAGGGTTGTTCTAGCACTTAAAAAAAGAAGAAGAGATAACTAAGAGTGATAATCAAAAGAAGTGCTAGATCTTCTCTCCAGAGGAGAGAATGACACCAGACAACATCCTGCACATTCTTCATGTGATCTGTGAAAGGATGGCCTGGTTTAAGCCAATCCTGGTTTCAAAAGATGTTATTATGAGGCATCATCAACCCTTTTCTTTATGTGCAGAAGGAATTTCATTTTGTTTCTACTTCAGGTTACTGGGCTGAGTTAAGTGCAATTGCTGCCACTCAGCAGTGATGGCCAACAAACAGTCATCTAATTTAAACATTCAGATTTTTAAAAAAAATAAATTTAAAGATTTTACAAAATACAACATGTTTTGCTATAAAATGACAGCTTCAAGTTGCAAATATGTAACCTCCGCTGAAGATAGATTAAGCACCTGATTTTTATTGATTGTCTGAACCTGAACCCTGAGATTAATGTGAGGAGACAGCTGGAACTGCTGATGGTTGATGTCTCTTAATAAATCATAATGTATTAATAAATATCTTAAATTAAGGGGTTTGATTAATTAGCACAGGTATTGATTGTTATTTTTCTTCCCTTTCTTTTCATTGGTTTATATCCCTGTCAGTTTAGTACAGTCTCCTATGTGAATGAATTTGGCATTTTTATGTTGAAACATTCACATTTTAGGGATGGAGGAACCCTTCATGTCTCCAACAGTTTCCTGAACCTATGAACAGAGTGCATAATTGTAGTATTATTTAATTTAATTTAATTTAATTTCTATGCCGCCCTTTCTCCCAGAAAGAGACTCAAGGTGACTCACAGATAAGATCATTTTTAAAACTTTATTATAAAATTTAATTGTTTTGGTTGGTTCCAAAATGTGGACATACTTGAACTGCAGAGGTCCAAAAGTGCTGTAGAACAGGCCCTCTGAATTTGGCCACCCCTGTGCTAATATTTAAAGCAAACTTAGTAGGTATTAAGTCAAACAATTACTGGCAGATGTATGGTAGTAATAGATCTTCTTCCTCTCTCCTACTATCTGAATGACCCACTGAGTAATTTGTCCCAGAGGGTTTCCCAGCCTTGTGGATCAGATTTTGAGGCTATGTGAAAGTACTGTGGGAGGAGGGAAAATTTTTTCCCTTCCTTGTTCCCCTGATGGAAAATATCTTAATGGCAGGGGATCCTGGAAGTTGTAGTCCAGCACATCTGGAGGGCATCAGTCTGAAGAAGTCTGGTATCAGAATCAGGTTCAGTGCCATGAGGCACAACTTCACATAGTGCCATAGACTCAGTATATGTGTGCAGAGACAATGGAGTGTGCATGCATACCATGACCAGTTCAAACACTGGAAAATGTAAAGGTTTTATATATAGTATGTGTGTGGGGGAACCAGCTTTAGGCTTAAACTTGAGATTCCAACTTTCCATATGTTCAGCTGACACAATTTGTGTGCTCTGAAAAATGCAAATGGATCATATGTGGTACCCAAAGACAGATGGCCCACTTCAGATTGAAGGTTAAATGTATTCTGAGCAAATTATATACAAGCATAGGTAATTTTGCCTACTTCATATGTGAAATTAACACATAGGGATAATTGATTAATCATTTTAGGATTTTATTGCACTGCTAAAAAAACCCAGCTTACCGCCTCTTCCAAATCTGAAGTCTAATTCAAGATGCCAGGTTCTATTGCCTGGATTTTGTTGCTGAATCTGCTGGCTGAATACAGCCTGGCTGCAGCCTGGGTCCCAGGTGCACTCAGCAAGCTGCTTTTCAAAGATGGGAGCTTCAGCGGAAAAATCCAGGCAATAGAACCGGGCTACATTCTGAATTAGATTTCAGTTTGGGAGAAGTAAGATGGGTTTTTAGCAGTGCAATAAACTCCCTAGTGTACCAAGCTGGCCGCCATGCCCACCAGGAAATATAAAATTAAGTTCTGCTTGGAAGATTGATTATTTTTAAAAATTCAGGAAAATGAAGTATGCTGTGTAATGCTTTGCTACTTTTTATACAGAACAATTGCTCATTTCCATTCACTTTCTAGTGGTGCTTTCCTGAAGTAATAATAATAATAATAATAATAATAATATGATTTATTTCTATACCGCCCTTCCATAGATCAGGGCGGTGTACAGCAAGTAAAACAATAAAAACAATGACATAAAAACAGTTAAAAAGCCAAATACAATAAAACAAAGTATAAAATCACAATTCTCAATTACAGGTGCAAGTGCAAATAGGCAGCAAAGCGAGACAGTGGGCGGCATTACAACAGGCTAATACATAAAAGTCCATTCAGCAGTATGCCTGGTTAAATAAATAGGTCTTTAGATCCTTTTTGAATTGTGCAAGGGAGGGGGACAAGCGGAGATCAATAGGTAGAGAGTTCCAGAGACCGGGGGCAGAGATGGAAAAAGCCCTCTTCGTTGTGGTCACTAGTCTGGTCTCCGGAACTCTCAATAACCGCTGTCCAGAAGATCTAAGTGTGCGGGGCGGATTATATGGGAAGAGACGGTCCTTCAAGTATCCTGGGCCCAAGCCATATAGGGCTTTATAGGTAATAACCAGCACTTTGTACTGAGCCCAGAAGCGAATCGACAGCCAATGTAGATCTTTTAATATTGGTGTTATATGGGCGGCCCTGGGAGCGCCAGTGACCACCCGCGCTGCCATATTTTGTACCAGTTGTAGCTTCCGAGTATGATACAAAGGCTGCCCCATGTAGAGTGCATTGCAGAAGTCCAACTGAGAGGTTACTAGAGCATGTACTACGGTTTCAAGGTCCCCCCGGTCCAGGTAGGGACGCAGCTGGCGAATCAGCCGAAGCTGATAAGTGTAAAGCATTACAAGCAAAAACAAGTCTGGGTACTGCATTTCCCTTATTCTAAGCTATTGCTGGATAGGAGAATAAAAATAGCAGATTGTAAGTATTGAGCAAGGCATTTGGGATGGCATGTTTTCTGATACCATGTAGGATGTAGTTAAAATATAGCTTTTAATAAACATCTGGTGCCATATTTGGATGATGCAATATTAATTTTTAAGGGAAGCATAATAAAAAAAATGCATGCCTTATTATTTAGGCTTTCTTGCATCACAGCTGAGAAGGCAGAACACAGCATTTAAATAAACAGATTACATTACAGAGGGCTGAGCCCAGCAGGCAATCTGCAATTACTGCTGCCCACAAGAGTGTTGTATTGAATTATTGTGGGCAATCTCAGAGGGAAAGAATCCATTGGCATAATGATTATTACAGATGCATTATTAAATCTGCACATTTTTCTTCTGCTTAATCAAGGTGCTTGCAGCATCCTCCCTTCTCTGTATGACAACCAACATTATATGTTTAAGAAACTGCAGCTGAAAATATGCTATTCCTTTCAAAAAGCTGAGGTAAGCAGAAAGAGTCCATGTGTCATGGCTACAAAACTATACTTGCTTTTTTATTTTTAAAAGGCTTTAAAAACATATTAGCTTATCAGGCCAACTCCCTTTGTATGGAGATTATACTTCTGGAAAATCTGCTTCCTTACCTCCTACTGTTCACTTCTAGTATGATGCAAATCAGTCAAACACTCAATAAAAGAATAAGGAAAAAGAATTAAAAGGTCTGGCCTCCATTAATAAATCACAAACTGCATGTGTTATAAGAATTACATTTACAGATGCTTAAGGATTAAATGAAATAAAATCAGTTTACCTGGAATAGATTTAAGGTAGAGAGCACTAATTTTTTAAAGATAAGTAGAATACAACACTTGAAAATCCAGTAAAATTGTTATTCTCACATTGACCTTACCACATGGGGAGAATGAACAGCAAGGCATGCCTTTGAATTACAAGACTATCCTTTCTGCAAAAAGAAACCATTTTATCTTCTGGAGCAGACAGTGCGGCTTTGTCTTACAAGCATAGGAGCATAGTTACCATCAAAGCATTGCAGGATGAATTCTATGAGAAAAGCTTTCTTTAACATAATTCTGTTATCTAGGACTAGACTGATTGATTCAATCAGCCAAGCAGTCACTCAAGAATTGGAATTCTTTCTCCAGCAAGACTTCCTGAGCAGCTTGTCAGGAAAACAACATAGCAATTTCTAAATATCAGACATAAATACAGAGGCTTGGAGGTGGTTTTCAAGAAGTATGTAAAAAGAAACATGAAGGAGCATTTTCTAAACATGTAGTATTACATCTCTAGCCAATTTAGTGGTGTGTGAACATCAACAGAGCATAGTATGAGCTTCAGAGATGTATAAATATGTCTTTGCCTTAGCAATGGTTTCAGTTTTTCATCCCTGTTTGCAGTCCTGTCACTTCAGAAACATTTTTAGGGCCCAATGTTTTCACTGCTCATTCTACCCCATCAGGGATCACATATAGTGAATGTGATGACATTATAATGCCTTGTAGCCAATTAGATTTGGTAACTCAATTAGCTTTCTAGGAACAAACACTCTCCTGGCATTAGTCTTACTCTGGTGTAGGAGAGGAGTAGTATCTCAATGACTAAAGCAATTGAACCAGTGTCTTATTTGGCTGTGCAGGAAATTTCATTGCTTGCCAGGACTACACAATAAGACGTTTGTCTTTATCAAGTTCTAATGGCACATAATTATGCAAGATTAGTTGGGACATAATATGGATGGGGATGTACATCCTACTGAATGGAACACAGTGCAGATAATCTTTTATTATTGTCGTGTGCCTTCAAGTCATTTCTGACTTATGGTTACCCTGAGGTGAAATTATCACTGGGGCTGAGAGTGTATGACTCACCCAAGTTCAAACAGTAGGTTTCCATGGATATGAAGGGAAACAAACTCTGGTCTCCAGGGTCATAAAGCAATGTTCAGACCATTACAACATTTAAGCTTTCAAAGATAAACTTGAGCCCCAATTAGACAAACATCCTATTTTTTTCAACTATGTGGATAACCATGTGTGATATATCAGGGTGAAGGACCATCAATCTAGGTGCCCAAGAAGAAGGGACACAGTCCCTCTTTCTCCAATATTTACCCAATTGCAAAATGCTTTTCACTGTTTTGCAAAGGAGTGCAAGAAAAAGGAAGACCACATTTTTTTTACTCTGAAAAGCTTTGTGAAAAGTCTCTCTTCTGTAGATTTCTCATAGCTCTTACTGTCTTTTTCTGGTTTTTCCAGAAAAAAACTATGGATGCTGGCCATGAAAGCCTTCGACTTCACAATCCCATGAATGATTTGTTGCTGGTTTCCCCCTGATTATTCCTGGGTTAAGCCCTCTCTAATTGCTATGGTGTGCTAATCTTAGCTGCAATCGTGCAACTTTCCCTGGATAATGCCTTTTGAATCCCTTGATTTCCCCTGTATGATAAAGTCCAGAGACTGGATGGTCATCTGTTGGGGGTGCTTTGATTGTGTTTCCTGCATGGCAGGGGGTTGGACTGGATGGCCCTTGAGGTCTCTTTCAGCTCTATGATTCTATGTGGAAAACCAAGGATAAAAGGCATATTTTCAACATTTGCCTAAGCCAGCACTGTGGCCCAGTCTACTGCAGAAGGATGATCATTCCACAGCCAACAGAGTGAATTCCATTACAGAAGTCTATAGTTGTGTCATTGCCAATTAGAAACCTTTAGGATCATAATGGCCTGGGAGGTCTTTATAAAAAGAGATGTTCCTTGAGTTCATTAGTTCTCAGTTTGTAGGTGATTTAAGGCCTCTACAGGCGGGTGGTTCAATGCCGCCCCTTTGAGCCCTGGATGATGGTGGCTGGATGGCACGGTAAGGGTTTTGAGCATGTGGACACTCAGCCCTTACCACGCGTACAGGCCAGCATAAAGTGCCAGTCTGTACTGCCCCTAAGTACATTGATGCTAACACTTTAAATGTTGCCAGCAAACTGGCTGCTAATGTAGAATATCCAGCACAAATGTAATATTAACACAGTGATCCAGTTCAAGATCATTCTAAGGCCTAAGATTTCTGGGCCAAAACCTGAGACCTAGGAACAGTCCTTGGAGGTGACATTAAGCATTCATTTTTTCGTATTAACCATGGTTACTTACAGCTTGTCATTCAAACACATATATTGTAAGGGAGAGAGAGACAGAAGATATTTTCTAGTTTCAGAATTAAAACATGAATTTTAACTAAGCTATTCCCAAATCAAGGTGAAATTACTTTGGAAGGTAGGATAAAGAACAACCAATCTAGCCTGCTTGCTTCTAATCTACACAGAAGGTGGGTGGAAAGCAAAGTGGTACAGACCCATGATACTATAATGATTTGCTGGGAAAGAGGAAACTAACTCCATAGACTCACTGGAGAGTCTTTGCAAGTTGCTTTACTTGTTGAGCTAGAGATCTGCACACAGTTTTCTTCTCTTGCCTGAAAGTAACCCCACCAAAACTGGAGAATTTGTGTTCTCATTTCCAACTTGGAAACAATTCACAAAAACTGGAGACTCATCTGGCAACCCTACCAAAGTCCCTCAGTCAATAACCTGAGAGCAACATTTTATGTTTACCACGGCTTTCAAAACACCATTAAAGGCAAATCTGACGCAGTGTGCTCAGGGTTCTGAGTGTGTGGAACTTGATGGCCAAGCTTTCCTTGTCTAGACATGGATGGAGCTTATATATCAGTCTAAGTTGGCAGTATGCATTCTCAGTCTTGTGAGCCTCTTGTGGCAGTGATGCTGGGAGTTCCCTCTACACCTGTTTCTTCATATGAAGTGCAACTCCATCCATTCAAAGTTTGTAACCCCCTAATTACTAGAAATGGGAACCGCTTACACATAGTGCTTCCAGTTAATCAGGATTTAGTGTCAGTCCTCATCCAGCTCACCTTTATATTCAAACACTGATCTAAGGTTGTACATGTCATTTTCAAATTCGTCTGTAATGGAGAAATAGATCAGAATGTCATCATTATACACATCCCATCTGAACCCCCTAATGACTACATCCAACAGTTTCAGATGGATATTAAACAGCACTTGAAAGAAAATGATACCTTGTTATTGAAAGAGAGCTGATGCACTGATAGAAGAGTGTCTTGATGCAATTCTCTGTAACATGCTCCCCAAAAGGAGATGAACAACTGTAAAACAATGCCCACAATATCCAATCCACAGAGTTAGTTCAAGAGACACCACCATCAAAGGTAAAACAGTGGAGAGATCAGGAATAACAAAAGTTAGAGCAACCAGTAATTATTATAAGCTATGATATTTAGGGAAGATCCTCCCCCAAAGAGTTCATCTCTTTAAGACAAGCAGGGACTGCACCCTTATCCAATGAGGCATTTTTCTTTCACTAGAACCACCCAGTCAGCTCACTGCTTTGGGTGGGTGGGGGAGTGAGGGAAAAAGTAAAGAAAAGAAAAATGGGGGAGGAGAGAGAAGGGATCTTGCAGTATTTTTGAAACTAACTGCCTTGTTCGATACAAACTCTCATGGATTTCAATCCATTTCTTCAGATGCACTGATGGAGTACAAAATTAATGTCACTCAAGTATTAAACAGTTAAATTGTTGTGGAGGTAAATTGTGATACTGACCATAAACATTCAGGATTGTGTAAGATGATGACAGAAGTCTATTAAGTAACTGGTTTGTTATTATTGAGAAATAAATTCTGTTTACAAGAAAGTCCATTCTCTTGAACTGGGAAAATATCCTAAGTAGAATTATTCTGTTACATGTATAAATATAACAAATTATTTTGTTACATGTATAACTATAATAAAAATGCATATATTAGTGTGGCAAGAAACCATTGTCTCTGTTCATAACACTGGAAATAGACTGGATTTTGTGAATGTATCCCCGTTCAACTGTTTCGCTTCCCAATCTTCCTTTGAATTAAAAAAAAATATATATCCAAGGGTAACAATGTTGGCCATACAAGAAAATACAACAATATCCAATATCCACACAACAGCAATACCTTTATAAAGCTTGCAGATGTATTTTGTGCATTTTGGATTGGTCCAATAAAGAGGTCATTGTTTTGTGGATTTTGGATGTTATATTTTGATTTTTTTTGTTATTGTTCAAGAACAGATGCTTCAACAAAAAGGCTGAAATGTTCTGCCACTTTTTTTTTTAAAGTATTGCCATTTTAGTGCAAATTTTGTCAATTTATCCTCTAGCATTGCTATTTGTCCAATGCAGAATGCAGAAGGGCATAGCTTACAGAGGATGGTATATATCACATTGGAGGACCAGGCAAGTAAATATACTTACGTGGTGGGTGGTATTATTATCAGCTGCAATGTTGCTGCCAGACTAGATGTGGGAACAGAGCCAATCCATTCCTTAGGGCTAGATAAAATCATCATAAATACATGAGTGAAGAGTTATGACTTTAAGTTTTCCTCCTGGATTTTTCTTGGTACTTGTCTGCCACTTCTCGGAGTCTGGAATTTTCCAAGGCTCTTTACAAGTATACAAGTGCCTCAACAAATACCAAATAACAGAGCTTGAAGTACTGAAATATCTTTTTGATCTCAGCATATTTTATGTGGCTTTGTACCACTGTTTTATGGTTCTGTATATATTTACTTAGGTTGGTTAAGGATCTAACCCCAAGGATTTCTTGAAAAGAGATTTTTAAACATCCATCCTGCTTGAACCACATAAGGACTGCATGGTATCATCTCAAGGCAAGTAACAGAAAAAGAGTGTGCCTTACTACTGAATTTCCCCTAATGAATAGGACTCATAAAAAGGAATTATGTCCAATATAAATTATTCATTCTCCAGCAACTAAATGATGCCTCCTCGAGTTATGGCTTCCATCAACAGCAGCCATAAAGAGCCATTTCAGTAAGTTTGCAATGCCTGTTTCTCACTGTCAATTAAAATATATATCATGCAGAAAGCAATAGAATGTGACAACTCAAGAGAAGAGATAAGGCACACTACCCACTAGGGAAATACAGTCAAGGCGAGACAGGTTTCTACAGAGCTCTTATCTATGAGCTGTTTGTTTTGAAACAGTGACCTCTGAGGGACAATGGGGAAAAAAATAAAACAAGAGAAGAGGCATTATGTCGCTGCTGGTTAAACATATTCTGGAATCTAGACAAAATTTTACAGCTAAACATAGTAGAACAAGGAAGAGGTGGAGATGGCAAAGCCTGGATGTGTTTTTAAGAGGTACCATTTATATTATTGTTCAAAGTCCAAAGTAAGTTTATTGTTAAAAGCCGTCACAATACACAATACAAAACTGGTCCAATCAATATGAGCAGTATGTACAGTAAGGTCCATACCATAAAAATAACCTGTCAATTCATTTGAACACACTCAGATTAAGACATCATATTTAACTTTACTAGCAGTCAGAATGAAGTGGTAGCCTCAGGCTGAAGATGCTGTGAGGTGGCAAGTAAGGTGTTGATGAGAAGAACTATGTGTCACACAGTCAGCACTGTGACTGGTAGGCTAGCCTGCTTGCCATGCAGGAAAGGATACTATGCCATAGCCAATGCTGAAGAATGACTCACCTGCTAAACCAGATGTACATGAAAGAGAAAAAATGCCACTTTGATCTTCATCTCAGGCAACAAAATATCTTTAGGCAGGGAGATTTAATAAGAATGAAAATACCTTTGTTCTGGTCTTTCTTTGTAACTAGATTCAACCTGTCCCACTTTCCTTAAGAAACACATCAAGATTTTTTATGTTGGCTGTCTCACCAACATGCATGATGTGTCATAAAGGGATGCATTACCCAAGTATCCAGATGGCAAATGACATCCTGACTCAAATACTGGCAAGGCCACCCTCCACCCTCACCTGCAGCTGCAGAGTAGGCACATAGGCCAGGAGATGGTATTTAGACAGACTGGGTGGCCAGGGAGTTGGCATATATAGAGGTTAGACAGCTCACAAGTTTGATGATCCAAGGGATAGCAATTTGCTCAAAGAAATGATTTTGAAAGATCCTCCTGTGTGTGTGTTGGGGGGGGGGGGGAGAATCAGATCATCTTATCAGATTAGAGTGATATGAGCAGATGCTGTCAAAAGTTATTTACTGGGGTTATAGTTCCCAGAATCTCCAAGCCAGCATGGCCAGTAATCACACTGTCTGCAAGATTCTGAGAGTAGTTGCAGGTTCTCCCATAGCTTTTCTAAGCTTTTTGTATTGTGATCTATACTCCGCTTTATTGTCAAAGTCTCCAGGAAATGATCAACAATAAATAGAAATAAAAATGATTAAAAAAAAAAAAGCAGCTACAACAAAAAGAATAGCAGCAAAAGGACACTAATTCCAGCTGGAAATTATTACTATAAATGCTGTCAAATGCTATTAGAATACAAAAGAATAAAATGGACTTTAGAGGAACACAACAAATGATAACAATTACCTGTTCTGGCCAAGCCATGAGTGGGGTCCATAGGGTACAACCTGAGCATTGTGTTTAGTCAGTCAGGTGACATAAGGCATTGTTGCAGGCAAACAACTCCCTCTTATGAAAAAGTCTGAAACAATGGCATCTTAAAGACATAGGCCTTAAATTAATTGCTGGTCCCTCTCAGTGCAGACCCATTGACGTAATGAGATTTACATATCATCCAACAGGTAATCTAATGGTCAACAGCTAAGCTAACATTTGACTCATCTCTACTAGGGTTTTTTTTCCCCCAAGGTCATTGCTGGAAATAGAAAGAACAAGTTCAGAGGAAAATGAAATGCAGGGGGTAGGAATAGTAGTAATTATTTTAAGGTATTAGTACAGATATCTTTAGGATGGTGAGTTGATTAACATACCTGTGGCCTTTGGGTCTGAAAGAGTGCATGGTGGTCCCTTGATATCTGCTGAGGTTTGGTTCCAGGACCATTTTGTGGATACCAATATCCATAGATGCTCAAGTCCCAATATATACAATGGGACACTACAATGATGTCCCTGAGATAAAATGGCAAAATCGAGGTTTGCTTTTTGGAATTTGTTTTGAATATTTTAAAGTTGTGGGTACAAAGGGCCAACTTTGTTTCCCTACATAAGCCTTCCTGATTTTTGAGATCTTCAATGAAAACGTTTACCCTCTTCCACTATCCTCACAGCTATGTTTGGTGAGGACATGGGAGAGGGCCTTTCAGTGGCTGCTTGTAGACTGTGAATTGTCTCCCATGAGATATTAGGGCTACATCTACACTGCAGAATTAATGCAGGTTGACTCTGCTTTAATGCCATGGCTGAATGCTATGAAATTCTGGGATTTATAGTTTTGTGAGATATTTAGCCTTCTCTGTCAAAGAGCTCAGGTGTCATAGCAAGCTACAAATCCCAGAATTCCATAGGATGGGGCCAATGACAGTAAACTGCATTAATTCTGCCTTGGTGGGCTCCCTCACTGCTCTTCTTCCACTGGAAAGTAAAGACATTTTTGGAGTCGAAGGCTTTCATGGCCGGCATCCATAGTTTTTTGTGGAGCTTTCAGGCTATGTGGCCATGTTCTAGAAGAGTTCCTTTCTGACGTTTCGCCAGCATCTGTGGCTGGCATCTTCACAGAAAGACATTTTTCTTTGAACAGGATTTTGGCAAACAACTTGTTAAGCAGTAATTTTTTTTTTAAAAAAAAAATGAGGCATCTGTGCAGTACTTTTATTTTTAAATAATTTTACAGGGCTTTAAAGTACTGATGTTTTAATCTGGTAGTTTATTTAATGTTTATTTAAAAAGTTTTATGTCATTAGATTAAAAAAACCCACCTCTACTGTGTTTTAATTCATAATTTCAGTTGTCTTTGGTCCACGCTGGGAGAAAAGTGGGATATAAATACAGTAAAATTAATTAAAATGAACTAAAATAATACATTTTGATCTTTTGGGCCCCTTTCTCCCTCCTTCAGAAGAGCAAAAAGATTTAAATGAGAAATTTTTGAGGTGGACCCTACCATCTCCTTACCTCTTGATCAGAATCTACGTTAGATTCTACATGCATTGCCTATGCAGGTGAACATGCACTGGGATATATTATTTTTTCACCGTAAAGTAACTGGTTGTTCAGGCGAATCTAATTTAGCAGTACTGTATACCCTAGTTTTGGTGTCTCTTACTGTTGCTTGATGTGATGGCGAGTGCACATTCAGCATCAACATAGCTTGCACTAGTTGCCTTCCCAGTCTAGCTACATCCTGGTTATTTCTCAGTATAACAGAGAGGAGGATTTAAACAGTGTGTGAGAAGCACTTCCTTCAGTTATTAGGTCCAAGTGTCTTGGACTGGTTAAAATCAGCAGCTTGAATTAGACCCGGAAGAAGACTTAGCTTGTGAAGATGCTTCATGGACCAAGTGAAAACATGAGTATGAAGAATCTGGCCACTCCCCTGCAAGATTAGTTGTGTCCTTCAGCAGATTATGTGGAATCCTTTGCTACACAAGGAATTTACATGTTACACAGCGCCCAGTTTATTTTGTTAGAACATGATACATAAATCTAGCATCCTGATACAATAATAACTTCTAGCCACATCAGTGCAAACACTAGCTTAACTTCCACAGCCCAAGTTGT
Source organism: Urosaurus nigricauda (assembly GCA_034509955.1). Lineage (NCBI taxonomy): Eukaryota > Metazoa > Chordata > Lepidosauria > Squamata > Phrynosomatidae > Urosaurus > Urosaurus nigricauda. The sequence continues at coordinate 67,521,501 of JAOEGL010000003.1, forward strand.
ATCATTGGTTTCTCTAGCACAAATAGCTGGTAGAGTAAATATTATTCCCAAAAACTAAAATCCTGGACACTTGGATGTCAAGTTATAGTTCATGTCCTTGCTGTTGTTAAGCAGTAGGAGCATCAATATATTTGGCATACATCTGAGGGTACATTTCTTCTTTGTCCCTCACCGGGATTGTATACAGAAACTACTAACATAGCAGCAGTCAATAGTGCATGTGTTAGAACAAGGTCTTTAATTGTAGTTCATATCAGTGTTTGCATTGTAATATCCAATTTTATGAACTGTGTTAGTGCAGCAGCTCATAATGTGAGCCATCATTCATAAAAATGTTGATTTGATGAAAGATGAGACATTAATGTTAAGTTTATAACACATCAGGGCACATATATTATGATGATCTGTCTACATGTGGTATGCCAAAGGGCCTGAGAATCATTTAAGATATAATGTTTAAAAATTATTTTATGTTAGCAATTTTAACTTCTGCACCAGAAAATCTAACAGTTTCTTTCACCACTGGACATACTAAGCAGACAAATTTTTATTTCTCTAAATAAATAGAATAATCTTTAATGTTTTGCTATCTTGTTTTAATAGCCTTAAATAGGACTTCATGATGGATGGATCATTAAGTAATGATAGAATGAGGAATTAACATCCTCAGATTTTGCCTAACTATTTTATCTTCTCTAACCAATCATTACCAAAGTCTCCCAAATGATCTATTACAGCTTCAACAGATTTTTACTGGTTTCCAATGTGCTTTGGGTATAAGAGAAACATTAATAACTAAAGACAGACAGAGATGGCAAGTAACTCAGCAACTGTGAGTGAAACTCTGCAGGAAAGCCTTGAGAACCATCAATAAAAATGACTTACCTCATTTCTATTCAAAATGACTGATAGGATTTGATCTAAACCTAGGTAAAGACATCTAATGCATTATGATTATTGGGGAATGAGGGAATAAAGCCATCAAAATGAAATCTGACTTAACTGAATATGCAGGAAATAATAGCTGGATTAAAAACATTTATTATATTAAAATATATATTTTAATTTTAATCTTTGTCCCTTTAGGGCAGTTTCTAAGAAGACATGGGCAATTGCAGATTCAGAGTAACAGATAAGTCTCTGATGGCTGCTGTGTCAGTCAGAGCACACAGACCTTTGAAATGGGGACTGGAAGTGTTCACTAAAACGTGACTGATGGGGAGCTTTGAATATATTCTTTCCCTCTGGTTTGGTAGTTTGGTAGTACAGAAAGTAGAAAATCAGACTTAGTCAAAGACAAGTCAAGTGAAGTCAATAAAAGTAATAGCATCATTTGGACAAGATCTATGAAGACCCAAGGTCAGTGCTGACTGAAAGTACAGTCCGCTCTCTGTATCCACAGATTCTGCATCCATGGATTCAACTTACACACACTACGTGGCGTAGTGGTTTGAGTGTTGTACTGACCCTGGAGACCAGGATTCAATTCCCAGCTCAGCTATGAAACCCACTCTGTGACCCTGGGCAAGTCACATGCTCTTAGCCTCAAGAGAAGGTAGTGGCAAACCACCTATGAACAAATCATGCCAAGAAAACCCCATGATAGGTTCACCTTAGGGTTGCCAAAAGTCAGAAATGACATGAAGGCACACAACAGCAACACCAAATATTTATAACCTTGATTTTGTTGATTTTGCTATTTTATATAATGGACACCATTTTTCATCTTTTTGGAAAAGTCTATAAATTCATAAAGAATAATTTTACAAACCATTCTGGGGAAATAACTTTCCAGGTAGATTTAGCTAGTTGAGCATGTGTTCATGGTATAGACTCCTTTGATCAAAAAAGAGTATTTTCAGCATCAACTGAAATGAACCCTATGGCGACTAACAGAACAAATGTATACTCTTATTCCACAGTAAAAATGCCACTTACATTTTAAACCCAATTTCAGCTACTCTATGAATTTCTTTTTGCCAGCTGAATGACCTCCTGGAAAGAAATTTTCTGCTGGCATATCTGCTGGGGTATCAGCAAGAAAAGACAAGATATAGCATGGAACTAAGAGCTAACAAAATTGTCATCTAGAGCCCAATTGATTAAATTCATGAAGATAATATTTGGGTTTTCATGCAGCAGCAAGTGGTTTATCTTTCCTTACCACTGATATGGCTTAACTCTGTGCAGTGATTTTCAAACTTTTCTTCCTTGCGACAACCTTTACATCTAGATCTGAATATCACCCCCCACTTGACATAGTATATGAATAAAAATATTTTGTTTGTTTAATGTGAGTATTTTCATTCACACATTCATGTACAGTTGGTTCTCCATTTCCGTGGGGGATCCATTCTGAACTCCCACTCCCAATGAAAATGGAAATTTGCTGATATTCAAGCCTCATTGGCTTGAATGGTGGCATGTTCCTGCAAGCACGTATGCTGTGGGCACACATCCCATTTAGTCCCCTTGTATTTCCCCCCACAGATATGCGAGGGGCATGGATTTCAAATTCATGAAAATGGAGGGGTGGCTGAATATTAATATTTTAACATCTTATAAGGAAATAGCTCTGCTCCTCATACTTCTCCTCCTCCCTCAGGTAAAGGTCCTAAGCACCTTCCTTGCTTTTTAAAAATTCCCCTCCACGACAGAAAATGTTTGGGAAGAAGAGGAAGAGAAGGAGGAACCAGGAACCCCAAGTATTGAGCTCCCCTGAGCAAGTCTTGCACCCCACAAGGGGTCCTGCCCTACAGTTTGAAAACCACTGGGCTTGTGGGAATACACAAGCTTAGGTAAAGTGATTTCCTAGTTTCTTTCTTTCTTTCCTTTTTTGTTTTGGCCTGTTATGAATCTTAGGAAAACTCTGTATAAAATGGGGTATTCCCATTTCATACCCATTGGGGCTTTTTACATTGGCAAGAAAGTGTGATCTGAACTCGCCTTTATGTTAATGCTTAGCAGCTACATAGCAAGCCTCAGGTTTGCATTAAAAAAGTGCAGAGCTGCTACATTGAGGGGTGTGGGAACAACTTATCTGAGTGGTCTTTTTTGTGGCTCAGCAGTTACATGGGAAGCTGTCAGAACGCTACAAACACAGGCGGAGCTGATACATGGGCAGCAAGAAACGCAGCTTTAAACTGCGATTTTAATTTTTTTTTCCTTGCCGGCTGCGAACTGCGCTGTTGCGCGGTTCGTACCGCCGCGAACAGCGCTATTGCGATGGTCGAGTCTTGAACTGCGCTATTGATAGGGTCGAGGCTTGAACTGCGCTATTGCGAGGGTCGAGGCTTGAACTGCGCTATTGATAGGGTCGAGGCTTGAACTGCGCTATTGATAGGGTCGAGGCTACGAATTGCGCAGTTTTAAATGATTTAAAGGGGGCTCCTAATTGATTTTGACAGCAGCCACAGACCGAGCATCTGCAAGAAGACAAAGGAGGAGGAGTGCTGGCCATTGACCCAGTGACGTTGGCATTCGTCAGCACAGGGTCACTGTGGGCATCATCACCAACATGGATGCCTCCTCTCCTTTGTGGTCGGCACTTGTCGTCAATGTTCAAAGCACAGCCAAAGCTGCCGCCTTTGCCTCCGCTAGTGCTGCCAGGATCGTCAAAGTGACCACTGAAATGACTGCTGTGACCACTGAAATGACTGATGTGACCACTGAAATGATAGCTGATGATGACAGTGATGATACAGAAGAGAGAACAGCTGCAGTTGGTGTCTCACTGCTTGAGCAGTGTGAATTAGCCGGTGGCATTGCTATGTCCGATTGGGCCTTGACCAGATGGAAATGAGGTCTGAGGTCTCTGCATGAGACCAAGACATCCCTCTCCCCCTTTTTGGGCCACTTGTAGAAGTCTCTGCCATTGTGCAAAGTGCCACAGCAAAGCCTCGGCAAGAGTGTCCCTAGGAGCGGCTGACTTGGACAAATGCAAGTGGGAAATGGCGCTGGAATGTGTGTGGGGGTTCGTGTGAAAATTGAAAGTTTCCTCTTATCACTGCAACTGTAAAAACATCCGCCACCAAAACTGTCAATATCCCAAAGGCGCTACTGCGCATGTCTAGGGTTAGGATTAAGGGCAGAGCTAGGGTTTGGGAGCTTTAAAAAACTGCGCAGTTAAACCCCAGCTTTTACACCTGGAGGGCATAGAACGTTTTAATTAGGAGTGGAGTCCACACCACGCATGCTCCCAACTACGATCCATTCTGATCCGCACCAACAGCGCAGCCTTTAAATGGGCGCCTTAAGGAAACGGAGCCCCATTTAACTGCGCAAGTACACCTTAGCCTTTACATGCACTAGCGCTGTAACGCACTTATTAAAAAAGTAGTGGGTCAACCGAACTACTTTTTAAAAGCGCGTTTTTTCCCTTAAAACGCCAAAATGGCGTTTTCATGTCACACTTTCCCATTTTATAATGTAAAAGCTGGGTTTTCACCCAGCCTTCAAAACACCTTTTTTTGCCAATGTAAAACGCACCATTGTGTCCCTTCAAACCACTGCCTGCTGGTAATAATTTATGAATTTTAAAATATATGTTCTTAAATATTGTTCATATAAATCCACTAAACATTGTAATGCTGTAAATTATGTTATAAAATAATATAATGATGTTATATTTTATTGCTGTAACTGGAGAACTGTACATTATTTGCTGACTGTAGTACTGATGTTTTGCTATAGTATGTTTGATATTGTGCATTTTTAGTAATGTAGCATTTTTTATTGATGCATGTTTGGCATGAAAGAGACTGATGGGGCTGATGGTGTAAAGGGTGGGTGTTACCAGAAGCATCTTTCCAGGCAATTGATTTTGCACTTGAAGGAGTGGTTGTACTATTTGGACAGATGGGACACAGCCCACCAAAATCACTCTACACTTTGCCCAACCAGTAGGGGTTACACAATGTACTTTTATCCTGCAAGAAACAGTTTCTTTTCTGCTAGATTCTTTTCAGGCAATGGAAAAGAATATCATCTTGCCCTTTGCCACAGGGAGCTTGCATTGTCTTGGGCTTGCATTTCTAAATGGCAAATCCACTTGCTGGGACATTTATTCACTACTCCAAGAAAACACATTCACTTACGTCATTATAGAGTTTCAGTACTAGCATTGGTACAGCAACTACTATCAAGGATTGATAATTCAAAGAACCTGGAATCTAAATGGTTATTAGATCAGCTCTGTGTTGCTGCATATTTATATTTTGGCTGCATCCAAGATATTTAGAGGGAGGGAATGTTGCATTTTCAAATATAAATTGAGATAGCATTCTATGGAGTTATTCACTTATTTATTTATGAGATTTATATTCCGCCTTTTCCCAAAAATGACATTTAAGGCAGCTGATTTGTATGATTTGGAGGTGTCATAATCTAAACAATATTTTTCTAATCAGGCAATTAGTTCATTTAGTAAGAGCTTAAATTAGTTTAGGGATCCAGAATATACCATAAATCCAAACTTGATTTTGAGGGTGTGCATTCAGAGGCTCTTGTATGTCTGTTCTAAGAAATATTTGAAAATACTGCTGTGTTGCCTACATATGGATCCAGTTAATTCCATCTTTTTGTAGCATAACTGCATGAGAGGCCTACACCAACTATAACAATGGCAGTGTGCTCAGAATTCAGTAATAGTTTTCTCTTAATGTCTTGATTTGTGTGCCAATTATTCAGCTGAGGATGTTTTGACAATTTTTCCATGGTTGCTGACAACCACAGGCCAATTAAATACAGCCATTTTATAGAAAACATTTTTAAAAGTAATCTGGTTACTGATGTATCCTTGTCCTCATGAAAAAGGGTTCAGTTACAAGTATCTATGATTCATGTATAGCTGTTAGCTAGTCATCCTCAGCCAAACTGAAGATAAAGCTGAATTAAATTGAAATATATTGCCGAAAGACTAATGAAGGCCCTTTGTAATTAGTATCTGTAGTGTATGTAGCTTCTTTCTCTCTCTGTGTGTGTACATGTATGTGTAAATTTCTAGGACAAGGGGCAATGGGATTTTGTATTAAACTGAGGCAGACTTTCCATTCCTCTGGGTAGCCCTCCTGGCACAGAGGTGTCAGAAGATTTAATCAGTTGTGAAATAACATGTGGTGTCATTGTTGTCTTGCTGTAGTTCTGCGGCAGACTTCATACGGAGAAAAAGAAACAGGCAAAATGCAAAATGCAGCAGGCTGACCAGTAGTGGAAACTGGCACATTGGCAGTCACACAGTCATCTAGACAGATGGCCATAAATATTTCCAGACCAAAGCCTGCAATCAAAGCATCAGATGCACAATCCCAGGATGGCTGTCTCTTCTGAGAGTATCCATGTTAACAGCTAATATGACATGACATCCTTATTCAGATTCACCATCGGATTATGAATTGAGCTATTTTGGATTAGTATTCACAGAGCAGGAACAAGATGAGATAATATATGTGTAATGTGGGCCTTTCTCTGTTTACAAATTATTATTCTAAACCAGGAGTTCTAAACAACTGTGGGAGGCCAGGGGGATGCATTAGCCCTCTAGGAGACCTTGGTGGGACACACCTCCTATCATCTTCTCCCAGTTTTTGTCCTCAAATACCCCCACTAACTTCTTGAGCTGTGGGAGTATTTTTGCCTTGCTTTTAGCCCCACCCCAGCCATTCCAGTTTAATCTACTTTTTAAAAAGGCCTTTTCTATGGGCCTAAAATGTCCACAAAATGTGGCAAAAATATCCCCATGACCTCCTAGGAACATTTTGTGCCATTTAAAAAATAAAATGTTTTTTTTTTAAAAACTTTCTTGACCCCTTAGGTCACAGTGGGGCACACAAATGACCCTGGAGGTCACATGTAGCCTGTGGACACACTTTGCCCACCCCTGTTCTAAACATATTAGCACTTTCAATGATGATCATTGGGCAAACAGTCGCATAACTATTTCTACTGCTACAAAAAATTCACCTTGAACCCTTAAGAATTGTATATCTACCAGTCAGCTTTACAGCGAAATTAAATTATCCAGGTTATATATGAAAGGTAACTATAACTGAACATAGCATGCTAATATGCTTACAAAAGTCCAAATGTGTTCTCCTTATTTTGTTTTAAAAGCAGAGTTGCTTCATGAGAAAGGCTGGATACTTAGAATGGAGAAACAGTTGTAGAGAAGGAGTACAAAATTGGAGTGTTTGTGTACTTCAATATATTGTCAACAATTTGTACAAGTCAAGCATTCATGTGTGTATGATCTTCCTCTATATTGACCTATGTTACATATAAAGAAAGGTTCCATATATATATATATATATATATATTCCCTATTTGTAGTCAAAATAAACCAACATAATTTATGGTTCTGAGGAAGAGTCCAAAGAATTACACAGGCTTGCAAAATAAAGGGTCATTTAAAAAAATAAAAAAAAAATGTATGCCAGATTTATAGGAATTTGGCATTCTAAATCCAAAATATACCTCAGATTTGCTCCAACATGGACAGTTTGTTTCACAACTTTCTTTCATGTTTTTATGTTGTGCTCTGTGACTGAATGAAATGATCATGCAAAGAGTAAAAAAGGGTTTAGTCTTCCCCTTTAGATCTACCCATTAGAAGCTTCCCATATAAGAGAAATTTTAATAGAGGACAATTGGCTGACATATGAGAAGTCTTTGAAAAAAGGGAGGGAAATTTATATGGAAACCATGAGAAGAATTAGGTGTAGAAGTTATAAATGTGTAACAGTACCCATACAAACAGTTACATGAGAGATTTAAAATGGATGGAAAAATTAGAGGCTTTGGGGGGGATGGGAGACAGAATTTGAGAAAATATGTGTAGAGTCAAATAAAATTATTGCAATGGTATATATAATTTTGTTACAAATAGATATGGAAGAGGATTGTAAAAGACTAGATAGTTACATGGACAAAGAATATAGATCATCTGAATTAAGTATCTCAGTGGGAGAGAGCATGGAGTAAGGGCGTTAGATATACAGGCCCTGTACAGACCACCAGGATGTTCTGGTGGCATGTGCAGGGAAAAAAAGGGCTGAGCGCCCAGACACTTGAAGTCCTGGTGATGTCACAGCTGCAACAGACCGCCCACACAGTGGACATTGCAGCTGCGCAGTTGCGCCGCAGCACCCAGACAGCGCTGCACAGAAGGGATGTTGTAAGGGCTGCAGCACAGCCCTTATATCATCACAAAAAGGAGCTGCGCTAGGCAAAAAGGGACGTCTACAGACTGCTTGAAAAAGGCAGTCTGTACAGCCCCTAGGTCTCCCAGAACTTAAGGGAAAATTATTACAGAATGTTTTTTGTTGGTATTAGACCCCAGATAATATTTTTAAAATATATAAGAAGACAGATGATAAGTGTTGGAAGTGTGGTGAGGTTTCAGGAACATTTACCATTGCTGGTAGACATGCTGTTTGGCAAATAAATATTGGAGAAGCATCAATGACATAATAAATATATAAGAGGACAGTTTTTGGGAAAGGAATGAGAGGGGTCACTGGCTGTTGCAAAATGCCAAAGTACAAAAAAAAGGGAATGAGATATATAGATAAAGTATCAATTATTTAAGAAAGTAATTTAGAGCAAAGAGAAAAAACTGGAGGGCAAGGGAGGATGTCTAATCTGGGTGGAAGAATATATGTGTGAGAATGTGTGAAGAGGGTTGTAGTAAGTGAGAGGATAAGAGAAAGTGTAGTTTGAAGAAAAAAGAAGTGGTAGATGGTGGAAGAAGTAGGAAGAAGAAGGTAGAGGGAATAAGGAGAAGAGGGGGAGTAATGAGATGTAAATTGGAAAGCAAGTATGATGAGTGAAGAGAAGGACAGGATCTATGAAGAGAAAATGAGAAGGTATATGGTATGACTGTGATATGTGGTTTGGAGAGAATGAATAAACATAAAAAGAGATGAATTACGATAATTAAATAACCTTGGAGGAGATAAAAGAGGTTACTACTGAGTATATACTAGAATGTTAGGATGTTAGAATGTTTGATACTATTGTGGATGTTATTTATTTGGTTGTTTATGTGGATGTTTTAATGTTTTGTATGTTTTGTATATTTGTTGAATAAAGATTTTTTTAAAAATAAAGTCCTTTAATAGACTTCCAAAATACTTTAATTCACTTATGTGAAAGAGAAAAATCAGTTCAAAAGCACTTAATGAAATCACTGGAGCAGCAGTGTCCACACTTAAAGCTGAATTACAACTGAGTAATTGAATTTGTGAAAAAATTGTTATTGTGTTCTTTGAGTATTGCAACACAAACAGCTGCAATACTGAAAAAGCAGCTTTTTAATTTCAGACTTGTATTATTGATATAATTAATAAATAAAAATATAATGTAATAAATTGTCAATTTTTGGATCATTCTTTTATTCCTATACTATCAGTTCATTTATCCATCACAGCCAGATAAAAAACTCTTTTCAAACAACCACGGATGAATAAAGCAGCCATGATTTCCCAAAGTTCTGCCAATTCTAAGCAATGCTTAAAACAGTCACTGTGATTTAATGTTTTGCCTTTGTTTGAGAGGAAGGAACTTTATCATATTTGTGAAGAGGAAAAAAAATGAAGAATAGGGAAGTAAACAAGTGTTGTAATGGTTTGATTTGAGATTGCACTTATTGTACTAAAAATTATTTTCTCATAATATGTTAAGCCTAGGACTCCCTCACCAAAAATGTAACTACCTCTTCACATGTCCTCCAATATTTAACTCCATTTCCATGTTAAGTACTAAAATGGGCTGCGGTTCCATGAGAAGGGACTTCTGGCAAGGGATGGGCTGCATCTCACACCAGTTGGCAGAAACGTTTTTGCTGACAGTCTGAAGAATCTGTTCAAGAGGGCTTTAAACTGAGTCATGTGGGGAAGGGAGACAACATTCTGGAAGGCAAAAGGGCTGGAAAAAATAGTCAAACAGACATAGAAGGAACAAGGCAAATAGGGCAAAGACCCAACAATAGGAAGCAAAAAAAGTGCACTGGCAGCAAGTAAAGGGCACACATGGTCTTAGATGTCTCTACACTAATGCACAGAGCATGGGAAATAAGCAAGATGAACTTGAACTCCTAGCAATATAAGGGAAATATGCTATAATAGGCATCATTGAAACGTGGTGGGATGAGTCTCATGATTGGAATAACCTTTTTAAAGAAACAGGCCACACAGGAAAGGAGGAGGAATCCATTGAAGAGATCCAGGACATCAATACTAGAAGCCAGGTGGAGAGTGTCTGGATAAAAATTAAAGGGGAGGGAAACAACAGGGATGTTACTGTGGGAGTCTACTACAGACCCCCAACTCAGGCATAGGAATTGGATGATGCCTTTCTAGAAAAGATGACTACACACTCAGATAGGAGAAATATAGCAGTGATGGGTGACTTCAACTATCCTGATATTTGCTAGAATTCAAACTCAGCAAAATCCTCAAGGTCTAGCAAATTCCTCACTCGCCTGGAAGACAATGTCATTGTCTAAAAGATGAAAGAGGCAACAAGGGAGTCAGCTATTTTAGATCTGATCTTAACCAACAGGGATGCCCTACTTAATGGGGTTCACGTGGTGGGATCCTTAGGTGGGAGTGACCATGTTCTCCTGGAGTTTGTTATACAGTGGAAAGGAGAATCTAGGCATAGTTAGACACGCATTCTTTAGGAGAGCTGATTTCAATAACTTAGAGAAATACTGGGGGTGATTCCATGGTCAGGAATACTAAAAGAGAAGGGAGTTCAAGACAGATGGGAGTTCCTCAAAAGGGAGATACTGAAGGCACAATCTCAAACAGTTCCAATGAGGAAGAAAAATGGGAGATGTCTGAAAAAACCAGGATGGATGACTAAGAAACTTTCAAGTGAGCTAAGTTTTAAACGGAACATGTATAAGAAATGGAAAAAATGGGGAAATCACCAAAAAGGAATTCAAATAGCCAGCACGTGTAGGGATAAAGTCAGAAAAGCTAAAGCGCAGAATGAACTCAAACTTGCTAGAGAGGTTAAAAACAATAAAAAGGGCTTTTTTGGGTACGTCCGCAGCAAAAAGAAGAAGAAGGAATTGGCAGGGCCACTGTGTGGTGAAGATGGCAAAATGCTAATAGGGGACAGAGAAAAAAAAAAGCAGAATTACTCAACACCTTCTTTGCTTCAGTCTTCTCAGAAAAGGCAAAGGGGGGTTCGTCATGAGGACAATGGAACAGGGAACTGAATAGGAGAATTCCAGCACAGAATAAGTAAGGAGATAGTACAGGTATACCTGGTGAATCTAAATGAATATAAGTCTCCAGGACCAGATGAACTAAATCTAAGGGTATTAAAAGAACTGGCAAATGAAATATCAGAGCCATAGGCAATAATCTTTGAGAACTCCAGGAGAACAGAAGAAGTCCCAGTAGATTGGAGGAGGGCAAACGTTGTCCCCATCTTCAAAAAGGGGGAAAAACAGGATCCCAACAATTATTGTCCAATTAGTCTTACTTCAATTCCAGGAAAGATTGTGGAGCAGATCATTAAACAGAGAGTCTGTGAATATACAAGGCAATTCCATAATCACAAACAAGTCATGTCAGACAAATCTCTCTCTCTCTCTCTCTCTCTCTCTCTCTCTTTTTCTCTCTCTTTTGATAAAATTACCAGCTTGGTAGATGAAGGGAATGCTGTGGATATAGTATATCTTGATTTCAGTAAGGCCTTTGACAAGGTTTTTTATGACATTCTTCCAAACAAGCTTGTAAAATGTGGGCTAGACAAAGTAACTTTTACATGGATTTGTAACTGGTTCCTTTTCATCCTGGAGAGAAATGACCAGTGGAGTCCCACAGGGTTCTTTCCTGGGCCCAGTGTTATTCAATATCTTTATTAATGACTTAGATGACAGAATTGGGGGCATACTTATCAAATTTGCAGATGACAACAAATTAGGAGGAGTAGCTAATACCCCAGAGGACAGGATCAAAATTAAAAATGACATGAATAGACCAGACAGCTGGGCCAAAGCTAACAAAATGAAATTCAACACAGAGAAATGTAATGTTCTGCACTTAGGGCGGAAAAATGAAATGCACAGATATAGGATGGGGGACACCTGGCTCAATGAGACCACATGTGAAAGGGATCTAGGAGTCCAAGTAGACCATAAGCTGAACATGAGTCAACAGTGCGATGCGGCAGCTAAAAAGGCCAATGCAATTTTAGGCTGCATCAATAGAAGTATAGTGTCTAGATCAAGGGAAATAATAATGCCACTCTATTCTGCTTTGGTCAGGCCCCACCTGGAATACTGTGTCCAGTCCTGGGCATCACAGTTCAAAAAGGATATGGAGAAACTGGATGTGTCCAAAGGAGAGCAACTAAAATGATGAAGGGTCTGGAAACCTTGCCCTATGAGGAACGACTTAGGGAACTTGGGATGTTTAGCCTGGAGAAGAGAAGGTTAAGAGGTGATATTATAGCTCTGTTTTTAATATTTGAAGGGATATATTGAGGATGGAGCAAGCTTGTTTTCTGCTGCTCCAGAGACTAGAAGGTGGAACAATGGATGCAAGCTCCAGGAAAAGAGATTGCACCTCAACATTAGGAGGAACTTCCTGATAGTAAAGGCTGTTTGATAGTGGAACACACTCCCTCGGGGTGTAGTGGAGTCTCCTTCCTTAGAGGTTTTTAAGCAGAGGTTGGATGGCCATCTGTCAGGGATGCTTTGATTGGGTGTTCCTGCATGGCAGGGGGTTGGACTGGATGGCCCTTTTAGTCTCTTCCAACTCTATGATTCTATGATTCTATTATTTATTTTATTTTATTAGACTATTTATACCCCGCCCTTCAGCCTTAAACTTATCAGAGCGGCTTACAATTATTATTTTTAATTAGACGGTTCCCTGCCCTATGATAAAAGTAAATTAGTTTAAAGCTATGCTGAGAAATATAGATTTTTTCTGATATATATGTATATATATCCAGATCTTTAGCCCATTGCAACTGAACCCTTGTAGTTTGATCATAGGTTGATTCTGTTATTAGATTGTATAGCCTTGATATAAGACATGTAATACATGTATTATCTTTTGAGATCTTCCAGAGCATCTCAAATTTACTTAAAGGCCTTATTATGTGATATGTAATGCATTTCAAAGAGATTTGGCATGGAACCATAAAGCTCCATTTGCACCGAACTACTCCTTAATCCAAGCACCAGATTTATATCCTGAGCCAGTGTAAACATTTTTTAGTTTATACAGACCCATTGCCTCCACTATTTAAATGTAGAATGCTCCATCATAAAATAAGGGATGACACAGCTGCAGAATAAATGCATATGGGAGTACCATAAATTTTCCCTTTCATTTATACTGGATTTGGAACATGTTTAGCAAGAAGGGCTCTGGATCGTTTTGATATGCTTAAACTAATAGTTCTAAAAGGGGAGACCTAAAACCCAAGTTGTAGTTAAATTGTTACATTCCAGTTGTATCCAAGAGTGCACATTGTTATTATGTGTCAATTGGATTAGTTGGTGCATTTGGAAGACCTCAAAGTATGTTAATAAATTTGGGACTGCTTTGTCTCTGTTTTTATTCAACATACAGCAGTTTCAGAGTCTGACATCTCAGAATTATAGGAGCTAGGATTTTAGTTGGTAGGACCTGGAATAAATTATTGATTCTGGGCAATAATGACACTTTAAAGGCAGTAGTCTTACCAAGCCAAGAAAGTCGTAGGGCCTCTCCAGACAAGAAAAAGTATCTGAACGTTCCAGGTTAAGCTCCTGAACAAATTGATTTTATTTTAGAGATCTACATGATCTTTTCCCCAGCCTGAGATATTTCCAGGGAACCTACATCATTATCTATGTGTTTTCAATCCTCACTCCCAAATCAGTTTAAATTAACTCACTGTTTTCCAGAATGAAATGTACCTCTCAATGGCTGTCTGTGTTATAGCAGAATTAGCAAAGATGGATACTACCAAGAAACAGCATCCCCACTCCCCAACCCAAATTTAAGTGAGGGAAAGAGGAATGCTAGGAATAAAAGAAAATGACCCAAATGCTTAACTAGTTTAATGCTGTTAAAGCATTTTAACACTTTGTGTTGTAACTCCTGAATAATATTTTTAAAAGGATCAGTGGAAATTGGTCAAAGTCATTTGACCAATGTTGGTCAAATGTTGCTTAACTTTTTGGTATTTGTAGCTCCCAGTGACTTAATTGATAATTTAGATGTGGGCATTCCCATGAGTTTTGAGAGTGCCGCCCCCCGACTTGGCACCCTAACCCTTCAAAGAATCAGCTATACTGATTGCTAGTGATTGTTACATTGAACCACTCAGAATCTCCCCATCCTGGCAAAATGCACCCACCACTGGCACCATGGTGAACATGAACAGATCAGACAAGGACAAACATTCCTGCCTAGTTCCTCTATGGTTTTCAAATAGTTACTGAGATCTTAGCAGATTCTTTCATTGTTTTTTTGTTCAATTGTTTTACCAGTCCCTCTTTTTGGAAATGTGATCACCTTGTAGGATCTCTGAGAGAGTCAAAGTAGGTAAGTCATTATCACAGGAGAACATCAGTTGGTATGGAAAGGCCATTCCCCATGCCGGATGTAGGATGTCACATCTTTAACCATGTTAAACATCATATTTTGAACTTCCATGGTGATGATGAAGAAGCACACATATGTAGTTCTTTTTTTCTGGTGTAATAGTTTCTTCTTCTTCTTCTTCTTCTTCTTATTATTATTATTATTATTATTATTAAAAAAAGAAAGGAACTACAGCTTACACTTGACAAACGAAGTAAATATAATCCTTTTTTTTTTTATTACTTAATCTGTTTGTACATTCAAATTAACTTGAGGAGAGAACATTGCCTGAAATTTATATAGTATTGTCAAATATAATTTGAGGTTCTTTTTTTGCATGAGAGGTATGTCTATAAGATTTGGGTTATTGCCTAATATTCTCTCCTCACACATATGTAGTTCTACAGAGTGCTCATTGCCTCAAAAATCCTTGGTGGACTTGAGCAAGTAATTGGTTGGAATTTACAGTTGATACACCTCAACAAGATGATGACAGCAGGTTTAAGTGTCAACTTATTCAAAATGTAGGAGACTTTCACACTGGGATGGGATCGCTGCCCTTCCTTATCCCGTCCGTGACCCGAGTGAAAGTGATTGTGCAAATTACTTTCAAATGAAAGAGGGCTGAAAAGCGATTTCAGCTGTCAGCTCAAAGTGTTTTCAGCCATCATTGTAATAATGGGTTCTTCTGTTATTACAAAAGACTGGAATTTATGGCTGAAAGCATTTCCAGCTGATGGCTGAAAGTACTTTTCAGACTGCTTTCACATGAATGGGATTTGCACTATCACTTTCACTCGCACTTCCTGAGCAGCTGGATGACAAGTTCAGCACACTTATGACTGAAAGTGATTCATACAATCACTTTCACTCGCACTTCTGTGCTGGGTCAAGTGCGAGTCATGTGTGAAAATCCTTCCCAAAATTGGGTGGGAAGGATGGGAAAGGGATAGGACAATGGCACCCATCCCTAATGTGATAATCTCTGTAGACTTCAACTGTATCATCAGATCAAACTCAAAGCTGGTGTATTCCAATATTTTGAATAGTTTTGAATTAAGTTTTCTGCCAAGGGTTGTGCCAATATTTTCTCAAGTACCAGATCTAATTATTTAAGAGAACTCAAAGTATATATCTGTTCCATAAACATTTAACTAGGATAGGATATTTTGAAAGATTATGAATTTCATGATTTTTATGTAACTAGTGTATAACTTAATGCTTGGTTTTTCATATGGTTCAGAGAAATGGGGCTGAATTAAACTTTCAATATAGTTTGCACTTGGCTAACAGTATAGGCTTATTTCCTTTTCCTGTTTCACACATTGATACATATATATAAACCTTGCTTAATCTGGTGCCCTTTTGTTGTGTTGGACTACATCTCACAGCTGGCTGTGGGATTATGGGAGATGTAGTGCAACACATTTGGAGGCCACCAAACTGGAAAACATAAGGTACAGAACATGCATAGGGTACAGAACAAAACAACTTGTATTCAAAAATGAATACAAGTGGGCATTTCCTCACCTAGAAAGCAATCTTGTATGGATAGAAAGTATTGCTATAAACTTTGGGCGGGGATTGTAATATTAGCAGTTGATGTATTTTTCTATTTCAATCATTAATATAAAATGGTTGAACACTGAAGTTAATACAACCATAGTTTTTGTGAAAAACAAGTGAAATGAGTTTATCTTATGCAGATGTATCTGAGAGAAATTTTCATGGAAAACATTAACCACTGTGTCAGAAAATGCAGTCTGAAAGTGAAGGGTTGTTTGTGTTTCAGTACCAAAATGAGTATAAAATTCTTAAATAGGATGGCAAATCTAATTTTCATCTTTTCTGTTTGCCTCCCTTGATCTAAAGAAGCCAATACTTAATGCTACTAGGAAAACACACACTTCTATACATGCATATATTCTGCTGGCAATGGTTTCAATCACATTGTTGTGGCAAGGGATATAACTGGAACAAATTCAACCTCATCGCCAGGAAATGGGTACGTCAGGCTCATTTGGTGCAATCCATTTACATTTATAACTGTCATTTCATGAAGAGATGGATGGAAAAAGAATTATGATAAGGAATGCAAAAAGTTTTGTTCAGTGTTTTGTGGCATCACAGTACTCACAATGTTTTTTGAATATCTGATTTGGCTGAATCCAATAGTTGCACCACCTGACAGATGTTCATATGTGCAATTTTTCCCTTCTCCTCTTTACACACTTTGAAAAATTTTCTGCAGAAGAAGCAGGAGAAGGGAAGTTTCTGAACAATTCTATATAGTGAAGCAGAAGGGATCACCCCAAATTAAGGTAGAGGCTCCTGGTACAAAAAGTCTCCACCTCATTTGGAGCACTTCTCCATCCTTCTGCAGCCTCATTGATGTTCCTCATCCTCCAAAACTGGTGTTTGGCAAAGAGGAAGTATCAATTGCACAAATATCTATCTAACCACACAGCCAGTGGATATAGCCCAGGTGTTAGACTACAGTTTTACAAACATAATGATGGAAAGGATATTCAAAAGTATTTTTTTTTAAAAAAATGTTTAAAATGGATTTCAGAAATGTCCGGAAACCATGATGAGAAGAATCCTACCAGTTGAGAATTTTTGCAGTTTGGGACTTACTTGGCATGCAAAACACACCTGGAATTTTGCACAGAACTTTCTGTACAGAAAATGGGATTCCTGTGCAGAAAGCAAGTATATTTTTTTCATCTAATAAACTCCAAACAAGATATTATTTGAAAATGGAAGTTTTTCACAATTTTCACAATGGGAAAATTATTTGTTCTTTCCTGCAAGCACAAAACTTACAAAAATTAACAACCCTAAAAGAGAAACAATTGCCGCGCAGGTCAGGCCCCCCCCCCCAATAAATACAGAAACCTGGTTGGAGGAAAAAAGGCCACAACTTTATTAACTGTTCCACACATGCAGAACAACACAAAACCATAGGGTTGGCCCAAAGCATAAGGTCTGGATCTGGCCATCAGCAACACCCTGGTTGGTTGATGTACCCTTGGTAGCAGGGGCAAACATCGGGATGACGTAGGTGCCAAGCTCCGCCCTGTTGCGCAGTTAGGCAACTGCGCTGCTTCACATCGAATTGCGAGACATCCTAGTCACCGGGTATTAATCGACTGTGGCCCCCGCAATGGCCACAGCGAACCGCTCCTTACCCGGGTCATGAGGACTCCCGATCCAGTGCCAGCGGCCCCTGGAAACCCCTACCCCAGATCCAGGCCTATGCTGCCACCCAGAACAGAAGTTGTGACAATCAACTCCCTAAACAGGGAGGGAGGGTGGGAGAGCAGAACTGGCAATGGTGCCGACGCTCACCTTACACGGCCTTAAATAGGCCCAACAGCCAATGAGGGCTCAGGAACGATGGAGGCACCACCCTCTCCGAGCTCTCCACCAATAGGAGGGCACGCCATACCCTGCTGTGGCCAATCAGACAGGTTCCTTTCCTGCTCCTCCCAGTGGCCAATCAGCATCGAGCCCGCGCTCGCACCGGCCGCTGGGGCGCCCAAGCCTGGCGCGCGGGAAGGGGAGAGGCCTTCCTTCACGCGGCAACAGCGCCGGCCCGTTAATTCGGGCAGCGCCATTTGCCGCGCAGGTCAGGCCCCCCCCCCAATAAATACAGAAACCTGGTTGGAGGAAAAAAGGCCACAACTTTATTAACTGTTCCACACATGCAGAACAACACAAAACCATAGGGTTGGCCCAAAGCATAAGGTCTGGATCTGGCCATCAGCAACACCCTGGTTGGTTGATGTACCCTTGGTAGCAGGGGCAAACATCGGGATGACGTCGGTGCCAAGCTCCGCCCTGTTGCGCAGTTAGGCAACTGCGCTGCTTCACATCGAATTGCGAGACATCCTAGTCACCGGGTATTAATCGACTGTGGCCCCCGCAATGGCCACAGAGAACCGCTCCTTACCCGGGTCATGAGGACTCCCGATCCAGTGCCAGCGGGCCCTGGAAACCCCTACCCCAGATCCAGGCCTATGCTGCCGCCACACAGGCAGGTCTGAAAGAGCGCCTGCCGCCAACCCTAAGAACCGAAAAAGAACCCTCCACAAATAACATTAATAGCATCCGCTTGAGCAAGAGTCCAAATCAGGGGGCACATAGCCCGCAAACACCCTAGACTTCCATCAACCAATTTACTTGATGACATCAGTAGAGAGTCCAGCACAGGCTGTAGATGTGGCCGCTCCAATGCGGAATGAATGGCCCCCAAATTCAACCAAAAGAAGACTCATCGCCTGAAGGGCCAGCTTTAACACAGCAACAAATTGAAAGCGTGTGACAGGTGAGCCATCAGCATGACAAAATAGGGATCCTTGACATGCAGGCTGGTGCCTAATAAGCCCAGTTTATCACATTTTGACCTGAGAACTGTCAAACATACAGCATCAACATTGAACAAAACATCAGTGATGCACAAGTATCTTTTTGAGCAATAGGTCTTCGAAGACAGGACCAGCTCCCCTACCCTCAGGGCCCCAAATGGCGGGAAGCTGGGAAACAATATCCTGAAGCAGTGTAAAAACAGATAGGGTGCCTGGCATTGTTTTTGTCCATATGCATGCATCTCCAACCCTCCAGAGTGCAACGCACTTGGAAACAAGCACATGGATCAACCAGGCTGGAGCAAGGTGAACAGAAATAGAGCGCGTGGAAACACCACTATACTTTAACCACGCCATGAAGCATAAAACAGTTGTCGAATCCATAGGCCAAAGTGCCGGAATGCCTAGGGCACCCCACAAGGAGGACAATTTAGAAAAAACCTTATTATAGGCCCTGAGAGTGGAGGGGGCCACCGAAGACAAAATGCCCTGGGTCACATTGGAAGTCCAATCTTCCTGAGGAACTCTGGAAATGGCATGGGAAGGGGGTCTGCCTTTGGAAGTCAGCCATTGAAACCTGTCTTCCTGGAATCGAGAAAGAGCATCAGCTAAATTATTTTGCAAACCAAGAACAAACCAAGCTGTGATAGAAATGTTAAAATTAAACAAGTGAGTACGAGCCACAGCACCAGCACGACTCTTTCTGATTTGAAAGACAGGCTATTAACAACAGCAACTATGGCTTGATTATCGCAGCATAACAGAACATGTTTGATGGAGAACTCATGTTTCCAAATAATGACAGCCGTCACAATGGGAAATAATTCCTAAATAAATAAATAAATAAATAAATTATTAACAACATCCTCTTAAGCCCAACCCTTTGGCCATTTTTGAGCACACCAGTGTCCTTGAAAAAACAGCCCAAATCACAATCTTCAGATCCTCTCTAATACCCTTGGTAATGCTCACATGGTAATGAGGCCTGGAAATACCTGCAGTAGCTCTGGCCATCCTGGCACAAAAGGGGCGACCAGGAGAAACCACACAGCACGCAAAGTTCAGGTGACCCAGGAGGGATTGCACCTGTCTCATAGTAACTTTTTGGGATGCAAGAAATTCTGAAATAAGTTTTTTTTTTTTATAGCACTCAATTTGTCAGGAGGGAGACGAGAAACTCCTTCAACCGAGTCCAATTGGACACCCAAAAATGTGAGGGACATAGCTGGCCCCTTAAGTGTTATCAGCTGCTGAAGGGACCCCGATCTCAGATGCCAAAGCAGAAAAGGTATTTAGGAGCATCTGGCAATGGTCTGAGCCGGACCGTCCGGTGAAAAGGAAATCATCCAGTTAATGAGTCACAAGCGGGGAGCAAGCCCTGCGCTTTACCTCCCACTCCAGGAATGTACTGAAGGCCTCAAAGGCTGCGCAGCTAATTGAACAGCCTATTGGTATAGCCTTATTGAAATACCATCGGCCTTGTACCTTAAGCCCTTACAGGTGGAAATCATCAGA
Organism: Urosaurus nigricauda; assembly: GCA_034509955.1. Taxonomy (NCBI): domain Eukaryota; kingdom Metazoa; phylum Chordata; class Lepidosauria; order Squamata; family Phrynosomatidae; genus Urosaurus; species Urosaurus nigricauda. The sequence continues at coordinate 67,541,983 of JAOEGL010000003.1, forward strand.
GTGAACAGGCAAAAGGCAGAAAGCAGACTGAATGTCACATTTGGCCATTTGGGCTCCGCGGCCACATGCCTGCACTAGCTGGACCACATGGTCGAACGAAGCATAGCTAAGTTGGAATTCCCCCCGAGCCTTCTTGGGGACAACTCTTAAGGGAGACACCTGAATGTTTGGGAAAGGCGGAGAATCAAAAGGCCTTTCAATGCAGCCGGCATCTATTTCTTTTTGAATCTTTTTCATAAGAACCTCCGGCATATCTCAAGCTGATTTTAGATTCTTAGACTCTGAAGGAGGAGGGGAACAAGTCACCTTGGGCAGGGCCCCATGCTGAAAGGGATGGTGGCCTGATTTTGGGCAAGCTGCCTTACTATGGGGCCCCCGACAAAGTTCAAAGATGTGGTCATATCTGCAGTGAGACCTGGAGCACCTTCCTGCATTATATTCCCAGCAGACCAATTTATGTCCCTCTTACCATCCGGTCTGGTGGCCCCTTTGCACCTGGTCAGAGGGACCACCTCAAGCAACCAAATTTCATTGTGAATAAGATCCCAGTGCTCTCTAAAGCTCTGAGAAGCCTGCTGACAAAAGGCTGCATCATAGGTGATAGCAGCTGCCTCACCAGGTACATCTCTGACTCTAAGAACATGAAGCATGTGGCAATCTAAGTGTCAAGCTCTCTTGAGGAATGCCATTGAGATAACAGCCCTATGGAGAATGTATGCTCTGCTGAGGGAACCTTAGGGTGTTTTGTTTGTTTGTTTGTTTGTTTTGCCCATTTGGTGGATGTAACAGCAAGGGCATCATGCCCTTTTGGTTGCAATAGTGTGAAAATGTCAACGAAACAACCTGTTAAATTTCCATTTTTGCACATTTTTTTTTTGAAAGGTGAGACCCAGGAGGACGCTCACCAGGAGCTGAGGGAGGGATGCCCAAGGCCCAAGGCCCATACACCTTGCAGGCCAGGATGCCAGGACCTGCACCGGATAGCACAGCAGGGAAACCCAGGGACCAAAGCATGGTCCACCCAGAACCCTTCTCTACCTGTAGGCACAACCTGTGAAACACGCCCTCCCCAACATGTCCCAAACGAGACACAGATGCAGTCCTGTTCCATTTACTCTTTTTTCCCTTGCATTTCTTCCTTTTGCCACCGGCCACAGAGGTTCCCGCAATAAGCTCGTCGTCCTCCGAACTCGAAGATGTAGAGCTAGAGCAGGATGAAGAACTTGAGCTGGAGACATCCACTCAAGCAACGGAGGTCCAAGCCGAAGAGCTGGGTCCCAAGCTGAGGACATCATCCGCCAACTGTTGTTCCCTGTCGCCTTCCCGGGATCCAGATCCAGACATGCAACACCAGCAGATGTCGATACTTGGGAGGCTGCCATGGCCTTAGCAATGATTTCTGAGAAGGACCACATCAGTTTTGCAGCCATCTCTTGGCTAATGATCAAAGATGCCTGCAATGGGGGAGGATGGGCCTGGACCATTACTATTGTCGCAGGATCCACCACAACTGTCGAACTCCCCTGTCTACAGGCATACGTACGTGCTGGGCACCTCCTAGTCCCTGGGGCTAGCTCTTCCCAGGACCTACAATTTGTTTTCACAAAGAACTGGTAACTTGTGCAGCACCACTTGACTTCCTTGATTTTGGTGACATGTTGAAATTGGTTGGTCTGACAACACTAAGATTGGGACTGTAGTCAGCAAGAAAAAAGTATTGCAAAGCTGCTTATAGGTGAAGGGAAACACATGCCCAACAGGGCCGAAGCTGCAAGCACCGTGTAAATTGCAGTTCACCGTTGTCAAGTCACAAGCACTGGTTACAAATCACGTGCCCAGCTGGCCAAAGCCGCGTGCACCGTGTAAAGTCAGCAGTGCAATAATCACCAACCAAGTAGAGAGCACGTGCCCAGCAGGGCCGAAGCCGCGAGCACCGTGCCGAAGAACAGTTTGCAGTCACAAAGTCATCAAGATGATTGTTTGCACGTGCCCAGCAGGGTTGAAGCTGGGAGCACTGTGCAGTTAAAACAAAAAACAAACCAAAACAAAACAAGTTTGAAGGCAAAATTCCGAACACCACCAGGAGCACCGTGCAGTTGAAAAAACAGTTGAAGCCAAAATTCCAAACACCACCAGGAGCACCGTGCAGTTGAAAAAACAGTTGAAGCCAAAATTCCAAACACCGCCGGGAGCACCGTGCAGTTGAAAAAACAGTTGAAGCCAAAATTCCAAACACTGGATGTGTGATCAGCAGGGGCCAAGGCCGCAGGCACAACAATTATTAATTATTAAGACTAAAAAGGAGGACAAAACAAAACAAAAGGCCTTCTCAAAAAACATGAACCCTGTCTGCCAGTCCCTTAGCAACAAACCTGAAGGAGCGGGTGATTGTTACCAAGAAGTGGGGAGGTGGTAAAGATGCCCTCACCAACAAAATGCCCCACCTATTAGGCAGCGAGGAAGGCTGTCAGACCCAAAGCCCCGCCCCCTACCGTGCGGCAAAATAGGCAGTGAAGCCTCTGATCTGCTGGCCCCCAGAGCAGAACTGGCAATGGTGCCGACGCTCACCTTACACGGCCTTAAATAGGCCCAACAGCCAATGAGGGCTCAGGAACGATGGAGGCACCACCCTCTCCGAGCTCTCCACCAATAGGAGGGCACGCCATACCCTGCTGTGGCCAATCAGACAGGTTCCTTTCCTGCTCCTCCCAGTGGCCAATCAGCATCGAGCCCACGCTCGCACCGGCCGCTGGGGCGCCCAAGCCTGGCGCGCGGGAAGGGGAGAGGCCTTCCTTCACGCGGCAACAGCGCCAGCCCGTTAATTCGGGTGGCGCCATATACACCACATAATATTTTAATTCATTGAAGAAGCCTACATTGTACGTAGAAGCCTTGCTGATTAAGGGGTTCCCATTCATTTAAAGAGAAGATCCAAAATGAAAAGGAATAGATTGAATCCCAGTGGTGAATCAAATTGTTTCAGAAGGAGCAGATCTGCATGTAAATAAATCTGGACTATAGCAGACTGTTGGGAAAGGGTGTTAGCCTTATGATTTAAATGTGATTCTAATCCAGGCAGCCATATCCAGTAAGTTTAACACCGCTCTTCTTTCAAATGTATTATTTTTGAAACACTCTACAAAGTGCACTATTGCTTTGTTTTATGGTTCTGTAATCAGCTCTAAAAACATTGCTTGGTGCTTTCTCAGTACACACTTGGTTATCAATTAAAATAGAATAGAATATTAAAATCAATATGGTTTCAGTACAAAATTTGCACATTCTCTGTGGGCAGACAATACAACAAAACTGGAGCAGGCTGAATTATCATTTCAAACAAATTTCAATAAGAACTGCTGTTCCAAGCTCATTGATGTGAATTACTATATTTTATATTCATTTCTGTATTCAACAAGGTTTGAATAAAGCCATTTGGAGCTCTGTAATTATACTCTTCAAGGAGCTTAAATTAATGAAAAGTAAAAGCTGAGATGACAGTGGCATTTTTGCATGGTCTTTCATATCGTTTTAAATTACAATGTGTGTAGGAGATCTTACACTTTTTAAAGATTAATTTTTAACACAAACAATCTATATTACAATCAAAGTAATATATAATAAAAGATAAAGGAAGCATAAGGAGGGAACAGAAGAAGAAGAAGAAGAAGAAGAAGAAGAAGAAGAAGAAGAAGAAGAAGAAGAAGAAGAAGTAGTAGTAGTAGTAGTAGTGGAGGAGGAGGAGGAGGAGGAGGAGGAGGAGGAGGAGGAGGGGGGGAGAGAAAGGAAAGAGTTTTAAAAGGTGAAACAGAGAAAATAATAATAATAGTAATACATACAGCTAATACAGAGTAGGCCTCTGAACCCACTATCCTAACTGTAATGAAAATAATAATAATAATAATAATAATAATAATAATCCATCTACCATTACAGATCCAAATAAATAAATCCTACTAAAATTACTAATTGCAGGAAAAGCAATTCCAGCTAAACATTAGGAGGAACTTCCTGACAGTAAGAGCTGTTCAACAGTGGAACACACTCTCTTGAAGTGTGGTGGAGTCTCCCTCTTTGGAGGTCTTTAAACAAATGCTGGATGGCCATTTGTCGAGGGTGATTTGATTGGGAGTTCCTGGATGGCTCTTGTGGTCTCTTTCAGCTCCATGATTCTATGATTCTAATAACCATAGCCAAAGATTATTACATTGTTCGACTTCTTGCTCAAAAAGTTCATAAACAGTCTCAGGTCTTTCAAAATGTTGTCAGTTGGTTTATCCTTTAGAACCCATGGTCAACTGGCCATTGGGAAGGGCAGAAAGTGATACTTTTCAAAAGATGGTTAGTTGTTGGTGCATTGTTTAAATCACTGGTTAAGGATCACTGGCAGCAACTGCCCCCCTGGCTTTTACATCCATAGTGTGTGTGTGTGTGTGTGTGTGTGCGCACGTGCATGCAGCTGTGTCCTCCCCCCATGGGTAGATGGACAACACAGAGTCTGTGTTTGCATACTCAACATCCATATACAGAGGTTGTATGCTGAGAAATGCATTATTTTGATTTGCATGATAGGGTACAAATGGCATAGAGGGGCACCATGGTCCTGTGGTCCCCTGGCTGATTGTCCATGGTGGAGGAAGTCATATCCTTCTGGTACAGTTGACCTGTGCTATGGCCTCAGACACTGCCTTGCCATCTCTCTTCTTCTGTGTCTCCAGTTACACCCCAAAGTGTCCACTACGCGGTGGTGCATATAGCAGTGGAAGAGTAGGAGTAGACTGATCTACTTGCCCCTCAGGGTGATTTTTGGATTTCCTGGCATGAGGATATTATTCTGCATGGTCTCAAAGATGGCAGAATTGCACATGACATGTGTGTTGTGATTCCTCCCACTCTAACTGATCTCCAAGTTTACAAAGTGTCTCACAGGTCCACAGTAGTAGGATTAAGTAATTGACCCTAGGGAATACCCCATACCCCATTTCTCCTGGATGTTTTGAACATTAGATTGGCAGTGGTATTGTTAGATTGTTTTAATGATTGATGTTTTTAAGATATCTATATATACATTGTAATGTTGATTTTATTTGTTGTACTCCCGCCTCGATCCATTGGGAGAGGCAGGAAATATAAATAAAGATTTTATTTATTTATTAAGTAACTGTCCTTCCAGTTGATGAACTGGCCTCCCTGCTACACTAGTGGCACAATCAGATAATGGAATCCATTCACAGTGCCAGCTACTTGCAGGAATTTCACCATGGTGAAGCCATCCATGATCTGCAGGTGATGGGGTGTGGGGGGAAGGAGGGAAAGACAGTGACAACTATGGTGCATGTATGATTGGCTGTACACGATGAACTGTATCCCCCCCTTAGGAAAGGGGAGAGACATAACAGAGAGAGATAATAGAGGATGCAGTCGGATAAACATGCTATGGGCATATGTGGAAATAACAATAGAAATGCAAAACTTGTTGATATAATGATGAATGGACAAATTCAGTTTTAAATTGTCATTGGAGACGAAGGCAGGAGGAAAGATGTCGCCTTAAGCCAAGGTAAGTAGATAGCCAGATGAACAATGCAGGGGATTATTGGAATGTGGTGTGATGCTGGCTGGGGACCAGAAAGGAGATGTGATGAACTAGGCAAAGAGCTCTTATGAGCCCTGGTGATAATAATAATAATAATAATAATAATAATAATAATAATAATAAATTTATAACCCACCCCTTTGAGCAAACAATTGGGGCAGGATACAACAGAGGTAAAAACAATTACAGTTAAAATTGCTACAAACCAGTCTCTACCTCCCACCCCTTAAAATAGGATTAAATTAACACAGATTAAAAACAAATTAACAATACAACAATAAAATATCTGAAACCAATTGTTCTATGGCAACATTAATAGTGGCTGGATAAGCTGGAGAGACTCCGAGTATAGCTTTGGAGCCGAGAAGAGTTAGTCACTGTATGCGAAGGCCTGCTGGAAAAGATACGTCTTTACAGCTTTTTTAAACCCGTCAAGAGTTGTAATAAGACGTATCTTGTCCGCAGGCCATTCCACGGCCTGGGAGCAGTGGCAGAGAAGGCCTTCTGGGAGGTCTGTGACAGTCTGGTCTTCAAGGCCTGTAGCAGATTCCTCCCAGAGGACCAGAGCGTGCCGGGGGGGGGGCTTATATGAGAAGAGGCAGTCCCTAAAATAGGATGGACCCAAGCCATGTAGGGCTTTAAAGGTTAAAACTAACACCTTGTACTGTGCCCGGAAACTGATCGGCAGCCAGTGGAGAGACTTGAGCACTGGTGTTATGTGCTTTCTCCTAGATGTTCCGGTAACAAGCCTGGCTGTCATATTTTGAACCAGTTGGAGTTTCTGGGTTAAGCACAAGGGTAGCCTCATGTACAGTGCGTTACAGTAGTCCAAGCATGAGGTTACCAAAGCATGTATCACAGTTTCCAGATCCCTTGTGTCCAGGAAAGGGCAAAGCTGGCGTATCAGCCGACGCTGATAGCAAGTGATCCTGACCGTCACATTCACCTGACTAGTCATGTGAAGCGACAAATCTAGAAGTACCCCCAGACTGTGAACAGAGTCCTTTGAGGAGAGTGTGACTCTGTCTAGGACTGGGAGTTGTATTCCCAAACCTAGTTTCAGGCCAGTGACTGTCATTACCTCCTTTTTGTCTGGATTTAGCTTCAATCTGTTTTTCCTCATCCAACTCATTACTGCCCCAAGACAGTCATTGATAGGAGAGACGCCATCTGAAGTCAGAGCTGATGATCTGGTCATGGAGATATATATCTGAGTGTCATCAGCATACTGATGACACTGCGCTCCATGCCTCCGAATGATCTCACCCAGCAGCTTCATATAGATATTGAACAGTATCGGGGACAGGATGGTGCCCTGCGGGATGCCACAATTAAGCTCAATTTTGGAAGAGCAACTGATCTCAAGCCTCACCCTTTGGGATCTGCCAGAGAGAAAGGAAGGGAACCACTGCAGTGCAGTGCCTCCAATTCCCATCTCTCTCAGTCGATCCAAAAGGATGGAATGGTCTATTGTGTCAAAAGCCGCTGATAGATCCAAGAGCATGAGCAGGGTCACACTACCCCTGTTGATACTCAAGCAGAGGTCGTCGGCCAGAGCGACGATGGTGGTCTCAACTTCATATCCTGTCCTGAAGCTGGTTTGAAATGGATCGAGATAATCGGTTTCATCCAAGATGGCTTGGAGTTGGGAGGTGACAGCTCTCTCGATCACCTTGCTTAAAAACGGCAGCAAAGAAACTGGTCTATAGTTGTTCCTGTACAGGGGGTCAAGAGAAGGTTTCTTCAGGAGAGGCTTCGCAGCCGCCTCCTTCAGACAAGATGGTACAATGCCCTCCCCAAGGGACGCATTGATTGTATCCCGAAAGAATACCCTGAATGCGTCCCCTCCCTGGACGACCAGCCAAGATGGACAAGGATCGAGAGGGCAAGTCGTCCTCCTTACACTTCCAAGGAGTTTGTCCATGTCCTCGGTACTCACAGATTGAAACTCATCCAATAAAGTGACAGTAACAGAATTGCCGGACGCCTCATCTACGGATACTGATGAAACCTTGGCATTCAAATTGGTCCTTATCCGAGAGATTTGTTAAGTACATCATAGCAGGCCGTCGCAGGGTCAAGTAGGGGATTCGGAGCTGTATTCCACTGTATATTTAAAAGTTTCCAAAATACAAACAATCCAATATACCCCTCCCCTCCCAAGCAAAGGGAATGGCCCTCACCCTTGCTCCCTGTCAGACTCCCCAGTGTAAACTCCCCTTGTATCAACAAAAGACAGCAAAGACACAATTTTTATTGAAAAGAGAAGCATTACCAGTTAAAGAGTGACCAAAGAAAGATACAAACACAATTTTTTTATAATGCTCTCCCATCATCTCACCCCCCAGAATCAATAAGGCAAATGGATTGGATCTCCTTATCCCATGCGCGGGCTAAAGCAATGATGCAATGCAGATGTCCGCTTGGCACAGCCTTTTGAAAACAGCTAAGTTCCCAGCAGCACTATCTCTATCTATGCACCTGTGGCTTTGATGTTAGCACAGTTCATCGTCTTTATGTCTGTTCAGTTCAACATTTTAGCTATATATATATACATATACATTGAAGTATATAACTACATAACTATCAAAACCTATATCAATGTTTTATTATATATGTAACTATCTTAACACCCATCTAATGAATTATATATAAAATATCAAAATAACAACAACATCATCTATAGTCCATTTTCCCCCTCCTTTCACTGAAGACCAATTTCTAAACTCAGGCATGTGCTGGAAGGTTAACTCCCTATACATTCCAGTCTAACAAGCACACACATTCTCCAGCCATATTCTAACCCAGACTCTCTGGCCTATTCTAGCAACTTCTGTTCCTAGGCAAAGTCATCCGTTCTTTTTGTTTCTCCTACCGGCATCATCTGTATGCCGATGCCACTCACCTGTATCTTTCCACCCCTGACCTTTCGCCAGGGCTTGAACAGCAAGTATCATCTTGTCTGACTGTTATTTCTCAGTGGACGCAGCATCGGTGCTTGAAGCTAAACATGTCTAAGACAGAGCTTCTTGTTTTCCCACCTAAGCCCACCCTTCAATACTCCTTTTCTGTTTCTGTTAACGACACTTCTATTCAACTGGTCCAAGAAGCCCACAGTCTTGGTTTCATTTTTTATTCTTCTCTGTCATTTATCCCCCAGATCCAGGCCACAGCTAAGGCCTGTCAATTTCATCTTTACAACATTGCCAAAATCTTCCCATTTCTCTCAGCCTCTACTGCCAAGACTCTAGTCCATGCTCTAGTGGTCTCGGACTAGATTATTGTAACCTTCTTCTGGTAGGGCTTCCTCTCTCTCACCTCCATCCTTTAATCTCAGTCCAGCATTCAGCTGCACGTATTATTACACTTGCTCACCGCTTTGATCATGTTTCTCCTCCTTTATCTTCCCTTCATTGGCTCCCCTTCTGCATCCAGTACCAGCTTTTGTTGTTGACTTTCAAATCCCTCCATGGACTGGCTCCTCCTTATTTATTTGAACTTCTTTCTCCTCACACTCCTTCTTGTGCCCTATGATCTAGTAGTCAAGGTCTCCTGTCCCAGCCTAGGATCTCCACTGCCCTGTCCCAGATTCGTCCCTTCTCACTTGCTGCCCCTCACTCCTGGAACCTCTTTCCCCAGCAAGTGCAGCTCATTACTTCTCTAGTCAATTTTAAAAATGAGTTAAAGATCACTTTGTTCAGGGAAGCATTCCCAGAACTGGGACTCAGAGTGGCTTCACAATATTAAAATACTTAACCTAAACAAGAAGGCCTTCCCTCCATGCCATCTGCCATTGTCCAGCCTTGGAGGGAGTGTAAAGACAAGCCCAACACCATCAGGCCTATGTAGAGAGCAAGTACACAGCAAGCAAAGGCAGACAGGTAGCAGATATCCTCCCTGGGATGGTGGGAGTGATGGTGATGTCCTCCTTCTCCCTGGCTCCCTTACATGAGAGGCTGAGCAAGTGAAAGTACCTCTAATATTATGGGTGATGTGATTAGGTCCTGCAATGACATTTACTGAGTAGATGTGCAGAAAGAGTTGTCATCTGGGTTTGTGGCAAGGTCTTGTACCTGTCTCCGCATCTGTGTTGTGTATCTTTCTGTAGGTAAGTAACTGTTTAAGACGGGGGGGGGGGGGGAGTGTTGGTAGGCAAGTAAAGGCATGCCACCAACATCCCTTGAGGGGGCAGCATTTTTGTCCAAAATGGGTTGTAGTTCATTGGTGATACATGTGAATAGCCTCAGTTTGGAGCTGTATGTAACCACTAGTAGGGTTCTGTCATTTCCTGTATTTAGTCTGTTCTGTAATAAAAAAAAAAGTTAAGTATGACAATCATCATCATAATCACTATCATCACCACCACCACATGGTGAAAGAACTGTGCTTTTGTTAACTAAAATGTGATGGATATTGTTTTATTTGTTGTTGTTAACTACCCTCGAGTTGATCTCAACACTGTGTATGACACATCTCCAAGACTCCCTGTCCTTCACACCTCTGCTTAGTTCCTGTAAATTCATACCTGTGACTTCCTTAATAGAGTCCATCCATCTAGCATGCAGCCTTTCTCTCTTTCTACTTTCCTACACCTTTTCTTGTTTGATAGCAATACATAAATGATAAGAAAATAAAAATGATAACACCCAACATGTGCCATGTGTCTCATCAGAATATTTTTGCAACTAGAATCAGACACCAAGAAACATGATCAACATTACTGTGAGATCAATTTGTAAACCCACCAGGGAGTAACAGGAAGAGCATCCTGAAAGAATAAAAGAGATAAAAATAGATTCTGAAATTGTCTTGTGGTGGATAAGAAATATGCTGTTAAGTCAGAAGCCTCCCCCCAACATCACATAATAATTGGCTCAAACACAAATGGTCAGCCAATATCAATTCAATCGATATAATTCTTAACAATCATGCACAGAAATATAGACAAGTGGGAATATGCTGCTTATCAGTAGTGTCACTAGGAGGGTGTGGGCATGAGGACTGCATCAGATGATACCACAGAAGGGGGTGACACACGGTGAGTACCCCCCACCTCCCTGCCCCATGCGGCTTTACTTGGAAGTAAAGCCTTGCAGGACAGAAGGGAAAGGGCCCAGCCTCCCCCCCCCATCCCTGCCCTGCACAGCTTTACATGATGATGATGATTATTATTATTATTTATATTTCCTGCCTCTCCCTGTGAATTGAGGTGGGATTAAAACTTAGATAAAATTACAAAATACAATAAAAATACATTAAACCCTGAATCCTCCTGCCAATAAAATTAATACAAACTTCAACAGTTAAAATAAACACATCAAGAGCTTGCTCTACAATAATTAGATGGAGTGAACCATTAAAAATAGATGGGACTCTCCTTCTCCAGGAGATCAGTCTGGGAATGCTCACTGGAAAAGATCCATCTTAACGGCCTTCTTGAAGCCATATAAGATGAATCACCTCCTGCAAGTCATTCCACAGTTTTGGAGTGGCTGAAAAGCAAGTCCTCTGGGATGTTGCAGCTAATCTGGTCTTCTGCAGTTGGAGTAGGTTCTTCCAAGAGGATCTGAGAGTACAGGATGGATTATATAGGGAGAGGCACTTCCGCAAATAACCTGTACCCAAACCATGTAGGTCTTTAAAGGTGATAACCAACACCTTGTACTTCAGAGTAAAGCCATGCAGGAGAGCACCCGGGGGCCCCCATCCCTATCCTGCATGGCTTTACTTCAGAGTAAAGCCATGTGGGAGAGGGAGAGAGGGGGCATGGCATCTCCTCATCCTGGCCCCACTCAGCTTTACTTCAGAGTAAAGCCTTGTGGGAAAGGGAGGGAGAGGGCCCGGTGCCCCCCATCCCTGCCCCACATGGCTCTATTCATGAGTAAAGCCCTGCAGGTCAGGGAGTTGGAAGCATACCCTTTTGGCTTTGCCCTGAAGCCCTGCCCCCAAAGCCCCACCCCCTGCACTGGGTGACATCTTGGTGTGGGATGCTGCTGCTGTTTAGTTGATTTAATTATCAACCATAATAAGCCAACAGGGAGAATATGGGAACCTAGGACAAAAGGGTGGTTATTTCCAGTAGGAAGGAAATTGTGCTATTTTGCCTATATTGGGTCATATGTGATGTTAAATCTTCTGCTTGCCATGTAACATTTTAAATATCTTGTTAGTTACCCAAGTGTATATACTCAAGGAGCCAGTATGGTGTAGTGGCTTGAGTGTTGGACTAGGACTCCAGGGGGAACAGCTTTTGAATCCCCTCTCAGTCACAGAGGCCCACTAGTTGACCCTGGCAAGTCACACATTCTCAGCCTTAGAGGAAAATTACCCCAAAGCCCTCTCTGAACAAATAATGCCAAGAAAAATTCATAATCGTTTCATTGAGCTGCCTCGATTAATCTCAAAGGGGCGGTGTATAATAATAATAATAATAATTATTATTATTATTATTATTATTATTATCTTTGTGTTATCATAAGTCATAAATGACTTGAAGGCACACCACAACAACATATATCCAAGACTAAAACAAAAACAACAAAACAGCTTCATTTATATACCACTTCATACCCTTAAGGAGTGTCTAAGCAGTTTACTATTGTAAGCTATTTGCCCCCCAACAATCTGGGTACTTATTTTAGCGAACCCGGAAGGATGAAAGCCTGAGTTGAGCTTCATATAGGTAACTGAAGCCCCTTATTCGAAATGCATTGGATAAGATTTAAAAAATGAGTAATGTTCCAAAGATTTAATGTCTGTAATTCTTCTAGGTTGATTCATCCATAGCAAACATGAAGTTGCAACCCTAACTGGGTTCCCACTATTAGTAGGGGAACTAGAGGTATCTTGCCCATGGACCAGTTCTAGGGTAGAATATTCAGATGAATGCTTAGCTTGCAATTTGTACAAGATGTTGACTCAAGCATCCCCCCTTCTATATTTCTTCCTAGAAACAGGAATAGGAAGGAGTGCTGTTTGCTCACAGGCTTCTCTTCCTTTTCCAGTCTGTTTGATTCTTCAGACTAAGAGTCTGAGTGACTCTTGGATGGTAAATATGCCTCTTCAGCAGTTTTTTTGCCTGTGAATTCTAATGACTCTTCTCTTTATTGTTCATTCTCTATTGGGCAGAGTAATGCTGCTATAATGAAGATGATTACAAGCAGGTTTACCAGAATGGGATTAGAACAGTGGGAGAGAAGAGGCAGAAGAGATAAAACATAGACATAAGAGTCTGCAGTAAGGATGCAAAACAAAATACTAGCTGTTTAATTAAATGGGAAGCTTGCCCAAAAGTGTAACTGGGTGTTTATAACCAGATAGGGGTAAAGGCAAACTTTTGCTAAGGGCAAGACAAGATGGTACAATGCTTTGCAGAGGTATTTACCCACCCTCCTCTGACATTTCAACATATTGTTATGTTTTAACCTGGAATTGAAATGGATTTACCTGGCACTGATAACACTTGATGTAAGCAAGATACTAAAAAATGTGGAAGTGCCAAATATTTTTTTTTAATTGTGGAACAAAAATAAAGTAAACAAAAGCAAACTGGCACATAGTGGAAGCTGTCCAGACCTTCATACATTGAACTTGAAGATCTGTATAAGGGATGTAAAGAGTATCCACAAATATCAACCACAGTGAGAAAGGTGTCTTGACGTCTTGACACACTGAAATATTCCACTGAGAAAATGATGAAGTTAGGCAAGATTCCCCCCCCCCCCCAATATTTTCAGGACTTTTCTTTGCAATAAGAAAAAAAATATATTGGTACAGAAAACTTTGGGGTTTTCCCCCCCATAAAATATGGTCTTCTGTACAAAATGGTATTTTAGAGTGAATCAAAATCTTCTAATTTTGTTTGCAAAGAAAGTTCCAAAATGAAACACAAAAAACAAGTACACTGCATTCTTTCAAGTGATGATTTATATCCCTTGTCTATATTGCATTCCACTGAATACAATTACAGAGTTTCAACAATCAGAAGCCCAATCTTACCAGGGCTGCAGAGGAGACTGGCAAACACATTCAACTGAACATGATTACACGGCCCTATAAAGACTTTCATGGTCTATGCATGCAGAATTCGATTTTCACATGGGGATATATGAGGCTGGGGCTTATGTGGATGCCCATGTTCCCAGAATAAGACTAGCTAAAAAATCTGCCTAAGGACTGAGTATGTTTGCCATGGGCTTCAGCAGACTCCCATGACATCCATAGAATGGAGAACAGGGTAGATAAACATATACACAAGAATGCTACATTGTTTTGCAACATGCCACATTACATTTTTGATCAGTATTATTGCTTGCTTTTAGAGAAAAGAAAGTACATAATAAACAATCAATGCTACAATCTGTGCCCTATGCACTGCAGATGTGATTCAGCTTGCTTACTGGGATATCTCTCGATGTGTGCTGTTCTCATGTTGCAAAATCAAGTCACATAGTTTGTCTTCATATATGTATGGATGCAGATGGCAATTCTAGCAATGACTCCCATTATAAACACAGTGTCAAATATGATTTCAGCTATTGCTGTACTTCTGGAAAGAGAAACAACATCAATGTTTCAAAAATAAAATAAAACACAAGGGGTCATTCAAGTGTCTTTGAACACAACTCAATTGACCTCCAAGTAAGCATGCATAGAATTCCATTCTGAGTGTTACCCTATCTCCAGAAGCAAAGCATCTTCCATGCTTTCCAAATCTTTTGACTTGCATCATAGTTTGAAAAGCATTCTTCAAATATCTTGAAAAAGCTTGCTTGCTTGCTTTCTCTCTCTCTCCTTCCTTCCTTCCTTCCTTCCTTCCTTCCTTCTTTTAATATTTATTTTATTAATTTTAAACAAATAAATGAACAGCTGTAACAAACAGACATCCAAAATCTACATCTAAACATAACACTCTCAAAATAAAAACGATGCAACTCTATATACAAGCATACCTACTAACATGATTCATGAAATATCAACAAAACCCAAAATGCCACACCCCCACCATCACCCTACCCCTCCTATCCTAAAAAATCCTGGCATATAATTTTAACTCTCATTAAATTTAGTACGTACATACATAATAGCATCAAAATATATCAAAGCTTTCTGTATACTTATGCCATGCAGTTAATCAGGTTTTATCTTGAACAACTTCTAGAGAGAGAGGGCCTGAACAGACCAAAATAAAGCTGCTTTGGGTCACTTTGGAGGTATGCTGTCTAAATGATGCATGTGTCCTAAGAGGCCAGCAGCTCTGCTAAAGCTATATTCCAGTAAGGACTGGAGCACAGGTCTGGTGCAGGTTCTGGCCTCTTAAGATGCCTGTGTCATTTAAACAGCATACCTCCAGAGTGAACTGAAGCAGCTTTATTTTGGCCTGTCTGTTCGGGCCCACAGTAAAATTTACCAGCTTGGATGCAGACTCCATTCTTGTTTGCAAAAGGGAAGAGATGACATTTTATGATCTCCCCTTTCACAGCCCTCTAGAGGGTTGGATAGCATTCCACTACAGGGATGTTTACTAGATCAACATACCTTCTAACTGTCCAGGTTTGGCAGGGACAGGGACTACTTTCTTAGTAATTTTTAAAATGTCCTATTTTTGCTCTTGTCCTTCCACTTTTACCCTTCATCCTTGGCTTATTTCAATGCATGCAAACTAGTTCAAAGTAAAAAAGCAGTTTGCACTCCATTCAGAAGGAGTGAGAAGGGGGAAGTGGAGTCTTGCCCTTTCCAGAAGGCTCAGGCAAAAGCAAACTGCAGCAGACTATCCTAGCTTGGAATAGAACAGAATTGCTTCTTGGAGTAAGGAAAAGGAATAAGTACACTTTGTAAAAAGCAGGGGAAAGGGAGACCCCTGCAAGGTAATAGGAACTTTCCGTAAGGAGATCTTATTTGGGTTACAGTACAACACCCCCAGAGCTGTGCACCAGGTATTCTCGAAATCCTTCTTGCTCATAGGCAAACTGATTTTACCTCCTCTGCCCCTCTAAAATCTTTAAAATATGTTTGATATTGCAGAAAAGCATTTTTAATTTGATGTTTCCCTTTGCCTTCAATGCTGACTTTTGTTTGTTTTTAATATTTGCACAAATCTTATATTTCAAGGCTTCCTTTTATTTGGTTTTCTGTCTCCAAACCCCTCCCTTTCATTTGCTAATCTTCTGTGTGTGCCAAGCCTCTCCCTGTCAAATAAGAACTGCCAGAAAGTATACAATTGTTTTCACATACCACCATGACCAGGGGTTTGCTGTGTAGATATATGCTATCCCTAACCAAGGTCCCCAAATGTTTTTCCGCCCTCCCGAATTTTCTAAGGACTGGATATATTTCTGCTACTGATCCACATATCAGTTTTATCCATCTAACTAAAATCTACCAGTGTATGTGCACTGATTATCCAAAATGCACATTGCAGCTAGACCGGGGAAACATTCATACAGTGGGTCTTTCCCATCTACAGGTGTTTGAGGGGAAATGTGGGAGCTCAAGCCCATATTAGTTAAGGGGCAGCAATATGCACATGTCTGTATCAGTGTGTCCACCGTTGCATGCTTCCATTGACTAATATAGGGCAGGGTGGTCTGTGGGAACTGAATGGCTAGCCCACCAATGTGGAAGGCCAACTATATATACATATACATCATCATCTGATTTGTTGTCACTTAATGATTCATAATGGATGTGAAATATGAGTCATGCTGGAGGTATCATGAGAATTCTACCTGTGATGGTTGATCTATGCTAGATCATTTATACAAGGAAAGTACTACTCAATGTGATTTATGCACATGTGAGAACTAGACATGATACTTACCAACTTCCTTAGGACTAACTTATTTCATGAGCCTGTTCTCTCAGTTTCAAGGATTAAAGTAAGTTACATTCACTGTGATACAGGGTGGCATAGAAGGCATCATTATATACATCAGTTTTCCACTATTAAAAATACAGAGTAAATGAAAAGTCCTTTGGGTCAGAGGGAACCTCAACCAATACACTAACTGATGACAAATCAAGTCTGCCAGTAAAATTTCTGGATTGTCTAATAAATTTCTGAAGAGTACATGATATGTTATAATGTGAAGTTAACTAACCAATAAAGTTTTTAACTTAAGCCTATATCAACAGCCATTGTCCAAGGTCAGTTGCTACAAGCAGATAAGTAGTTCGTAAGGGCAAACATCAATACATTTATTTGTGCAATTGCTTGGTCTGCTTAAGAAAACAAGCTGGATCCAGGCTACTCTATCTAGTATTCCACCAGCAAGTGCTGCCATCACTCTTCATAGCTGAGGGAGACAGCTTTCAGCTGGGTGCATATAGATGCAAATGCTAGAGGTACATGCTCCCTAGGCAAGCTCTATCAACTGTTCAGAAAGGTCTGAAAAGTTGAAAGCCACTCTATTTCAGGAATGTAATAGCAAGAACACAGCAAGATAAATTGAAAGGACACTGTGTCAGTTTTCCACAGCTAGAACAGTTAAGCTTGGCTGATCAGAACAGAGACTATATCAATTTTAGTTCCAAGTAGCTAAGAGTACAATTTACAGGGGCAACTCTTCTGCGATGGGGTTATTAGAAGGAACAGGGCTGCTGCAAGCTACTCGTTCCAAAGCAAGTACAGTAGGATGACTGACAGGGATGTTTGTACTACATAAATCTATTCTTGAAACCCATTTGTGTTTGTATTCAGTTCCATGCTGCTGTTGTTGCACCAGAACTGGTTTCTGGTAGGTGGTGGGATTACCATAGTTTACACAATGCATGCATAGGTCTGAGCATAAATGAAAATGTATTGTAATGTATGCATATGTGAAGGTTTTCAAACTGAAAATTGGTCAGTCTGCTATGTGTCTGTCATGTAAGTCCAAAATCTAGCATGGAAACTAAACACTGAACAAGAATAAAAATGTTGTGTTTTTTTAAAGGGGAGAAATCAATATTTATGGCCATAATTGTGCTATTAAAAATATCTGAAAGTTTGGGAGCAGTTAAGCTATGCAGCCTAAGAAGTACAGGACAGCTGCAGCATAGGCAATAGGAATTTTCAGAATCCTTGGACAGAAGTAAGACATACTTTGGCCTACATGCAAAATCTCTGTTTTCATTTTGTATCTATTCACCCAGTTTGAGAAAAATCATTGTTAGTTAATTAATTAAATATGATCAGTTAAATGACTAAAACATGTATGTTAAAACTGTAGAACAGGTTAATTAGAACAAACATCATTAAAATAAATTAAAGATAATCCATTTTCAAAAATGGGGTAGGGAAGCACCCACCAAGATTAAAAAAAAAAAAGCCTTAGTGTAGCAGTCAAACTGAGTGCAATTTTTCAACTTTGTTTAGATTTGGTTGTGTCAATAGCAATAGCAAGTACATTTCTATACCACTTATCAGGGCACTTAAGCACTCCCTAATCAGTTTACAAAGTGTAAGCTAATTGCCCAAACAATCTGGGTCCATGGACTCTTGGGGAACTGTGATGTCTCCACAGGGCTCCACAAATGTTTCAATGCTTGAAGGCTGCTCACCCCACTTCTGGTGTGCAATGGAGTGGCCAAATGACAGAAGCCAAGGCAAAGGCCTTGATCTGTGTGTTCATTGTCACATGGCTGCTCTGTTACAGGTGGGAGGTGGGCTGAACATCTGAGCTACAGCAGAGCCAGACAGTCTTTGCACTTCTCTCTCTCTCTCTCTCTCTCTCTCTCTCTCTCTCTCTCTGTCCTTCTGCTTTACAGCTGAGAGCAGTCCAGTCTCTTGTCAGAAAAACGTCTGTCCCAGAGGAGGTGGACTGAGAAGCTGAGCTGTCATTGAAGCATTTCTGATGAGAGACTGGACTGCTCTAGGCTGTTCAGTCTCTCATCACATAGAGAGAAGGGCAAGGACAGGCAGGCTGGCTGGCATTCTCCACTGTCACTCCTTTTCTCAGTCTGCCTCCTCTGTGGTTGAAGAGTTTGTGACAGAATACTGGACTGCTCTTAGCTGGAAAGGAGGAAGGAGAGGGGGAGAGAGAGAAAGAGAGAGCGAAAGGCAAAGGCAAGCTGCCTGGTTATCTAGCTGATAGCTCCATTGCCACTCAGCTGTTCAGCACACCTCCTTCCCATAGCAGAGCAGCGATGTGACAGGCACCAAAGCAAAGGCTGGGCCTGTGTGTTGTAATTTTCTTTCTTGAGATTTGTTAGAAACTCAGGAAAGTGGAAGGGTTGTTTAATCTCACTAGCAGAGCAAACACAGCGGAATATAGATGAGCAGGAAAAAACTAGGTCCACTTTATCTCCCAGCCCCACATATCCCCAATCAAAACAAAGTCACTTGGTTAGAGTGAAAGTAAACAAGTTTACTTACAAAATCATGTGTATGAATAAATACACAGGTCTAGCTTCATGTTGCAAAGAAGATGAGGTAGAAAAGTAGACTGCATGCTTCTTAAGAAAGTTTCTCCTCAGCATGCAAGGGAAGGCATGTTCTCCTGAGAAGTACAAAGGAGAGGGTAGAAAGGTAATGGTGATTCTTCCAGAGACAAAAAGTGAGGTGTGCTCTCTTAGTAAAAACAGGAACTTAGGAGAGGTCTGTTAGTAAGTAATAAAACTACTTTAGACATGCATTTACATCACTAGAAGGTCTCAGCATGCGAAGCTGCTATATCCCAACACTGTGCATTGCCGTTCAGTCCACTCTAGCTGCAAACTGGATGCAAGAAGCAGGAGAAAAATCTTGCCTTGCCATCCAGTGCGAAAGGTTAACAGATAGTGCAATTGTTAATGGGAGTTTCAGTCTCTGTCAGTTGTTGCGGGCAACCTAAGATTTGTTATTGTTGCTGCAGTTACTGCTTGATACAAAGCAGCAAACGTCAACCCCATCCATCACAAGTCAAAGTGTATAGTTAGTACTGTATATCCAAGGCCAGACATACAGTATCTGTATGAGGCAGCAGAAATACAATGGCCAGTATCCAGTAATATATTTCCTCCAGATCCTGCCTCTGTCAAAATTATCCTCCTTCTAGTCACATTTCCACCATTTTTACTCTTAAATCTCAAGTTAAGTTTGGGGGGGTATGTGTCAACAAAAGATATTTAAAGGGGGTTCTTGGTAAAGAAAAGGTTAAGAACCACCGTTCTATGTCACTTATACATTACAGTAACAGGATTTTTAAAAATATAATTAATATGCTCTTTTTCAAAGTCAAAAGCTACCAACACTGATTGCAATGTGAGTCCCCCTGAATTGTCTGCTAAATTTGAAAGATTAAGAAATTGAGATGACAGTGGTAGCAAAACTGAATTCATTATTACCCAGGAATCCTGATGAAATGGCCATAATTAATTTTTTAAATGAAGGTATATCTAAAGTAATGAAGAACTACATTTAAATATACTGAACTTGGAAATTTTAATTGCCTCCCCCATACATAAAAGATGAAGTGTTGGAGCATTTCAAGGTATGATTGATAGATTGTGCAGATTATACAACCATTCAACTTTGTGTGCGTGTGTTTTTAGTTCCAAGTTTCCAATCCATTAAACAAATGGTGTAAAAGGGAGTTGTAACAACAGGAAAATGTCACTGCAATGCTTGCTTATTTCTAGTTAAGTTTTTCGTGATGCTACCACAATAGCAATGCAATATAATTAAGGTTTCCCTTATTATAAACAATTGCAGAACACTTAATTTCCCTCTCCTACATTAAGATAATGAATTACAGTGATACTTCCTCAGAAGTGCAAGAGTACAAAAATGGCAAGATACAGTGTCATGTTATACCAGACGCTATCCAACCAGAAAGAAGATAACCCCAATATGTAGATTTGTAGTTATTTCACATTCTAATCAGTGGTTGTTAGAAGATAGATCTCTGGTAGACTTCTGGGTGACTTGCTGTAGATCAGTCAACATTTCAAACTCCTAGTTATTTGCCAAGAGCATTAACAAAATGACTCTTTCATCAGCCCAAATTATGCCTGTGTACAAAGACAACCAAAGAGTGCAGGTTGATATGGAGGAAGTGGGAAGTGAGATAACTTCTGGATTCAATAAATTGTCCGCCCCCCCCCCCCATCTTCTTAGTCTTCTCTATATTCTAAGAGCTTGTCCATACATTTATAAAGAATAATAATTTGTTACTGGTAAAGTATTCTTAATTCTGGAACAATTTTGTGTATTAGTAGATAATTAAATGCATTCTTGTATCAATATATTGATATATCTGACTATGATTGTGTTCTATAATACACAGAAGTATTTATAAATTAAAGCTTATGCATTTTTAAAAATTATTTTCAGTTTAATATAAGTTCCTTACTTTTAGTAAGTAAGCAGAGACACCCATTGTCTCCTCAAAGTTCAACATGTTTTGTCAGGATTTCAGTATGTGTGCAAATACCAGTATTGGTAAATTTTCAGCAAAATAATTTTTGAAAAATTCTATTGAAACACTAAATATTTGCTTTTAATCATCTGTTTAGGTTCTGATTTGTCCTTATTTGAATCTGTTTTTGTTTGGTTGTTTCTCTTCTGTTTCATTTCAGAGATCTGTGCCAAAAGCTTTCCCTAGAAGGATGCTTCAAGCATCAGTTTTGGATCCACTTCTTTCTCTGTTTCTTGGATTTCTTATTTCAGAATTGGATTTTCAGTATCACTTTTATGCATATGACACAGATTTTCCAGAGGAAATCCAGAATTAATTGATGCCTCTGTGTGGAAGTGCATGATGAACTGCCTGTTGAATGTTTCTTTGTGGATGACAAAAGCTGAATATGGATAAAACAGAGAACTCGGTGTTTCAGCCTGACTGTCCACTTTCATGCCCTTCTCTGTGGTTCCGGTCTTGGGTCCCAGGAACCTTGGAGTCCTGCTGGATGACTTTTTGTCCCTGTGCCCATTTATTAGGGTGACAATAAAGGTATTCCATCTTTTGAAAATCCTTAAGACCTGTAGTTCTTTGACTGTTGAGACTGCTCATATGCCTTGGTTATGTCACAGGTGGATTATTGCAATAACATGCTAGCAAATTTGCCTTCCTGCTCTCTTCTTACTCTGGTTTTAATCCAGAACAGTGCTGTCCAAGTTGTTTTAAATCTCCCTGTAAATTGGCTACCAGTTTGGGCCAGGGTCCATTTCAAACTGTTGGTTCTGATATGTAAAGCTCTGTGCTCTGATCTTACCCAGTACCTGGCAGCTCAGCTAGCATGGTATGTACCCTCTAGGAATCTAAGATCTACAGACAAAAGTTTATTAAATCTTCCACTAATGCCACAATTCTGTCAAGACTGCAAGCTTTTCAAGATTTGGCTTCACATATGTGGAACAATCTTCTTCTGGACCTCTGGCTAGATGAGGAAGGTAAGGGGTTAAAGAACTTCCTCTTTGATTCACCAGATTAAGCTGCTGAGTTGTGCCTGATGTTGCTTAGATGTACCTGTTGCTCATCTGGTCGAGTGCTGGGAATTTCATTTCATGTATATTTATAATGTGTGTGTGTGTGTATGTGTGTGTGTAATATAAATGTTATATTGTCCTTGCCTTGGATTGTATAAGTTCCACCCTTGAGTGAATTATTATTCCTATTATATATTATTCTATTACATATGATTGTATCATAGTTGTTATGAAGCCGGTCTCTCAAGGTTATTTATGTATTAACAGCTCAGTTGATAAAATAACTTCAGCCATAGTGGCCTTCACCTACTTGACTTGTCAACCATCTCTATCTGATGCTACATATGAAACTCAAACATCTATGTATTAACAATATGTATATATTTACAAGGCCACTTAGACCCTACGAATTCCTTGCCAATGAAATATCAACATTGTTAACGCAAAGCCACAGAATTCAGACATGAAACTAAACACAGTGGGGTAGAAAACACATGGTCCTTCATATGTTGTTAGACTCCAAATCCCATCAAACTCGTAATCTAAGAACATCTGGTCTGCAGGGGCATGTTCCCACACCATCAATGCTTGCTTGCTTGCTTATTTATTTATTTAATATTATGCTTTTGTCCCATTATGGGATTCAGGATAGCTTATTTCACACATTAAAACTAAGTACAGCTAAAACACATGAAAAAATAATGACAATGAAGTTAAAAAGCAATTAAATAAATTATAAACAGCATTAATTTAAAACAGTTTAAAAGCATTTAAAATATATCTATACAATTAAAAATACACTACATGCACTGCTTTAAAAGACCGTTCTGCAACAACCAGCAATTCATCAAAAGCCATACAATGCAACAAATCTGTGGATGGAGAATTGTATTCCATGTTTATTGTTATTGCTTGTATAATCCCCTCTGTTGTAAACTGCCTGGATTCCCAGTGATTGGGCAGCATATAAATAAATCCTCTTATTCTTATTATTCTTGTCATGTTCATCTGCACCCTGTCTGCTGCCTGATATTTCTTAGGAGTTCTCATCCCCTCTGTACTTTCTGCCAAATCTACTTTTGATCAAACCTAAAACTATGTAAGCACCTATTTCATGAGGATTTTCTCCAGATTAAGCTATTGTTCCAACTTCCTGTTGTTTTGAAACATTCTATCCATTTTATTCTATTTTCCATTCTATTTAATCTAATCTATTTTTATTTCATTCTAGCATTCTTCTTCCTTCTAATGCTTGTCTTATTTAAGTTTGCTTTTTATTCACACTATATCTAAAAGGCAAAAAAACAAAAAACAAAACAAAAACAAAACCATGATGGCATTTCTGGTTTTTGAAAGACTATGTGCTATCCAGTTTATGAGAAATATGACCTAGATTTTGAACTTAGAGTAGGAAGAGTATAATAGTCTCTCATTTGTTCAATTACCTTCTCTTTGTTACAGGTATAGGCTTGTTTTCTTCTGATAAAAATCAAAACACTGTTGTGCCAGCAGTGACAAAAGAATGACACCATGAATACAAGTTGAGAAGTATCTCTTCTTAACTCTGTCACAAAAAGCACAAAAGAGGACCATTGCCTACATTTCTTCAAAAATGAGAAATCATGTGTTGTGCTTGTTTATACAAAGCTTCCAGAACTGAAATGATAAGGTAAGGGTGAGTTGCTGTTGTTAGACTGTTGTTAGACTGCAAGTCTGTACTCTAAAACTGTCTTAATTTGGCAAAAACAATCCAAATTAATCCCCTGGTGTTCCATTTTCTCAGCTGCTTTTAAATGTTCCAATTACTCTTTCCTCCTCCCAATTTTCCCCTTTGCCCTCAGTTTACTTCAACTGCAAACAGGGTTCAAATTGCAAAAGTAGTTTGCACCCGCCTCAGCAAGGGGAGGGGGGGGGGTCATGTCTTTGCCTTTCCAGTATGCTTAGGTTAAAGCAAATTGCTGCAACATCCCCGAGCTTGCACATTCTTCCTCATAAATAACTTTTACCATTCTGATCAGATTCTGTTATTACTTAGCCACACATCTCCCAGTTTTTATTTGTGAAACGTTAGTATGCAATTGTATTATTTGGAAGTGGCCGTGGAGCAGTAAAGATAAAGAGAGTCTTAATGCCAGGGATTAATTCTGATTGTTATTTCAAGTATGTTTATATGGCTCTGACTGCAACCTTGCTCTCAGGATGACATATAATAATAAAAACAAGGAAGCAAACAATATATATAAATAAATCAGCAAAATATAGAAAAATACAGTAGATTAGAAAAAAGAAATAGAGGCAAAGGGGAAATGGCTGAGAATTCCCAATGGTCTTTCCTAAATTGCAAAAAGATCAGCTGTGTCAAGGCCCCTCCAGTTCAGACCTGACAGATATTGTTATTCCCTCCATACCTATAAAGCTGCTCCTCTAATACATTTCCCCTTTGACTCTATATTTTTCTTATCTAATGTACCTTTTCTATGTTTTGTTGAATTAGTTATACATTTTGTTTGCTGACCTGTTTATCTGAACCTGTTTTTAAAAATTGAGAACCAGCATGATGTAGTGAATTAAGTTTTGGATTATAACTCTGGAAATGAAGGGTTAAGTACCCAGTCAGCCATATAAACCCACAACAGGGTGATCTGGGGCAAGTCACACTTTTTCAGCTGCAGAGGGAGGCAAATTTTGCCAAGAAACCTCCATGGTAGTTTCACTTTAGGGTCACCTTATGTTGGAAATGTCTTGAAGGCACACAACAAAAATTCAAAAATTAAGATGTATTAGGAAAATCATGGGCCTGAATTTACAGGATCTAAGCAGAGCAGTGGTACATAGGGGATATTGGAGATGTCTCATCCACAGCATCGCCACGAGTCATGGTTGACCTGAGGGCAGATAACAAGAACAACAACAAAATATAAATCCAACATTCATTAAGACTGTCATAGAACTGAAGAATTTTTAGCAAATTAATTATTCAAGTGAAAATTCAAGGAAATCCATCTTGGGATAGAAAATTAGACAGACAAAAGCAGTTTACCTAAACTTCGCTAGAAAAGCCCCTAGAGCTGGCTGTCATGTGTGGATGTTTAGAAGTCTGTCCTGAGTTCAGACCCGTATGGATGCTCTCTTCCAAGAAAAAGGGAGACAACAGACTAACTTTTGGGAAAAGGGGGAAGTGACCTCTGCAGGCAGGATGGAAGCAAAAAGTCTTGAGTACATAGATCAAAGAAAGAAACAAAGGTGTAACAAAAGGGCAGGCATTACATACATTTCAGCATTTGAAACATACCAGACAGCAGTTGATCAACCTTAAGATCCAGCCATTGTTTTTTATGGAACATGTGGCAAAGTTTTAAAATGTGAGAATCATCACAAAACTCACATTATATAAATAAAATATTCAAGGAGAAACAAGTGTCCATGCTTAAAAACAAACAAACAAACAAAAACCCCGAAGGTTCAAAATAGTTTGTAAGGCTGACTTACAAATAATTTTCATTGATGATTATATATGGAAAATCTGCACTTCACAGTATGGCTTGAATTGTTTGAGCAAAACTGTCTTGTATTGATTGATACTTTCTGCCACTGTTCTGAAAAAGCTGGGATCCAACATGAAACATATTTTCCTTCCCAGTGGTATATCTTTAAACCAAAGCTGCCAAGAAAAAAACAAAACAAAACAAAAATCAGCCAATGTAAAATCTTAGTAAGAAAGCCTTATTTTTAATAACAAGATTTTCCCACCAATGCACTGTGACTCCTTAAACAGTATCTTTTTTTTTTCACCATCAGAAAGAGCTACTTTAACATCTAATAGTGCTTATCAAATCCACAGAGGCTTGAAAATACAACAGCTCCTGAAAAAGGCAGAACTAGGGAAAGGTATTCATGATCTACATCCAATTGTTTTGTCCAACTAGAGAAGACCTATTAAATCAACAGAAACTACAGAAGTGATGGTGGACCAGATTTTCATTATTTTCTGGGTATTTTCTGCAGGGGCATCATTAGGGGTGTGTAGACTGCAAGAGCATCTGCAGGGGCATCATTTTCTGCAAGGCCATCATTAGGGGTGTGTAGTCTATATCTCAGAGGGGAGTGAACACCAGTGGGGCAGTTGTTCCCATCCATTGCAAGACTCCACTGGCTTTCCTGGACCAACATCCAGGGCACATCTGCCATCCTTTGTCTGCAGCCTCTAGCATGGGTGGGGAAATATGTGAAATACATAGTCATAACTAACATACGATCCACTAGTTTCAGTGAGTTTAATCAAGTCAGGACTAAATCTACAATTATTTAGGTAGTCAACTGAGCTAATATTTTACTATTCTTGTGTAACACTGGACCATTTTATTATATGCACTGTGGTAAGCATATTAACATCTGTTAGTGAATTTTCAATTATTCAACCAGTCAATTTCCCCAGTCTCTTTTGACTTGTAAAATGTTTAGTTCTAGTATAATATGAAGCCATTATATTGCATGTGGTGTTATAGGCATATAATAGATATCAGTATATAAAGTATGGATGTGCATTTTTATCTTGGAATGTATTTTTGTTTTCCTTTTCCTTTCCTTTTCTACAAATGATAAAAAGCATTTTAAAGTCCATAGTGGGAAGAACTGAACACAGTAGTATTTAAACATATAAATATATTTACACACATGCAGAGATATTCATGGTATTCATACTAATCTCAAGTACCTTCTACCAAAACCATAAACTACACTTAAGAGAAAGGGATTCAAGTATTATAAGTCTGGATCAAATTGGTATATTTAGGGTCAATTTACATACATCATGCAGAGTGATACTTTGCTGAGAGAATGGGGGATATAAGAGATATAGAAGATTATCACACCAGCACTTATACACTGGTAAATCACCTCTCAAAGGTTGAGGAAGTGCACGTGTGTGAAAACTTGGTGCGCTTCCTCAATGCCAGGGAATCATCAGCTCCCTCTAGCGTCACTGAATCATTCAGGAAGAGGCAAATTCCTATGAACAGAAACTTTGTATACATAGGAATTTGCCTCTTCCCCAATGATTCAGTGATGCTAGAGGGAGCTGACGATTCCCTGATGTTGAGGAAGTGCACCAGGTTTTCACACACACATGCTTCTTCAACGTCTGAGAGGTGATTTACCAGTGCTTAAGCGCTGGTGTGATAATCTTCATTAACACAGAGCTCTAAATAGATTTAAGAAGGAATTATCTGTATCACACATTCTAGCAACTTATTGTTAGAAAAATAAACACACTGATATTGCTCACATGCTTATATCCTAATCATTGCAATGAAGGTTCAATATACATAATAACTGACAAATCACACATTTGGAATCAACCTAAATAAACAATAGTACTGATATGGGTGTGGCTCTTTTTTCACAGCACTCTTAACCTAGTTTGCAGATCTGAATATTTTAAAGCTTTAAAGGCAATTTCTCTGCAATTGTAACCCAGACAAAACACTTAAAATAACCATATATTGTTCAAATCACCTAAATGCTTGGCGTAGCTGTTAATTTATAGTGGATTGATTACATTATATACATTTTGTAAACTTTTACAGTTGCACACTTCATATATTATATGAAACTTATTTAACTGATTGAAAAGTTAGAAAGCTTTGTTGCCTTTGTAGAACTTCTTCCCCACCTTGTCCTGAACTACACAGAGAAAATTGAGCGTATACATATGCAGCATATACAGTATAATTTCCCCAAAAGCAAGAAGGAAAGACAATTAGCGTTCCTTTCTTAGCAAAGTTTTATCAAGACAAGAAGAGACACTTTCCTCCCCCCCCCACCCCTTGTTTTTGTACTGCAGACAGCTGTCTTTAAAGTAGTAGCACCCGCTTTATAAAGGCAATCCATGTCCAGGGTAACCACACTGCTTTCACTGTAAGAAGCATTGTGATGAACATGCTGGACACTGTACTGGAAGCCATTTCTTTTAATGTCAAGGGTGAGGGAACAGAAACCTGTAGATTGTGTGGCCTCATGGCCATTTTTGCAGTCCCACGGGTCTTCATATTGTCCATATTCTGCTGTTTCCAAAATGGTTTTGCTTTAATTCCAAAGTTACCTATATTACCGCCAATTCTTCTGGTGGTACTACTACTGTTATATTGAGGCGGGGTTTGGGAGCACACTCTTAGACCTAGGCAGGGCTTTTTTTTTTTCAAACTCCTGTTTTGTAGCTAGGGCTGTCCAGGCCTGGAACAGGTGAGAGGGTGCAGGAAGCCCCGGGACATAGCAAAATGGCCAATATCTGCTTCCAGAAGCTTTGGACAACACTATTGGTCAATTTGTTGCACTACTGAGGTGAAACAAAAAAAAAAAAAATTAACCATAGCCTCCAACATTTCATAGATGAAAACTGGGATATCTGTGGTCCCTATCATTTAGTCTCAGATTTTAAATTTTATGCCAGTTGAATTTCTGAAGCACTTTGGGATTCTAACTACCTTAAAACACAGTTGTTTTCTGAGGGTGAAGATTTTTAAAAGACATCTTCTGTAGGAAATCAAAAGCAGATGATAATTTTTGTAATCTCTGAATCACAATTTTACCATAGCATTTTGAAGCAAAAGAAAATACAAGAGTTGATGACACTGCTGAGAGAGCTACAAACTCCCCAGTAGTGGTGACCTTTAAAACTTGATGTCCTGGTTTCAAATGGGACATTTGGCTCGCAGACTTTGATATCTATGAAGTGCAATATATCCATGAGGGAAAAGACGTCACATAAAACAGAATATATTAGCTGTCATCTCACACATGGCTGCAATTGGGGGGGGGGGGGCTATTAAAATAAACAGAATTACACATATTTGTTATATTGGTTAGCACTGTTACATCATTTGATATATTTATAAACAAAAATGTTTTACAGCAATCATAGTAAAAATAAGTTGAACATCACTTGAGGATAAATGAACTTTTGGTTATTAGAAGCAAGTAAGATTTGGTCTGAGTTCATTATGAGTTAACAGTTTCTTGTATTTATTTGTAAAGTTAATAATTTACATTATTGAGCCTACTACTCCTACATATGGAAAGCAGTATAGAATTGAATTTTTCTATAGAGCTGCTGTAACTCTATCCTACCCTGTTACACAGATCTTCATGTAACCAATGAGACAAAAAGCCTATTTGGAAGGTTCAGGTAGCTGAATGCTTGAAGGGGGAGATCATTTCACAAATGATCCAGAGCACATGATCTATGGAATGCTACACTGATTATTCCAAACTTGGCAAGGAATGAAGAGAATCTGGTAGGAGAGGATTAGGCTGGTGACCTAGATGATCTTCTCCACATCTTACTCTCACTTTCACACAGAAGGAACAGAAAAACTAAAGGACAATATTCATCCAATTATTCAGATGGGTATAATCACAGGGTTTCCAAATAGTATGAGGTGGTATTGGAAAATGTATTTTCCTCATTTACTAATGTTAATGGAAATTATATTCTAAATACAGAAATATATTTATAGATCCTCAGTAATTCAAAGTTAAGAACAGAATAAATAGTGTAATGTTAATATGGCTAGCAAGATTCCATGGGTACCCACTTTGTAATTCCATGTGCTGATTTTGAATTGTAGACAACATACCAACCACATCAAGGTGTCCATATTCATAACACGAAACATCTGATTCTGAGCTTATTGTTCTTTAATTCCCAATCCAACAACTCCTATAGTTGGTGAACAGGTTTTTCATGAAAACAGGAAAGAGTTAAACACCAAAATATCATTTTCAGAAATGCCAGTTTCAGGAGCCTTACTGTGAAAAAGATTTCAGTGTTAAAGACAAAATCTGATTTATTTTTCATTATTTGAGGTACTTCTATTGGTAGCCATACCAGTCTCTGTTATAAAGGGAAGGTGTGCATGTTTATTCAAAGAAACATTAGTCTCTCCCTTGTGGGGTGAATTCATAATGAATGGGACAGTGAAGTGGTAATGGTGCTATTGCTATGTTTTTTTTGGTTTTTATATGAGATCACCCCTTACCCCCATCACACTGTATGAACTGACCCACTAACTGACTAAAAATGACTTATGTGGAAATGCACATGCTTTCAGAAATCAAACCTAGCAACATTTCAGCTCACCATTTTAGTACTGTATTTCTGGAGGGGAAAAAATGATAAAAGGCATGAGAGAAGAAAGATCATTAAAATGAGTAAGCTTCATCTGCATCCAAAAACATACCTCTCAAGAGTTAGAACCATATATTAAAAAAAGTATTTTTCCATGCCATTAACTAAAATTATAAATTTAGTCAAAAACAAAATTAGGGGGAAAGCATGACTTCTACAAAATGATGGGAATACAATATAATATTGTTAAATATAACAAAATATACTGTACGTACTCAACTATAATTTGACCTCATGTATAAGTAGAGCTCAGATTTTGGGGCCAAAATTATGGATTTTGCCATGACATCAAGGGTAAAACTTGAAGGCTTCTTCAGTGTGTGTATGTGTGTGTGCGGCAAGAGGGACTCCAATTGAGGCTGTTTCTTTCAACTTTGGTTTAAGCCTTCATCCAGATAGCGACGGCAAGTGCTGGCAGGAGAGGGTCTCTGTTTGTTTAAAAGCAATTAATCACTCAGGACTCTTTTTGCTTGGCACAAGAGAAAAAGAAACTTTCTTCCCACAGATGGGGATATATGAAAGAGCTGCTATCACGTTACCATACTGACCTGTAAATAAATCAACCTGGAATTTTGGGGTCACTTTTTGGGCATAAATTTTTAGACTTACATATGAGTATATATGATAATATTGAAATACAATGCATTATATGTAATGAATGCATTATACTTGAAAAAGTAAACACCACTTAATAGGGGCCAATAAAACTAGTGTAGTGTACTACGACCCTGGAGACTAGCCAGGGTTCAAACTCCTGCTTGGTCATGAAAACCCATTGGATGACCTTGAGCAAGTCACATTCTTTCAACCTCAGAAAAAGGCAATGGCTACCCCCTCCCCAAAACAAATCTTGCCAAGAAAAAACCAGTGAGAGGTTCACTGTAGTGTTGGAAATTACTTGAAAGCACACAACAAAAACATCACACCACTTATCTCAGATGCATAATTCCTTTTTGTTTTTTTATGCATCTCAGATGTATAATACCTTGTTTTGTTTTGTTTTTTAAAGTAATTCATGAAGAAGACTGTCAGGCTTGCCTACTAGTCTTTGATTTCCCATTTTGTATGTTCTCACCATAACATTTTGCCAAGTTTAGTCATTCTTCTAGAGAGGTATAAAAACAGCTTTGAAAACATGTTTTCATCTTTTTTTAGACTGTCCTTGTTCAGCCCAAAGGTTCATGCAGAGTTTTTTTTTTTAAAAAACCCAACAATCCTGTAACATAATCAGACCTGACCACATTTCAGCTGATCTGCCCTTGCTTGTATTTGTAAACATTCAGGAAAGATTTCAAGTATTCTGTCAAACCAAATGTAACATTCAGAGATGAGTCACCACTACTAGCTAATGCTATCAAACTGTGTTTTCCTTCTTGGAGTTAATGCTTTACTTAAATAAGCTGCTAGGCTGGACAAAGGAGTGATAGTTACTTGAAAAACAAGCTCACTCCAATCCAAGAGGTTGATTTTTCTTTCCTAGTCCTACAAATTTTGTACAATTTGAGATCCATAAACACAAATGTGACTCAAGACAACATATGCCAGGAGCTATTGGTTTTGGCATTATTCCGTAACAAAAATGAGACATACATGAGCATGGTTGAGACTGGACACTACTACCTAATTGTCCCAATTTCATTTTTGCATTCTTGAGTTCACATGCTCTTTACCTTATATATTATTTTCATTGTAATCTATTCCATTCACTGTTTATACCTCAATCTAGACAGAGATCCAAAGAAGCAAACAGAAACAAATAATACAAAATATTAAAATGATAGTAAAAACAAATTACTATATCAAAATACTATGCCCAGGGAGGCTGAGGTGACCCTCCTTATGAGTCCCCCTCACCAAGAAAACCCTATGATGAAACAGGGAGGACCAAACAGGGAGGACCAAAACACAATCTGAGAGATAGGAAGGAACAGTAGGAAAACAACATCTGATGGATGAGACAAGGTGACGGAAAAATCCAAAAGATGGTAAGACAAATAATAGACACATTCAAAAATAAAAATGCTCTCCAAAGCAGCTCCACACATATAATATGAATGTGGAATGTGAGAAGTGTAGCAAAGGGAAATTAGACATAGTGAAAATGGAAATGGAATGCATGAACATAGAAGTACTGGAGGTGAGTGACCTAAAATGGACAGGAATGAGCCACTTTGACTCAGACAATTACAGTGTTCTACTCAGGGAATGAAAAGACATGAAGAAACGGGGCAGGTGTCCTTCTTACTAAGGAGAGATGTAGCAAAAGCACTGGAATATAGTGGGATATTATTGAACACAGAGTATTAAGTGGCACTGCAACACTTTAATTTTATGATATCTATATAGAAACTCAAATATTGACCATTCCTACTTTTCAAAACAATGTTATTTTATCATACTTCTTTACAAGGTTTATGGTTTCTCTATTACCAATTCAAGACAATACTAAGGATGGGCAACAAAATGCTACAAATACTTAATTTTTCCAGAACAAATGACACAAAACAAACAAGCAAACAAAAATCAACAACCCCAAAACCAAAAACCAGCGTTATCTCAAGTATATTTTAATTTTCTTGTGGCTCATGCCTTGTTTTGTTCTGCTGATTCAATTTGATTAATTTAGATCTGTAGAACAGTGGCTTCTCCATGCTGGATGTCACCCAATGTGTGTGTGGGAGATGCTTGGGGGCAGGGGGGGGGGTGGGGTGTTGAAAGCATTTTCCCTCCAGCCTTGGGCTTTCTTCCTGGAAGGAAGCCCGGGGCTTGAATGGCTAGAAAAAGCATTGCCACATGCAGCCTTCCTTCTCCTCCAGTCCCAAGCTTTCTCCCTCAGAAAAAGCCCAGCCAGAAAGAGTGTACAATGTGCATGCAATCCTCTGGATGTCATCCCTCTTCTGAGTGCCATCCAGTGTGGTCCACCTCCCTGCATCCCCTCAATGATACCACTGCTGCAGAGTAATCAGTTTCTTCTACTGTTCTCCCCAGATAGTTGGTGAGAATAACTAAATAGCTGGCTATTTTCACCTCACAGTTGTCCCTTCATAGATATGGTTGCAACAAACATGAATTATGTGAAGGTTTAAGGTGAAACATAACACATATAGAATGGGAGGAGAGATTATAGAACACTTTTAGTTCTTGGGGTAAAACACACAGGAAAAATAAAGTGGCTTCCAGACACTTTAAAAGCAGGGCATTTAGATAATGCACAATAAAATGAAGCCTGCTCTGAGGCTAAAAACCAGAAAATGTGCCTCTTCGCACCAGCATATAATCACCCTGGTGCAAGTGCAGGACCACAGCAAAGCAAAAAGGTAACTGCCAATAATGCAGTGGCTGTATTTACAGTGCACCCTTGCCTTATGTGGGGGATCCATTCTGGACCCTCCCTCCCCCATGTAAGGAAAATTCCACATGTGCAGGCATAGTGGGCAGGGGACAAAAATTTATAATCACATAATGTGGCTTGATGGCATGTGGTGTGGACAGTCTGTGGGTGTTCAGGCTGCTTTGGGAGTGGGCTGTGTGGACCACTGGGCTTTGAGCCACTTTTGTGAAGTGCAGGATCTAATTGCTTTTTCCTGCCCATCTACTCCAGTCCTTTGATATATTTGCAAAACTGTAGACTGAATGTATGTCTCAATGATGATAAATAGTTTTCAATGCTTTACAAATATGCTCTACTCTAAATACATATCAATAACAGTGGGAAGGGTGTATCAGGAATTAATATAAATGAGATTTAGTCATGACTAACATAGTCTATTAATTTTAAAAAGTCTATCATAAGCAAGACTTAAACTGGATCTAAACTATTTGATTTCACTTATGTTACATGGGGTGTCCCAAACCTCCTGCAGTACATTACATCACAGAACACATCTGGAAACCAAAAGATGGCCTATGATTTTGTCTGGGGGCATATCCATTGTAAAAGTTGTAAACCATAAGAATCTATGCTCTGGATCTACAATTTGTGCCATAGTGGTACCAACAAATACTGAATCTTACCAACCAATATAGAGGAAACCTTAATTCCTAAAAATTCCATTAAATGTCTCTGTTTCATAGTGGTTTTGGAGAGATAACATGTAAAAATCATACAAACAGAGAAGGCCTATTTTAATTCTACTGCCTCCAAATTTTACCCAGACCCCATGAAAGTGAAATGTATTATGTATGTGGTGTTTATTTATATGGAGACTCTCTGGGAAAGGGCTGACTTTTTCTCTTCTGTACCCCTCAGCCTGCTTTTCTGCCTTTCTTCTTCCCCTGGACATTCTCACCCAACAGTAGTACTTTTGTACTACTGTGTTTGGCTGCTAGCCCTGGAAAGTGCAAGTGAAAGAGTACAAGATTTCCCATATCATGGATCAATCATTGCTCAGAATGGGGATTGCAGTCAAGAAATGAGAAAACTAGGACTGAGAAGGGCAGCTATGAAAGAAGTCATGATCATAAGGTGTAAAGATAGACAACATAATACTAAAGTCAGAATTGACCAAGCCATTGTATTCCCCATTACCATGTATGGGTGTGAGAGCTGGACAGTAAAGGAAGTAGATAGGAAGAAAATAAATGCATTTGAGATGTGTAGAAGAGTGATGTGGATACCATGGATGACCAAAAATAAAAACAAATAGGTACTGGAACAGATTTGGTCTGAATTCTCCCTGGAAGCCAAGATGACTGTTTTGCTTCTGCCACATCCATGAGGAGGCATGACTCACTAGAAAAGCCAATAACTCTAAGAAAAGTTGAGGGTGGGTGAAAAAGAGATAGCCAAAAGACTAAGGTGGATAGATGCAGTTAATGAAGCTGCATTGAGTTAAAGGCAGTTTACAATAGTAACAACAAAATGGCAAGCTGTTGGACAAGTTGCCACTTGGTCATCACCTGCCAAATATGGGAGCAAAGTTGCCCTTATACAAATATGCAACTGCTCACTTGGGCAAGAATATACACCAGGGCCAGTAGGAGAAACAAAATCTTTGTAGACTTTATGGCACAGATCCATGATTATCCATTAGGAATAGTTTGTTTCCTCATCAAAATTTACAGATTTCTAAACATAGTTTTCTTTCTCATATTTTATTGATAGGCATTCTCTCCCATATTGCTACAGTCTATAAGACGTAATTTCTGCTTTACTTTTGCATCAATTAAAAGGAGAAAAATAGATTGCTTCTCAACACTTCTACAGCAAATGTTTTGGACATAGACCCAAGGTCTCTTTTGAACCCTTTGACAAATTCCTTCTTTGGACAATAGAATGGAGTGTGATTCTGAGAAAGATCTAAATTTGCAGTGAGATTCAGAATGTGGGAAATTTGAGATAAATCTTATGGTAAATTGAAAGAATCAGCAACTATAAAAGAGATACAATGGCCCGATCTAGATGGGCACAAAGAGGCGTGATAAGGGCTTGAAAGTGCGCCTTTAATGTTAGGGAGGGTGCAGCTTTCACACCCTCCCTAACCCTAAAGCGTATGGCGGCTTCCATGTGGACGCACTTTGAGAGCATCATCATGTGCGCAGCTGCTAGACACGCTGCGCACAGGATGACACCTTTGCGCCATGGGAGGGTGCAGATTGTGCCCTTTCCGCGGTGCAAAAAGGAGCTCCAAATGGAGCTCCTTTTTAGCATCGGGTCTTTGCCACGGCTTTTAGATAGCCACGGCAAAGACCCAGGGAGGAAGGGGCAGCGGCGGCGGCCCCTTCCTCCCTTTGGCCCCGCCTCCACAAGCGGGGTGCAGCGGGCACCCAGGGTGCCTGCTGCACCCCACTTAGAGGCCGCAGGGAATCGGCAGTTTGCCGCTTCCCTGTGGCCTCTGGTAGCGGTGGGATGGGGCTGCGGAGGCTGCTGGTATGGCAGCCACGGCCCCATCCCACTGCTTCCTGGGGCGAGTACGGACCGCCCCTTTTGGGTGGTCTGGAAAGTCCCATTATTCTTCAGAACACACAACAATCATATTTAGTCCTATATCCAAATAGGATATTTGGCTAGAGCTTGGATGGAGCATTTGGTTGCTTTACAGTGTTTGAAAAGTATCTAATGTAGTCCAGTTAAAGGCCTGTATAAAACTCCAGAAATAATAAGCGGAGAATAATTAACTGCTAATTTCATTAAATTTTTAAATAGGGGGGAAAATATCTTCTTAACAGAACACCACAAACACACAGTTGAATTTATCTCTTGGTGGAGAAACCTATTTGCACTGAATTACTCTGTGATTTATATTTTCCATTTCACCAGGTCATGAAAGATTCAACAGATAGCTGAATAAATTGTTTAAATATGCAAATCTTCAGGGCATTTGGTAATATTTCTCTAGGGATTTCATCCCAATACTTCTTGCCTGATTGCTCAAAAGAACATGAATCAAAAGAGGAGGTATATTGCATTTTAATTTACTCTTTGTTTATTTTAGCAGCAGTTAATGCATACAGTGTACTCTCATTTCCTTAGAGATCCTCTGCAACATGTCACACTTTCAGAATAAAGAGGGGAAAATGAGATCATTCTATCATGAGCTTACATGAATAGCAGACACATTAATACAGTACTTTGTGGCTTGATTTACCATGTGCCTGGGAAGCTTCCAATTTCACTTAAGTCAACAGGAGTTGAAAATACTCAGTACTCTAGAAAAAAATAAGTCACAGCACACTGTGTTTGTAAACACTATTAAACCTCCCATAACCTTGCAATTAATGGACTGTAGCATATGCATGTTACAAATGATAAGATATTCTATTACTATTTCCATATGATAATGCAGCCTTATAACACATGTGGTACAAGTTAGGATGCAACTGAAATTCACCTGTTGAATATTTTACATAAGTAGAATTCACAAGCTATTTACATACACACAAAACCTGGGCAACCAAAATAATAAAAATTTTAGTTTTTGGTGCCACTCAGTGGTGGTACACTCAGTGTGGCATAGTGATCTGAGTGTTATCAAATCAGCCATCTTGGGCAAGTCACATGCTCTCAGCCTTAGGAGAAGGCAATTACAAACCTGTTCTGAATTAATCTTGCCAGGAAAACCCCGTGATAGATTCACCTTTGCTTCACTGTAAGAAAAAAAATGACTTGAAGACACACACCAACAACAGCAAATGTTCATAAAACACATTTCACTGTTTCTTCTGATTAGGTACTTTATGCAGAACTAATTACCGTTTTACAATTTATCATCTAAAAAGATGTTTCCTAGAAAATAACAAAAGCAGAAGTAGGGTGCAATGGTTACATTGTGTGAGTGGTAAGATTTGTGTCAAATTTACAGTCAGAAGCTTTCTGGGAGATGACAAATACTAATTTTCTGAAGTTCTAGACTTGATTTTGCTAACAGATTTGCACCAAAGAGAAGTAAAACAACAACAACAACAACAACCTGTTATGCTGAGGTTGGAAAGTTATTTTTAAAGAAGAATGCATATAATAGCATGCTGAAGCCATCCATAACCAAGTAAGCTCTCAGTTGCAGGCAGCCAAGTCTTTTGAGAGATGAAGAGCCTGCATTTCTTTTCCTTGGGAGTATGTATTGGTAGCTGTAATTTGATACCGGGACACCTAGCCATGATTCATTTCATTGTCCAACTTTGGCCAAATTGTTTGATTTCATCACTCAGCCTCCCCTCTGTTTCTGGTATGACCTGTCCTGACGGAGTTATGGAGAACTCTAAAGTATCTGTAATTTGGGATAATTATTTGTTCATAATAAAATATTGCCTCCTTGTAGGTTTTGTTCTTGTGAAAACAACAACAACAACAACAACAACAACAGATAAACTGTTGTTACAATATATAAAAATGTATTAGCTTTTTCTGGATTGTGACCACAAAGTAGTCTGTAATCCCATACTCTTATGCAACAAACAGCTAGTCTACATGTAAGTGT
This sequence comes from Urosaurus nigricauda, assembly GCA_034509955.1. Lineage (NCBI taxonomy): Eukaryota > Metazoa > Chordata > Lepidosauria > Squamata > Phrynosomatidae > Urosaurus > Urosaurus nigricauda. Next base: position 67,580,064 of record JAOEGL010000003.1, read on the forward strand.
ACTATGTGAATTGGTGTGCATTTTCACAAATGCACAATGATAGTTAATTATCTTAACTTTGCTGCACAAATTCACATCTGTTTGTACCTATTCACCCTTCCACTGCTGAAAATATGCAGCAATCTGAATGCATGTAAAGCAGATAGATGACTACAAATATGATAATGTCCATTTCTGCAAATTTCAGCAGATACTCAAGTAAAAACCATGAAGTCTTTTCCTGTGGAGTTTAAGGAGTCTACCCTCACCCTATGCAAAAAGCTCCAACTCCTGCGAATCGTGTGTGGCAGGATCACATTCTATTGTACTGGAATGAGGTGTATTTTAAATGTGTTGGGATGTTCTGGAGATACACTGAAACATTATGTTAGAGATCCCACTTGTTTTTACTATAGGTCACATAAACCTGCACAAGATATGCTTGACTGTTTTATGAACTCAAAACAATATTAGCTGATTAAAATTACCAATGCATTTTCTATTGTTCAAATTTTGAAGAATGCAAAATGCAAGTTTGTTAGTCATGTAGTATGTCAGGCTTGAATAGTATAGTATAGTCCTATAGTATATTAGCCAATCAATGTCATCCAAAGATGTTCATAGTCTGTTAAATGGAAAACTCCATATATACATAGGAATGCTCCTATGTGTATGCAAAATATTTTCCTAAACATGGGAAAAGGAAGGCAATAAAATCCCCATCTGTACTGAGTCTCAACTGATGTTCAGTTTTTTGTGTCAAAGACATTAACCACTGAATGAAAAAGGAAACACTGGGAATTTACAGACTGCCCCAAAAGGGGTGGATTGGGGCCATGGCAGCCTCTCTGGCAACTCCAGAGGCCCCAATCGGCCGCTGAGGCCTCAGAGAAGCGGCAAAATGCCCCTTTTTCATGGCCTGGAAAGAGGTGTCCTTGGGGCTTCATGCCCCAAGGACAGCCCGACTGGCAAGCCAAGAGAAAAAGGGGCCTCCTGGATTCGTTCCCACAGCAAGCTGGTTGCTGTGGGAATGATGCACTTCTGTAAAAGGAGCTCTGTTTTGGTTGCTGTGCACTACCCAGCCCTGCTTACAGTGCGGAGATGGCCCTTTTGGGCCATCTGTATCAGGCCACTGTTAATCGTTTTTTCTAGTTCGGCACACATAGCCAGCCACTTCAGTTGCAGTTTATATGAGAAAATACAAAGATGAAGCACATTATTTATAGTGATCATTTGTACAGTGAAGCTGAGCAAGCAACAGGCCTAAAGCTGCTCTAGCTGAGGCCTGAAACAGAGCAGCTCCCAGCCACTTCATGAGCATGGCGTAAAGATGATGCATACTCCTGAAATGGCTGGAAGCCAGTCAGAGACCACCTAAGCTAGAAAAAAACAACAGAAAAATAGAGGCTGAGGGTTAATGAAATAAATACTTTATAAACTGTAAGAGTTTTCACCATTTATATTTCTAGGCTTGTGGTGTGTGTGTGTGTGTGTGTTAGAGAGAAAGACAGAGAGACAAAGAGGCCATAGAACTGGGCTACAAAGTGGGGTATAGCTGCAAAGGTTTGGCTTATTTGAAAAGCCCCAGTTGATGTGAGGGTGGCATTTGCCAATGGATTATTTGTTTCTATAGAGAAAAAAGTTTATAATTTTCTCAGTTACTTTGCCAATTGAATAGATTTTGTTGTTGTTGTGTGCCTTCAAGTCATTTCTGACACATGGGAACTCTCACTGGTGAACCCAACATGGAGTTTTCTTGGCAAGATTTGTTCAGAGGAGGTTTACCATTGCCTTCCCTTAAAGCTGAGAGCATGTGACTTGCCTAAGGTCACCCAGTGGGTTTCATGGCCAAGCTGTGAATTGTAACCTGCTTTCCACAGTTGTAGTCCAAATCTAAAACCACTATGTGCCATGCTGTCATCAAATTGAAATTTCCACCTTTTATATTTCTCCCCTAAGCAGTGGTAAGCAAAGAGCACTTAAGCAACACCCAAAGCATCCAAAATAACCTAAATCACACAGCAACCACCCCTTGAGTACCCAAAATTGCCACTAAAGCAGAATTGACCTACATCACTGGAAATGGTAGCAGAACAGTAGAAGGAAAGGATGTCATTAATGATATGACATATTGATGAAAGGAAACACTTCCCAAACAGTCTCTCTTTGGGAAAACATCAAGAGGGAAGATGTCATGTGATAAAGCCTAGCCAAAGCCACTATTTTGCTGGTATCACTGAGATTTAGTCCAGAGTCAACTTGAAGGCATTACCATCATATGCAATGTAGCAATATGCACATGGTTGCACAAATATATCCATATTCATATTGTCATACATGTGTGAATGAGGCCTACATAATCATATCAAAGGAGCACATGCCACATTTAACACCCACAACATGCCTGCCCAGAGTCAATTTGACCCTTGGACTAAAAATAGCTCCCCACATTGGAAATATGAGCTGAAAGTAAAATCCATAATGTAGCATCCACTCCTTTTCATTATGAAACCCTCACTTTTTCAAATGCAAACTTTAACTAACATACTAATCAATTCCTCACTCACATTACTGTCTTTCTTGTAACCAGACCACCACACTACTATTTTACCAATTCCCTTCTGGTCATGTCAACATAAATTTATCACCTAGTTTATGACAGGGATATATTTTAATCTGAGGTTCATCTGTTTAATTTCTCAAGTCTACATCATAGTCAAATTCTAAAGAATAATTTCCATTATATGTGGTTTTGCTTCAAGTGCTGGAGGTCAATTACATTGATATTAGTTCAAGTTTACTGTTTAAGAGAAATTAGATAGCTATCTGTAATGAGATGCAAAGAGTTTTAGCTTCAGGCTTCAGCAATTGAATACAAAAAGAAAACAGCTTCTGTTAAAATCCCCCTATTTTAGGAAAGCAATCGCCACAAGTTGGCATTATCTTATTGACTTTGTGTCCTTGTGACTAGACACAAAGTTTTTTGTTTTGTTTTTTAGAATGTCACAAATAGCTGGAGCTTTTTTAAGAGGTTGAACTGAAAAAGCTCAGAATTTCTTTTTAAATAAATCTTCCGAAAATAGAATACAAATGTTTTCAGCTTTTGATGAGAAGATCTAGCTTTTCAAAGGCAACCGGTAAACTCAAATATAAGGAGAATACAACAGAGCTGAATGTGCAAACAGCTGGATGGAAGAAAGGTTGAAATTACTGAGTTTAGATGTGAATGGTTGTCCTCTGTTCCAGTCAAAAAGTGACCCAGGAATCAGATGGCTGGAGTGCAACTGCTGTTATAGATATATATATGTTATAGATATAATTAGTTATAGATTATCCAGCAAGATGAACCAAGAGAGTGATCAGCAGCCAATACAGCAGTCATTACAGTAAGTCAGTAGTCCAGATAAACAAAGCCAGAAGGAAGTAAAACAAATCTACCAGTCACCAACATAGGGGCTATACAGACTGCCCCAAAGTGACAGGCTGCAGCTGGCCCTTTCCTGGCTGGATCGGGGCCACAGCAACCTCATGTCATGGCTCTGATCCAGTATCTGGAGGGCAAAAAAAAAGGAGCGGTAAAAAGTGGCTCCTTTCAGCACCTCCAATGGGCAGCATAGCTACAGCAGAGTGGCTGTATGGCACCCCTTCAGCTTGGCATCATCTGGAACAGCTCATGGCATCATGATACCTTGGGGGCAGGCTCAGAGCATCCAACATCAGGATGCTGTTCCCTGACTCTGCCCACAGGCCAGCACAAAGTACTGTTCTGTACAGGGCCATAGAATATTTGCAAGCAACAAAGATGTCAGAGACCTACTTGGAGATTTAAAGGCAGCTATCTCAAGACACAAGGTGTTTAATGAGTTGGTTTCTCCTATTTAACAGCTGCTGGGACCAGCATAGTCTCTCCTTATCTCTTTGACAATCTTGAAAGGATTGAAGCATCCCCAGCATCTAATACCTCCTGCTGGAGAGTAAGGCCAGTACTGTCCTAGCCCACAACATCTTGGATTTGGAGAGGGCACAGTCATCTGGAACTGCAAATTCCTAGAAATCCCACTCCTCATCACATGGGAGGAATTTCTCTCAATTGCGAATGGAGCCAATTCACAATTACGTGAATTCGCTAGTTTAGTGAATTTACGTGAAATCTGATTGCATTCGGAATGTGTTCAGAATGTCTTCCCATTTCCCGGAAATTACCCCCATTGCCTGAAATTGCATGAGATACTCTAATATGCAATTACGTGAAACCCCATGATTGCGTTCGGATTGCCATTGCATTATACTCCAAAATTCCATCGTATGATAAATTCCTTTGTTTTAAAGTTCTAATGCTAGAGGGTGAGTTATGAAGACAGTAATATAAGTTGAGTATCTGTTATCTGGAATTCTGAAATCTGAAGTACTCTAAAATCTAAAATTGTCCACATATAGCCTTGCCTGCCCCTACCCCCCCCCCGCCAACTGGAAACTATTCAGTTTTTTCATATTCTGTTCTGATAGTAGCCTCTGAGTACAGGTTACACATCAGCACAATGAAATGTACTGGCACACCCTGTTTCTTCAACAGCTATCTACAAAGCACACACTGATTTTTTTTTCCTGAATTATTTTTATATGCTCCATTATCCAACATATGTTTGCAATATGATCCCAAGTGCTTCTTCCTTCCTCAATTCAATTTGGAGTTTCTTGATCCATGTTATGGTAAATATTGTGGTAGAATTTTAATTGTATGAGAGATGGTATTAGAGATGGGAATGCCTGGGGAAAAAAACCCACAGATTTTTTTTCCTGTTTTTTCCTGAAGGCTTTTTCCCCCCTGAAGAAAATGGAAACATTTTAAAAAGGAAGAAAATCAATTATGGAATGTTTTATTTTAGCATAACGAATAAAATCTTTAAGACAAAGTGTTCAAATATTCTCCAAATCATTTCTAAAAACTATGTACACTATCAATTATTCTAATTTCTGTGCAATGAATGAGGACAAGCAAGTCCTAGGTTACAAACTGAACTCTCCAATGCAAGAGCAAGATGCATTTCTTCTGAAAGAACCTGGTCTGTGTTTGGAAACACTCACACTAAATAAAGAAGTAAACTGGCATATGAAAGAGAAACTTGTTTTAATGTACATAAACATTTGGTTTTTAGAAGTCCATGATAACTGTGATGACGGCAAACATAATGAAACAAAAGCAGGGACTGAAACTGATAACCAGGACTGCATCCACACTGCAGAAATATGCAGTTTGACACCACTTTAACCATGGAATTCTGGGAACTATAGCCCTCTCTGAACTGTCAGAGAGTTCTGATGCCACAGAAAACTACAATTCCCAGAATTCCCCAGCATTGGACCATGACAGTTAAAGTGGTGTCAAACTGGAATATTTCTGTAGTGCAGATGCAGCCCAGAGCTTGGAAAACGAGTTTAATTAAATTTCATGCCTATTAACTCAATATTAGTCCCTCCTCCCTTCCACACACCCCCGCCCACTCAATTCTTTTTATGGGACTGAGTGCTTTATATCTATTTGATACTGTGGCAGAGAAATATAAATAATTTTCTTTGTTACTGAAGTTGATGATTTCTTGTTTTTTTTTTTAAATGTTTTGCCTGTTCCACCTAAACCAGCAAAACCAAAGTTCAGGAGATTATTACTGCACTTGTTACAAATTTTTAAAATTTAGTAATAAAAGTAAATTCTGTTTGTAATTTTTATATACTAATTGTGATAATGTTATGCCAAATCAAATTGTACATAGTTAAATTTGATGTTCCTAAAGTAAGTGAGTGGCTTTCAATCTGTAAAAAGTGCCAATGTTTCAATTTTTCCAAAAATGTCCATATTTTTCCATGGCTTCAAAATTTCCAGACATTTTACACCTCTAGATGGGATATCAATGAAATAATAATAGTAAAACAAGAACAATAATAGCCTGAACATAAATCTGAAGAAATTGTGGAAAACAGTTATGTAGAAATTCTATGGGCCTATGGGCATAGAAATTCTATGATCCAAACTGATAAACAATTGGAACATAATATATCAGATATAAGTGTGACAGAAAAAGAAAGAATGGATCATAAGATGCAGTAAACCTGGGACAGTAGAATGAAAAACATAGAGGTGAGGGAGAGGAGAATTTTGAAATATTGAGCCCTAGAAATTAACACCTCTTGGTGAAGAAAACAACAATTCCAGTAATGATAGGTATGGTAAGAGCAATTCCATATTACAAAACTGAAAAAGGTTTGAATAAAATTGCCATACATCCAACATATACTGTGAAAATAATCCAGTTTGATACTGCTTTAACTGCCCTGACTCAATGTTAGAGAATTCTGGGAACCATAGTTTTGTGAGACATTTAGGTGTCTCTGTTAGAGATCTTTGGTACCACAATAAGCTACAGTTCCCAGGATTCTCTAGCACTGAGCCAGGGCAGTTAAAGCGGTCTCAAACTTGATTATTTCTGCAGTGTGTTTTGGCTCATAGATAGAATCACAACAACACAATTAAAGAAAGTGACACTGCTTGTAATTTGCCACATACTTGATGGCACCTGACTGATTCTGAAATTTTTGGATAGAATCTGAATCCTTGATGCTCCAAACTCCAGCTGGTAACACCTGTTAAACTGTAAAATTGATTATAATAGTACTATTTTTAAAGCCAAAAACTGTTTGGCTAAATTTAGAGAATTGCAAAATTGGAAGCATAACTCTATTTTGATTCACACATTAGTTTTGGAGCCATGAATAATTTTGGTTTCCAAATGCATACTAAATGACACTGTAAAATATCCCTAATTTTGACACTGTTTTTTCCTTTCAAGCTAAGGCTGTAGACGTTTTCTGTATTTTTTATCTAAGGGTGCATTCAGACAGAAATATTAAAAATACCAGAAAGTCCCAGATTTTGTTCTTGTTCTTTCCAATTTTATTTTAGAAATCCATACATATTTTATTAATTCCAGAACATTTTATGTTAGCTTCTGGTACCACCTCCCCAGATCAGTTTATTTTAACTCAGTATAAAACAAGAAAAAAAAATCTGGGATTTTCAGTCCAAGGGTATTTATTACAAGTACTGTTTTTGGCTTTCCCTCAGCAACAAGAGAACACACAGACATTGGCCTAAATGTCCAAGTGGGAGCTCCAACCAGAGCAGAACCACTGGATCAATGGAGCTTATATCTGTGTTATATCCATGTTGATTTACTAATTTCTGATCAAGGTCTACTCAGGTTGGGACACACAAGTGGATGAATGCTATGATTTGTTGGACAATTAGCAGAAACAGGAAGATAGTAACAGTTATTTACAAGTCATGTCAACCCCATTAATATTTTTATTTATTGCACTTCTACCACATTTTTTGTTACAAATAACATTATTAAAAACAACTTAAAGAGTTCAACCATTAAAATAATTATCAGATATTTCAGATAGAGTACATACATGAATATATAAATATATGCACAGTGAAAATATATAAATTTGCTTTGCAAATTTACAAGCAAAATATTTGCAAGCAATATGCAAAGTGAGAATCAGCACATTTTCTTGAAAGTGGAGGAAAGTGACTATATAATCCTATTAAAGGTTCGAAAACAAACAGTCTTACTACACAGTCTTATGCCAGTCTACCAGATACACAGATGCGCCATTTAGTAGGCCTTTCTTCCAGGTTTATTATGTGCAGACTTGCAGTCATACGTATATATTTTCCCATGTATAAATTATTCAGAGAAATTTTCTTTCAGAGTATTCCCTGAATGTTTTTAAATAAAACATATGAACAAGCTAAATAAATAGATGCCCAGTAAGACAATCTAATTAATAGGGATTTTTAAAAAGCTTAAACAGACCCCAGTTGCTGAAGGAACACAATGCAATATTTTAAACAGTTGTGAAATTTGTTTAAACTTTAAATCCTCTTCCAACATTTCTCTAAGCTAAGGCCAAACAGAACATCTGTATTCCAAAGCATTTCTCTGCTTTTACCTCACACTTCCCTGATCACATTAAGAGAAAACTAGAACATTTGTTATTCCAAATTAGCAGTCCAAATAAGCTGATTGTCACAATTATGGGCTTCAGATATAATTACAGTTGAACAACAGGCACTTTCACAAAGCCAGCCTCTTTTGTCCCCTCAGGGTTATATTCTCTCCAAAACAATAATGTGAGGACATTTAAAAAAAAATTTTTAGGGGACCTCTCTATCCCTGTTTTTACCCCATTTGTGGACCAGAATATATGTCAGTAGAACATCCACCTTATTAATAGGGGAAGAAAGGCCAGAACTGTTGCAAAATATTGTCACCTACAATTCTCTCATGGAAGTGTGAATAATAATAATATTAATAATAATAATAATAATTTTTATTTATAACCCACCCCTCTGAACAAGCAATTGGGCTGGGGTACAACAAATTAAAACAACAACAGTTAAAATAGATCAATCCCATCCCAACCTCCCTCCCCTTAAAATAAGATTAAATTAGCAAGAAATTAAAAACATGGAACACAGTATTGCTAGGGAGGGTGGGATTAGCACACATGCACATGCCATGCAACTTTTGCATAATGAAAAGAGGGACACAGCTGACCAAGAAACATCAGAGTGTAGTCAGGACAAAAATTATTCATAAGGAAAAAGAGACAAGCTGGGAAAGGCTGCAGCAGTTTATTTTTGCCTGAGCCTACTGGGAAGGGCAAGATTCTGCCTCCTTCTCCCCTCTTCCTACACTGAGTTAATTGAGCACAAATGGTTGATCTAGACTGGCAAAAAGGGGTGTGTTCATGCCTGCATGAAAGTGTAGCCTTTAGATGACCCACACTGAAAGTTTGGCATGAACGCACTTCTTTTGCATTTTAGTGGAGAAAAAGCAGCTTTAAAAAGGACCTGCTTTTCCCAGCTTCTTTTTAAAAAGGGTGTAACTGCGCAGCTGCGTCTAAATGCTGCAGTGCAATTGTGCAGTTTTTTAAAGCTCCCAAACCCTAGCTCCAGCCCTAATCCGAACCCTAGACATGCACAGTAGGGACTCTGGGATGCTGTAACTGTATGCAACTGTGCATAAAATGTCAATTCATTCATAAAATAAAGAAGTTTATTCATAAGCTTAAATTGTAACGGATTTAATATCTTTTTAAGGTGGGGAGGGATGCAGTTTGTTTTGTTGATGTAATAGTATTTTAATGTGTAAGCCGCCTCGACTGATCTCAAAGGGGTGGGGTATAAATTATTATTATTATTATTATTATTATTATTATTTATAAAATAAAGGGGTTCATTCATGGTGCACCAGTGCAACTGTGCACTTAAAAAAGGGAAGTGAAACCACAATAGTAATTTGACAGATCTTCATAACTGCACAGTTCATGTGTGATGTACCTGCTCAACTGCACAGTTCACAGCTGCAATACAATTGCCTATATGATGTACCGGTGCAACTGCGCATTTCGCAGCCGGCAACAAAAAAAAAAATTAAGGGCTGATCTAGACTGGCAAAAAGGGGTGTGTTCATGCCTGCATGAAAGTGTAGCCTTTAAATGACCCACACTGAAAGTTTGGCATGAACGCACTTCTTTTGCATTTTCGTGGGGAAAAAGCAGATTTAAAAAGGACCTGCTTTCCCCAGCTTCTTTTTAAAAAGGGTGTAACTGCGCAGCTGCGTCTAAATGCTGCAGTGCAATTGTGCAGTTTTTTAAAGCTCCCAAACCCTAGCTCCAGCCCTAATCCGAACCCTAGACATGCACAGTAGGGACTCTGGGATGCTGTAACTGTATGCAACTGTGCATAAAATGTCAATTCATTCATAAAATAAAGAAGTTTATTCATAAGCTTAAATTGTAACGGATTTAATATCTTTTTAAGGTGGGGAGGGATGCAGTTTGTTTTGTTGATGTAATAGTATTTTAATGTGTAAGCCGCCTCGACTGATCTCAAAGGGGTGGGGTATAAATTATTATTATTATTATTATTATTTATAAAATAAAGGGGTTCATTCATGGTGCACCAATGCAACTGCGCACTTAAAAAAGGGAAGCAAAACCACAATGGTAATTTGACAGATCTTCATAACTGCACAGTTCATGTACCTGCACAACTGCGCAGTTCGCAGCTGGCAATACAATTGCCTGTATGATGTACTGGTGCAACTGCGCAGTTTGCAGCCGGCAAAAAAATAAAAATTAAAATTAAAATTAAAGGTTCAGTGCGGCCAAAAGCCCCGTTCATTGCCATCCATGCAGCTGCTCCACCTGTGTTTCTAGCATCCTGACAGCTTCCAATGTAGTTGCTGAGCAACAGAAAAGACTTCAGATAAGTCGTCCCCGCTACCCCTGGGACCTGCAGTCTAGCTGTTAAGCATTTGGGAAAAGGCAACTTCATGTCGTCCTCTCCTGGCAGTCTGGAAAGCCCCACAGTGCTCTTGCACTTTGAATGCAGTTTGCATTAACTGAAGTAAGGTGAGTTCAGAGGGGGGAGGGAAACTTGGAGATTTTAAATGCAGCAGAAAAAGTGAGATGACAGAGGATTAACCAGGGCTACCTCTGCCAAATCAGGGCCCAAGTTTCTAGGTCCCCTAGAGCATGGCATAGCTATTTATGGGATGGGCATTCCACTTCCTCTAGGTGTGTTATGCTTACTCTTTTTGCTTACCAAAGTTGCATGTACACTGCAGAAATAATCCGGTTATTAGCACCACTTTAATTAGCATGACTCAATGCTATGGAATTCTGGGGATTTCAGAACTACAGTTCCAGAATTCCATAGCATTGAGCCATGCTAGTTAAAGTGCTATCAAACTGGATTATATCTGCAGTGCACATGGATCAAGAATCAAGTGGAGTCACATATTCTGTAGAAGCAGGGGAAAGTCCCAGTGGCTGCAGCACTGCTCCTTCTGTTCTTGGCTTGAACCTATTGATAAGAATAATCTTCTAACCCTCTTATCTTATCTTCCTGCTGAGCTAACTGAGTACAAAGTAGTTAGTTGTTGCAGCTTTGAAGTTTTTTTACGGAGTGTAGAAAGCAGCAGTCAGAACTAAGCAGGTCCATATATGGCTGACAGGCAGCAGGAGGAGAAAAATATGACTCTTATCACATTGCAGTTGTGTGCTTTTCAAGTACTTTTTGGGTTTGGTCTTCTTTTTGACTGCTGATTATTTGTGTTATTTGAACTGGTAAGATATTGGCACAGAACGTGAAGTGAGCTCTGCATGTTACAAGCTATTCCAGGTTCATTATTTTCACTCCTTTTATGAAATGGCAAACTTTGCCTCTCCCTCAAGCTATTAAAATAGGAGACAGAGACGGAAATAATCACCAGCATTTTAACCACCATATAAATGATGTTACCCATAGAACTGGATACATCAATTTACCTTCTAATAATTGTATTCTAGAACTGTTTAAAGTCATGTATCTGAAATTCATTACTTGGTGTTATCACATTTATAGTGTATCCACTTCTCTATAAAATTAATTCTGCATTTCCTTGTCTTCTTTCATCATGTTAAGCATTCACTAAGGATATAATCAGCAATAATGAGTTCATTATCAAGAAAACAATAGGTCCTGTCTTGTGTAGGCCATTACTAGTTGCTGTGACAACACAATTATGGTCTATATAATAGTGATGGGCTAATTGCAGTGGTCCTATTCTTATCTCATGGGACTGTTTGAGAAACTGCTGCTGAAAGATTACAGCTTTATCTCAGGGGAAGTATATTTTTGTTCATTGAACTGTTCCTTAATTGCATTAAACCACTGGAAGTGACTCTTCGGAAGGTAGCAGTGCAGTCATCTATAAACCAATACTATGAAATATACAGATTTATCACTGGCATGAACAGACCTATTATAATACCCCAAATTATTTGGGGAAAAAATTCCCACCTTTCTCTCTTTTCAAGGTGTCCTCTTTAAGTATGCAATGAATGTTTCTATTGCCATGCTGATTATTCTTTTAAAAAACTGAATACCTCAGTTCCTACCCCCACTATTTTCTACTCACATTAGAAAAGTACATGTGCCTTTAAATCTTTTTCTGACTTATGGTGACCTCATAAATTTCACAGGGTTTTCTTAGGCAAGAAATACTCAGAGGAAGTTTGTCATTGCCCTCCTCTGAAATATAGATTACAGCATACATTCATGCCTGAAGTAATAATGATAATATCTCATCAATTCACTATGCAACATATGACTAACATACCTACTACCACATAGATAAATGCATATTCAGATGAAACAAAGAACTTAAATTTCTGCTCACTTTAAATAATTATGGCATTATGAAGCTTTCCAAAAGAAAATATATTCTGGATTAAAACTTAAGTGGTGACCAGGTTCTAGTAAAAGATGTGGGGGTGTTAACTTACAAGAAACTATATTCACGTATTTTAATAAGAAAGTTATAATATGAGAAGAAAATTACTAAGTATGTTCAATGTATTCACATTTGACTTCAAATTAGGAAACTTCTGAAAAACAAAGGAAATTGTTTTTAAAAAAGTGAAAATCTAGAAAATTAACAGGATTAACACTCCCTAGAAAACTGTTGGTCATACCCAAAACCAAATTAAAAGAAGATGAACTAGACTATATGTTGCGTGTTAGGAGAGATAACACTAATTCCAATAAATCACAACACAGTTAATGTGCAGTGGCAAAGAAATTATTATAGAAATGAAACTTTCCTGAGTGAGGGGCAAAGATCAAATTTTCACAGAAGGAATGCCAGCATAGATGGGATGCAAATAAAAGATGCTATTTACTGGGGACATTAAGATTAACAACAACAAAAATATTTCAGTGAGATTCCTATTGTCCCAGGGAGTGCATCTCACAGGCTACATGATGTTTCTGATCTCACTCTGAAGTTGTAGAAGGCCAGAATGCCCTTTGGTCCACCACCACAATCCCCCAGCTTTCCCACTACACCATGTGACACCTGACATGGGGGTGTAATTTATCCAGAGCCCTTGCTTCAGCAACACAGCTTTGAGTTCAGCAAAATTTTCAGCATTATTTGAATGTGCTGTGGAAGAACAGGAGAAACTGTTCCAGTCTGTGACCAAACCATCAGTAAATCTATGCCAACCCTAGACCTTATGTAGATCAATTCCTTTCCACAGGTATCCACTGGAAAGGTGTGTGTGAGTGGATGTGGATGCTGGGCCAGACAAAATATCACTCATTCCTTATCGTCTGACAGCATGAGTCCAGCAGTTTTAGACATAAGCTGGTTTCTCTGCATTTGGTTCTTCCTCTCCTACTCTGTGGTAGGATTGCACTGTAAATACATATCAGAATCCAATCAGGGAGGCAGATAGACTACTGGATGACAACAGTTTCATGAATACTGCATAAAGAGAATTCAGAAAATGTTTTTTAACAAACTCGTTGTGATTGGCATCACTGCGAAGAATGTAAGTTGGTTCATGCCTAGACTAGCATTTTCAGGAAATTCTCATCTTACTAAAGTGGTGGAACACAGTATCAGATTACTCTTATCTCCAGATAGTATCCATTTAAGAATTCTTAAAGAATTCAGATGTGAATTTTTTGATCTTAAACATACATGTAACTCATCTCTATTTTATACCAAAAGATTGGAAACCAGTTAATAAAACACCACATTTTATTTATTTTGAATTTTTTAAATTTTAATTTTAAAATTTACATATACTTTATATACAAACTCTACATATAACAATCACACACATCCATTGCATACCTCTATAATCACAATAGAATGCTCTTCTTTTTAAACAAGTGTTGTATTATCACCAAACATTCCTCTAAGGCTCTCCATCTTCAGGTATTCTACTTTGTTGTGTTCCACCCAACCTATTTTATTAGGCTTTCATGTCATGTCTACTCTAATTATTTACTTTACTTTCTTTCCTAAAGCTTTAATCTTGTCCTCTTCATTCTCTTGCTTAGATCCTGAATTTATTGCTAGAAACATTGCTCAAAACTATATGATATCTGTCTTTACTTCATCTTGATGTTGCAGCCCCTAATTTTTTTTCTTTCTTTTTCCCCCAAACTTTTTCTAAATACACTTTAATCCACCCACCCCAACTCCATTTTCCTGACATATACATAAGTACTCTCCTCCAGGTTTTATCTTTATCTACATTTAATTTGTAAATTAATTTTTGACAATATTTCTATTTTTATCATATCGAATAATTTGATCAGCCATTCTTCTACTTGTGGGCATTTTTCAATTTTCAAACATTGCACGAAAAATACTGAATATACTATAAGTCAACTTCATGTATAAGTCAAGGGCAGGTTTTGGGGCCAAAATTATGGATTTTGCTATGACCTGTGGATACGTCAAGAGTAAAACTTGGAGAAACCTTCAATGTGTTTATGTGTGCGTACATCAATAAAGACTTTTTGCTTCATTGTTTGTTTGAACTTTGGTTTTAGCCTTCACTCATAGACAGTCAGCGTGGGCAGGAGAGGGACTCTGTCTAACAGCAGTTAATCAGGACTCTTTCTGCTTAGCTCAAGAGAGAAATAAACTGCTCTACTGACTGCATGGGGAAATCTGAAAGAGCTGCTATCACATTACCATACTGATCCATAAATAAGTTGACCTGGGATTTTGGGGTCAACTTTTGGACATAAATTCTTAGACTTATAAACAAGTATATATGGTAATCTTGCAGCTGTAAGCATACAAAACATTACCTTACCTTCTTTTTTCTCTGTCTCATTATGTAAAAGATTATGTTACATATGGGCTTTAGAGACCTCCCAAAAAGGGCAGTGTGGTACCACCTCTTTTCATCTGCACCATCGCTGCAGCAACCAAATGGAGTGGCGAAGGTGCAAACAAAAAACGGAATAAAAAAAAGCGGCTCCTTTTTGCATGGCACCTGTGACACAAAAAGATGCAAAAAGTGCCACAGGGTGTATCTATGACATTGCAGGTACACAGCTCCATTTGGTTGCTGCGCACCTGCGACGTCATTGCTCCGTGCCCCGTGTGTATGGCGCTGCGGAGCAAGGATGTCCTCATCATGTGCTAGGGCTGTGGAGCGTCTATTGGTTCCACCCCCGGGCACCCCTAGCATGTGACGGAGGTGTCCTAAAGTGCCCGTATGTATCAGACCGTAGTTTCTGGTTTAAATTCCAACTTAATTCCCAAAATTTCATTAATCTTATAGTTAATTTGTTTCCAATATTTATTTTCTACATCACATGTCCACCACATGTGGAAGAATGTTCCCATCTCTTTCAAGAATTTCCAACATTTAATATTTCTTGTCCCATACATCCTGCTTAATTTCTCAGGTGTTAAATACCACCTATAGATTATTTTGTAGTAATTTTCTCTTACATTCCGGCTCAAGGTGTATATCATTTGCAAGTTCCAAGATTTTTCCAATTGTGCTAGTTCTTTATTTCTTACACATTTTGGGCCCATTTTATTATTGTTTCTTTAAACAATTTCCTCTTCTATATACATTTCATTTATATTTTTGGTTATTACATTCATTTTTTCTTTATTTAATTTTAATCCTGATATTTCTTCAGACTGTTTTATTTGAGTTAATAGATGTTCTACACTATTTATTGGATTTTCCATTGAGATTACAATATTATCCACAAAGGCTCTTATTTTGAATTGTTCTCTTTTAACCTTTACTCTCTTAATCTTCTTTTAGGTTATTTATTAAAGTTTTCAATACCAATATAAATAACAAGGGAGATAGACAACATCCTTGCCTGGTTCCTTTGTTTATATTTATGGGTTTGTCTTCTCACCATTAATATTAGCTCTGTGTCTTGAATAGACTCCTTTTATCCGCTCTAGAAATTTTTGCCCTATTTTTATTTTTTTCAATACTTCTATTATTAAAGACCAATTAACATTGTCAAAAGCCTTTTCAGTGTCTAAGAAGAACAACACGAACTTTTTGTTATTATGAAAATCAAAATGTTCAGTTACACTTAATACATGTCTCATGTTCTCATTTAGATGTCTTTTTGGTAGAAATCCACATTGTTCTTCTGAAATCAAGTTTGTCATTACTTTTTTTCAATCTGTTTGACAAAATATAAGACAATAGTTTGTAATCTATGTTTAATAATGATATTGGTGTGTAATGGCTTATTTGAGGATGATCTCTGTCTTCTTTTGGAATTAATATTATATTCGCTTCGTCGTACGGTGGAGGCATTTACTTTAATTGTACTTTAATTGTACTGAAAATTTTCAGCCAGAGAGTTCTAGTGTTTCACCAAACTACAAACCCCTGGATTCCATAGAATGCTGCCATGGTAGTTTAAGTGGAATTATAGTGCTGCAATTTTGTAACAACGTATCATCATGCCCAAGTATTCTAGAACTGACGAAGTTGTGGGGAAAGTGCATAAAAGTGCAAGCAAAATAAGGGATTGCAGCAACTCCTCTGTGAGGAAAGATTTGGGACTTCTGGGTTTAGGAAAATGACAAATGTGGGAGAGGGGACTATGGGAGGGAAGGTGCACAAAATTATGGAGAATGAAAGAACTTTTGCCATTTTTCTCTCATAAAAACAGAAGTCTGGGTCATCTAATGGAGATGACTAGAGGGGCTTTTAGAGGGACTTTACCTTGTGTATGGTATGAAAAGGAACAAAGCTTTCAGGTACCATTGGAATTGGAAGGTAACAGTGCTTAAACAGCTCCAATCAAGAAGGAAACCACCACCACTAACAAGATTTTCCAATAGTGCAATTACAAATTGCACCATTGAATCTGATGTTTTACACTGTACTCTCAAGATGGACAAGATTAAAGCATTAATCAGTGAAAGTGATGGATGTGTTATAACATATAGAACTTCAGGGGTAGGGAAAAAAAATAAAGATTTTCCGATTATTGTATTTTAATTATTTTCTGAGTTGGTCTACAACTTAGGGTGAATTTTATTTGTACTCAATGTAGCATTGCTGTTAAAATATGTGACTGAGTCTACAAGCATGAGCCCATCTTTTTTTTTTTAAGCCATCATGAAATTTCCTTAGCTCCTGGATTCGTTATTGAGTGGCAAAAGACAGTGTGTTTACTGGAAATTAAATCATATTTTAGCAAAGTGCTTTTTAAAGAGTAAAAGAAAATTGGTTGGATCTACAGTATGCTTCCATCAGCAGATGTATCACTTGAGTTAATTTCCACTGAGAATGGTTCCTTTGACAGAAATAGTGGCAACTTAGCTGATTGTAACTGCCTCTTCATTCAACCAATGGTGGCATCTTCCTCATTGTTTTGGAGCAAATTTAGGAGGGTTACTGGGGACTGTAGACAATAGGAAGACCACGCCTAGTGGGTCTCCTTCACTGGATCAGAATGGACACAAGGAGCCCTTCCATCAGTGGCAGCCATACTCATCAATTAACCTGAACTAGGACTAACACAACTCTATGCTCATATTCTTAATCTATGTGAATCTGGAGAGATTTGTATTAGGCCTAGTTCAGGTTAATTCAGAGTATGCCTGCCATTGATGGAAGGGCTCTTTCTGACCACAGGAGTCTTCTGGTCTACCTTATGGTCAAACTAAATAACCTACTGAGACATAAACAGATTTAATGAGTGGTTGATATTCTTCTTTCATCTTACCTTCCCAACTGTTATGTCCCATCAGGGACTGTTATAAATTTCTGCCTAAGGAAAATCTATGTGATAGATATCTCCACTTCTCAGATTCCTCTGCTTTCAGGAAGTAACCACACTTGCCTCTTTTCTTCCCCTGACCACCCTTTTCCACAACATTTTTGAAGCCTCAAACAAAAATTACAAACAATTATCATAATACTATCATTATTGTTCCTCACATAAATAACATTATGTGTTCTGAGGCAAGCAAAGAAACAGGTATATAAATAAGTATTTTCAAAAGCATTTATTTCTTGCTCCTGCACCTTTGTGACACATTTAATCCTTGATTTTAGGTGTGGTCTCTATTCAATCCACACATGCATTGGATTGTCCCATTTTAATCCATCAAATAATGAATGGTATGCTTATATTTTAAGACTCTCCCTCCTCTCCCATAACCACTAAATTCAGGAGTTGAAACTTCATTGCAAAATGTGGGCATCTACAGACATGATTTTTCAAAATTCAGTAAGTTCCAATAAAACCTAAGCATATATTGTTTCATCAGTTTTTTCCCCATAAGGGTAGCACAACAAATTTTAAAGATATAATATCTTAAAAACCTTACCTGTTCCCCTGCTTGGTTGGATTAGCCAAGATCATCAAGAATCAGTATTTAATAATGAAAAGGCTGGATTTCATAGGAAACATCTCTCTTTTTCTTTTAATAGAGAATACATTTAAGATAAATTAACAAGAAAGAGTCAATTGTTTATTCCCACTACAGACATGGTGGACACATCTATGAGAGAGCTAAATTTATGATTAATATCCGCATACATTAAGCATTTTTTTAAAATAAATCCTATAAATGCTTAGGATGGAATATTCTCAGTGTACATGAAGTAAACACAGCAGTAGTGTATAATCCCATCATAGCAGTATGCTTTGTGTTTGTTATCACACCAAGCAGAACAATCCTCCACTACATACAAACAAATTTAGGAGAACAAAGTGGCACATCATTGTGATTAAAATGCATCCCTGCACTTTTAGGCCTTTTAATCAGATTTCATTTAAGCTTTGACCTGATGATCCACATACAGGAAAAAATTTAATTTAAAAAGGTATGCCGGTTCTTGGACAATTTTGAAACCCTTCATATGGTTCCCACTTCTTCTCACTGAACTCAAATAAGATGTATTACAACAAGATACTTTGTTTCTCACTCTTATTGTTAATACGAATTCAAACATACAGTATTATGTCAAAAGGACTATAATGAAATAGGAAATTATTTAATTTTCATGGTTAATTTATCATATTCAGAAATGCGTATCTACTAAAGGCAGGAGGTATCTAAACAATCAGCATGTTTTTCTTATAACTGAACTACATTATAGTGAAGCTTAATCAGAATCCTTCCTTGAAATGCTTTCCACAGTTCAGAAACTAGCAAAGTGTATACAGATTTCTTGTGAATTCTCTTCATGAGACAAAAATCATATAGTAATTTCATAAAATTAGATTTAGCAGTCCCATATTTTGTTTAGCATTTTTACAAGCAAATTTCTTAGCTTGAATGCCTGAAAAAAATGAACTGCATCAGTTATGGTTGTTAGAGTGAAAATTGGAGAGGGTTCCTGTGTCTTGAATGATTGTGCAGAAGACGAATTTTCATTAGGTGGGTTACTTGTTACCTGGTTGTTCGACAAGCAATCCGCCTGCTGAAATTTTGTCTTTTTCCCAGCTGTTAAAGGTAGAGAAGAGCCTATTCCAGGCAAAACAAAGCAGCTTCAATGGCAAAACAAAGCAGCTTCAAACCTTGAGGCCTACCTGTCCAGATGATGTATGATGTGAATCTGGGTGGAAACTGACATGAAGCCATGCTCTGGGGCTAAAAATCAGAGCAAAAAGGAGGTCTGATATTCTACCTCAACATGGAACATGCAGCTAATCACACATGCACATAAACAGCACAGTGTGGGTGTGGGAAAGCCAAGTCAGCATACAGAAGTGGTCTGGAGCATTTGCTCTGGGACTGGTGAGATGCAGCTGCTGATGCCCTTGCATGCCATACTTTTTTTATTTGAGCATACAGTCGCACGAGTGGCCAGCTGCACCATCACCCCATTGTACCAGTGACCTGTCACACATCACTTAATGCGAAAGTTCAACAAACATGACAGGTTGTCAATAATGCAATGGATATAATTAAAACATACACAAACCAGGCAGTCCAACAAGAGGATATAGGTGAAGGTGGGAAAGGGGGCATGTATGGGGGGTCCTCCATGATTGTGTTTTGCCAGTGTGACACTGGGCACACAGATGCACTGTATGGGTGCTCTGCAACTCATGCAACTGTGCAGCTGGTCACAATGGGATGGCATGCAGGCAGGAAGAGGGAGGTAATTCTAGTCTTGGATGGTGAGCATGCATGGTGGGGAGGCAAAAAGCAGCAAATCAAGAGGCTTCGCTTGATGGTGTGTGGGTGCATGGGTGTTCAGCCTGCTTACAGAGCAGGCTGTACAGACAGGGTGGTGGTGGTAGTTCCAACTGGTTTGGGAATTGTCAGGATTGTCCCAGTTTTCCCCGTCTGTCTGCTCAGCCCCAGCTTTCACCCTGGCAATCCCTATATCAGTACCAGACACCATTAGGATTAAAAATTAAAACTTACACTATAACAGAACAATCACGTAACATTTCCTTCCTTTATCACAGTTACAGCCATTCTTATAGTACATTAAAGGGTCTTCCTAAGGTATATCATACGCGAGAAAGTCAACAAACTTTAATGCATAAGACAAGAAAGCTGTCTGCTGCCAAAGTTTGCATAAATTGTTAAGAAAGCATACTGGACAATTAGGGCAGATGGTGACCTGAACCCCTTGTCCATCTTGGAAAAGCCAAGCCTTCCTCTAATGCTTTCCTATTGTATACCAACTGCTAGATCATTTAACACCAATAAAGTTTATCTTATAGCAAATTCTTGGTGAGACCTGGAACTACACCCAGTTCCAGAACAGAGCATCTCCCTTTCACCAGCTTGAGGCCCAGTGAATTCACACATTGGGGAACCACACATGAAAATGATTCTTTTCCCTAAATTTAGGACATTTCATCCTTTAAAATGTGAATGAAAATGTAAGTGAAACTAAAACCAAACCAGTTCCAAAAAAGAAAAAAAAGAAAAAAGAAAAGACAAAATTAGTGTGTTTGTGTGTGTTTGTGCATGTGTGGAAGCAACAATTTAAAAAGGTGTAGTTGGAAATAGTGTACACAATCTTCCATCAAGTGGTAGAATTCAAACATGTAGCTATGTTGGTCTGGAAAAACAGTATGCAGTGGGATCTTCTGGCACCTTTGCGACTGCCTGAGGGAAAGAAAGAAGTTGATAGTATTAGCCTTCATAGACTTAAGTCTACTTCCCCATATGTATCTGAGGACAAAAGAGACAGAAGATCCTTTTGCAAACTTCCACTAAAGGACCTTTTTGTGTAGTAGTTGAGAAAGACTTTATGAAGGTGAGTTATGTACCAGTTAGATGGCATGGTGGACACTCTATTATTTCAAAATACACACAGCACCATATATGGTGGACAGCTTTTAAGATTCCTTTTTACCTCATGCCCCCAAAGCTTTGTGGCATTCACAGCCAGCAACCCAGAAGAAAAATCATTGTAGGGTACATTTAACATGCAGTATAATGCCAGCACAAGAGACTAATAAGGGGAAATGTTACTGGGTAGAAACTGCACATACTATTTGATAGCAGTTGCAGATGTGCCCATTCTTATTATTTTATCACAAGCAATGCAATAACCTGTGTTTTGTTAAAACCTCAGGGATTCTGTGAATATGTGAAAACCTCCCATTTCATTTCTGAAGGCACATTTCTTCGTTATAGAAAAAGCCAAGGTACGTACGTCTCTCCCTCTGGAGGGAAAGCCTAAAAGCTTAAAAGGCCCAAATAAAATAGGGAATACAATATAGTTTAACATCTCACAGCTTGTAGTTATACAGTGTCTTGCAAAACTATTCACATAGTGACACATTATTTGACTTTATCACATTTTCTTGTGTCATAAGCTGGAATAGAAGTGGATTCAACTGGCATTGGTACCACTTGATCTTCACAAGAACTCAAAACTGTGAAAGTGAAAAGTATTTTTGATTGTGGCACAATGTTAAGTGAATAGTAACAAAGTGCTTCATGTTGTTTACATAAATATTTGCCCCCTTTGCTGTGATATACCTAGATAAGGTTTGGTGCAATACCTCTACATAGGTAGTTATCCATATGTGTGAAATTCCGGTGTTGCGATTGTAGGTTAAAAATACCTGTTTCTGGAAGGGGCCAAGTTTGTTGAAAGAATATGACTCAGCTGCAACGCTGCCTAGAGAAGGCTGTAGACTAAAACTCAGTCAATGAGTAAGGAGATCATTAGCAGAGGTACAAGGAAGAGGCCAAAGATAACCTGAATGGGCTGGAAAGATTTGCAGCTGAGATGGAGAAACTGTCCACAGACCAACCTATCACCTGGATGTTCTGTAAAGTTGGGCTTGATGGAAGAATGGTGGGAACACAACCATAACTGAAAGGAACCCATATCAAAGTCCATTAAGATTTTGGCAGTAAGCATATAGAAGATGTGGACAAGCTTTGATATCGAGTCTTTTGACCCACAATACATATTTTGGGTGGTAAGGCCTGATGGGACATGCAATCCAACACTCTCTGGAGGGTCACACCCCTACCTTACAGAGCCAGATACTGTTGAATATTTGGCCACCCAATCTGAAGAACAATTCAACCAATGATCATTTACATCTTCTCAAAGGAATTCACTCTTACTTGTCCTTATTCTATTATCTAACAGAATACATCATGTGTATGGAACCTTTTTTTTCTAATACAGAATAATAATGAACAAATTGGAAACTGCATAAAAATATCCATTATTTCCAGGAAAAGGTTAAATTAAAGTATATTCAAAGATCAACTATTTCAGGAATAGTTCAGTATGAATTCTCAACATGGCTTCTCATAATACAATCATAGTTGGAGAGGACATGATTGTTCTTATATTGCATAGAGACAAAAACAATAGAGACAAAAACAATACCTAGGAGATAAAATTCAGAGAACAGGAATGGTATACATATGCCTACAGGGCTTGAAAATATGCGTGTTTACGGTGATACATCCATGTTTAAGTGTGATTTCTGATAATTGTATTTACATTTAGGTGTAACTGTGATTCCAAAAGATAAGGCAAATGGAGCCTAAATGCTAAAATACATGCTCCAGGTCACTGGAACAGATAAAGATGGTTCTGACTTTGGTAATGGGAGATGCTAGAAGGAATGTGCTTTGAAATATTAAGGCATGCTACACAAAAATGATAAAAATGCACAGATGTTTTTGTTTGTAGACCTGAGGAAAGACAGAATAATATTTTTTTCTAATAGTATCTTTAAAAATATATTTGTATCAGTGATGTTTTTTTTTAAAAAAGGATTATCATTCAAACTATTTCAATTACTATTGTTTTAACTATGCACTATTCACTACATCCTGATCCCTCTAAAAAGTTCCAGTTCTCTAAGGAGTTTATCATATGGGAGGAATTTCTCTCAATTGCGAATGGAGCCAATTCGCAATTACGTGAATTCTCTAGTTTAGCGAATTCATGTGAAATCTGATTGCATTCAGAATGCATTCAGAATGACTACCCATTTCTCGAAAATGACCTCCCATTGCCCGAAATTGCGTGAGATACTCTAATACGCAATTACGTGAAACCCCATGATTGCATTAGGATTGCCATTGCATTATACCCCCAAATTCCGTCATATGATAAACTCCCTAATTCTTTAGGAGAAATAACTTTCAAAACCAGAGCATAGTTCATGGGACTGAAAAAGATCAAAAGGCATTCTAACTCAAATCAAAGTGCAAAGTAAGGCAATCAATCTAAAATCATAGTACTATATATCAGAGAATTGGGCTCTGTGACAAAGAATATATAAATGAACTGTAATTTTTAGTTACCATAGGAGAAGAAGAAAGAAATAGCTGCATTGGGCCTTTTCACTGCAAACACAAAGACCTCTTTGGAGATTATCACATGAGGGACAGGACGTCATTGTCCCGTCCCTGTCCTGTCCTTCCAGTGCAATTGTGTGAAGGTCTTTCATATGACTTTGCGCTTATCTGGACATTGTCCCATCCAGAAAGTGTGAGTGAAAGTGATAGCTGGAAAGCCTTTTTAAAAAATACTTTATTCCACATATACTCACATATAATACATCTAAACATAAAAAAGACATATCAGAATAACAAACAACAAAAATCTACTAACTTCTATACTTTTACATACATACCTAACATTTCACAAAAACATTCATTCTTATATAGCTAAAAAAAAACCAAACCCATATAACACATAAGTGTTCCTTCTTTCATCTGTTCCTGGGTGACTGTTACTAGCTTTAATACACTTTAATTATGCTCTTCTCTCTATATACATGTCACCATACACACACACACACACACACACACACACACACACACACAAATTAATAATAATAATAATAATAATAATAATAATATTTATTTCTAGTCCGCCCCTCTGAACAAGCAATCGGGGCGGATTACAACAAGGATTAAAACAATATCAAGTAAAATATCCCATCCTTTCCCTTACAATTAATTTCTATCCTGATCTTCTTTTTCAGATAACACATCTTTGACCCAGTGATTTCTATTGTTATTAGTTATTTTCTTATTTCTCTCTGTATCTGTTTATACTTTATATAAAAAGTCAAAAATATGTTTCTAAATACTCTTTTATCCTTCCCCAGTCTTTTTCACATTTTTGTAAGGGGGCATTTCTAAGTAATTGCATTAACTTATATTTTCAACAACATCCATTCCCTGAGCCATTTTAAACAACACACATCCTAGTACAGTTGTAGGCTTGGTAAACCTAATCCTCCTCTTGAGATATCATCTTGGAGCAATTTCATTTTTATTTGCAGCTTTTTACCAGGCCAAATAAAATTTACAATGCCTTTTCCCCATTCACATAATGGTTTTTCATTTTTCAGGATTGGGATGTTTTGAAAGAGGAAAGGGATCTTTGGTAAGACTGACATATTTACCGTTGCCAGTCTCCCCATCAGTGATATCTTCACATTGTTCCATCTTGTCAGATCAGCTTTTTCTTTCTTTCCTTACCTTAGTATAATTATTCTTAAATAAACGTAGATCTTTAACTTGAACCCTTGGTCTTTGATTTTCACTCCCAGGATGTCTTTGTCTGCCCTAATATTTTTAATGTTGCTATAAAGAGTAGGGGGAACAAAGGAAAGTCTTTCAAATGATGTTGCGCTGGTCCTGTCATTGTCCAATCATTGAAGTGGCACTGCCTCAGCATTTTGTATTAATGGGATGATGATTATTATTATTAACCTTTATTTATATAGCACTGTAAATATACACAGCACTGTACATACAATCTTTTTAATTATACGGTTCCCTGACTTCAGGTTTACAATCTAAAAAATGACAGGATAATGGCAGGATCAGCACTACAATATGAAAGGCTTTCACACAATCCCCCCCCCCCCCAGACAGGATAAGGATGGGAGAGCGGTCTCGTACCTATCCTGCCTGAGTGTGATAATCTCCTCCTGAAAATGCTCTCAGTCAGACCACTACAACTATCTATCTGGTTTAGTGATTAAGCCCAGCAAATTGATTCTCTCATACCAATGCACCCATTTCTCACAGATGGAACCAAATTGTTTACAATGGCATTGGAGGACTGTCACATAAAGAAATCTAATATCAGTCCATGTCCGTACTGGATTGAGTGCTTTATGGTCTTTTTTGTCAATTCCAATTCAAGGAGAGGTTTCATTTTCTTCTTGATGATTTGTAGAACTATCTAGCCAAAATCTATCTTCAGACTCCCATTAAAGCTATGGAGAGTGAGGCACCCCTTCCCCCATTTATTATTTGTTGGCCAGTGGCAAGACCTTCTTTATTCTTCATGCTTTAAAGTATGACACTTCAAGAATTTACCTGTCAAAATAAATCAAAAGAATACAATTCCTTTAGATGTTTAAACCAAGAGTGACAAACCTTTCAAAGGACTCTTTCAGACATGGGAAATTGGAAGTATAACCTAATGGCAATCCAAACGCAATCATGGGGTTTCACTTTATTGCGAATTAGAGCTTCTCACGCAATTTCGAGCAAAAGGGAAGTCACTCCGAATACAATCATGGGTTTCACGTTATTGCGAATTAAAGCTTCTCACGCAATTTCGGGCAAGGAGGGGTCATTTTCGGTTAATACGAAGTCATTCTGAACGCCTTCCGAATGCAATGGGGATTCACGTAAATTCGCTAAACAAGCAAATTCACGTGAATTCGCATTGGCTGCATTCGAAGTTGGGAGAAATTCCTCCAGTGTGAAAGAGTCCAAACATGACTGCAAGTGCTTTTCTGCCATAGCTCTTAGTGGTGTCTTGTATAGATCCCCAAAATTTCCATGTGCTTAGAGATTACTAGATTCCTTTCAATTGTATTAAGCAACTATACATAGAATTAATACAGTCACTCTTGTACTTTATTGCTTTCCTTAATGAAACAATTATTTAATAAACCAAATTAATCAGCAGTGTCTCATGAAGCAATGAATCAAAACATTTGGGAGTAACTTTCCAGATATTTGAAAATTAACTTTTTTTCTTGCTTATGCCAGCTCTGCTCAAATGTTCAGCCTGAATAGAATGACTTCACACATGAGTAGGATGGGGAGCATCTCAGGTCTGAATTTGCCCTGTTGAATAGCAAGGTCAGAAAAAGAATTCATATAGAATCCTTCAGTACAATCCTGGATCCTGATTTATCAGTATCTCCAACTGCATAGAAAGGTTCACATCCAAGGAAATGTGAATAGAATTCAATTTCAGAGCTTAACAACAAAGAGGATTCTCGCACCTCAAATACTAGCTAGTTTGATATAGCATAAACTTTCATGAGCTGTGGCCCACATGCATCTGATGAAATGGAATGAATCCATGCAATCTTCTGGCAAATAAACTTGCTAGTCTTCAGGATATGACAAGGTTCTTGTTCTTCTGGATGCAACAGCCTAAAAGGACCATGCTTTGCCATTCAGTAAAGCAAGATCTGACTAATGGGGTGGGGGCAATGCACATTATAAGATATAGGATATTTGCTTTGTGTGGAAACTGGCTGCTTGGAATCAGATCATCATAAATGAAGAGAAAATATGTGTCTAATACATAGATATCTATGATAGGCTGGCTATTGATATATATATATATATATATATATATATGAATAAGACCCTTTTTATACCACAAAATTATAGTATCATAATTCCACTATAACTGCCATGGTTCCATCCTGTGGAATCCTGGGAGGAGCATTTAGAACTGTCTGCTAGAGATTTCTAGTGTACTGGTTCTCACCCTTTGGTTCCCCCACATGCTTTGGACATCAGTTTCCTTAAGTCCAAGCCAGTCTGATCAGTGTCCTGGAATTCTGGGAATTGAAGTCCAAAACATCTGGAGGACCAGAGGTTGAGAACCACTGTTCGTGTATTCCACCAAATTACAAGTCACAAATTTCCATAGAATGCAGCCATGGCAATTAAATTTGAATAATTGCACTATCATTAGGTAGTGAGAAAGGGCACTAAGACAAGGACTGCAAATAAGAAGAGAAAGAAGTGGCCTGATCTGAGATAACCAGTCTATATTATTGATTAACTATAGGGCAAACTCACTCTGAACAATTTATGCCAAGAAATAACCTTAGAGTTGCCATAAATTAGAAATGACTTGAACACACATACCAACAAACAACAAATAGCTCAGACAAAACAAGAGGGTTGCATCAGTGAACCTTAACAACATGTCTTCATTTCAATGGGAAATTACCTCCACAAGATGAATTAAAATTTTGGATGGAATATAAAGATGGGAATGACTCCGGGGGAGGGGTGCACTGAGGTGATATACAGAAAAAAAAAAAGAACAAGCAAGATGTTAAAGTATATAAGTATGAAAGAATGTTATAATTTGTTTTTTTATGTTATTTACTTGTAAAATTTCAAAAATACTAATTAACAACAACAACAACATGTCTTCATTTCTACTGCCTTTGTAGGTGCTTAATTATTTGTGCATGCATAGCTTCAATGGGATAAAGGCAGCATGGAAAACCCCACACCTAACCTGTGCTGTTCATGCTGAATGTCTGAACACAATTACTCACAAAAGAGCAATATTCATAGGAAAAAAAATACATGATTCAAAAGCAGTAGTAACTTCACCTCAGTTGTCTAACTCAGAGGTTGTGCAGACCACCCCTAAGGGGCAACCTGCAGCCACCTCCAGCTGTGGCAGATTGGAGCTGTGGCAACTACATGCTATGGCCCTAATGTGGCCTTTCCAGGGTGCAATAACTGCAGCACCATGGTTTTAAGGCACTGCTTTGGTGCTGTGTCATATAAACAACAAACACATAGTTTCCAGTTTAAAACAAAAGTTTACCAATGGCTTTAATCTATATTTACATAAAAGGCTATATCCTAATCTTGCTAGTGAATAGTTCAGGTAAAAAAAACACTCTTTCCAAAAGAAAGTTGAGAGAGGAGGAAAATGAAGGACCATACAGTTTAGTTGAAAATCTTTTTGGAAAGAATGTCTGATAGTCCCAAAGGGAGAGTGACCTAAATCACATGGTTAGTTTGAATGAGAGGGAGAGGGAGAGAGAGAGAGAGAGAGAGAGAGAGAGAGAGAGAGGAGAGTTTGTATGCAGAAATCCCTATCTATCTAAGAAGGGGGAAAGAGAATGCAAAAAATCTTTCAACACTCCTTGGCGGCTACATGCTAGGCCATGGAAATTTCCAATGTTATTACATTGCCTCATATGTTTGTTGTGAAAAGGCATTACATTATGAATTTTATTTATTTTGTTTTTGAACATACATTTGATTTTATTCCAATGCCTTTAGAAATAGGATAGAATGTTCATAATCCTTCTTGCACACTCAGGTCCTCTGGGAAGAACTTATTGCTGTCAAGAAAAACTAGACTGGTAGTGACTTCCCAGAGGACCTTTTCAGTTGCTGCTCCAAAAATTTGGAATGACCTGCCAGAGGAGATTCATTAATTTACATCTCTTGATGCTTTTAAGAAAGCAGTAAAGATGTTTCGCTTCCAGCAGGACTTCCCAGACTGACCTCTGCCCTGAATAGAATCAACTGCCCATGTCAACCAGCCCCATTATTATTGCTCATCATTGCCACTTTCTGCTGAATTTTTAATTGATGTTATTCTACCTATTAGCTTTTTATTGTTATTTTGTATTGATGGAGGATGGGTAGAAGGGTTGGGGGTCCTTTTCCTTGTTATTATTGTTTGTACTTGAATTTTACTTTTCTCTGCTGTTACCTGCCTCAATCCTCCAAAGTATTATTATTATTATTATTATTATACAAAAATTACTCCATGAAACCAAAACAATAAATGCAACACATTTTAAAGTAACTTAGCAAATCCTTCAGATTATTAGGAAATACTTAGATGTCTTCCTTTGGGCTTTAACTAATTTGCTTGTGTGGGAAATATGTGAATCACTCCAAGGTGATGGATCTTTCCCCATCATCCCTGACCATTGGCCATACTGACCAATGGGATGCTATTCTTGAAACACTTTTCTTTAAGTTGTTATTATGGGAATTATTAATAGGTCCACAACACATTGCAGAAATAATCCAGTTTGAGACTGCTTTAACTGTACTGGCACAGTGCTAGGGGATCCTGGGAATTATAGTTGATTATGGCACCAGAGTTCTCTTGCAAAACTACAGTTCCCAGAATTCCCTAGCATTATAGCAATAGCAAGTACATTTCTGTATTACTTATCAGTGAACTAGCACTTCCTAAGCAATTTACAATATTGTAAACTAATTGCCCCCAACAAGCTGGGTACTCATTTTACTGACCTACGAAAGGATGGAAGGCTTAAGAGGATCTTGGCACCCTGCCTGGGTTTGAACTCACAACCTTGTGGCTACAGTGCTGGCATTTAACCACTGCATAACCAGGGCTCCTTAGCATTGAGCCAGGGCAGTTAAAGTGTTCTCAGACTGGATTATTTTCTGCAGTGTGTTTTGGACCAAATTCTATGTGTATAAAATGTTAAAATGAAACTATTGATTTTTTTTGTTGAATGGAAGTTAATTTTGTAAAAGTGTGGTAGGTCTGGATTTTTAAAGTTAAAAAATACAAAAGAAAATATTTATGCATGGGTTGAAAGGCTAGCACATGGGTGACTTTTCATTTGTAACATACATCCAGAGCAAAGAGTGTTTCTTGGAGAGCTGAAAATAACTCACATTTCCCAAGTGTCTGTATGAGTTCAATCTGTGGCTGATTTGTCTTTAGAATGACAAATCTAGATAGATTTCTCCTTTCTAAAAGCTCAGTCATTTTGTTCCCTAGGCCATGTCATATTGTGTGTGCCAAAATCTTTGAATAGCTTCAAGGAAGCTTTCCCCCCTATTGGGGACAAGATAGGCTGTGGTGCTGTGCTGATGTTGTCAGACACAAATGTTTCATGTAGCTCTGGCCAATACGTTTCCAGTTAAAATGTCATCTTTGATATTTTATGGTAGTCTTCATCATAGCATTGGCAACTTCACATGACTTGTCAGGAAAGACATTCATATGTTCTGCAGTGATTTCTTTTCACTCTCAAGGGGATTTTCAGGGATTTTCTTTGGCAGTGAGAAGACAAAAAGAGCATGAACTGGATCTCTTGTGGAGCCTGGACTACTCATCTTACCTTTCATATTATGAGTAACAATTTTTTCCCCATCAGCTGGTCTAATTTTTCACCTGTTTAAATGTCCTATTGAGCACTGCACATTTTTTTCTAGGCTGCATATTTTGTACCCAATACACATTTTTAAAATGTCTTGCCTTACTTTCTTGTAAGTCTCTTAGGATTGTGGTCTAAAGCTGCAGTTTACTTGTGAATTAATTAATTCGGTCTTTATTAATGATAAAACATGCATTTTTTCATTAATTTATTTGTGAATCACTCCATTTCTGTCTTATGGTTGTAAAGACATTTTTGAAATTAAGGAACACACTGGGCTCATAACTATAATTTGTTCTCGTTATTGTCGCTTTCAAGAAAGGCATGAAGATACATATTTTCAGTTTGGATGTTTGCACTGTTTTGACATTCATTGTGATTTTAATAATTTGTTCTCCAATCTGTTTTGCTAATGTCTGTTAGGTACCTTGAGTGCTTTTTTGGTGAAAAGGCAGGATGAGAATGTAATACATCAATGGTTAGGAATTTTATTTTTCATATTGTTGATAGAGTTGATATTACAAGCTTGGGAGATAACTGGACAGGGCTTTTAAACCACAAGTACACTGAGAAGAAAGCAGCTTTGGCGAAACTCATCACACAAAGCCACCTCTGACCTGTAGCTGCCATGTTCTCCACCCATCCCTTTTCATTCACAGGGGAAATATGTGAATGACCTGACAATCATGCAAATCTGCAGGTGCAAATGTCACTCTTGCATGCCAAACATCCCACATGCCAAACATGTGGTGCCAATGTCCCCCTCCTACCTTCCCCTTGCAATTCCAAAGTGCCCTAATTACCTTTTTTAATTTCTCTAATTATTTTCTTTTTCTTTACTTTTACTTTTTTATTTTTTAAGAGTCTGGCATACTAAAGGCATATTGGGTATGGCATTAGGTAGAGAGGTAGGATTACAGGAGAGTTCAGGAAGAGAGCATGATGGGAGCGGCAGCCCATCACTCAACTACAAGAAGGCACTGATGGCTGTCTAAAAGTGGTAAGTTTCCATTTTTTATTAAAAGTCTGATTTCTGCAAAAATAGGGCCATGTGCAGTAATGTCCTGAATCCTAATCAGTATTATTCTTCCAATAACATTCAATGATCTATCAGACAGTCTTTATTCTAGCTCTTGCAGCAGGCTGAAGTCCAGGTTCCAAATAAGGACCTGTTTCCATAGATTTCATCCAGCAAATAAATAGTTTAACTTCAGATGATCTCCTATGGTTTCTCCATCATCACTCTCTGTTTGTGGATGTTTAATGAAAGTGGAGAAATGATATTAATATTGACAGTATTTATGGATATGAATATATTTTAAATCCTTCTCTTCTCTTGATCATAGATTGACAGGAGCTTAGTAATGCTTCATGGTTAAAAAAAAATCACTTTTTTTATTTCTGCAGATCCATAACCTGTTGGACAGTATTCAGGTCATAAGCCTGGCCTATCATTAATCTCTAACCAATGCCCTACTTTTCATTTAAGTCCTTTAGAATTACTTTTGGATGTCTTGCCTCCTCCGTTCAAGATTCTACATCTTCCTCTATGCTGGGAACAAGAAATCCCTGTGGTATCTATTAGAGAAGTAGATGGTGTGTGTAACTTTAATGTAGAATAAAGGATTATTATTTGCAGTAGAATTCCCTGAATCCCAGTGTTGGTTTTTCTTCTTTGCGACTTCATTTGAGCACAATTCTAAGTAGTACCAAGAAAGCTTTCCATTATTTTTTTTCTTTTTTGAGTTTTTTCTTGCTAGATCGTTAAAGTATAACAAAAGTGCTTTTAGATTCATAGCACAAATGTTAAGGGGACTTGATGATCTATGAGCCCACAGACCTATGCGATGATTTAAGTACAGAGGAGACATAGGAAATGTGATAAGAGAGGTCATAGAGAAATTTTCTATGACGTCTCTCCAAGGCGATTATATAAGGATAATTGTGGGTGGGGGATTGGGACATTCTTCACCCCCAAAACTGGTTGGATAGGAATAATATGTACATTCATTCATTTAAAAAAGCAGAGCTTTCCTTTCTAGAGTTGAATTGAAAATGGGCTACAATAATACTTCATAACTGAGTCTTACATCATGGGCAGTTCACGTGGCAAATCTCATTACATACAGAATGACAGCCTATTTTTAAAAAGCATGCTTCATTGAGGATATTTGAAAATATTTGGTCTGTGTTTAAAAAGTTAGAATTCCATTTTAGTGTATTGGTTTTTATTGTTTGTATACACTGATTGTTCTGGCAGTGAAGTGTTTTCCCCCTTTAAAATAGTTAGATTTAATTGTATTTGTTGATTTTGTGGTTAATATGATGCACAGAATAATTTAATTAGCATTATACCTGCTATTGAGAGCCAGTATGGTGTAGTGGTTTTGGGTGGACAGTTGG
Source organism: Urosaurus nigricauda (assembly GCA_034509955.1). Lineage (NCBI taxonomy): Eukaryota > Metazoa > Chordata > Lepidosauria > Squamata > Phrynosomatidae > Urosaurus > Urosaurus nigricauda. Next base: position 67,613,011 of record JAOEGL010000003.1, read on the forward strand.
GTTCGAATCCCTGCTCGGCAATGAAATCCACTAGCTGACACTGGGCATGTCATAGTGTCTTAGCCTTAAAGAATAGCAATTGCCTTGCCCTCAAAAGAAATGTACCAACCTCATGATAAATATGCCTTAGGTTCACTGTAATTTGAAAACTACTTGAAGGCACAATACCATTACCACCACCACAACAACACCTGACAATAGTAAAATTTGCAAAACTAGATAGACAGATGCTCTTCAAACATAATCCATGACAACAAAATAATGGATCATAGAATCATAGAATCATAGAATCATAGAATCATAGAGTTGGAAGAGACCACAAGGGCCATCCAGTCCAACCCCCTGCCATGCAGGAACTCCAAGTCAAAGCATCCCTGATAGATGGCCATCCAGCCTCTGCTTAAAGACCCCTAAGGAAGGAGACTCCACTACACTCCGAGGGAGTGTGTTCCACTGTCGAACAGCCCTTACTGTCAGGAAGTTCCTCCTAATGTTGAGGTGGAATCTCTTTTCCTGCAGTTTGCATCCATTGTTCCGCGTTCTAGTCTCTGGAGCAGCAGAAAACAAGCTTGCTCCCTCCTCAATATGACATCCCTTCAAATATTTAAACAGGGCTATCATATCACCTCTTAACCTTCTCTTCTCAAGGCTAAACATCCCCAGCTCCCTAAGGCGTTCTTCATAGGGCAAGGTTTCTAGACCCTTCACCATCTTAGTTGCCCTCCTTTGGACATGCTCCAGTTTCTCCACATCTTTTTTGAAATGTGGTGCCCAGAACTGGACACAGTATTCCAGGTGGGGCCTGACCAAAGCAGAATAGAGTGGCACTATAACTTCCCTTGATCTAGAAACTATACTTCTATTGATGCAGCCTAAAATTGCATTGGCTTTTTTAGCTGCCGCATCACACTGTTGACTCATGTTCAGCTTATGGTCTACTTGGACTCCTAGATCCCTTTCACATGTGGTCTCATTCAGCCAGGTGTCCCCCATCCTATATCTGTGCATTTCATTTTTCCGCCCTAAGTGCAGAACCTTACATTTCTCCGCATTGAATTTCATTTTGTCAGCACTGGCCCAGCTTTCTAGTCTATTCAGGTCATTTTGAATTTTGATCCTGTCCTCTGGGGTATTAGCTACTCCTCCCAGTTTAGTGTCATCTGCAAATTTGATAAGTATGCCCCCAATTCTGTCATCCAAATCGTTAATAAAGATGTTGAATAGCACTGGGCCCAGGACAGAACCCTGTGGGACCCCACTGGTCACTTCTCTCCAGGATGAAAAGGAGCCATTGTTGAGCATGAAATTATATGGCACACATCTAAACATGAAGAAGATCAAATGCAGAGGAGGCTTGTGGAAAAAAATTACTTTGTGCTCGAATGTACCAAATATGGAGTTTTACAGGGCAGTTATCCCAGAGGCCATGTTGTTGCTATTACTGTTATTTGAACTCAAGTCAGGATTGACTTATGGTAACACATGAATGAAACAGCTCCAAGAGCCTCGGTCATTAAACTCCTTCCTCAGGTCTTGCAGACTGAAGGCTATGGTTTCCCTGACTAAATCAATCCACCCATAATATGGCCCCCCTCTTTGCCTACTGCCTTCCACTTAAATGAGCATTATGGTCTTTTTCAGTGAGTCCAAAATACAAACAGCTTCAGTTTAGTCATTTCAGCTTCTAATGAGAGGTCAGGCTTACTTGTTCTTTTGGCAGCCCCATTGGCCCGATCTAGACAGGCAAAAAGAGCCGTGATAAGGACTCTTTGACGCGTTTTTAGGGTTAGGGAGGGTGCAGACGCTGCACCCTCCCTAACCCTAAAGCGTATGGGCGCCGCCATTTAAAAATGGTGGCATCCATACGGATGCACCATGATGTTGTCATGGTGCGTGCAGCGTTTAGAAACACTGTGTGCACCATGACAACTTTGTGCCACAGGAGGGCTCCAAGCACACCCTTCCCACGCCGCAAAAAGGAGCTCCAAAAAGGAGCTCCTTTTTTGCGCCCCGTGTTTGATGTGGCCTTCAAATGGCTGCGTCAAACACCCAAGGAGAAAGGGGCCTCAGTGGCGGCCCCTTTCTCCCCTCAGCACTGCTTCCGGAAGCGGGGTGCAGTGAGCACACAGGACACCTGCTGCACCCCGTTTTGAGGCCGCGGAGAAGCAGCCTCCGGAAGTGGCAGGATGGGGCTCGGAGGTTGCCGGTGCGGCAGCCTTGGCCCCATCTCGCTGCTTCTTGGGCAGTCTGGAAAGCCCTAGAGTATCTGTAGTCCAGCACCACATTTCAAATGAGTTCATCTTCTTGTCACTTTTTTCACTTTCTAGATTTCACAGCTGTATGGCATGAATAAATCTGACTTTGGTATTTATTGGAATATCATTTAAAATTGAAACAACAAATATACTCTTTTCAGAATGTTGTGATCACAAGAACAGAAACAGTTTTCATAGTGTTACACAGTCCCAAAACAGAACAATGATAATATGGTCCTATCCTACTTTTTACAGAGGGCAGTTTCTGTTTGAAGGGCTATCAAAGAACACCTACATGTTTGAAGATATTATTTGAAAGACCATCCAATTCAAGTCTAGTTAAAATAAGAGAAAGCTTTGAAATTGTTCATGAACAACAAAAGCACCTGGATGTACACAGATCACCTCTCTGGTTAAACTCCCCCCCCCCCCACTCTGGTGAAAGGTATTGTGTGTTATTCTGCAAACCATAGTAATTACACTCATGCCTCCGTGTTCATGGATTTGGAGTCGTGGTTTTGGTCCTTCAGGGACAGCAAACGAGGAGAGACAAAATGGTGCACATGGGAGTGCACCACAATTATAACCAATGGGGCTTAAATATCCATGAGATTTCTGATTTGCAGGTGGGGTGGGGTGGGCAGAATGGATCCCCTGTGAATTGGGAGGGATGAGTGTATTTCTAATTTTGCAAACTGTAAACTGTACATATAAATTTTATGCAAATCCTGTCCTATTTTGAATCATATACAAGTGGTCATCTTCAATGAAAAATAATAGATAATGTTCTGCTAAGAATCACCAGATGGAGGGATTTAAAGAGAGAAAAATATGTGTATACAGTAGGGGGGAAACCCTGAAAGGTTCTTTTCAAATCACCAGTCATAGCCATCAAAAGCTGCATTGTTATACACAACTACAGGTAAGCCCCACTCAGCTCACAATAGCTACTTGTAAGATTGGACAGTACAAAGGCAACTGACATAAAGTTAACAATCAAAGTCAAAAAGCATTTTTTTTTTCAATTTCATTTTTAAATATGTGTGTTTGTGTGTATTTCCAACATCAACCTGAAGACATATTTGCTCCTACTGTAAAAGTTCCCTTCGGTTATAAGGAATATTTATTAGGGGATAATCAATTAAATTCTTGGGCAATAGACATTCTGCAGAATTTCATAGGTTTGAAATCTGAAAAGCTGTATATATTATATTTCTTCTCTTTATCAGTCATCCCATTAAAATTTCACCTACTTTTGGATTTAGTAATTCACTTTATACCAGGGGAATGATAATGTCTTCACTTTGAGACTATGTGGTAAAATGGTAATAAAAATTTACCATCCTTGACTAAGCCTTTGCCAGGATGATGGAAAGTAGGAGATAAGACCTAAAGCCATTTGATTCACCTGTCAGAAGTGATTGTTCAGTTAGGAGAATGGTCAAAATAAAAATTCCAATTTGGTTCCCAAAACAGATATAGGCTAGAACTTGCAGGACCACTTCACACCCAAAACTTTAATGTTCCTCATAAAAATAGATCTGAGAGGCAAAATTAGATGGATGACTAAGAATTAGAAAAAGTAGTAAGAGTGCTTGAGGAATTGTTTCACATATGTTCTAAGGAGAGTTTAGAAATGTTACTTTTGGGGCTATAACTCCCAGAATCCCCTAGCATGCATAGCATGCAGAAAGCCAAAAAATGTAACTTTCTGAACCAGCCACCTCTTCTTATTAGATAATCCATGAATATTATACTTAAAATATCCAAGCCAGCAGTGTATAATGTCCACAAACGTTGTTTTCTTTCATTATCCACTGGAATATATAAGAAGAATTTTACTTAGCATCATGGGTTACACTAGGCTAACATCCTGTTTCCCATAAAAGTTAATCAGATGCTCGAAGGCCATTTCTCCTCTACAAAAAAGGGATTAAGAGGAATGCTGCCTCTGAATATGATGGTTCAGTTCATAGTGGCAGATCATGATTAAAAAAACGACCCTTTAAGGCATGGCTGGTTGAAGTTGTAGATTCGGAGCTGTATGTGGCCCCAGGGCATCTCTGGTGGCTCTGTTCCATCAAATTTGCAGGGCTGATTTTACTGCAATAGAATTCCCAGATCTTAGGGCCTCAGAGAAAAGAGAGGAATTTTATGGTGACAGTGTTGTCTTGATTTTAAAAATATCCCACAATATGCTTCCAGATCCAGCTACTTTGAGCTGCTTTGCAGTTGCTGTCAAGAGGGTCCGCTTGGCCACTTTATCTACATGTCCACTTGAGCAAGGGGGGACTCCTCTACTTTCTATCTCAGCCCCATTGCCTTGGAACAGGCCCAGCTGATCTAGTCACATTGCGATGGGGCAGAGAGAGGGAGCAAGGGCGGAGGCTGTGCTTCCTCTCTTGGCCCCATTGCCTTGGAACAGCCTCAACCTCAGGTGGTGGAGAGAGAGCAAGCCCCCCCCCCCCGCTTTCTCTCTCCGCCCCATTACCTTGGAACAGGCTAAGCTGATTTTCCTTGCATTATTGACTTTTCCAGTGTGCTCATAATGTGGCCAAAGTACAACATCCTCAGTTTGGTCATCTTAGCTTCTAGGACGAATTCAAGGCTGATCTGCTCTAGCACTCATTTGGCTTTCTGACTGTCCATGGTATTCTCAGCACTCTTCTCCATTACCACATCTCAAATGAGATGATTTTCTTTCTATTGCCTTTCTTCACTAACTTTCACATTCATACATGGTGATGGGGAGAACATTGGCTTGAACTATCCTTACTTTAGTGTTCAGTTTTATATTTTTGCACTTTAGTATTGATAACCTATCACTTCATCTTTCATTGCTACACCATCCTCTTTTACTATGCATAATATCCCTACTTGTCACAGACTGGGTGAGTCACAATTCTCTCAGAATTCATCTCAGCAAAACATATTTTTTTTACTTCTTCTACCTTCTTTTTTTCTTAACCTTGAAAATGTGTTTTATTGCCCCTTCCTCTCAGGCTTGTAGCACATGTGAAACATTTCATGATATTCTCTGTCTACTTCCAATGTTCATCATTTATCTATTTATTGATATTAATATTTCTGATGGACGTCTTCCAAGTGACCTAAGGCATGAAATGAATACATTTGTTTTTGATGTTAACTGCCCTCAGGTTGATCTTGATCCATAGCGAGTCTGTGGATGAGACATCTCCAAGATGTCCTCCACTCTTCTACTTAGTTCCTGCAAACTCATACTCATGATCTATAGTCTTCCTCTCTTTCTACTTCCCTCCACCTTTCCTAGCATTATTGTTTTTTCTAATGAGTCATGCCTTTTCCTAATGTGTCTGAAGTATGACAGCCTCAGTTTTGTCATCTTGGCTTCCAGGGAGATTTCTGACTTGATCTGCTCTAGGATTCATTTGTTTCTCTTTTTGGCTGTCCACATAATCCTCAGTCCTCTTCTCCAGCACCACATCTCAAATGAATTTATTTTCTTCCTATCTTCTTTCTTCATTGTTCAGATCTCATATCCATACATCGTAACTGGGAATACAATGGCTTGTATGTTTCTAAATTTTGTGATGAATTGTTTACCTTTCCATTTTAAGATCTTTTCTACTTCTTTCATAGCTACTTCTTTCATAGCTGCTAGTTACAGGAATCACCTCCTTCCCCAGATGATTGCCTCCTCATGTTGGAGGTTGTCCTAACACATATCATCCATGCCCTTTCAAAGATTTGTGTGTCTCCCTGGGAAACTTTTGTTTTGTTTCAGGCTGCTTTCACATTGGTCTTTATCATGGCCACCTGCATCAGTGCCCTTCCTAGACCCAGGTCATGTCGATCCCTACAGGTGTCAAATCTACAGTTCACCCAGCAGGGAGTTACAATACACTTTATGCATTTGAAGACTGATCAGTGAGGACAAGGCCAGACCATATCTTTGAGCAGAGCACCATGAAGGCCAATTTATCTGGTGAGGGTAATGGAACGCTACTTGGAATCCTACCTGAGTGTGCCTGATTATCTATTTTTGTATGCATTGGGCCTTCCCTGTCTCTGTTTCAATTCTGGGTGGTATTCAAGAGGACAATTTTGGAGTTTTGCCTTCCCCTGGACAATTCTCACATCACTCATGGTGAGGGTGCAACTGGCCAAAATTTGCCATTGGCTATTATTGCACAGCTGGGGCATTAAAGTTGTGGCCATCTTTATAATTCATACAATCGAGTCCGCCCCGCCCCCCTTTTGTCCCAGTGCAGCAACTTAGGTGGGTGATTCTCAAGTATTCTGTAATCATAGAATAATTGAAGGAGAAAATTCTATGTTTCTATGATTACAGAATGCTTGACCTTAGACACAGTCACCTATGTTGTTATGCCAGGACAAAAAGGGGTGGTGGTGGCAGGCCCCATTGTAGGGATTATAAAAATGCTCACAACTTTAATGCTGTGGAAGAATAAAAGGAAACAAAATACCAAGTGAAACTTTGGTCTCAAACCGATGGCCCAAAAACACCACCTTCCCACTATTTGGGGGCATGGTGTTTACATGACGCATGCCCCCAGATTCACTGGAAGCCATGCCAGGGTTGCCCCAGGCCCACCTAAGGCAGCCCAAAAAGGAGTGGAAAAGAACTGCTCCTTCCAGTGATCCGTTGTAGATTGTGGCAGTGGCTGGCCAGGAACTGTGGTGTCTGGTTGCCATGGTCCTAAGCCAGTTTGGGCATGTGTGAGGCTGGGATGGTCTGAGGCTGCCCCCAGCTACCCGTCAGTTTCAGTCCTTTGTCTCCCTTTATTCTTCTACTGTGAATATATGCCCTCCAGTTTTTTGTTCTGATCGCAACTTTAATACAGAATTAAATGAAGAGATAAATCAAACATAGGGTGGTCATGAATCAATCGTAACGATATCATAAATCAATCAATGTCAAGATGATTTGATCACTTATGAGAAAGTGTATGTAATAGCTACTTTGGGTTGGTGCTTGCCTCAGGTACTACCTTTTTGTTAAATCAAGTGCCAGGTATTGTCTCTGAGGAAACAAATTAGTATCTGGGTGTACCTTGTGAGCTTGATTATCTGAGTTAATATTTCCCCCTTTTGGAGCCAATGAGAAATAATACTTACTTATTTATATTATCCATTTACTGTTTGCCATTTCTGAAGCTCTAATGTATTAACATCCTATTCCCCAGTGCAATCAATGTATATATTTTGATTCTTCTCGTTCTGATAAATTTCCATTTCAGAGAACAATATGTTGATGTGCCTTATTGGATACAATCTATTTATAAGACAGCCTTGCCTCATGTTAAACTATCTTTTATAATTGTATATACTTAGTATATGATCAAATTATCTGTTTCTCATATTTGGTAACATGTTTTTTGTTGTTGTTGTGTGCCTTCAAGTCATTTCCAGTTTATGGTGACTCTAAGGTGAGTCTATCATGGAGCTTTCTGGGCAAGATTTATTTAGAAGAGGGTTATCATTGCCTTCCCTTGAGGCTGAAAAAGTGTGACTTTCCCAAGGTGGGTTTCCATGGCTGAGCTGGGAATCAAATCCTGGTCTCCAGAGTCACAGTCCAACACTCAAACCACTATGCTATACTGGCTCTTGATCACAGACACTGACTGACAATATAAGGTCAGAGCCACAGTTGAGGAATGGAAACATGGACAGAAGTAGATGGAAAACATACTTTAAAACACATAATCAATGTTGTTTCTCTGGATAACAAACATAGATCCAAACACATGTTGGTATCCTCAACAGAGTGTCATGACTTCTCTTAAGTGAAAGTATTTCTTAGATTATTTTTATTCCAATTGATTTTAATTAAATGTACCTGACTTTAAGTGTCAGCGTGTAACCTTAGCTTGTGAATGTACAGATGGCTGAGCAGAACTTTCAGTAATAATCACTGTATTTTTACTGCCACTTCTTTATATATAAATTCAATGAATTTGAGTTATCCAACACAGGTGGTAAACCAAGAGTTAATATAAAAAGATAATTGCCTGTTTACCAGATCAACTTGAACATATTCTGCTTTGCCACATTGGTCTGCTGGGTATATACTGTAATATGCTTTTTAAAAGCCTAATTACATATTTAGCTGATAGACAAATAGGTCTAGTGGGAGTCTGTGGTTTATCAAGTAAGAATAAATATGTATTTGCCAAAGAAGGAGCACTTCCATTCACAAGATTTCGATTCACTTGCCTTTGAGAAAGCTGTGACTTAAAAGAACAAAGCACCAGATCCCATATGATCTTAGAAGCTAAGCAGGGCCAGCCCTGTTTAGCACCTGGATAGGAGACAACTATCAGTGAATACCAGGTGATGTAGGATATATTTCAGAGGAATGGACTGGCAAAACCACCTCCAAATATTTTTGCCTAAGAAAACCCTATGAAATTGCCATGAAGTTGCCAGGAAGACAACAGGTAACTTGAAGGCATATATATACACACGCAGAAAGAGACAATATTATTTCATATTTTGCATGAGGTGTGAACATATGCAGAGTATTATGTAAGCAGTATGTGAACTGAGGATTTTCCCATGTGTCCATACTTCCAATGAAAAACACTAATTTTATGCCTCAGATACTGTACATATGGGTTTTGTGAGATCTAGGCCCCATTCACACTACAAAAATAACCTAGATGTTCTCACTTGCTCTGAATGCACTGGATGCACTTTGGGGGGGGGGGTGTGCTGCCCCCCAAAAACAATTAATCTCAGGATATTCTATATAGCTTTTTTCCTGAGTTTTCTTGAAAGTTCCACATCGATCCACATCTTCATCAGTGTGAATATGCTACCAAATCGATCTGAATCATTCAGCCACCATCCTCTAGCTCGTAGTATGTAGTAGTGGGAAGGGCTCCCAAAGCTGCTGGCTGCTCTCCAGCCAAGAATGGGTTGAGAGATACTGGTGGCTGTCATGGTGAAGGGAGCTGCCCAGGCATGTGTGAATAACACATAAGGTTAAAATGCCTTGGAGAGAGTGGACATGCTTTTTTGCTGTATATAAAGACTTGTGAAAGTATGAATCAAAGTGAGCTTGCTTAATATGTGCAAAACATTTTGGCTTGGCTGTTATGAAATGAAGTAATATGACTTTGTTGTCCTGTAGGACAGCACAAGAGGTACCTTCTCTTTTGTTTCAACATTTCTGTAGAAAATGGGAAATACAGTTCTGATCCTTCATCTTACTAGGTTTTTAAAATGTGTGCACCAAATGACAATGAGGTTGCCATAGAGATTTCTCACTCTTGAATTCTGCTGTAATTAAACTAAAAGAATTTGGCTTTTGAGCAGTAACCTTCCCCCCCACACACACTGTGTTTGTAGTCTTTTAATACTCCTCCTTGTGTTTTTTTTCCAAAAAAGGAGACCACTCGACGTTTTTGAGCTCAATAGATAAAAGTTACGTAAATCTGAAAACAGAAATTGTCCTAAGCATAACGTATATAAGTTGATAATACAACTGTCATCCTTACAAACCCATAAAGATTTTACTGTTTTGTGGAAAATTTGTTCTTGTAAGTACAAACAATTGTTTTTATGGAAAATGAGGAAAATGTGTGAGGGAAAAAGCTATTTTACCTTAATATATTTATTATATCATATGTAATAACACTGAATCCTGCCACCCTAGCTCTTAATTTAGCTTGCAGATTTTTGGTGAATAGATTTTACTCTCCATTTTAGTATCTTTTGTTTTAAATAAAAACAGGGGCTTTCTAGATTGGCAAAAAGAAGTGTGTTCATGGCTGCATGAAACTCTAGCCTTTAGATGAGAAAAAGGGAAAGTGTGCCATGAAAACGCTTTTTTTGTGTTTTAGGGGAGAAGAAGCGCCTTTAAAAAGGTGCTGGTTTTCCCAGCTTCTTTTTTAAAAACTGTGGAACAGCGCAGCTCCATCTAAAGGCTGTGGTGCAGCTGCTAAGCATTAAGGAAAAGGCAACTTCATGTCACACTTTCCTGCCAATCTAGAAAGCCCCATAGTTTTCTTATTGAGTAGTCTCATGCTTAAGAAATACAGCAACCAATCTGGTCTGTTCAGCTCCTTCAGGAAGATAAGCCTGCTGAACTTCCATTAACACCTAAATTCCCATTATCTTAAAATGAAGTTAAAAGTGTCCTAGCCACTTTGTGTTTCAATTTTGGGGAAAAGGCAGAGTATAAATAAAGACTAGTCAGGGTCCAATTCTCAGCTTGGCATGAAACAACTCACCCTCTCTTAGCCTCAGGGCAAGGCAATGGCAAACCTCCTCTGAACAAATCTTGCCAAGAAAACTCATGATAGGTTCACCTTAGGGTCACCTTAAGTCAGAAATGACTTGAAAGCACAAGAGGAGGAGGAGGAGGAGGAGAAAATTAGTAGTAGTAGTCCCAACTAGACTAGATCAATCCAATGAACTGTTCAATGGTAAATCAAGACATAGGTAAATCCTATTGAATCAGTGGCACTACTTTAGATAGGACTAGAAACAAAATTCAAGCCAATAATGCACAGGATAATGCCATCTCTTTAGGAAGTTATATCATCTTAAACTGGATTATGATTGCCTAAAGTTGAATTGTGCCATTGCTTAATGTTCTTTTTCTCAGGAGAGGCACAGAAACATAACTACTCTCTTGGGATTATTTCAGTTTGTAAGCAGCAACGAAAGAAGACAGAGGTCTAAATCCAATGCTAGTCCTAAATGGAGTAATGAAAAAATGGCACCACAATTGGATTTAGACTAGGGCAGAGCAGGGAATCATGTGGCTCTCCATAAGCTGAACTGCAAACCCCACCTTGGCTAGGCTAAGTAGAAGTTGTAGTCCACCAATACCTGTAGGGTCACATGATCTCCATCCATTGACAATGGTTAGCAGGGCTAAATGATTTGGAAGACGAGAGTGTGCATAGGTGGAAGTCCTTTATTAAGAATTAAATGCTTAGGAGGTTATTGAGCTGCTCTTGATTATAATAACAATGGAAAAAATATAAAATGTAGGAAGAAGCAAAACAACAGATGTCTTGACAAAAATATGCATTATATAGAAAATGTGAATTGTGTTAAGCAGATAAAAAATAACTAACTTGACTAGGGTAAGAAATCAAAGGCAGATAAATAATAATTTTGAAAAGAATAGATGCTTGAATATGTTTCTGCATTCAATACAGGGTAGGCAGGAAATGTTTCTTATTGCTTTATCACAATAGGGAGCAAACAGGATTTAAATGAGAGTTAAATGAGAGTTAAACAGGAAATGTCCTGTGATAAACATAGGGTATTTCCTGTTTAACTCTTGTTTAACTCTTGTTTAAATCCTGTTTTCCCCCTAGTGTGATAAAGCAGTATGTTTGCCAAATTATGTCCACTTCCCTAGAGCAAGTCACACTTGATTCAGTAGGACATCTGAGCAGACTGTCCATCTCTTTTTATTATGTGAAGATTATATTTTTAAATTGTATCCTGGGTTTGATCATTTTAATAGTGAGAATTAGGGATGCAATGCTTCACTAAGTTTCTTCTCAAATGTAGTAATGAGTAATTTCAGCAATTTTCTTCCTTTGAAGAAAATATGGTTTCTTTGAAAACCATATAGGTTTTTCTTAAAGGCGATTTACAATTTGGGACCCGTTCTGTACAAAATTCACATGTGGTTGATTTGCACAGAAAACAGCCTTTTCTGTTTAGGAAAAAGCATCTTTTGCATAGAAATAATAATTTCTGCATAGAAAATACTGTTTTCTGTACAGAGAATGCTGTTTTCTAAGCAAATAAACCATCTACATATTTCAGCAAAACAAATCCTCAAATACAGCCAACTTCATATTAAGTCTACGGCAGGTTTGGGGCCAGAATTATGGATTTTGGATAAATCGATGGTAAAATGTAGGGGCATGTAACAAAGGATATAAAATATGAAACAAAGGAAGACGATGCCAAAGAACTTACAAATTCTGGCAGGCATAACAATTTTTGCTGACTCTAAAGTCAGCAAAATGATGGTTGAAGAGGGAACTGTTAAATTGTGGCTGTGTGATGTGTGCAGGATGTGACCAGGAACAAGCAGGGCTAAAAAAAATATCCACATGTTTAAAAAGATGAAAAGACAAAGTCTTTAAAGTACAGTATTTACTCCTAGCAAAAAAGAAACCATCTCCATCTCTGAGTGGAACAGTGAAAGGTGAGAGCTTAGACCATCTCGGGAGAAGCATCAGCCCAGTTTACCCTCTCAACACTCCTTTGAGGGGAAGTGTTAAAAAGCTATCACTGCCACTATCCCATTCAGACATTCAAAAATGCCAGAGTTGCAGTGTAAAGAATAGAGGGGTTGCTACTTCTTTTAGGTTCTCCCAAGCTCTCACTTTTTGCCATTCTATTCAGAGAAGGGGATGGTTCCTTTTTTAATATATATGTGTCAAGGTACAGTACTTACATTGACCTGTGGATAGGTCAAAACAGGTTGATTTTTTGATTACATTTTCTAGACATATACATGAAAATATGCAGTATTTCTGCACTAAAATATCATCTTCCACACAGGAGATGCTGTTTCATGAATAAATCTTAAACTGTGAAGATTCCCATCATTCCAGTATTCTTCTTGTCAGGGTTTCTAAACAAACATGATTTTCAACCATTTTTTGGAATATTTTTGAATGTTCATTACATTCCGAATAAGGATTAGCTAAAGAATGAGTGCATCATATGGGGAGAGGAAGTATTGATGGTAGTGCAGATGATTCATAGACTGGGGGAAGGGGAAGGATAGGTGAGGTGGGCAGTGAGTGAAGGAGTCTGGGCAAGCTTATCACATTTATGACACCTTTCCAACCCCTCTCTTCCCACAGCATTTGCCCATTCATACCTACTGAATGTGTTCTGCCATGCTTGAATCAACAACCACTAGCAAAGAAGTATACACAGGTACCATTGAGATCCTTTGTAGTAATGAGCACAACCAACATATAAACAGATATGACAATGTAATCTCTAACCTTCACAATCAGTTCAATTGGTCTATTCCAATTCAAACTTACTAATAGGATTTGAGCCATTTTCTTGAGTTTGTTTATGCAAAGGGAAATTTTCCACAGTGTGGGATCTTCCCATGCAGTGCAAGCTAGTGGTTAGTGGGGCTGTAAGTCCACTCTGGGCTTTAGTTCAGTTTAGTTGGGGGCTGGGCACATCAGCCATAAAGGCTGGCCTGGGGGCGGAGTTGGAGCATGGAATCCACATGATGCACACTCTGACTTCACCCCCAGGGCGGCATGATATAGCGTGCTGCTCCACACAGCGTGCAGCATCATGGCGCTCCTCTGGTGCTGCGTCCACATGACACAGCACCAAAGGAGCTCCTTAAAGTAACAGCACAATGGCTGTCGTGCCCTTTCCACAGTGCAAAAAGGAACTGCTTTTTGTGGCTCCTTTTTGCACCCTGGAAAAGCCAGATCGGGCGTGTGGCCTGTGGTTGCTGTGGCCCTGATCTGGCACAACTGTAGGTAGCTGCAGGCCACCCCTTAGGGGCAGTCTGCACAGCCTGTTGGCCTCTCAAAAAGAAGCTTAGTGTCTGGGATAGCTCCTTCCAGCTAAGAACTGGATTGGACTTACTGCTCCATTAATACTGGAGTCTTGACCTGCCATTTCTTACTCTTTCTTAGAAAGAGGCTTCCTCTAACAGAATAGTCTAAACTCCATTCATTCAGAGATGCACATCTTTGGCTCCAGCCTATGGTATGAAAATTCCAGGCTGCAAAGGAGAACCTTTTGATTTATACTGGGTAGATCCTTGAGATGTTTGTTCTTTGAACAGTGAATAGATAATGGAAAGCACTTACTGATAATGACAAAGCAATAAGCAGATGCTGTTCCTAATTGAGTTTTACAACATTGTATTTGATTGAGTTTCATCCAGTAAGAACACACATTGCTCAGTGCTGTTAAAGCTGCTCCAGCTTATCTGCAGAATGCAGAGAGATTAAAGATTCGTTTCTAATGTCTACAGAGTGAAAATGTCTTCTTTCTTCCCTTTGCTTTTCCCTGCTAATCTCAAGTATTGTTAATGATGCCTCTTTTAAAACTATTCTCATGTAACCTAGTAGGATAAGTTATTCTTGAAATATCATGCTTCTTATAGCTTACTATTATTATCCTTTCCTGGACAGTTATCTTTTGCATTTTATGGGTCAGAGACTAGAATATAAGAAAGTGCTCTCAAGAAGAAAATAGTCATATCAAGCCAGTCCCTATGCCTAACCTAATTAGACTATCACACCATAAAATGCTACTTCATTCTACTGTCATGAACTTACAGTCTCTTAAGGCAGAGGTTAAGTAAGCATGATATAAAAAGTGGTCTTTCATAAAATAATATGCTGATCAAGGTGTAGGGGAAAATGTGGTAGTGAAATGATAGTCCTTAAATTTTTGAAAGAGCAGAGAAGAGAGTACATATTAATACATAAAACTAAAACTGAGGAGGGTGATTTATATTATATAATAATTATTGTTTTTTCTGTAATAAAGTCTGGTTATATAATTAATTGTTGCCTGAATTAATACTCACCTGTAGGACCCATTACATTAAGTAACTTTATGTACACCTAGCTATGTAGCAGAGGAGCTATGAAATCCCTTTACTCAATTGTGAAGAGACATAATTGGACACTGGAAAGAGCACCTGGTGCATGTCGGCTGATGCACATTGGGCACTTTGCTGGCTCGGCTGTGTAGTAATATTACAGCATAACATTACTGGATGTTATGCAACTGTGTGATTCTAATTCCCACACACATAAGCCTACTTACAAAGATGTAAAGTCTCAAAAGGATCCCTGCAATTCTTTACTGATTTCTTTGGGGGGAAACAACAACAAATAGAATGTTAAATGAGGAGAAGAGGGAGTAGGGGAAAGGTACAAACAATTCTCAGTGTCACATCAGAGACACATCTCACAATTAAAAGAAACTGGAACAAAAATGATAGGCCAGTGGTAGCTGGTGGCTCCCATGTCAGTGGGGCACTGAATCCACTCCAGGTTTTAAAATGGACTTTACAGGAACCTTTTTACAAGAGAATGTCTGGGCACCTCCTGAAGAGGCATACTTGCTGTTATTCCTTTGCTCAAGCTTGGAAACCCATGAGATTTTCTCAGATGTGTTCAGAGGAGATTTTCCCTTGACTTCCTCTTAGGCTGAGAGAGTGTGACATGCCCAAGGTCACCCACTGTGTTTCCATGGCTAAGTAGGGATTTGAAACCTGCTCTCCCAGAGATTCAGACTACTACATAATACTGGCAAGTTGAAGAGACTGCAGGAAAAACATAAGGGTCATGATTAGACTATAAACTGCCAGTTCCCTGGCCATATTGCCGAGAATGACTGTAAAAGAATGCAGAGAATTTTTTATGTCAATTTCATATTCCTGGTCTTTGGAGCCATCCCAGCTGATTGATAGATTTGGAAGAAAAAGAAAATGTTAAAAATACTTATTCAATTGGTACATAATCAGCACATAGAATTCTCTGCCACAAAATTTGAGCCAGGCAATTTCAAATTGGATTGGAGAAATTTCTGAAAGACAGGTTTGCAAATGTGTATTACATGTGACAGCTAAATGTTATCTCCATATGCATTGCTCTTTAAATAATATTTTCATCAGGATGAGGGAGAGCATCGGGCACAGGGAAGAAATGTTGGCAAATATACTCCTAGAGGCAGAGCGCTAGAATAAGTGGAACTCTGATGTGATCTAGAAGTTGGAACAAACAACTTTTTTGGATTTCATCTCCCATAGCAAAATGTAAGGGAAATATTTCAAGTTTAGCTATGTTGGCCATAAAACCAACCACATCCCCAAACAAAATCCAAAATTCATCCTGAGGTGGTTCCTTTCCTGGGACAACCAAAAGATGGAGAATACATTACACTAATTTCAATGATCTATAGGCTTCTTCATCAGGCAAATATGGTAAAATAACATCAGGGAAAAAAGAGTCACAGTGGTGTGGTCACAGTAGCTAAATATTGGATGGTACAAACCCCTCTGTATGGCCATAAACCGGGTGGGAACAGAGTCAACAAAACAGAATCAGTTGAGCCTTTCCATATGCAGTTACGAAGAGTTCCTTTCTAAGAACTGTTTAAGAATATATTGAGGTCTAATCTGTACTGCAGAAAGAATGCAGTTTGGTACTGCTTTAACTGCCATAACTCAATGCTATGGAATTCTGAGATTTGTAGTTTTGTGAGCTATTTAGCTTTCTGTGACACCAAATCCCATGATTCCATATCATTGAGCCATGGCAGTTAAAGAGGTGACAAACTGTATTATATTTGTGAAGTCAAAGGCTTTCATGGTTGGTCAGCATCCATAGTTTTTTGTGGGTTTTTCGGGCTATGTGGCCATGTTCTAGAAGAGTTTATTCCTAACTGCTCTAAAAGGCATTCTCTGAGAACACATTCAGAGGCATTCTCTGAAGATGCCAGCCACAGATGTAGGCGAAATGTCAGGAATAAACTCTTCTAGAACATGGGCACATAGCCCGAAAAACCCACAAAAAATTATGTATTATA
The DNA here is from genome assembly GCA_034509955.1 of Urosaurus nigricauda. Taxonomy (NCBI): domain Eukaryota; kingdom Metazoa; phylum Chordata; class Lepidosauria; order Squamata; family Phrynosomatidae; genus Urosaurus; species Urosaurus nigricauda. The sequence goes on from JAOEGL010000003.1 coordinate 67,629,846, forward strand.
TTTGCAGTGCAAATTAGACCCAAGTCTCTTGGGAAAGTTTCTGTGCTCTCAGTATACAGATTACTTTAGAAAAGGCAATATCTATGCAGGTTGCGTTACCTGGTGTTGTTATGGAAAACAGAATGTCTGCAGCCTTTGATCAAGTAGTAAAGAATGCAGAATATGTACTAGTAACCAGAGGAGGTTGAGCTGCTCCCCCTGGAGGTAAGAGCAGCCCTTTCAGTGAGCAAAAAATCCAATAACATCAGCTTTTAAAAATTATACCGTTTCCCCGAAAATAAGACATCCCCCCAAAATAAGACCTAGTAGAGGTTTTGCTGAATGGCTAAATATAAAGCCTCCCCTGAAAGTAAGACCTAGCAAAGTTTTTGTATATAAATATATATACAGTGTATAATGATTTTTTTTTTTTTGGTTCAACAATAAATGTGAATTCTTCTTCATGGAAAAATTAGACATTCCTTGAAAATAAGACCTATTGCATCTTTGGGAGCAAAAATTAATATAAGACAGTCTTATATTTGGGGAAACACAGTAATGTATGAGAAGGAGGTTACGGGGGGGGGGGGGATCCAATTCTCTGTTTTAGTCAGTCTAAAAAAAAAATAGTTGCATCTGAATCTACCCTTGATATGGCAAAGAAATTATCAAGTTGTTGCAGGACAAGCAGGTTAGCAGTGCAGTGGGTAGGGATGAAAAGAATATTTTCAGTTATTCACTTCCTAGCCAAAAAAAAGTTGGTTTCTTACCAGAGGGGAACCCTATTCAGGAAAAATAGCACAGTGTCAAGAGTTTTGTGCAGCTTCCATTTCGTATTTGCACATCACAATGTGTGCTAGGAAATTACCTGCACAGAAATGTGAATTGGGCCAATGCATGAAAATCTTGGGGTTTTGTGCTCTCTTCCCCCCCCCCTCCATTTCCAGATAAGGACCTTTGATGTGCAGAATTACTGGAAGTGGCACAAAAAGCTGGCACTCATGAACCAAAAACCTATGTGGGTTTTTGAAAAAGGATTTTGCACAAAGGTAACAATTTTCATGCAAAAAGCAAACAAAAATTAGTAAGAAACAACAACCCCCTCCCACTCTGTTTCCAGAAACCTTTATGGAGTTTTATGCAAAAATCATAGGCACCAAGATATATATATATATATATATATATATAAACTTTCCACCAATCTTTATTGGATTTTTGTGCAAGCATGCAGTTTTATTGTACCAAAACCAGTGCTTTTGCAGAAATAAAATAGCTGTCTGAAAACTGTGTGTGAAAAATATTTTGCACACTCACCATGTGTTTGTCTGCTGATATTGTTGAATTGCCTCATCCATTACCATTAGCAAATATTACTAAAGGTGAGGAATGCTGGGACATGCAACTGAATAACAGAGGGACACGTGATTCTCAGCCTTATCTTTAGTTCTTTTTCAGCTCTTAGGAATGCCTGAGCAAATTTAAAAGGAGCATCATGATCAAAGAACTGACCAGCATCCTGGCTGAGGTCTTTGAACCTCCCCCTTCCCAAAGAAACACCCCCATTTGTTTAAGAGGATAGAAATCTTGGGCATTGCTTATCTAAGTTCTAATGTACCTAAGAAATGGTACATAATTAGATCTAGACCTCAGTGGAAATGTGCTGTTGGTAATTTATTCTGCAGAGCCAAGTGCCCTTGGATTCTAGTTTGTAAAGTGCTCCGTGGAGCCAGCTTTTCTCCAATAATGCCTGTGTCATCAGGTTTTACCATTTGGTTGCTACCATCTGCCGCCAAAACCATCAAAGGCACTCAGTCTGCCTCACATGAGTAATCAGTGGCTGATGACATATCATTCCCATAAATTAGGGTGAGTCAGGAGGAAGAAATTTTTTTGCTCCCTGATATGTAGGCTAATGCTCACCTTAGGAAAGCAGAAGAACGAAAACATATTTCAAGTTCCCTTAACTCTACATTCATCCTTAAGTATTTAAAGATCTGTCAATACCTCAAAGGTTCTGTAGTCAATTTCCTGCCAGGTTTCTAACCATTAACTTAGCTCTATATGACGCCTGGGAACTTTCTCTCTCGCGCTCTCTCTCTGCCTCCATTTAGAGATGTCAGGCAGGTATACAGTACAACCAATCTGACAATTTAAAATATTTTTAATAATTAAAATAATTTTAAAAGGCTTAATTTTTAAAAAAGTTCTACACAATTTAACAAGTTAAATAGATTGAAAGAGTTAAATTAATTTAGAATAAATTAAAACCACATACATGTAAAAGTTTCAGTCAAATACATGAATAAAGTTAAAAGTTTGTTTTCTGCCTGCTGTTGGACTGCCCTTCCCATCAACCTTAGCCAGTAAAGCTAATGGAGAGATAATGGAGACTATCAGATGGTGGTGGGGGGGGGAGCTGGTAGTAAAAGGCATACTCCTGGCAAAATTGTGCAATTGTGCTGAAGATTTTCATACACATCATGCTTATCCAGAAAGATCCATAAATGCTGCAGCAACAAACCATACATGGGAAAGTCCTTCGGATGGTTTGTTGCTGGAGCATTCCTGAATCTTCATAGGTTAAGTCCTGGATCAGTACAACATTATTTGAAAATCTTCAGCATGTTTGTGGGACTTTGCCAGGAGTATGCCTTTTTCTTCCCTGATTTCCCCCCATCTGATAATCTCCAATGATGAAAGTTGCAATGCAACAGGAGCTGGAGACCCAGAGGTTTCTCACCTCTTCTGCAGCATGATGATGATATATTCTGCCCAAACTCACTAAGTATTAGTGAGATGACATATGTGATATGCTCTGAATATTATCAGCTTTCCCCAGTCTGTTATAGTACTATGATTCAATTTTTACTGCTATGACAAGATCCTATGGGTTCCCAGGATTGGCAGCTTGTTGTTGTTGTTAATTGCCCTCAATTTGGTCCCGACTCATAGTGACCCTATGGATGAGACATCTCCAAGCCCCTCTATCCAATGCTGCTCTGCTTTAAGTCTTGTAGATTCATGTTTGTGGCCTTCCTAATTGAGTCTAACTGTCTGGTGTGTGGTCTTCCTTATTTTCTGCTGTCCTCCACCTTTCCTAGCATTATTGTTTTTTCAAGTGAGTCATGCTTTTTCATGATGTGTCCAAAGTACGACAGCCTCAGTTTCATCATTTTAGCTTCCAAGGAGAGATATCGTTTAATCTGTCCTAGGACCAATGGTTTGTTTGTTTTTGTTTTTTGCCTTTTTGGTTGTCCACAATATCTTCACCACTCTTGTCCATCTCAAAAGAATTATTTGCTTTCGTATGAGTACATGGTGATAGGAGGATACTATAGCTTGGACAATTCTGACTTTGGTGTTCAGTTGTATGTCTTTGCTCTTTATTATCTTTTCTAATTCTTTCATCACTGCCTTTCCCATTCCTAGTCATTTTCTTATTTCTTGGCTGCAGTTACCATTCTGATCAATGTTTGATCCTAGGTATAGGAGGAATTCTTTAATATTTCAATTTCTTCATTGTCTAGGTTGAATTTATGTATTTCTTCTGAGGTCATTATTTTTGTTTTCTTTATGTTCAGCATTAAGGCTGCAGAGGGAAGAAGGAAATATCATTAAGGCAGAGGGAAGAAGGAAATATCAACCTCTGCATTGATCCAAATGAGAATACACAGGCATAAGGTTGCGTTCTTGATGAATTGTCATTCAACAGTTTAACACTGACCATGCTAGTTGGAAAGTCTTGGGACTTGCCATCCAAACCAAGTAAATTTTCCAGTTATGTTTTTATCATTGTGTACTTGAACAATATAGCCTTACGAGTGCTGCATGATAGGGTGAGCTCCTGTCACTAGTCCAAGCTTTCTGCCAACCTAGCAGTTCAAAAGCAAGCAAATGCAAGTAGATATATAGGTACCACTTAAGTGGGAAGGTAACAGCATTCGGTGCAGTCATGCTGGCTACATGACCACCAGAGCAGTCCTCAGACAACTTTGGCTTAGAAACTGAGATGAGCACCATCCCCTACCTTTGGTTATGGCTAAACTTTCATGTCAAGGGATTACCTTTACCTTTATATGTTCTCCCCAAATCCAAAATGATTGTGGGCTAAGTACAAAGTGGCAGAATATTGTAGCACTATATGTTGTAGCACTATCAGACTTCAAAGTGCCACAATATTTTTGTTAGTTTTACTGCAGAAGGCTCTTAATGTGTATACACACTCTGGATGTGTATACACATTAAGGGTAAGATACAGTCAGTCCTCCTTATCCACAGATTTTTTTTATACATGGATTCAAGCATCCATGACTTGAAAATATTTAAAAAAACCAGTATAAATTCCAAATAGCAAACCTTGATTTTCCATTTTATATAATGGACACCATTTTGGTCTGCCATTATATTTAATGGGACTTGAGCATCCACAGATTTTGTTATCCTTCGGGGGATCCTGGAACCAAACTCCAGCAGATAACAAGGACCCACTGTACAAAATCATAGCTTCACTCCATTTTAAGAGATACTATTTTCCAATGGTTTTAGAGGATTCTTTCCCAGAAAACACCACAAACTTGGCATACCTCCTCCCTTGTATGGCTGAAAGATAAAAAGTGAATAATATTCCTACTTTGTTTTACCAGCAGTTCAAAATCATTCAGTCATATTCATAGGCCTGTATCGGCAAGATAATAATAAGAATAAGAATAAGAAGAAGTTTTATTTCTAACCCGCCCCTCTGACTAAGCAATTGGGATGGGGTACAACAGAGCTAAAACAGTCACAATAAAAACATTTCCTACAACCCAATCCCTAACCTCCCACCCATTAAAACTGAATTAAACTAACACAAATTAAAACAACCAAACAGGAATACAAGCAATATAAAATGATAAAACCAATTAATCTTTGTGCAGTATAGGTGGTAGCATCAGGGTTCATAAAACCGGCTTGGGAGAGAGAGAAGTGGCAGGCCCAGCTCCATCAGGGCTTGCCTGAAGGAAAGGACCCTCCCTCCATGCCAACTGCCATCCTCTGGCTTGGGAGGGAGTGAAGAGGCAGGCCCAGCTCCATCAGGGCTTGCCTGAAGGAAAGGACCCTCCCTCCATGCCAACTGCCATCCTCTGGCTTGGGAGGGAGTGAAGAGGCAGGCCCAGCTCCATCAGGGCTTGCCTGAAGGAAAGGACCCTCCCTCCATGCCAACTGCCATCCTCCGGCTTGGGAGGGAGTGAAGAGGCAGGCCCAGCTCCATCAGGGCTTGCCTGAAGGATATTATTTAGATATTTAATTTATTTGTTTATGTAAATCATTTATGTATTTTATGTATTTGTTTATCCACTTTTGTAAACCGCTTTGATATTTTTTGGAAAGGCGGTATATAAATAAATTATTATTATTATTATTATTATTATTATTATTATTAACTAGCTGGAAAATTCTAGGACTAAACTTTGGAACCAGGAGAGATGAAGCAGTTTCCAGGAAGGCCTGCTGGAAGAGATGCGTCTTTACAGCTTTTTTAAAGCAGTCAAGGGTCGTAATAAGATGGATCTCGTCTGGCATTCCATAGCCTGACAGCAGTTGCAGAGAAGGCCCTATGGGGATGTCTGCGACAGCCTAGTCTTCATGGGCTGTAGCAGGCTCCCCCCAGAGGACTGGAGCACGTGGTGGGATCATATGGGAAGAGGTGGTCCCTAAGATAGGATGGACCCAAGCCATGTAGGGCTTTAAAGGTTAAAACCAACACCTTGTACTGTGCCTGGAAACTGATCGGCAGCCAGTGGAGATATTGTGGTCTCTCCTTGATGTCCCAGTGATTAATCTGGCTGCCATATTTTGGACCAAATGGAGTTTCCAGGTTAAGCACAGGGGTATCCCCATGTAGAGCGCATTACAGTAATCCACACGTGAGGTTACCAGAACGTGTACCACAGATTCCAGATCCTTCATGTCCAGGAAAGGGCGCAGGTGGTGTATCAGCCGAAGCTGATAACAGGCACTCCTGACCGTCACATTCATCTGACTAGTTATGTGAAGCAATGAATCTAGAAGCACCCCCAGACTGAGAACAGGGTCCTTCGAGGAGAGTGTGACTCCATCGAGGACTGGCAGTTGTATTCCCAGACCTGGTTTTGGGCCTGTGACTGTCAGAACCTCCATTTGGTCTGGATTTAGCTTCAATCTGTTTTTCTTCATCCAATCCATTACTGCTCCAAGGCAGTCATTGAGAGAAGAGATCAGGCCAAGATATTTTTTTGTCCTAATACTTGGGGCTTTTACCATCATAATCATGCATTTATAAGCATAACACCTTTTCTTTGCACGATTAAAGGTCACAACATAACCTCGAAAGGTTATGTGGAAAAGTTATTTTGCCTGATCCCAAATCTCATTAGAGTATTGTTATACTTCACTAACTATAGCAACAGCAAATGTCCAAAACTGCTTGCATACTAGAAACATTGCTTCAGGCCACATACCTGTATTTCAGTTGTCAAGATTTTCTCTTTAGCCACACAAACTAGATATTTCTCATTATAAACCTGAAAGTTGAGTCTTAATGCAATTTCCTTTAGTACCCATTAAGTCAAACTTCCATACCAGTGTATTGTGAACATGGCTGACTTGATTATTAATTCAATTTGACTGATTTTTCAACCTGCAAGAAAAGGGAATACATTTGCTCTTTTTTATAATAGCACTTTGTACAGTCAAGGGATCAGTAACTTAGTAAATTTCAGGTTGTGGAGAGATCACCAACAGAGAGCTTGCCCTTCCAAGTGAGGACATATTGCAGACTTTTTCTGTGTTAACAATATTTATCTTGCTAAAAATAATCTGTATACCCATCAAACCACTGCTGGGTTTGTTGTAGATCTTTATGATTTTCTCTTTGTAGCAAAACAGTTCAATAGTTCTAGTTATAGAAGCAAGCATAAACTTCAAGAGGGAAAAAAAGAAATTGTATAGTAGTAATTGAGCCATTCAGATAGGACACAAAATGCAATCTTGGCAAGATTATTTGTTGAATTCCTTCAAGTTATTTTGGACTTATGGTAACCCTAAGGTGAAACTATCATGGAGTTGTCTTGGAAAGATAAGTTCAGAGGGAGTTTGTCATTGTTTTCTTTTGAGGCTCAGAGTGTGTGACTTGCCCAAGGTCACCCAGTGGGGATTTGGATACTGGTCTCTCTGAGTCCTAGTCCAACGCTAAAACCACTACACCACACTGGCTTGTCACAAAATTCTACCATCTCAGAATTTACATGGAGAGGACACATCTAGCTTGTTCACATGGCTGAAAATGATGGGAGGAGGATTATATCTATTGACCCTAATACCCAAGCCCAGCATGACTAACAGAAGATCTGAATAGGAGGGGGTCATTCACAAGAAGAGATTCACATCTATGTGCCAATCCAGAACTGATTCAGAATTGGTTTGGTGTTCCCACTATGTTTACTGTGATTGAATCTCTCTGTGCCATTTTAACCCTGTTGCTGGTCACATTTTCCATCATGTAGATTTAAAATGGAAGCATCTCCATTTCCAGGAATGATGTTGTGATCCAAATCAATTCAGCAGCGTACCCACACTACCGAAGATGCAGATCATTGTGGCTCTTAAAAAAAGAACCACTAAGGGATCAGGTGCCACCATTTAAGTGGGATTTTCAGCTCACTCCCAACTGCATAGATTTCAGAGAAAGCTAACATGTGGAGAGATGCAGTTTATGTATGCTTAGATCTTTCATGCCTTAGAAAATACAAAGAAGTGTGAGAAAGAAGAGAAGGCAAATATGTCTGTACTCAACCCCACTTTTCTTGTGTCCATCTGAACATACAGTTCTTCATGCCAAAACATACAGTTCTTCATCCTTCAGAGAGAGGCCATTGTATCTAATCTCTTTCCTGGTCCAAAAGCAGTAAATTCTGAAATACAGACACTCATGACACATCGTCATATATGGTGTGTGTGTAAATATAAGAATTGTGATAATCTAAAAACATACTGAACAACTTCATTGGTTCTGGGAGCTATTTTCACCCTTTGTGAGACCACAACAAGCCACATTTACACCCTGACCATTCCCCCTGATCCTCTGGCAACATTTGAAAGTGGTCAGTCACATCTACAGAATACTTGAATTCTGGGACTAACTGGACATTTATAGATAAATTCCTCCCCACTGGGCCTTTTAGCATCTGATCTAGGCTTTTCAGAACCAGGCTGGTTGGTCATTCTATTTTTTTAAAAGGCTATTTGGAGATTTGAAATGTCTTTCCTCCAAAGAAGAATTTAAAAAGCCAGCTGCACACATCCTCAGGGGCTTCTAGGGCCATGACCTGACATTTCTGAGTTGAATTCTGGGGTGATATCTGAATATCTGGAGACTTGAATGGGTGCATGTGATTCAAGTACCACACTCTGACCATCTCTGCTCTATAATAACAAGCTAATTCGAGCCTTTTTCTTCTTCATGAGGCATCCAGCCCTGGGTCACCAAACCACATCAAAATACTTTGTATTACAATAGGGACAGTTCATAGCAACATATCCTGGTGGCAAAAATCCCTCAACCCCCACCAACTATTATGGTGTGGACAGTAGCCAAATTTAGAAGGAACTGGGAAGTATGAGGGAATTGGCAGGTGATCTCCTCTTCTCTACTGATCAAAATCCAACCATACTTTGACCCTGTGAGCGCTGGTACCCATTGAACATTGCTTTGATTTATATTCTAGCTTTACATCTGAAAGAAAATTCTGACATAAATGTGCCCTAAAAGATGTGAAACATCTCATGTATTCTGAGGTTTTATAATTCCATAATGTGTCTTTCCATCCTGAATATTTGAGAGGAGCATCAGTCCATTAAAAAAAGTCATTAGGGCTATGTATGAAAATCATATTTAGTAGAGCTCAACCTCAAAAAGATAATGACTTTTGTAACCTGAAAGTGCTGTGTGACTACCCAGATAGTCTTTTGTTGTGTCTGCAGATAGCCTGCTGAGTGCTGCCTTAGTGCATAAGCATATATTGGTATATGATGAATGGAAAAGATCTCAAAAGTGAGATCTTACATACACGGGGCAGTAACCTATTGGTTACTTCTAGCTAAAGCAGGCTCATTCAGTCATTGAATCAATCACAGAAAAACATGACCAGGATTGTTTTATTATGAGGAACAGGGAAATAATGGGCTAGAGAAATAATTTGTGCTCCCTCAGGCTACATCATGCAAGCTTTTAGCAAAGCTCTAAAGACCAATCTGTCCTTCTTCATGTTGTTTTTGTTGTTATGTTTATTTCTCTCCTGCCTTTTTCCCAGTTCAGGACTCAAAGCAGCTTACAATAAGCTAAAAATACATTGATAAAAATTCACAGGATACAAAAAAATAAAACAAGATTAAATCAAAAATTAAAAGCAGATTTCAACAGCTATCGTTAGACACACACACAATAGCACAACAGCAGCAGGATGCAGCATGTCTAAGTGAGGTGGGCTTTATATAGTCACACATCAAATGGCTGTCAAAACAGAAAAGTCTTTACTTGTCTGTGAAAAGAAAGTACATAGGATGCCATCCTAATTTCTCTGGCAGGAGAATTCCCTCTGGGGACAGTCACTGGGAAGATCCTCTCCCATGTTTTCACCAGATGGGCCTTTGTGATAATGGAAGTTTTCCCCATTATCTGAGCAGCAGATCACCTTCCTCCCAGATAACAAAAGGTTCAATGTGGAATGAGGTACCATCACATTTTAATGAGGCTCAGCATCATAGGAGTGATGAGATAGCAATTGCCTAGTTAGAGAACCAGACAGGCAGAAGCATGAACTTTGGAGATGCTTCTAAGTAAAGATTATAAAAATCTTGAGAAGCAGCATGAGGCAGTCTCTAGCAGACTCCAATGACTCTAAGACCATGAGTGTTCTCTAACAAAGGCAGCTTTGGGGATGAACACTCTTGTCCCACTTCTGAAGCTGGTCAAGACTAGACAAAGGAATCCAGTCTCCCAGTTACCCCATGAATATTAAAGACTACAAATTGCATCTGATCTGTGAGTAGATTAGAGGAATGTATTAGCTAGTCACGTCAGCTTTTTTAAAATTAATTTTCCTGATTTTCCTGATTTCCTGATGTAATCTGTTTGTAAACTGTATTTTATAACCTGTGCCTGAAGGACAAGATGGTTCTTCACATAGAAAGATATCCTGTTGTAGAAGATTCTTTGTTTTTACTGTTGTGTGCCTTCAAGTTGTGTTCAATTTATGGCTACCCTAAGGCCACCCTATCATAGGATTTTTTTTTTCTTCAGAGGGTGGTTGCCATTGCCATCTTCAGAGGCTGAGAAAGTTAGACTTGCCCAAGGTCACCCAGTGGGTTTTCATGGCCAAGCTGGAATTTAGACCCCCAGGTTTTCATTTGATAGAACCATGGGAGTCAGAGTGTGCTGGGCAGGTGTAACTGACAAGAGGCCTTCTATAAGTGAGACGTAAAAGGTAACCTCAAATCATAAAAAGGAAGTTGTGTCACAATACTCTTATCTCTCTTATGCTCCTCTTTCACATGCCTTGGCTCAGGCTAGCCTTCCTCCAGGGTTAGGGGAGGGAAAGGAATGTTTCTGCAGCATTAGAGATGGAAAGTGCCAGTGGAATCCCAACAATGTTCCACTGCATTCCTAAAAAGGGAGGATTCAAATCAGTGGGCAGAGGAGGTGAGTTGATTACCCAGGATAGGTGGTTTCTAGAGATACCATTCTATTCTTAAGCACGGGAAGTTGGGACCTCAGAAGAATTATAACTTGCAAGGGTGGAAGGACAGAGATGGCTCACCACAAAGGATTCCAGAAAAATGGGCAGGCTGATATGAGAGAATATGGTCCTTCATATAACCTGGGACTGAGCTGTATAGGACTTTAAAGGTCATTGTTACTACTTTGAACTGTATGCAGAAATGAACTGTTCAGAAATGAACAGTGAAGCTGTTGCTTCAAGGTTGTTGTGCTCCCTATAGCCAGACCAAGTTAAGAATCTGGCTGCAGATCTTTGGACCAGATGAAGTTTCTGAACAGTCTTCAAAGGCAGGCCCACCTAGAGTGCATTATAGTACTCCTTCTGAGAAGTAACTAAAGCATGTGTTTCTGAGGCCAGATGGACATCTAAAAACCCCTGGCACACCTGGTGGCACAAGCTTTAACTGTGCAAATGCACTCCTGACCACTGCAAAATCTGAGCTTCCAGGCTCAGGCACACACAAGCTTGGACCTATGTCTTCAAGGGGGCTTTGTTGGCCTTCTCATTATATGTGTGTGTGTGTGTGTGTGTGTGTGTTTGGAGGGTGGGACAGTATTAGATCTGATTACTGTGTATCTGGATGTTTCTTATTCCACTATTTATTGATCTGATAATTTTTTATATTGTTGTTGCTGTTGTTGTTATTTAAACCAACTTGCAGCAGGTGGGGTTTTGGGGGGGTTTTTTGCTCTGAAAGGCAGCCTAGAAGGATTTCAAATAAACAAGGGAGGATGGATAATTGGGTGAAGAGTGGCTACCAGTTCCTTGATATGGGCTGAATGCATGGGAATTGTATTTTAATGTATAGAGTGGGATGTCAACATCTGCAAGTTTGGCCATTGACACAGTTCTCCTTTACTAGCCACATTTGAGATCCATCTCTCTTTCAGAGTTCATATTCCCAGACCATGTGGAGCACAGATCTGAAGTTCTTTCAGGATCTTCACCATCCCAAGTGCTGATTGATATAGAATTTGGCATTGCTACGTGTGATGTCTCCTTGTTGCTAGGGGAATCTCTTCTCATTTTCCTGTTAAGCAAACACTCAGTAGGTGTGGAACACACTCCCTCGGAGTGTAGTGGAGTCTTCCTCCTTGGAGGTCTTTAAGCAGAGGCAGGATGGCCATCTGTCAGGGATGCTTTGATGAAGAGTTCCTGCATGGCAGGGGGTTGGACTGGATGGCCCTTGTGGTCTCTTCCAACTCTATAATTCTATGATTCTATGATTTTATGGAGCTTTAACCATCAGGATAATTCAGTCTGCAAGCCCCCCACTTGCTGCCTGAATTGGTACAGCCCAACCATAACCTGTTGCATTCCATCAGTCTACAGTCCTGGGTATGTGTGTAACAGTAGTGATTTGCAGGCTTCATATCAATGGGATAAGGTTTGGTTCCAGACTTTAGTCCAGACTTTAAAGGTGCTATCCAAAGTGCTCCACTCTGTCTAAGAGGTTCAGTGGTTTGAATAGCCCCTTTAAAATTTAGAGCAAAAGAACAGAGAAAATTTGTTTCCCTACTGACTTGGAAGTTAATACACTATATGTTTTCTGTTCTGCTCCATTATGAGGTTAACTGGCCTATGCATGTCCATCACTACTTATCATAGCTGTAGTAACATGCCATCACACAGTTTGTTCCATTGTAAGCCTTTTACTGCATCTCCCAGAACTGGAATTATAATTACTTTCATATCATCCTTACATCTTTTTATTGGCCTATATTTTCATCATGAGACTTAAATTTATACACTCTGTCGGGATGGCCAAACATGTAAATAATTTTAGATAGCTGGGTAGGATTTCTGTGACAAAGAATGATGAACAAAAAAAAAAGTTTATTCAGTAATCTAAAAAAATATATATTTGCCTCAAACATTGCATTTCTACTGCATTCACTAATTGCTTCTTAAACTTCAAATCTTATTTCATTTCTGAATAGGAAGTAAGAGAAAATGCTCTTTTATTGAACTGAAGTCCTACATGTTCCCTTGATTTCTAATTTTCCAATAACATTTGATGACATAACAATAATATAAGATACATACACTAGAAATCTCAGTGGGGAACCAGCATGGTGTAATGGTTTGAGTGTTGGACTAGGACATTCTTTCCCACCCCCAAGTAGTATGGGTATGTGATTGCAGTCTAAATGGATTTTTGGTGCAGCAATGATCACTAATGAAACAATTCATATACCAAATTGTTACACAAGTGCTCTTGATACACATACAATCAAGCAACAAATTAGTTTCTTTGCTGGTAGCGAGTGTAAATTCACAAATGACTGATTCCATTACAAATACAGGACCTTTTGTACAGTGCATTGCCTTTCTGCATTTAACATATTATATTCCTAGAGGCAAGAGATTATAGTATAACGTAAATGTACACATCATTTGAAGCAAAGATAATGGCCAACATCCTCCATTGTATAGTATAACGTAAATGTACACATCATTTGAAGCAAAGATAATGGCCAACATCCTCCATTGTTGAGTGTAGCACAAACATTCCACACTCTGCTTTGACTCTCCTGTCACCACCCCAGAGGTTCATCATTGTATTGTAATAGCCCCACCGTATTGCCATTCCATGTTGGTAGAGAAAGTAGTGAGATCAGGGAAGTTTATGGCTGTGCTCCCAAAGCCAGATGCACATTGAGGACATCTTCCACTGAGATCCACTGTGGTCCTCTAACCATCTCAGTGGATGGTGCCAATGGTCTGTGTCTGCCTAAGAGAATATAGTCAGAAACTTCTCTGATACTCTCCACTCTCCACCAGCTACAGAATGAATATGGGGTGGTGGTGTCACATTGAAATAGTGAGTCCTGTGGAGGGATGTGTGTGTGTAGATTTGGATGGTTATGACAACATAAAGTGTACATATGCTTTCATATGTCACTAACAGGATGTGAGCTTATGCCAGCTAAAGCATAGAAAATAGCACATATATCTAACTGAGCCAGTGTGGTGTAGCTGTTTGAGCCTTGGACACCAGCTCTGACGATCAGTGGATGATTTCCTGCTTGGCCATGGAAGACCACTGGGTGACCTAGAGCAAGTCACACACTCTCAGAAGACCCCCATGATAGGTTTGCCTTAGCATTTCCATAAGTTGGAAACAGTAATCCACTGAAAAGGAAGATTTTTTAAATATATTTATGAATAAAATCACAAGTTCATTGGTGTGAGAAGATAAACTCCATAGAAAATTTTCCCCAAACTCTTCTCCATTTTAGACTGAGTGAATTGATCCTGTATGCTTTATGCATTATATATCAGCAACTTGAAGCATATGTAGACTTCATTACATGAGATATTTTAAAACACCCATCACTTTATTCTTCTTTTTTTTTATGCATCCAGATCTATCCTTGCTAAAGTCATTGTGCTTTTATTCCAACACATCATTAGATATTATTTACTAGTCAGGTTGTTTATGCTCTATAAGCCCAGTAGTTCTTCAGCATTTACTGGTGATATTTAATGCTCTATTGATTACTAATAGAGTAACAAATCTCATTTTGAGCTTATATGTCTAGGGATTCATTCAAGTTTGATTATTTTGACCTTCATGTGGAAAATGATTCATCATTTTCTGCATGAATTAAGTATGAAGACTGCTCAGTGATATAGCACAGAAGCAGGAAACAGTGGGGTTTCAGATGGTTTTGGACTACAACTATCATAATCTCTCACCATCAGCTATGCTAGATAGGGATGATAGGACTAGTAGGACAAAAACACCTAAATAACCACTGTTTGCCCAGCTCTAGTGTAGTCAAATGTTTGGACCTAGAAAATGATATGTAACTAAAATGGCTTTCAAGACCAGATTTAGATTCTCATTTTATTTCAAGATGTGGATTTTGTATAGCCGTAAGGTCAGCACAAGACATTTTGCTGCCTTAAGCAAAAGACAAACTGGCACCTTATCCATTCTGTGTGGAAAGGCAGACTGGGTTAGCAGTGGAATCCTATCTCAATGTAAGTGAAGCAACAGTATTCTGCATTACACCTGAGGGCAGCATACTAGCTTAGGGTACTTATGGTGCAGACAAATATGTTTTCTGGCATCTCTCCACTATTACCCCCCCCCCCCCCAGCATCTTTTATTTGTGGCAGCTGCCTATGGTAGTTGATCTTGGTAGGCTGATACAATGCATATTGACTCAAATGTAGTTCATATGATTGTGGTTTTTCTAAAGTAAGATTTACTCCCAAGAAAGGATTCTTAGAATCATAGAGTTGGTAGAGACCACAAAGGCCAACCAGTCCAACCCTCTGCTTTGCAGGAATACGTATATATTCAAAGCTCTCCAGAGAGATGGCTATCCAGCATCTTTTTAAAACCTCCAAAGGTTTCTCTACCACAGTCCAAGGCACTATCAAACAGCTCTTATCATCAAGAAGGTGTCCCTAATGTTTAGGAGGAATGTTTAGAACTGGAGGATGAATTCCTCAGTTTTTGCCAGCTGTAACCTCGAGCTACCATATTACAGATGGCACAGTATAGTGAAATAAAAATATCAGAATTCTCTGTTATGTATGAGAGATTCCTTATGCACCCAGGACTGCAGACTTTAATAAGCATATACTTAGGGTACAAGTGAAACCCTTTACTGTTACTCTGCTTTCCTCCCCCCTGGCCAATTTATCAAAGGTGGCAGTAAGCCTACTGTTGGTTAGACTATTCATCTGAGGACTTTCTATGTTAATATCTAGGAGATGGTTCTCCACCTTCAACAGGGAGTTCATTTCCAGGACAAAGGAAAAGAGAAGCAAATTCAACCCTCCCACAAACATGAGGATTCCCCTTTCACAAAATCATTTACACCAACTATTCTGAAACTTGCAGCTTTGTTCCTTTGGACCACATTTATGTACCTTTCTGTCACTTTCAGAACAATAATAGATGGGCAAGCACATCCATTTTTGGATACTCTCCAAACAGAAAGGTTCATGTACACTCCCACACTTGCCCACACATGTAATCCCTGCATCTGTTCATCTGAAACTTGGCAGCTTTGATTTCCTCAAAAGAGTCAGTTATGCCTGAACATTTCTTCTAATTCTGCCAAGAAATAAAAGAGTTATTGGCAGTTCCATTTATTTATTTATTTATTTATTTATCAAAATATAACTGCATATAGCACCTGCACCTAATAGTCTGAAATCTGGCAGCCATTATTTCCTCTGTAGGAGCAACTGGTTCCAAAACTCTCATCTGAAACAGACAAAGGGAAAAAAAAACATTTTCTGAGTTCTGTTGATAGTGACTACAACCTTCAGATGTGCAAATCTTGAATTGCATTCAGGACCCAAGTTGCACGGGATGACCTTCAAATTGGTCCAAACTGGATCATTTTCTAACTGAGGTCTAAACCAAAAATTGTGACCATTACTCCCCCTTTTTATACATATGAAGTTATATCAACAAGACTTTTTTTTGTACAGTTGGTAAGGTGCCATGTTAAAACATTAATATATTTGCATATATATTTCATTTCTGTGAAATATGTTGCTGTACTCTTTTTCATCTCATATAGTCCCTTTCCATCCTTTGTATCAAACTAATCAGTAATTTTTCTTAGAAACAGCTGGGGAGAAACTCCATATGTTAACTTTCAATATTTCTTCAGTCAGATTAATTAGAGCTTCAGTTTTAATTTACATCCTCTGCAGTTCCTCCCCCACAATCCAACTATCTTTTCCTTCTAAATAAGTGTAACATCTGCATATGTTAGTATGTATGCAGCATAAGTCATCCTTATGGCACAGAATATATGAGACAAGACTTTCTTCTCCATATCGAATCTATGTTATTATCAATACAGGTATAGGAAGAAGAGAAGATGAAGAGAAACTAGATACTCAGATTTTTTAAATTGGCCTACCCTGTGTGGTGTTGTGGTATGAGTTTTGGACTACTACTCTGGAGACCAGGGTTCAATTCCTGGCTCAGGCAAGAAAAGCACTGGCTGACCTTGGGCAGGAGAAGGCAATGGCAAACCTCTTCTGAACACATCTTGCCAAGAAAACCTCATGATAGGGTCAACCTTAGGGTCAGAAACAGTGTGGAGGCAGACAACAACAATACTCCTTCTCATCAAGTTACTCTACATTAAATAGTTCAAGTATTATGATTTACCATTACCGTACACTACAATGTAATGTGGCTTTGTATCAGAGGCATCATTAGGGGTGTGTGGGAATTGTGGACCACACCAGGTGACACCCAAAGAAGGGGTGACACCATTGCTCCCCAAACAACTGCCTTTGGGCAGAAACAGACTGGTTTTTGCCTGCATCCCTTTTAAATGCTGGCACTAAAAAGAAGAGATATTGTGCATGAGGCAAGGCTCAGTGGGAGGAGAAGGGAAATGCCTCAGGTTTTTTATTTTTAAAAAAAATTATTTTTTTATTTTTTGTTTAAAAAAACTTAATAAATTTTCACTTTGACCACATGAAACTATGTACATGTAGATACATTTAGGCTGGGTGTATGATACTGTCATTTAAAAGTATAATTTTAATTTTGCTAGTTGTTTATGTCAGAACTATTGCCATTATATCCATTATATTCAGATATATGGGCATTATGATTTATGAGTAACTTTAGTACCACCACCCCCCCCAAAAACCCACATTACTAAGGATTCTGTATGGTGTGGTGTGGGAGGAAGTCAATGGGATGACATTATGAGTTACTGCATCAGGTGACACCAACTCTCATGACACCACTGCCTTGTATCAATTTAAAAGTTCATTTATATGGTTAGTAGTTTCAGGGATATATATTAGGGATGTGAAAACCTTTCACATACATCTTCCACCCAACTCCCACCCACAACTTCACCTTTTCTCTGCTCCAACCCTCTCCCAACACAGGCATTTCCTGAATGGTGTAGAACAGGGAAGCAGAAGAGACACATCCAGCTAATTGTCATGGCCAGCCAAGAGTTTGAGTCAGAGGATGAGGAGGAGGACATGGCTCCTCAGGAGCAAGAGGAATTGGAGGCTAGGCCAGGTCCCACTTCTGCCATGCCAGACTCTAGCCCTGACAGTTCAGCCCCAGGAGTGGAAGCACAGCCAGGCTCTGGCACTGTGGAGCTCCCTTCAGGGGCTCAGCAGATGAGTGTGGGCTTCAGGGAGGAATCTGGCTTGGAGGTTCCCTCCTTTAAGGAGCGAAGGGCTGAAAGTACTTGTGTCCGTCGATCTCGCAGGCTGGCTGAGAAACAAGCTCTTAATAAGGCTCAGCTGATACCAGGCAGGGTGTCAGCTACTTAAACACCTGTGGGACGCTATCCCTTTGCCAGAACTTATTGTAAGTCTCTTGGTGTGACTGTGTGCTGGCTTCGTGTCTTTGAAACTCTGGTTTGCCTTACTTTGGAACGATTTGGACTTTCGCTGCTTTCTCCTTGCCCTGACCTCGGACCAGACTGACTTCTGTGATTTCCCCAACCCTGACCTTGGCTCTGGCTTTTGGACTTTTCTTTGGATCAACGTTTAGGCTTGTGGAACTGACTTATCAGCTATTGTTGGTGAGTGCTGGCCGCAGTCCGGGACAGAAATGTACTATAGCTATACAAAATGATGAAGTATATTTCAGGACATCCCAGGAGTCTTCTGGAGTTCCCTGAGGATGATTTTATAGCTGCACATCCAGCTATAGGAAAATAGCTGACAAATATCTGCCAATTTTCTTGTGCTCTACTGGACAGTATATGACTGGGGGGGGGGGGATTACACAGAGACAAAAGGGGATTAGGGGGCAGATTTTGGGTTTTGTGTGTTTAGCTCCGAATTATGATTTCTGCAGTGACATACTGTGTACATTGGACTTATACCAGTGTAACCAACTGATGCCAGACTTTGCTCCCCACCATGGATGTTTACACTTATTTTATATCTAATTTTCCTAGTGTATGCACTTTTTAATGCAATTTTCTTTATATATATATATATATATATAAGATATAGCCATGTTAGTCTGTAGAATCAGTACATATGTAGAGAGATCTTGTAGCACCTTTGAGACTAAATGAAAGAAAGAATGGCAGCATGAACTTTCATAGATTTCAATCTACTTCCAGTTCATGCATATATTTGCCAGCTTTCCCCATTACGAAAGGTTTGTACATGTACATATACACATTCTGAGCCATGGACATTTATTTACTTATAATTCTCAAAGAGGGGAAAAAACAACCTGTCACTTTTTGGCCTGAAACCTATTGTTAATTACAACTTTCACAGACTCATTAAATCAATGGGAATTATGCATGTATTGACACACTTTCCAACAATTTCTTTAATCGGTCTGTTTTGATTGGGACTAATCAGTAGACTATAGTTTCTCCCCAATGACAGGAAACCAAAAGGTATACTCAAATTTCTATTAGTCATTTCACAGACCACAAACTGAATGTTGTAGAAGACAAACACAGTAAATAAAAATAGTGTATATATCCTATCTCTGCTGTACAGAAAATACCATCCCTCCTCCATCTTTATACAACAGAGGCAGGTTCAGGTGCAGTGAAAAGAAGCTGGCAAGGTTACTAAGGGAATGCAAATACAGCATGTAGATGTATTTGAGGTATGAATGATTTTCAATGTCTCACTCTCTGCAATGCCAGAAATATGGGGACCAAAAGAAAATTTCATTTGTGGGAACATAATTTTCATTGGGAAGGAAATTTCCTCATTTTGCCCTATCCATGTACACTCCCACAGTGGGCTGTGACCCTGAGTTTTTGTCCCTGGATCAATTGAAAATTGGGCCCAGAAGTGATTGGAGAAGCTTGTGCTTCTGGGTATTTCATCTAATTTTCAACAAGTGCTTATGTGTGGGGAGAGTTAGGTACAGATTAAAAGGGACATAGATACAGTTAGGTGAATTTTGGAATGTTTTACTGCATTTTTGACCTGACTTTTTTTTTAAGGCAATGGGCAAAAATGCAAATGAAAATGTAAATGGAACTGGGGGATTAACCTTAGCTGTCCCCCTGTTTAAATCTTCTGATTCCACCCATTGGGGATTGCACTCGCACTGTCCATGAAACTGCACCTTGTTTTTACTATTTTAATGAATTTCAACTGATGTCAATTTTAACTATTCCTGGTTTAATCTAGTCTTAAGGGGAGGGGGGGAGGTTGGGAAGGGATATGACTGCTGTTTTACCTTGTATTTTTTAATTTTGTTGTACCCCGCTCCGAGTATTTCATTAGAGGAGCGGGTTATAAATAAACATCATCATCATTATTATTATTATTGGTGCTTGAACAGGTTTCAGAAGGGGATTGGGGGACTGCCTGCTTCCTCATGTCTGATTTATTTATTTATTTCACTTCTATGCTGTCTTTCTCCCAAATAGGGACCCAAGGCAGCTCACAAGATTTAAAAAAAAACATTATTAAAACGTCACAATACCAATTTAAAAAAAAATTAAATCATCTAGTTAAAATAGTATAAAATTAGTATAAAAACATAACAAAAGTTAAAAACATAACTAAAACATGCACCCCATATTAAACAAAAAACACCTTGTCCTGATTATATGTTAAAAAGCCTGCTTAAATGAAAATGTTTTGCTTGCTGGTGAAAGGCAAGAAGGGGAGGGGGCCAGCCTAGCCTCCCAGATGTGTCCTCACCAAATGAACCTTTGATGGTGGTGGGACTAGGAGAAAGCCTTCCCTGAAGATCTTAGAGCTCTAGCAGGTTCGTATAGTGAGATGCTGTCTCCCCCTATGTTGTAGAAGGATTTACAATAGGCTAACTGAATACTAAAGTAAGGATGTTCCAAGCAATCATATTTCCCATTTACATATATGATTGTTAAAGCTGGACAGTGAAGAAAGATGATAGGAAGAAAATGAACTCATTTGAAATGTGGTGCTGGAGAAGAGTTTTACAGATACCATGGAGTACTAAAAAGATAAATAAATGGGTCCTAGATCAAATCAAGCCTGAACTCTCTCTAGAAATAAGGTTACCAAGCTGAGAGAGTTGTACTTTGGCCATATCATGAGAAGACACGACTCACTAGAAAATATAAGAGTGCTTGGTAAAGTAGAAAAAGAGGAAGGATGCATTACAGATGTACAGACTCAATCAAGGAATCCACAGCCCCAAGTCTGCAAGACCTGAGCAGGGCTGTTGATCATAAGGGTAACTTAGACAACTCTCATTCATAGGGTCACCATAAATTGAAGTTGACTTCAAGGCAGCTAACAACAACCAAGTGTTGTAAGGTCAAGGAGGGAGACATTTTTCTGAAGCCAGTCCAAAGCAGAAGCTGGTTTTCAAAGTGTTGAAGTGGTTATGATGTGGCACAGGGTTCTCAAGAACCCCAGTAGGTGTGCAGAAATTCTGCATGGAGCTATTTTGAACTGTTTCAGTGTTCCCAGTTGCAACAAAAGTCATTTGAAAATATGATGATCATTATTAAAAGTTAGCTTTCCTGTAATGCAAGCATTAGGCTTTCCTAATTTTTGAAGAACAAGTTCCTCTTGAATGGAAGAAAGGGACATCACTGGATTGGTGAAATTGATGAAAACTGGGAGTGCTGTCTTGCCAAAGTGGAGGTCCTGTATTCTATTGCTTCCAAGCTCCTATACTAGCCGCTCTCTCTCTCTCTCTCTCTCTCTCTCTCTCTCTCTCTCTCTCTCTCTCTCTGTGTGTGTGTGTGTGTATTGTAGTCTCTTCTGTTTACAGGCAGCTATGTCATAGTTCAAGCAAGCCTTTCTCTCTCTCTTAGGGCAGGGACAGAAGCAGCTGCAGATGAATTTAGAATCTCCCTGATGGTAAAGACACCAACCTGTAAAAACAGCCCTTCTATTGATCTTCTGTCTTCTGTAGCTCCTGGAAATATATCCACATTTTGAATTTTAGTAGGGTGTGAAATGCAGCTCCTGTTTGACAAATGAAAACCCAGACAGGATTTGATTTAAAATTAAGATTTTAGAGTGTAACACTTTAAATACACTCCAATATATTTTTCCCCTGTACCATAAAGGTGCCAGTGCTAAAATTAATCTTTTGTAGCACAAGAGTCTCAGTGGTGTGTCTGAGTATAGAATGCCACCTAACGGTCATGGAAGGGAATGCAGCTTTTAAGGATACAAATATTTAAGAGCAGTCCATAAAACCAATGTTTTGCAGGGCAGGCTGGTCATACAGTATGTAATCTTAATTTTGGCATCTTAATTTTGGCTCTGGAATGCACAATTTCTAGGGTGTTTCTAGACAGAAGGCTCCTTGTGATACCAACCAAAATACATTATGCTCTTACTCAACATTCTGTTCCTTAATAGATCTCTTTTCTGGTATAAAAAAGATAGCAGAAGTAGAAGTCCACCATGGCAAGGTTATATGGGAAGGAAAATAACATATGCACACATTCTGAATTTTAGTAGTGTGTGAAGTGCAAACCCATACAGGATTTGAGGGCAAGTAATATGACAATTCCATGTTTGGGCTGGGCTATTCCAAGAAAAAGCATCTCTGTTGTGTCTATAAGCAAACAGTATTCTTCTATAGAACCCCCTCCCCATCTCCCCTTCTCTAGCACTTTAGACTTGTCTTAAGTGGCTTATTATCCCACCAGGTTCTTCACAGAGTAAAAAAGAAAAAAAAAACCATGGTCAGGAATACTAAAAGAAAAGGGAGTTCAAGACGGATGGGAGTTTCTCAAAAGGGAGATATTGAAGGCACAATTTCAAACAGTTCCAATGAGGAAGAAAAATGGAAGATGTCTCAAGAAGCCAGGATGGATGACTAAGGAACTTTCAAATGAGCTAAGTTTTAAACGGAACATGTATAAGAAATGGAAAAATGGAGAAATCACGAAAGAGGAATTTAAACAAATAGCCAGCACATGTAGGGGTAAAGTCAGAAAAGCTAAAGCGCAGAATGAACTCAGGCTTGCTAGAGAGGTTAAGAACAATAAAAAGGGCTTTTTTGGATATGTCCGCAGCAAAAGGAAGAAGAAGGAAACAGTAGGGCCACTGCGTGCAGAAGATGGCAAAATGCTCACAGGAGACAGAGAAAAGGCAGAATTACTCAACACCTTCTTTGCTTCAGTCTTCTCAGAAAAGGCAAAGGGTGCTCAACCTAAGGATAATGGAACAGGAGACAGAATAGAGGAAATTCAGCACAGAATAAGTAAAGAGGTAGTACAGGAATACCTGGTTAACCTAAATGAATATAAATCTCCAGGACCAGATGAACTACATCCTAGAGTATTAAAAGAACTAGCAAATGTAATATCAGAGCCATTGGCAATAATCTTTGAGAACTCCTGGAGAACAGGAGAAGTCCCAGAAGACTGGAGGAGGGCAAACGTTGTCCCCATCTTCAAAAAGGGAAAAAAAGAGGATCCCAACAATTATCGTCCAGTTAGTCTGACATCAATTCCAGGAAAGGTGCTAGAGCAGATCATTAAGCAGAGAGTCTGCGAACATTTAGAAGCCAATGCCATAATCACAAAAAGCCAACATGGGTTTCAGAAAAAGAAGTCATGCCAAACGAACCTGATCTCTTTTTTTGATAAAATTACCAGCTTGGTAGATGAAGGGAATGCTGTGGATATAGTATACCTCGATTTCAGTAAGGCCTTTGACAAGGTTCCCCATGACATTCTTGCAAACAAGCTTGAAGAATGTGGGCTAGACAAGTTAACTGTTACATGGATTTGTAATTGGTTGACTGGCCGAACTCAAAGGGTGCTCAACAATGGCTCCTTTTCATCCTGGAGAGAAGTGACCAGTGGGGTCCCACAGGGTTCTGTCCTGGGCCCAGTGCTATTCAACATCTTTATTAATGATTTGGATGACAGAATTGGTGGCATACTTATCAAATTTGCAGATGCCACTAAACTGGGAGGAGTAGCTAATACCCCAGAGGACAGGATCAAAATTCAAAATGACCTGAATAGACTAGAAAGCTGGGCCAGTGCTAACAAAATGAAATTCAATACGGAGAAATGTAAGGTTCTGCACTTAGGGCGCAAAAATGAAATGCACAGATATAGGATGGGGGACACCTGGCTGAACGAGACCACATGTGAAAGGGATCTAGGAGTCCAAGTAGACCATAAGCTGAACATGAGTCAACAGTGTGATGCGGCAGCTAAAAAAGCCAATGCAATTTTAGGCTGCATCAATAGAAGTATAGTTTCTAGATCAAGGGAAGTTATAGTGCCACTCTATTCTGCTTTGGTCAGGCCCCACCTGGAATACTGTGTCCAGTTCTGGGCACCACAATTCAAAAAGGATGTGGAGAAACTGGAGCATGTCCAAAGGAGGGCAACTAAGATGGTGAAGGGTCTGGAAACCTTGCCCTATGAAGAACGCCTTAGGGAGCTGGGGATGTTTAGCCTGGAGAAGAGAAGGTTAAGAGGTGATATGATAGCCCTGTTTAAATATTTGAAGGGATGTCATATTGAGGAGGGAGCAAGCTTGTTTTCTGCTGCTGCAGAGACTAGAACGCGGAACAATGGATGTAAACTGCAGGAAAAGAGATTCCACCTCAACATTAGGAGGAACTTCCTGACAGTAAGGGCTGTTCGACAGTGGAACACACTCCCTCGGAGTGTAGTGGAGTCTCCTTCCTTAGGGGTCTTTAAGCAGAGGCTGGATGGCCATCTGTCAGGGATGCTTTGACTTGGAGTTCCTGCATGGCAGGGGGTTGGACTGGATGGCCCTTGTGGTCTCTTCCAACTCTATGATTCTATGATTCTATGATTCTATGAACCTCTCTAAAAATGCAAAATATGTTTCCTCCTACTATGAGACCATAAAAGAGTCTTACTGGATGCCATTCTTCACACAGCAAACTGTGGGGGGGGGGGGGGCATTCGCATTGTAGAATTATAGTGCTGCTGCTGTTGCTGTTGTGTGCCTTCAAGTCATTTCCAATTTATGATGACCCTAAGGCCCTGATGGCGAACCTATGACACATGTGTCAGCACTGACACACGTAGCTATTTTTTATGACACGCGGCCGCTGAGGCAGCCACATGCTGAGAAGGATGTTTCATCCTCGGCTCCTGCATGGCCAAGTGCAGTAGCCAAGGATGAATAAGACTCTAGTCGCAAATGTTTCATCCTCGGCTACTGCGCTTGGCCGTTCTGCGTTCCGCTGCTCCCTGCTCTGCTGACGGAAGTGAGAGCAAAGATCCTGGCTTAACCAGAAGTCCCAGAACTACACGCTTTGTGACAGACTTCTGTTGTTTTGGCCTACAGACCTCTGGCACAGAATGTCTAAAAGTGGAGGATGAAACATTTGCTGCTCCTGAGGATGAAACAAGTCGCAAATGTTTCATCCTCCCTTATTAGACACTCTGTGCCGGAGATCTGTAAGCCAAAAGAACAGAAGTCCATCACAGAGCATCTAGTTCTGCGACTTCTGGTTAAGCCGGGATCTTTGCCCTCACTTCTGCCGGCAGAGCAGGGAGCAGCAGAATGCAGTGGGGGAGGGACACATCTCTGGGGGACCTGCCATTACCAGTAACCAAATAACAGTTAACCACAGCAACCATTATCTACTGTTCTGGGGTGTCATGGATTTCTAATCCTTCACTACTGAGATAAGTGATTTAAACTATAAATATATAAACTATAAAAATAAGTGATTTAAACTATAAATACTGCAAAATAATGTTTCCCTCCCGTCAAAGTGACACACCACCCGAGTTATGCTCACTTTTTGGCAAAGTTTGACACACCAAGCTCAACAGGTTGCCCATCACTGCCCTAAGGTGACCCTGTCATAGGGTGTTCTTTGGAGGGGGTTTGCCATTTCCATCCTCTGAGGGCTTATCTAGATGGTCAAAATAATCTCAGTAGAATGTGAGTAGAATCTGTGTTGGTCACATGAATTTCTACTGCACCAGAGTAAGTCTTGATGGGGGGGGGGGGGGGGGCTGCCAAAAAATTCACAAAACCCAAGATAATTGATCTTGTGGGTTTTTTTCCCCATGTTTTCCTGAAGGATTCACATAGTCCACTGTGTGAATAACTAATTCAGATGGATCTGCAGAGCCACATATTACTCAGGGAGGGAGTGGATTTTTGTGGAGAGGAGACGTATACCATCTCATCTGACTCCTTCTTGCCTATCTGTAGATCCTCCCCCCGATACTGGTAAAGCACAATTTTTGATTCTTTGCTTGCCAAAGAACACATTTTGTATCCTTTCCAGTTTGCACATCTGCTCTTTAAGTATTTTGGACTCTTCCTATAAAAAGGCAAAATTCCCTGCTTTTATTTATTTGGGATTCTTGCTCCTTTTCCCCTATCCATGTGGGGATTGTTGTTGTTTCCAATCACTCTTTTATTTACAGTTTATCATGTTGGCTGATTGTCAGGAGAGACAGAACTACATAGATGCATATCATTTGATTGCCAGCCCCCCCCCCCCCAAAAAAAAACCAGGATATACTGTGGATGTAACAAACACATCTGTATCTACCCTCCATCTTTATTCTCAATACAGACATGTATGGGCAACCAAAGTCCCAGATATGAGTACAGATGCAGTGCCTAAAAACAGTGAGAACAACAAACCCTGAATATGTGACTGTATGTATTCACATAGCCATGCTAAATACATGTATTTAGTGTAGATAAGCCTTGGGTCTTAGAGTGTGTGAGTGCTGTTATCTCACTTTAACTCCCATAGTTTCATCATGTGGACTCCTGGGACTTGCAGTTTGGTGAGGCACTGGAAGGTTCTCATTGAAAATATTAAATGCCCTTCCCTAAACTTCCAGTCCCAGGATTCCATAAGTTGGAACCATGACAGTTAAAGTGGAATAATAGTGGACTAATTCTGTAGTGTGAATGACAAAATATCTTCCCATATGTGATCCCTGTCAACTGTAAGTAGTAAGCATACTGTCTCTCATACTGAAGATAATAGCCATATTAACTACTTTCAAAAGTCAGCTGCAAAATGATCCATACAGATCTCTGGCAAGAGCAATCTGTGACAGAAAAAGGTTGCAGAAAAGGAAAGAGAGTGATTCTGCTCTCTTTTTTGCTCTAATTTCATATACAGTACCCCTGGTTTTGGATTTACCTACCAAGGCATTTGACCTGACTTGATGACAGATAATAACAACAAAAAGATTGATACTAGGGGAATGCAGGCCTTGAAAGAAAACAATTTCCCCTTCTCATTGGTATTCCTTTGCTATACAAAATAAGCATTTAAAAAGTTAGAGGAAAAGAAAAATTTATCAACAATAGCTCAGGAGCAGTGGCAAGCAGAGATCCTAAAAATCCTGATAGTCTCAGCAATAAGGTAAGCTCTTCACCTGTTTTGAGGAAATAGCTTGGCTTATATCAGAATTCATTTGACATGAACTGGGGAGATGTCACCTGTATGTGTACTTGCTGGGAAAATACCTCATTATTGCTCTGCTTTTGTAGGTGATTTTAAGATGGACCCAGGCATCATTGGAATACGCCACAGTTGCTCCATCAAGAGCTGTCACCTAAGGAAGCATATAAAATCATGGAAGGTGCTGTGAAAATTGTCAGAGCTGTCACCAAGCAAAGAAATCTAGACTCAGGGGTGAAATTTCTATGTGCAATCATGTTTGCAGTTCCTTGCAGCAGAGAAAAGGTGTGGTGGTGAAAATGGAGTTGTTTTTGGAACAGTTGTTTTTTTTTTTTTTTTAAAAGTTTATCAGTGAAATAATGAATGTGGAACAAGAAAACATGAAAAAATCCTCCTGTTTTAAGGGCTTAGAGGCAAATAGTCCGTTAAAGGAGCTTCCCATATTTATTTGATTTATTCATTAAAATACTAGTTTATGGCCTCTTGCACTGACAGGGCCTCTGAGATGATGTACAACAGATTAAAACAATTAAACATTATTTTTAAAAAGAAATCAAAAGTATCTTCGGAACTTTTTAAAATATATATAAGAACACACACACAGAGAGAAACTTTCTGGACTGGAAAGAGACCCTCTGCTCTGATGCCAGGCACATTCTCCTGCCCTGCCCAGTGCATTTGCCAATGCTGCCCAAGTCATATGAACTGAGGTCAGAGTCAGGTGTCCAGCCTCAGACACATGGCTGAGCACTTCATATTGACCTCAGTTCAAGTGACTGGGAGTAATGGGGGATGTGCCAGACAGCTCAGTGGGGATGGTTCAAACAGTTGTCTGGCATTAAAAAGGAGGGATCCAGATCTTCTAGGAAGATCTGGAGCAAATAGTAAATTATTTTAATGAATGTTAAGTGTGTTTTACCCTGATTTTGGTGTTGAATGGTCTGCCCATTGTCCAGTCTGTTCACACTAGAACTGGGGGTTGGTCTGTGTGTCATCTTGTCTCTTCAGCGAGAGGACAGGAGGAGGATTATTTGGCCCACGCAGATAGGGCCACAGGTATAATTTAAACAATTCTCAAGACAAGCCTGGTTTCAGGGACTAAAGGCCATGCAAAACAATGTATTCTAGGCTGATTGGTAGAAGCTAAGTAGAGGATAGCCAAAAAGCCAAACAAATGGGTCTTTGCACAGGTCAAGCTTGCAATACCCCTAGAAACCAAGATTACTAAATTGAACCTGGTCTTTGGACATAGAAGGCATGATTCATTAGAAAAGTCAATGATGACGAGAAAGGTGGAAGGTAGAAGAAAGCTAGGAAGACCACAATCTGGACTCAGGAAGGTCACAGGCATTAGTCTACAGGTGGAAGACAAGGAAACTTGGAGATGTCCCATCCACAGGGTTGCCATGAGTTGAGGCCATCTCAAGGGCAGTTAACAACAACAACAACAAACAACAAACACAACAGCCATAATAATTTTTGGCAATACCCTGTTTCCCCAAAAATAAGACATCCCCCCAAAATAAGACTTAGTAGAGATTTTGCTGAATTGCTAAAAATAAGGCCTCCCCCGAAAGTAAGACCCAGCAAAGTTTTTGTATATAAATATATATACAGTATATAATAAATGTTCATTTTTTGGTTCAACAAGAAATGTGAATTCCTCTTTATGGAAAAAAATTAGACATTCCCTAAAAATAAAATTAATTTTTGCATTTTGGGGAGCAAAAATTAATATAAAACACTGTCTTATTTTCAGGGAAACACAGTAGTGGTTCAGGAATAGAACCAATTGTCTGGGGAGTGATGGGGGTCTTCTTCTCTGTATGTCTTCAAAAAGAGACTGGACAGCTATCTGCTGGTGATAGTTTAGCTGAATATCCTGCACTGAGCATGGTGCTGGGGTTGGACTCAATAGCCCGCAAGGTCCCTTCCATCTCTCTGATTTTAAGATTAATATTGCACCATTCCGACAAAACTTGCACTCAAGCTGGCGTACAAAAAACATATATAGTTAAAAACTAAATGCCAAAGGGTAGCACTTAAATGTTAGTAAACTGTCAATAGCATTACAACAATTTAAAACATACAACTAAAAAATAAAATAAAAATTTGTTTTATAATGGTACAATTAAAAAATAGCATGTGATCATATCATTTCCTGTTTGTTGGTGTTAGGCAATAAACCCTCTTTCTTCCTGCATCAGTTAGTCTGTAGTTAGTCTGAGTTTCTTCATATTCTGTCTTGTAGTCTGATGTTTTCTCTCTCTCTCCTCCACATTTAAAAATAATTATCATATTATCAGAGTCTTTCACCATGGTTCTGTGGACCCCATCTTTCAATCTGTGTGTGTGTGTGTGTGTGTGTGTGTGTGTGTGTTATGGGATTGGCTGTTGCTCGACTTCTGTTTCTTAAGACTAAATACTCTGCTTGTAAGATACAGTACTATTTCTCACATTCCCCAACAAGGACATGAACTATACAGTGTTGGTACTTCAAAAGTATATGTCTTGCACAAATGTCCAGCTGGTGGAACTTGTTAAAAACAATCTTTTTTTCTTTTTTTAAAAGAAACTTGATCCTGCAAAGCCTGAAGTATTGTTGTCCTAGAAAAGGTAATAATCATCTGCAAAGCTGGAAATGGAAGAAAATGGTTCCAGGAATTCTGCAAGATTCTTCTGCCAATTAAGAGAAGGATCTGTAGAACTCTGAAGATTTGTCTTGTCTGACAAAGAATTGATATCTAAAACTGGTTTGGTGGATCTCACTGTTTTACAAGAAGCTCAGAGCTAGAGTATGTCTATTCAGTCTCTTTCTGTTTTTATGGTTAGGAGGAGAAACTCCTTCTTTTTCCATGTCTCCCTGACCAGGGAATTCCATCATTGCCAGGGCTCCCCCTCCGTGCACATATCCATTTCAACAAACTATCTAGAATATTATGCATCGAAGAAACTCCTTTGCTGTCTCATCCTGATCCCACTTTGAGATGTAATAATCTGTTCATTTAGAAAACCTTGACTTGACCTTTTCCTCATGTCAGAAATGTGTGCTATGCCTGCATCCCTCTTGCAGTTGCCAATGCTTCTGGTCAAGATGTATCATGGCTTGGTTGGTCATTTGAGGTTAGGAATTTTATAAGAAACAGTGTGAGGGCCTCCAGGGCAAAGAAGGAGGCTAAGATCAGAGCAGGAAAAATCATGAGTCATTCCTTTATAAATGCCAGGTGCTTTTGCTATTGCTATGCCAGCTTCTTAATAAATCAGGACACATTGCAGCAGTAGCTCTGCCCAAAGCTGAGCCAGCTGAAGCAGCACAGTTGGAGAAAAGGCATGTTCCAAAAAGGAAAATTCCAAGGATGCCTTCTTTAAAAACTTTCTGTGGTATCAAGAGCTCAAGAAAAGACACCTGTTCCAAAAACACAGGTAATTTTGAAGACAAACAGTTCCAGCAGCATGATACTAGTGAGAAGTGAGCTATAGTATTGTTGCATTTTTTTAAAAAAAGAAACTAAATAGACCATGATGCAGTCTCTTCTCTGGGTGAAGTTTTACTCTACATGTTCAGCAGCATTGAGGAAACAAGGACCAAGAGCTCATGCAAAGAGCTCTTGAAGTCACTGCTTCTCTTTGCAGAACCACAGCATCTTTTTCATTTGGGTTCAGTCCACTTGAGAGCAAGTGTGGTGTAGTGGTTTGAGTGTTGGACTATGACTTTGGAGGCCAGGGTTCAAATCACCACTTAAACATGGAAACCCACTGGCTGATCTTGGACAAATCACCACTCTCTCAGCCTCAGGGAAAGGCAAAGGCAAACCCACTCTGAACAAAATTGCCAAGAAAAACTCGGGTTTGGTTTAGGATTATCATACGTCAGAAATGACTTGAAGTTACACAACAACAACCCAGTCCAGTGGCATCACTGGAGTAACTGGAGTAACATTGACTGTATAATATGTCAACCTCACATGCTCAGATCCAAACAATTCAACATGCTACCTGCTTAATTGCCTGCATAAGACTGCTCCTATGTTTACCTGCATCCACACTGAGATGCTTTTTTTAAAAGGGCTACCATTTAGTCAAACTGCATAGTCACTGGGAAGACATTGTTTAGGCGATGGCACAATGCCTATTTAACTGTCTTTCCAGGCAGGTTGCCAGGCATACCGGTTTTATTCTTTTGGCAGCAGCTATATATATTCCTTTCTTTTAACATCTTATGAATTTGTTTTAATTCTTCTGGTATCTGATCTCATGTTGATACTGGTTTTATTATTTTGATAGTATCATTTATTATAGTGTTAGCACTTTCATTGTTTTCTTAATGAAAATATTTATATTGAAAGGTAAAATATAAAAGCGTTTGTCCATCCATCAGATAAAATGTACTCATATGAAACTGAGGGAACACAGTTACCTTCATGTAACCTTCATGTTTTACCTTCATGAGATATGAACACACAGAAAGAATATAGCAGAAAAGAAGCACTCCACAACCAGCATCTACTAAAGGGCCATGAAATATGTATAATCCACACATTAATTGACCTGAACTCAGTGAAAGAAAAGAACATCCATACATATGAATAAAGACATGCTACCACAGAAGTACAACATCTACCCACTCAGTCCTGAACATTAACAGCACCATTAACACTTTTCATGTCTGCAGTACACAAGAGAATCAACTATAAAGATTTTCCTGAGCAGAACTAACAGATGCTGTATCCTGAATGCAGAAATAATCCAGTTTGATACAATTTAACTGCCATGGGTCAATGTTATGGAATTCTGGGAATTAAACTTTGTTGTGGCACCAGCACTCTCTGACAGGGAAGGCTGAATATTTCACAAAACTACACTTTTTAGAATTCCATAACACAGTCATGGTAGTTTAAATGGTGTCAAACTAGATTATTTCTGCAGTGTGGATTGAGCCAGAAACATGGGGGTTAGAGAAAGTGAAGAACAAACCTGAATAGATGTAGGTTGTAAGAGGTAACTCTCTTCACTATACCCTGATGCTGTGACACACAGGACTAAATATATGTACATTACACAATATAGCCGTTGACTTTAATAGACCTGCTAAGATACTGAATGCACTAAACCAGAAGTTGGAAGTATCATGACCAAATTAACAATACTACCTATAAAAATGATTTATTTTGAGGATATGAAGACAAATAGATGATGTAATGATTGGTAAAATTTATGTACTGCTATATGTTTTTGTGATGTCATTTAGGGCATTTTGGCCATTTCGGCATTTTTTTTTTACTTGTGTTTACACACATCAAGTCGTGAGCAATGAATTAGTTTTGAAAATAATCACCCAGTTTGTGGCTAAAACTATAGTTTTGTGCCATATGAAGTCAAGTCTACAATGGTATTACTTCACGATGATAATGATGATGGTTATTATTATTATTATTATTATTATTATTATTATTAATAACCCGCCCCTCTGAACAAGCAATCGGGGCAGGGTACAGTAAAATATAAAAACAAATTACAGTTAAAATTATTGTGACCCAATCCCAATACATTCAGGAAGAATTAAAACAGATTTTTTTAAAAAGCAGATAAAATAGCAACATTAAAAACAGGCTAACCAGTTTCTCATTGGACAACTAGGGTGGTAGCATCTCATTACATCAGCAGAGGGAGGAGCTGGGAAACGCCAGACAAGAACATTGGGCAAAAACTTTGGAGCCGGCCGGGGGGGAGGGAGATTAGGCAAGGCATTATCCAGAAAGGCCTGCTGGAAAAGATACATCTTTACTGCTTTCTTAAAGCAAACAAGAGTCATAATAAGATGTATCTCATCCGGCAGGCCATTCCACAGCCTGGGAGTGGTGGCGGAAAATACCCTCTGAGAGGTCTGCGACAACCTGGTCTTTATGGGCTGTAGCAGGTTCCTCCCAGAGGATCAGAGCATGTGTGTGTGGGGGGGAATCATACGGGGAGAGGCGGTCCCTGAGATAAGATGGACCCAAGCCATGTAGGGCTTTAAAGGTTAAAACCAACACCCTGTACTGTGCCTGTGTATATGATGAATAAGTATACACTTTTTATCCAGTCACTGAGTATATAAGACAAACAGAAGTTTCAATTCAAAACTGAATGCAAACACACTTCTGGCTGTAGAAGAGCACTTGCCCTTTCTTTCTTCTTTCTGAAACCCCAGATACCCTCCTTCTTCAAAGTGCTGGGTTGCAAAGGAAAGGCCAAAGCTATTCCTCTGGTGGGTGGACACAGAATGAGAAATCAAGAAGGGGCATAAAGGCTTTAAATGGACACATTGGCCTGATCTAGATTGGCAAATAGAAGTGTGGTCATGGCTGCATGAAAGTCTAGCCTTTATATGAGAAAAAGGGAAAGCGTGCCATGAAAACGCTTTTTTGCATTTTAGGGGAGAAGAAGCACCTTTAGAAAGGTGCTGGTTTTCCCAGCTTCTTTTTTAAAAACTGCGGAACAGTGCAGCTCCATCTAAAGGCTGCGGTGCAGCTGCGCAGTTAAAGGGGCCGCTGTATCTTTAAAGCACCCATTTAAAGGCAGCGATACAGGTGCAGATCATAATGTATCATGAGTTGGGAGCATGCGTGGTGTGGAGTTCACTTCTAATTAAAACGCTCAATGCCCTACAGGTGTAAAAGCTGGGGTTTAACTGCACAGTTTTTTAAAGCTCCCAAACCCTAGCTCCAGCCCTAATCCGAACCCTAGACATGCGCAGTAGGGACTCTGGGATGCTGTAACTGTTATTCTACTGCGCATAACATGTCAATTCATTCACAAAATAAAGGGGTTCATTCATGAAGCACTAGTGCAACTGCACAGTTTAAAAAAGCAGAGAAATCGCAATGATAATTTGAAAGATCCTTATAACTGTATAATTGTCTGTATGGTGTACCTGTGCAGCTGCGCAGTTCCCAGCAGCCGGCAAACGTGCACAGCTGCAGTTCCTAGCCAGCTGCCGGCAAACCTGCACAGCTGCACAGTTCCCAGCCGGCTGGCAAACCTGCACAGCTGCACAGTTCGCAGCCGGCAAGGAAAAAAAATTCAAGGTTCATCGCGACTAAAAGCCGCGTTCATTGCCACTGGTGCAGCTGATCCACCTGTGTTTGTAGCATTCTGACAGCTTCCAATGTAGCTGCTGAGCCACAGAAAAGACTTCAGATAAGTCGTTCCCACACCCCTCAGTCTAGCTGCCCTGTACCTTTTAAATGCACACCTGGGGCTTGCAGTGTAGCTGCTAAGCATTAAGGAAAAGGCAACTTCATGTCACACTTTCCTGCCAATCTAGAAAGCCCTATAGGCCCCATACAGACAGGTCAAAATAAAGCTGCTTCAGGTCACTTTGGAGGTATGCTATTTAAGTGATGCATGTGTCCTAAGAGTCTGGAAGCCACGCCAGAGCTATGCTTCAGTCCTAAGGACTAGAGCGTTGCTTTAGCACGACTTCCAGACTCTTTGAATGCATGCATCACTTAAATAGCATACCTCCAAAGTGACCTGAAGCAGCTTTATTTTGCCCTGTCTGTACAGGCCCATAGATTTTATTGGTGGGAAGAGCTGGCCACAATGGGGCCTTTGGGGCGGTCCCAACCCGCCCCCAGACGCAAGCGGGATGGGGCCGAGGCTGCCATACCAGCAGCCTCAGCGGCCCCATCGTGCCGCTTCTGGAGGCCGCAGGGAAGTAGCAAACTGTTGCTTCCCCGCGACCTCTAAGTGGGGTGTAGTGGCTGCCCTGGGTGCCCACTGCACCCCGATTACGGAGGCAGGGCAAAAGGGAGGAAGGGGCCGCCGCCGCGGCCCCTTCCTCCCTTGGTCTTTGCCGTGGCTATCTAAAAGCCGCGGCAAAGACCCGCCTTCAAAAAGCTCTGTTCGGAGCTCCTTTTTGGCGCCGTAGAAAGGGCATGATTTGCACCATCCCACTGCACTAGAGCGTCATTATGTGCACAGCGAATCTAAACGCTGTGCACATGATGATGCTCTTCCAGCATGTCCGTATGGACGCCGCCATCTTTAAATGGTGGTGTCCATGTGCTTTAGGCCTAGGGAGGGTGTAGACACTACGCCCTCACTAACCCTAAAAATGCTTCTTCAAACCCTCATCGCGCCGCAAAATGCCCGTCTAGATCGGGTCAATATGCCTGAATGTGTGGAAATGCAGAAAGATTCCAGGGAAGAGCAGGAAGCATGTTGCTTCCATATTCTCTTAAAGATAAAGATG
Source organism: Urosaurus nigricauda (assembly GCA_034509955.1). Taxonomy (NCBI): domain Eukaryota; kingdom Metazoa; phylum Chordata; class Lepidosauria; order Squamata; family Phrynosomatidae; genus Urosaurus; species Urosaurus nigricauda. Next base: position 67,665,211 of record JAOEGL010000003.1, read on the forward strand.
TCTCTGTCACTATATTAAAGACTTTTATATAAGAGAATGATCTTTCTTATGGTTATTAATACACTTTTGAACTTTCCCGGTCCATACACTGAGAGGGTTCATCCTGTCATTAAAACCCCCACCCATCCTCTGAGGCAGATCACTAGCTTTGAATTTATAGATGAGGAAGTGAAGCAAGAAAATAACTTGCTCAAGGACAGCTGCTGAGTCCTGGATACGGTAAATTTCCCAGGTTATACAGAGGCTTATTCGTATGTTATGCAGAGGATGTGAAATGACCCATGTATAAATGTTATTTCTGTAATGCCACAGCCTGCCCTATGTGATTACTTAAAGGTCTTATGAAAGTCTATGAAAAGCAAAGCATTTTTAAGTGTTATCTTCTTGGGCATCATACCATTTCCTCAAATGTCAGATGATAATGCTTTCCAGGAACAGCTTGCAAAGCTATTAATAGCCATGAGGCCATTTATTAAAATGAAGAATACTTTTGCCATCTTGCTATACATCATCCTCCCAGTCCCCTTAAACACTTATCATTCAAGGAGTTCAGATGTGGGATCAAAGGTCGTTGGATCAAAGGTCATTCCTAAACCTTGACCTCTCTCACAATAGTGTTCAGAACAGCTTGGGCAATTTCCTCTAGTTTTTATTTGGCAGGCATGAGGCCAGCTTGAGAAGCAGCCTTTCCCACAGATGTTGAGTATAAAAGGAGCTATTTATGAGTGGAAGTTATACATGCAGATTGCAATCAGAAGAGGACAGGTTTGTTTTTTCAGCATATAACACAGGAATTGTTGTTCTACTAAAGCCTTGAATACTGATAGCTAAACTCAATGATATGCTTATATCCAGAGATTACATTCTTTGGTTTCACCTGGCAGTGTTGTGTGCTCAGCCGTCATCTGTGATTCATACTATTTGGAAAGACTCCAGCAGCCAGACTCCTTTATATCTCTGTTCTGAAAATGTCCAATGATCAAAAAGCAATGAATAATCTTATGAGCAATGGGTAACTAGAACAAGACTAGGTAGTACTTTGGAGGAGATTGTAAGGTGAGCAGAATTGCTGCTCTGCAGCCTAATCTGGCCTAGCAGAGTTAACACTTTGGCTCACTGGAGTCTCCCCACTGACCATTCCTCTTCCTTGCTCCAAACCCCTGAAAGTGCTGGCTGAGGGGAAGGAAGACCATTTGGCCCCATATTATGTGGAACTGCCCATGACCACTGACTGAGGATGACTTCTTCTTCAACAACATTCCCTTCTCATGTGGGAAAGGATGAGAGGCAGAAATCCAGCCACTTGTCAAACAGTAATCCCAGTGCCTAGAGAGAAAAGTTATCATAGGAGAAAGAGCCACAGGTGATGAAGTCAGTCCAAGTCATACATGGTTAAACCAAGAAGTTTGCAGAATATGAAGGGAGGCACAGTTCCAACATTTCAGTAAACCCAGAATCTATTACTAGAAGCCAGTAGTCCAGATAACCAAAGTTAAAAGGGAATATTAAATGTAAGAGGAAGTAAACATAGTCAGTCAAGAACAGACTCCCTGACCGAGCTGACTCAGCTGGTCTCTGAGTTGCTGTTGGAGTCCCCAGACTTTTGGTCCTGGGTGACTTCAACATCCCTCTTGAGACCATCCTTTCCGACTTATCTGGAGCTGCTCGGGAGTTCATGGAATCCATGACAAGCATGAACCTATCCCAATTGGTTAATGGGCTTACCCATTGTGCAGGTCACACACTTGATGGGATTTTTTGGTACGGAACAGGAATATCCGTGGGCGGAGGTAACCAAAACCTCTGCATTGTCATGGACGGATCATTTCCTAATCAAGATGGATCTTAAAGCCGTGCCTTGCCCCCTTGGGGGTGGCGGACCCATTAGAATGGTCAGCCCTCGAAGGCTAATGGAACCGATTGGTTTACAGAAGGCCCTAGAGGGTCTAATGGTTGGCAACGCCGGAGATTCCATCAAAACCTTGGTGAATACTTGGAACACCGATCTTCCCAAGGCTCTCAACTCAATCGCCCCTGAGTGTCCTCTCCAACCCACTCTCAACCGTAAGCCCTGGTTCATGGAAGACCTCAGGGAGATGAAGCGGGCTGGACGATGACTAGAGCGCAGGTGGCGGAATACTTTTCTCTTATCCAACAGAACTCGCCATAGGCAGCGTCTGCAGAGTCTCGTTCATCAGAGCTGTTTAAGGTGGTGGGGAAAATGACGCAGGTTCCCCCTGCGCCAAATCCCCTTCTCGACCCCACGATGGCCTGCTGTGCCTGCAGACAAAATCTCTCGGATAAGAGCCGATTTAGACGCCAGTGTTTCAGCAGCATCTGTAAACGAGGCACCTAGCAACTCCGTTGTTGTTACCTTACTGGATGAGTTTCAATCTGTAAGTACTGACGACGTGGACAAGCTCCTTGGAAGTGTGAGGAAGATGACCTGCTCTCTCGATCCATGTCCATCATGGCTGGTCGTCCAGGGAGGGGACACATTGAAGACATTCCTTCGGGATGTAGTCAATGCGTCACTCAGGGAAGGTATAATTCCATCCTGTCTGAAGGAGGCGGTTGTTAAGCCTCTCCTGAAGAAACCTTCCCTTGATCCCCTGGACAGAAACAACTATAGGCCAGTTTCCTTGCTGCCGTTTTTAAGCAAGGTGATAGAGAGAGCAGTCGCCTCCCAATTCCAAGCTGTCTTGGATGAAACCGATTTTCTTGATCCATTTCAAACCGGCTTCCGGGCAGGATATGGAGTCAAGACTGCCATGGTTGCTCTGACAGATGACCTCCACTTGAGCATTGACAGGGGTAGTGTGACCCTGTTAGTGCTCTTGGATCTCTCAGCGGCCTTTGATACTATAGATCATGCCATCCTTTTTGACCGGCTGAGGGAGATGGGCATCGGAGGAACTGCTTTGCAGTGGTTCCGGTCCTTTCTCTCCGTCAGATCCCAAAGGGTGAAGCTTGGGGACAGTTGCTCTTCTAAAATCGAGCTTAATTGTGGCATCCCTCAGGGCGCCATTCTGCCCCCGATGCTATTTAACATTTATATGAAGCCGCTGGGTGAGATTATTCGGAGGCATGGAGCGCAGTGTCATCAGTACGCTGATGACACTCAGATTTACTTCTCCATGACCAGATCATCTGCTCAGACCTCAGATGGTGTCTCTTCTCTCAATGATTGCCTGGCAGCGGTAATGGATTGGATCAGGGAAAACAGATTGAGGCTTAATCCAGACAAAACGGAGGTACTGACAGTCACTGGCCTAAACCAGGTCTGGGAGTCACACTGTCCTCAAAGGACTCTGTTCGCAGTCTGGGGGTACTTCTAGACTTGTCGCTTCACATGACTAGGCAGGTGAATGTGACGGTCAGGAGTGCCTGTTATCAGTTTTGGGCTGATACGCCAGCTGCGCCCTTACCTGGACATGAGGGACCTGGAGACCGTGGTACATGTCTTGGTCACCTCATGTTTAAATTACTGCAATGCGCTCTACATGGGGCTGCCCTTGTGCTTAACCCGGAAACTCCAGTTGGTTCAAAATATGGCAGCCAGATTAGTCACTGGGGCATCGAGGAGAAAGCACATAACATCTGTGCTAAAATCTCTCCACTGGCTGCTGATTAGTTTCCGGGCACAGTACAAGGTGCTGGTTTTGACCTTTAAAGCCATACATGGCTCAGGTCCATCGTATCTAAGGGACTGCCTCTTCCCATACAAGCCCCCTCGCACACTTCAATCCTCTGGGAGGAACCTGCTATAGCCTAAGAAAACTAGGATGGCCCAGACCTCCCAGAGGGCTTTTTCCACTGTTGCTCACAGGCTGTGGAATGGCCTGCAAGATGAGATGCACCTTATTACAACTTTGGACGGTTTCAAGAAATCCGTCAAGACGCATCTCTTCCGGAAGGCTTTCCCAGACAATGATTAAATTTATGACTGCTATTGTCCATCCAGCCTTACCATAAAGACATTAGTCATTCGAGGCCACTTATTCATTTTTAACGAGTGTCACATTAATGTTTTATGGTTTTATTCTACTTTTTAAAAAATCTTATCTCAGTTTAATTCAATTTTAAGGGGCGGGAGGAGGGATTAGGTTGCTATATTTTAATTGTATTTGTATTTTATATGTTGTACCCCACCCTGATTGCTCACCCAGAAGGGCGGGATATAAATAAATAAGATCTCCGGGCAAGGAAGCGGGTTCTGCGACGGCTAGAGCACGCCTGGCGGAAACACCAGCGTTTATCCGACAAGGCTCTCCTAGACCTACTTTTGAAGGACTATGGAGAGGCGATACAAGCAGCTAAGAATTCCTTCTTTGCTGCTCGTGTCGCGTCCGCGGAGTCGCGTCCAGCAGAGTTGTTCAGGGTAGTGAGGGAGCTAACTCAGCTCCCTCCTGCCCCGAACCAGATCCTTGAACCTACCAAGGCCTGCTGTGACCGGTTTAACAACTTCTTCGCGGATAAAATCTCTCGGATAAACGAAGGTCTGGATGCCAGAATTGAAGCAGAATCCAGAATAGAGGCGTCTAGAGCTTCCGTTGACTCTGTTGTACTGGATCAGTTTGAGTCTGTCAGTACCGAGGATGTGGACAAGATCCTTAGAAGTGTTCGGAAGACAACCTGCTCTCTCGATCCCTGCCCCTCGTGGCTAGTGGCCCAGGGGGGATCGGCAGTAACCTTGCTGTTACGCCAAATTATTAATACATCTCTGAGGGAGGGACAATTCCCTGACCATCTCAAATTGGCCATAGTAAGACCATTATTGAAAAAGCCCTCCCTCGACCCCCTGGTTCATAATAATTATCGGCCAGTCTCGCTACTGCCATTTTTGGGGAAGGTGATCGAGAGGGCGGTTGCATTCCAACTTCAATCGATCTTGGAGGAAACGGATTTTCTAGATCCATTTCAAACCGGTTTCCGAGCGGGCCATGGGGTTGAGACTGCCATGGTCGCCCTGGTCGATGATCTCCGTCTGGGCATCGACAGGGGTAGCGTGTCCCTGCTGATGCTCTTGGACATCTCAGCGGCTTTCGATACCATCGACCATGGTATCCTTCTGGAGCGCCTGGCAGAGGTGGGTATCGGTGGCACTGCGCTCCAGTGGTTCCGGTCCTACCTCTCTGGGAGGTTCCAGATGGTGCAGCTGGGAGACGTTTGCTCTGATAAGAGGGCCCTTAAATCTGGGGTTCCTCAAGGAGCTATTCTGTCTCCCATGCTTTTCAACATTTACATGAAACCGCTGGGAGAGATCATCCGGAGGCATGGGGCGCGGTGTTATCAGTACGCTGATGACACCCAAATAATCTTCTCTATGTCTCCGACTGATGCAGTGACCAGGGATGGCGTCGCTCCTCTCGTGACCTGTCTAGAATCGGTAATGGACTGGATGAGGGAAAACAGACTCAGCCTGAATCCAGAGAAAACGGAAGTACTCGTGATAGGTTCTCCCGGCCCAGGGATGGAGGTGGTTCCACCTGTCCTGAACGGGGTCACACTCCCCGTGAAAGACACTGTACGCAGTCTGGGGGTGCTCCTTGATTCGTCGCTCCATCTGACTTCTCACGTGGATGCGACGGTCAGGAGCACCTGTTTTCAGCTTCGGCTGATATGCCAGCTGCGTCCCTACCTGGACCGGAGGGACCTTGAAACAGTAGTACACGCTCTGGTAACCTCTCGGTTGGATTTCTGCAATGCGCTCTACATGGGGCAGCCTTTGTACCACACTCGGAAACTTCAATTAGTGCAGAATATGGCAGCCCGGGTCGTCACTGGCGCTCCCAGGACCTCCCACATAACACCTATATTGAAAGATCTCCATTGGCTGCCTATCCGTTTCCGAGCTCAATACAAAGTGCTGGTCATTACCTATAAAGCCCTAAATGGCTTGGGCCCAGAGTACCTGATGGACCGCCTCTCCCCACACAATCCGCCCCGCACTCTTAGATCTTCCGGGCAACATTTGCTTAGAATTCCAGAGGCCAAACTGTTAACAACCACCAAGAGAGCATTCACCACCGCGGCTCCTAGCCTCTGGAATTCCTTGCCCGTTGAGCTCCGTCTGGCTACCTCTCTTATTTCATTTAAAAAGGGTTTAAAAACATACTTGTTCACACAAGCGTACCCTTGATACCTCCCTTCCCTTGTTGCAACCCCCCCTTTATTACTATCACTGCTCCCAGGCCTGATTTGTTGTTGTGATATTTATTATATTGTATATGCTTTTAATTGTGTTTTATTAATTTTGTAATGTTGTTTTTATGCTGTGCACCGCCCTGATCGCAGGAAGGGCGGTATACAAATAAAGCTTATTATTATTATTATTATTATTATTAAATATTATTATTATTATGAATATACACAAACACAGACTCCCACAGAGCCCTGCCAGTTGGATTGATTATATAGTTATGAAAGGCAGGCGCTGCCCATTTGAGGGCATTGTACTCAAATAGGATTTTTAGATGGAGAATAATATACATCGGCATATAGAGGACAATCTTCATAATGTGTGAGGAATATGCATGGTAGTCTATTTCAAGGTTAAGATATTAAGCCCAATAAATGACTAGGAACTGCCAAACAATGAACTGGAAACCAATTTCAGGACACATCCAGAGGAGAGAGGATAAGGGATCCTGGTTGGTTAAATTTTTGTGTGCAAGGTTAGACCTAACTGCAACTGGAGTTGACCAAGCCTTGCCATCCAGATATTGTTGGATTACTCGTAGTATAATGGAATCATGGAATCTGTAGGATTACACAGCTAAGGTCCACCAACCTCTCTCTAAAGAGTTTCCAACATTTTCCACCATGGGCTAGGCTGGCTAGTGTTTATGGACATTGTAGTACAATGGTAAGTGAAGGGTCACAATTTGCTCAAAATGATCAAAAAGTTCTGTTTTCATTCTTACTGCTTTATCACACTAGGGGGAAAACAGGATTTAAACAAGAGTTAAATAAGAGTTAAACAGGAAATGCCCTATGTTTATCACAAGACATTTCCTGTTTAACTTTCATTGAAAACCTTTTTGCCTCCTAGTGGGATAAAGCAATAAAGATTGTACAGTACTGTAGTAGCATGGAATTCTCATTCTGACCTCCCTACCATATTTTGCTGCTTTGATAGTTTCCCATCCAATTGGAAGAAGTAACTGTAAATCTTAGGATGGGATATAGATGGCTTTCCTGTAGATTCTGTTTCAGCTCCCCACCCCTAGTTACTGATCAGCTGTTTTCATAAGTTAGCAAAAATAATACCACATTGTCTCATTCTCTGTCTTATTTAATCTTCCTGTGCGTCTTCTCTTCCTGGTCTTACTTAAGATCAGAAACAGATGTATCCCAACATGGCAAGTAAGGGAGGAGGGAAGAATATTTTTGTGATATTTCAGGCTTGGCCATATCCAAGGAATACTGTGCTAGAGAATGATTTTGTCCTTGCAGCCCAGTTTCTAATCTAGAAAACTACTTGAGCTTCTAAACTTTTAAAACCCAGGCTCCAACCTTGGAAGAGGAACATTGTAGTTCAACAGAGAGCTTTAGCAGGAAGTGTCAGTATCTACAGCATCCTAAAAGACCAACTCTCCTTTTATAACTAAATCTTATTTCCATTACTCTCTATGAATCACAGGACATTCTACCAATTTTAATAGTCCAGGATACAATTCTATGTGCTGAACTCATGTTTGAAATGTACAGTATCTAAAGAACTGTTGAAGGAATTGTAAATTGTTGTCCCTATCTTGAAAAAGGACAAAAAAAGAGGACCCAAGCAAGTACCAAAAAATCAGTTTGTTGTTGATACCAAAAAAAGTTCTGGAATCACTCATTAAACAGTCAGTCTGTACATGCTTAGAAAGAAATACTGTGATTACTAAGAAGCAGCATTGATTTCTCAAAATCAAATCATGTCAAATGAATCTTCTCTTTTTTAAAATAGAGTTACAAACTTTACAGATCAGGGGAGTGTTGTGGATGTAATATATCTTGAATTCAGTAAGGCTTTTGACAAGGTCTCTCGTGATAGTTATGCAGCAAGCTCATGAACTGTGGACTAGACAGTATTGCAGTTAAGTGAATCTGTAATTGGTTGACAACTGAGGCCCTGTACAGACCGGCCTGAAGTCAGAGTCGGGGAGTAGCGTCCTGATGACACATGCCCAACTCCACCCCCCAGGCACCCTGACACCGTGAGCCACTCCATGGCATCATGGTGTGCCTTGGCACTGCATTCAAATGACCACAGCACCAAAGAGGCACCATATAACCATGCTGCCACAGCTATGGCACTCTTCTCAAGAGTGCAAAAAGGAGCTGTTTTTAGTGGTTACTTTTTGCGCCCTTGGAGGCCGGATCGGGGCCACAGTATGAAGTTGCTTCAGCCCTGATCTGGCAAAAGAAGGGGCGGCTGGAGGCTACCCCTTCAGGGCTATTTGTACAGCTCGTGAATGCAGAGTGTACTCACTAATAGTTGCTCTTTATCTTGGAGAGAAGTTACTAGGGGGTTCTACTGTGGGCCTGGGGTTGCTTGTCGTGTTTATAAATGACTTAGATGATGGAACAGAAGGCATGCTTATCAAAGTTATAGATGACATCAAATTAGAAGGGAAAGAACAGAACTCAAAATTATCTCAACAGATTGGGGAGCTGTGCCAAAATTAACAAAATGAATTCAAACAAAGATAACTAGAGGGTACTACATCTAAACAGGAAAAATGGGATGTACAAATATACAGAGGGCAGCACCTGGCTTGAAATCAGTGCATGTGAAAAGGATCCAGAGGTCTTATCAGACCACAAGTTAAACATGAATAATGAGTTTTGCTTATAATGAGGAGCTCAAAAAGTAAAGGGCTACATCAACATGAGTATAGACTGAGAGATGTAGTAGTGCCATTCTATTCTGCTTTAGTCATACATCACCAGGAACCCTGTGTCAAGTTCTAGGCACCACAGTTCATGAAGGATATATTGACAAGCTCGAAAGGGTCCGAAATAGTGTAACCAAGATGATTAAAGGGCTGGAAATCAAGCCATGAGCTGGGTATTTTTAGCTTGGAGAAGAGAAGACTGAGAGGTGACATGACTGGTGTCTTTAAATATATGAAAGGATATTATGTAGAAGATGGCACAAGTTTGTTTTCTACTCTTCCAGAAACTAGAACATGAACCAGTGGATCAAATCACAAGAAAAAATATTCTACCTAAATATTAGGAAGAACTTTTTTTTACTCTAGGAGCTGCTCAATAGCGGAATAGATTATCTAAGAGGGTAGTAGTGGGCTCTTCATCTTTGAAGTAGAGGTTGGATGAACATTTTTGAAGTGTGTTTAGTTGTATATTCTACAGAACTGCATATGGGGTTGGATTGCATGACCCACTAAGGTGTAAGAGCGTTAAGGGTTGTGGCTAGTGCCATAAAATTGGTGTTAGGATCTACCTTACACCTTGCTATCCACACTGCTGTTACCATGTCCAGGTAAGTGAGCTCCAATTTACAAAGACTACCTGGGTTCCTGTCTCTCCCCCATGCCTGGCATGGTGTCATGAGAGCCAGAGAGGTGGAGGAGGGGGTGGAGAAGGAGTCTCACCCAGGCAGGCTGCTTCCACTTGGCATCCAGAGCCAAGGAGATAGGATTCTGGGAAGGTTTTAAAGCCTTGCCTTGGTCTCATTACAGCTGAGCTGTCTTGAGAGCCAGAAAGCTGGAGGAGGGGGTGGAGAAGGGGTCTCACCCAGGCAGGGTGCTTCCACTTGGCGTCCAGAGTCCTGGTTGGACTGCATGGAATGGCCTGCCGGATGAGATCCGTCTAGTATCCAACCTAGAGAGCTTCAAGAAAGCTGTTAAGATGGATCTCTTCCAGCAGGCCTTCCTGGAACAGCCCCCCAGCCATATAAAGAACCCCATACTAAATGTATTGGCATAACTTTGGTTACAATAATTCTGCCCACCACGAATTGTCAGTTGTATTATTATGTTGTAGGAGTTTTAACTAATGTTGGAATTTTAATTGTATAATTGTTGAATTCTGTTTTAAGGGGGGATACTGTGTATATATTTGTATTTGTATTTTTATCTATGTAAGCCGCTTTGATTGTTCTCACAAAAAGCGGGGTATAAATAAACATTTTATTTATTATTTTTGTATTGTGGTCCCTTTCAGCTGTAAGCCTCTATGATTCTATGGAAGTACTTGACACTTGCCAGAAAACTACAATGCTGTATTTCTGGGGAGTGGAATAAAGAATTCTAAATATCTCACCAAACTACAAATCTCATCCTTTTGAAGGGTACCTCCATGGTACCTAAGGTAGGATAAAACCCACGTGTGTGAATGACCCTGACTATGTTTCCTGGACATTGTTTTTGACTACCTTAGCTGTTTACTACCTCTCCCGCTTATTTTGTAACTATCACCATTGCAAGAGATTGCATCTATAAAAAGTGTTGCACTTCTCCCTTAGGTTTCTACCAAGATCCACTGCCATGAGAGGTGTCATTAATACAAGTCCATGTTTATTTCAGGAGTGGAATTAGAAAATTTGATGGTTCCTTTCAGGCAATTTACTGAATCTTAACGTGGACTATAAATCTTCTGGACTGGGACTGACAGGGTGTACAGATCAGGCATTAAGGCCAGCCTGGGGGTGGAGTGGAGGGGGCATGGCGTCCACATGACCCTTACCCCAGCTTTGCCCCCAGGCCGGTGTGATGCCACACAGCAGGAGGCATCACGTTGCTCTTCTGGCGTTGCGTCCAGATGATGCAGCACCAGAGGAGCACCAAAAAGCCACGGGGCTGATGGCTATGATGCTCTTTCGCTTTTTGTGGCTCCTTTTTGTGCCACAGAAAGGCAAGATCAAGGCTGTGGTGTGCAGGTGCCATCGCCCTGATATGGTGCTAAAAGGGGTAGTCTGTACAGCCCCTGAGTCTCTTCAGTGCCTGTTGGAGTGCTTAACTAGGTGATGTGTTCAGTAGTAATAATATCACTATGTCACATATTAGTAATATTTACTTTTTTCTATTTTCATATTTCAGTAATATATCTGTCCGACCATAGAAATATAATTACAGAAATACTTCCTATTTTAAATTAGCTCAGTATTTTTTTCCTGTGCAAATCTTCCATGGACTTGACTGTGTCTAAATTTAACAGATCCATTAATATGACAAACAAAAAAAAAGCCCCTTCATTTTAGTTTCCATTCAGCAGTGCCAAAACCCTCTATTGTTTTAGGCCTTCACAGTTAATAGCTTTCTTCCAACCAACCAGTTAAATCTAACTCCAGCAATGCTTCTCTTGATGTCATTTATGTAAAAGGACATAATGAAACTACACAAGGATCATAAGGCAATAATAAACTTTGGCTTCAATCGTAAGGGAGTAATTTCCTGGACTTCAATAATGATATCCAGGATATTACCTACGATGGACAATGTTATCACATGTACAGCATAATAACAGCTAGAATAACTAAGAATGAAATGACTGGGACTTGTTACTCTGAGCTGGATCTACTTCAGTTGGAACTAATAGTTTGGTGATGGTCATGCTGATATTTATATCTCACATTTTTCCCAGCTTTGGGACTTAATGAGATTTACAAAATTAAAACAGGTTCATATAAAAGTTCACATCATTAAAATCTGACAAAAGTTAAAATATAACTATAAATAGGATTAAAAGCAAGTATAAAATGCACAATTTAAAACAATAACAATGACAAATAAAGACAATTTAGTCCATTGTAACCGTCATTATGTTAACACTTTCCCTGTTAATATAATATATAGGCTATGTTTAATCAAGGAAGAGTATGTTTTGACTACTACAGTAGCATGACAAGCTATATAATTAGTTAAGAGAAAGTTGGGTCAATTTTTGCCTTTGTCTATTTGTCTTGCAGTATATCTGGAAGAAGATGAAAGTATGAATTTCTTCCATTCCTAGCTTGACTAATGGACATTTGCTTTGCTTCATTTTGAATAGCTCTGATTATGAGATCATCTGTGATGCATCTTGGATCTTATAAATCCATCACTGATTTAAATGAATTAACTTCTTCCCTTCAGCATGGTTTATTTGTCTTCCTGTTAAATAAAGATGATATGTAACCGAATGTGAAACAGAAGAAAAATGCAACTTAAATCAGGAATTTTTCCTTTCATTTGGCACCACCCTTTAGGAAAAAAAACATCTTCAAGGGGAATTGCATTTTCAGCTTGCTCTTAATGAGGTTAGCCTAGTGGCCAAGCTCACTGTGGGATTTTCTGAGAGGTGTAGTCCAAAAAGCAACATTTCCAAACTCTGGTTTTGCCATCCTGGGAATGGTTGATTGCAAGCCCAAACCCATTTGCCCCATTAATATCAGTTGCATAGTGTTCTGCAGTAAATAGATTGTGGCCAAAGGTAGCAAACCTTAAGCTACTATCTATCTGTCTGTCTATCTATCTAGACAGCTATTTATCTATTAAAAATATGTGTTTGTAATCAGAGTTTCCTAGGTGAGGAACAACAGATAAAAAATAGTAGCAACAACTGGTGGCTCCCATGTCACTGGAGTAGTGAGTCTGCCCTGAATCTTAAGACCCTATCGCATGGGGTTAAAATCCCAGCTTACCTTTCCCGAATTCAGACCTAATTCAAGAGGCAGCCAGGTGTAATCGCAAAGAAATTGCCACCAAATCACCACCCAGGTCCATCCCAGCTACAACCCAGCTGCTGTAAGCCGCTTCAGCAGCCATTTCTAAAAGTTCGAAGCACCTTGGACTTTCCTGTAAAGTTCAGGCTAAAATCTGTAGCAGATACACCATTCCTACTAATATAGAAACCACCACCCACCACTGATTAAAAAGGATTAAATACTTTTATTTGCCACCCTGATTCCCATTTTAGGAGAAAGATGGGATATAAATCCTCTCTCTCTCTCTGGCTTTTCTTCGCTAACGAAGATTCAGGAAGGACTCATCCCACGCTTTCTACAAGCGTGTTGATGACTAAAAAGGCCGATCCGAGATAAACAAGTCCGGTTACAGAAAGCACAGCAGAAAATCTCCTTGAGTGATATTTCCAAGTTGTGGTTCTTTCTGCATTGTCGTTTCTCTTTGAGACTTGATTTGGTATGAGTTTACAAAAGAGGCTGCAGCATTGTGGATAGTGCGTCTCCATGCCTCCCAATGTGAGGCCAGGGCAGATCATTGTTGGTGATCAATTTGGCTGGGCTTCGGATGTTGTTTCAGGGAGTCTTCTTTGGGGTGCCCCTCTTATGCTGACCAGTGGCGAGTCCACCAGAGAGTACTATTTTTGGGAGGTGGTGGTCCTTCATCCTAGAAATGTGCCCTGCCGAGTGCAGCTGCGTTTTCAATAGCATGGCCTCAATGCTGGTAATCCCTGCTTGCTCAAGGACAACAACATTTGTCACATAGTCAGTCCAGCATATATTTAGGACCATGCATAAACAGTGCTGATGAAAGCGTTCGAGGAGTCGTAGATGTTGGCGATAGGTGATCCATGTTTCAGACCCATAGAGGAGAATGGACAGTACAATGGCTCTGTACACACTGATTTTTGTGCTTCGCCTCAGGTGTTTGTTATTCCAGACTCTTTTGTGAAGCCTTCTGAATGCACTATATGCCTTTGCTAATCTGTGATCGATCTCTTTATCAATCTTAGCATCTGAGGAGATGATACTTCCCAGGTAGGTGAACTGCTGGATGGACTTAAGCACAGATTTGCCTATGGTGACATGGGGGTGATAGTGCTCTTCTTGTGGTACAGGCTGGTAGAGAACTTCCATTTTCTTCAGGCTGACTTCCAGCCCAAACAGCTCTGCAGCTGTTGCAAAGGAGGATGTTAGGCGCTGAAGAGCTGCTTCTGTATGGGCAACAAGGGAAGCATTGTCAGCAAAAAGCAGCTCACGGACTAGATAATTCAGAGTCTTTGTGCGAGCCTTCAGACGGCTTAAGTTAAACAAGCTACCATCAGTACAGTAACGTATATAGATGCCGTCTTCTTCTTTGAGATCTGCTGTAGCCCTTTGGAGCATCATGCTGAAGAAGATCGTAAATAGAGTTGGAGTGAGAATACAGCCTTGTTTCACACCATTAGTTATTAGAAAGGGCTCTGAGAGAGCATCGCCATATCTGACTTGACCGTGCTGGCCCTCATGCAGCAAGATAATAATTTTGAGGAATTTGGGGGGACATCCTAGTCATTCCAAAATCTACCACAGACCTATTCTACTCACAGTGTCGAAGGCTTTGGTAAAATCGACAAAGTTACATAGAGTCCTTTGTTTTGTTCTTTACATTTCTCTTGCAGTTGTCTAAGAGCAAATACCATATCTTTAGTGCTCCTATTATCTCTGAAGCCACATTGGCTTTCACGGAGAAGTTCTTCTGCAATAGCAGGAACTAATCTGTTCAGGAGTATCCTTGCAAGGATTTTTGCAGCAATGGAGAGCTGTGTTATACCTCGATAGTTTGAGCAATCAGATTTTGCTCCTTTTTTTCTTATACAGGGTGATGATAACTGCATCTTGGAGACCTGATGACAGTTCACCTTTTTCCCAACAATTCACAAGGAGCTCATGGAATTTAGCATGGAGTACATGACCTCCGTGTTTCCAAGCTTCAGGTGGAATTCCATCAATCCCGGCTGCCTTGCCGTTTTTCATCTGCTGTATGGCCTTAATGGTTTCTTCCAAAGTGGGAGCCACGTCCAGTTCATTTTTCATCGGTTGTTGTATCATATGTTGGATAGCTGGACAGACTGCACAGAGGCAGGAGGAGAACAGGCCTCACCACCATCTCCAGGCCCCCTCCAAGGCCCCAGAGTCCTCCAGCGTCCTCCAGCGTCCTCCAGGGAGGTGGGGAAGAGGTAGGCCGGACCATCTGGGCCAATATAAAGCCCCAAAAGCCTCCCTTCCCCCGGTGGACAGACTGTTACGGAAAACAAAAGGTTAATTAACCCATTCACAACCAATTATGCAAAGTGAGGCATTTGTGAAGATTTCCAACCAGATCCATTTATTCAAAACTGCCTTAGCCTGCAGTGTTCAGCCAAGAATCATTCCATTGACTGAATGCCCCGAACATGGCGCAAACAGTTTTTATTAACTCACAGAATATTCATTGAGCATGTGTAGTTTACATTCATCATCATCATATATATCTGTATTGTTGTTCAGCTAGTATAAACTGGCTGGCTCTCTGCTGGCCTGACTTGCAACATCAAGGAATGTCTCTGTGCAGAGCTATCAGCTTGGCTAGCTAGCAGTGACCTTGGAAGGAAAGGCCCATCTCTTCCTCAGTGAAGAGAAATTCACACTTTAGCTTTCTTCCTTTTGTTCCTTCCCCCTCCTTCCTCAGCCCACAACTCAAGCCTAATTCAAAGTGCAAGTTTTTCCTTTGCTCTATGGCTGAACTATTGATCATTAATGGCAGAGATTATTGGTTTCATTTGGTTATCAATGGCTTTATTAGCTTTTACCTTAACAAGACTGCATCCTCCAGCGTCCTCCAGCGTCCTCCAGGGAGGTGGGGAAGAGCAGAAACGCCGCGGCGGAGGAGGAGCCAGGAAGAGACCACCAGGCCTCAAAAGGCCCAGCGCCCTCCACCCGGCAGCGCGGCAGAGCAGCGGAATGGCGGCAGCAACACCTGGGCCCCTTTAGGCCCCAAGCCACCCTCCCTCCCTGCAGAAATGCCGCTAGAACGGTGGTGGACAAATTAGACTACTCCTCCCCTCAGTTGTCACAGGGAAAGGGCAGCTATAAGCACTCATCCGAACTACTATTTAGTGACAGCATATACAGCTCCTTTCAGCTTGTTAATGTGATGTTTATTACGGGAGAATGGACTAGATAGGAGAACAGGCAATATTTATTTATTGTTTGTTTGATGTTATACATCTACTCTGAGACGAGAATTTTAGCTGGATTGCTTGCCCTTACTTGCAGATAATGGAGCTGGGAACAATCCGGGGGTGGCGATTGAGGTTGTGTGGGGGCGGGGAAGGTATGGCGGAAACAGAGTGAACACATGTTACAAAAGAAGTAGGGATTGATGTCTAGTATCTATCCCTTCTTCAGTTCACTCTGTTGCCCAGGATAACTTGGAGAGCATACCAACCATTCCACAATCCCTTAATCTGCTCCTTTGCAATGTCAGGTCGGCCAAAGGTAAGACTCACATCATCCACGATCTCCTTGTGGATGAACGAGCCAACCTGGCTTGCTTCACCGAGACCTGGCTGGGAGATACCAGCTCTGCTACTTGGGCGCAGACTCTTCCAGCTGGGTACACGGTCAGTGAGCAGATAAGGGAGAGTGGACGGGGGGGGGGGGGCGGCGTGGCTGTAGTTCATAGAACCAACCTGACCTTGATCAGGAGACCTGTCTGGACAACAGCCCATATCGAGTGTATGTACCTCACCCTGAAAACCAGGGATAGTCTGGGGATTCTGTTAGTATACAAGCCACCCCGTTGTCTAACAGACTCCCTAGCCGAGCTGACCCAGCTAGTCTCTGAGGTATTGTTGGGGTCCCCTAGACTTCTTGTCTTAGGTGACTTCAACATCTCTCTTGAGGCCAGCTTTTCGGATTTACCTGGAGCAGCTTGGGCGTTCATGGAATCCATGACAGGCATGAACCTATCCCAATTGGTCAACGGGTCCACTCATTGTGCGGGCCATGCACTCGATGGGGTTTTCAGTACGGAACAGGAGTATCCGTGGGCGGAGGTAACCAAGACCTCCGCACTGTCATGGACGGACCACTTCCTGATCAAGCTGGAGCTAAAGACCACGTTTTGTCCCCCCGGGGGTGGCGGACTGATTCAAATGGTCCACCCTCGAAGGCTCATGGAACCAATTGGTTTCCAGAAAGCCCTAGAGGGTTTATTGGTTGGGAATGCCGGCGATTCTGTTGAGACCCTGGTAGACACTTGGAATACCGATGTCGCCAGGGCCATCAACACAATCGCTCCCGAGTGTCCTTTCCAGCCTGCCCCCAACAGGAAGCCCTGGTATACGGAAGAGCTCAGGGAAATGAAGTGGGCTGGACAACAACTAGAGTGTGAATGGCGAAGGACTCGGCTCTCATCTGACAGAACTCTGTATAGATTGCATCTTCGCATCTATGGAGAGGCTTTGCGTGCAGCGCAGAGATCTCGCTGCTCTGCACGCATTGCGTCTGCAGAGTCCCGCCTGGCAGAGCTGTTTAAGGTGGTGAGGGAGTTGACGCAGGTCCCCCCTGGGCCAAACCCCTTGCTGGATCCTACAACAGCCTGCTATGAGGCATTTAATATCCACTTTGCAGATAAAATCTCTCGGATAAGAGCCAACCTGGACGCCAACCTTCGTTCAGAGTCCATGAGTGAGGTATCCAGCAACTCTGTTGCTGTCAGTTTACTGGATGAGTTCCAATCGGTGAGTACCGATGACGTGGACAAGCTCCTTGGAAGCGTGAGGAAGACAACCTGCTCTCTCGACCCAGGTCCATCCTTGCTGGTCGTCCAGGGAGGGGATGCATTGAGAACATTCCTTCGGGATGTGATCAATGCATCTCTCAGGGAAGGCAATGTTCCATCTAGTCTGAAGGAGGCGGCTGTTAAGCCTCTCCTGAAGAAGCCTTCCCTTGATCCCCTGGACAGGAACAACTACAGACCAGTTTCCTTGCTGCCTTTTCTAAGCAAGGTGGTCGAGAAAGCGGTTGCCTCCCAACTCCAAGCTGTCTTGGATGAAACCGATTATCTCGATCCATTTCAAACCGGCTTCAGGGCAGGTTATGGAGTGGAGACAGCCATGGTTGCTCTGACTGACGACCTCCGCCTGAGCATCGACAGGGGTAGTGTGACCCTGTTGGTGCTCTTGGATCTCTCCGCGGCTTTTGATACAATCGATCATTCCATCCTTTTAGATCAGCTGAGAGAGTTGGGGATCAGTGGCACCGCGCTCTGGTGGTTCCGTTCCTTCCTCTCCGGCAGATCTCAAAGGGTGAGACTCAGGGACAGCTGCTCTTCTAAAATTGAGCTTAGCTGTGGTGTTCCACAGTGCGCTATTCTGTCCCCGATGTTATTCAATATTTATATGAAGCCGTTGGGTGAGATCATTCGGAGGCAAGGAGCTCAGTGTCATCAGTATGCTGATGACACTCAGATCTATTTCTGCATGACCAGATCGTCTGCTCAGACCTCAGATGGCGTCTCCCCTCTCAATGACTGCCTTGCGGCGGTAATGGATTGGATGAGGAAAAACCGATTGAAGCTTAATCCAGAAGCTTAATCCAGACAAAACGGAGGTGCTCACAGTCACAGGCCCGAAACCAGGTTTGGGAATACAACTTCCAGTCCTCAATGGAGTCACACTCTCCTCAAAGGACTCTGTTCGCAGTCTGGGGGTACTCCTTGATCCGTCGCTTCACATGACAAGTCAGGTGAATGCGACGGTCAGGAGCGCTTGTTACCAGCTTCAGCTGATACGCCAGGTGCGCCCTTTCCTGGAGAGGAGGGATCTGGAAACTGTGATACACACGCTGGTAACCTCACGTTTGGACTGCGTCTCATTCCATCTTTAGATGGCTTTAAAAGAGCATCTCTTCTGCCAGGCCTTCCCAGAGAATGTGAATATCCCCAGCTCCATACCTAGGTTTTAAGGGCTTTTTAAATATTTTCCTGTATTTTTCTCCATACAACCTAAGATGAGTCCGCTCCCTACTATCGCGCATTGTTATTTTAATCTATTATGTTTTTTAACTCTATTGCGATTTAATTTCTTTTTGAGGGAGGGTGGTAAGGGTAAGGAAGGGGTATTTTAACTTGATATTGTTTTAACCTCTGCTGTACTCCGCCCCAATTGCATGTTCAGAGGGGCGGAATAGAAATAATAATAATAATAATAATAATAATGATAGCTGAGCCTTGGACTTCTCGCTTGGCACTGAAGAGATTTTGGAAATGTTCAGCCCATCTATTCAGGATGGAGGCTTTGTCTGTGATTAGTGTTTGACTAATCCGTACTATATAAGGAGCTTTGGACCTGATAAGTAGGTCCAAACACTGCTTTAAGAGCTTTGTAGATTCCTCTGGAATCACCCAGATCTGCACAACGTTGTGTCTTTTCTGCTAAATTGATCCACCACTTGTTCTGAATGTCTTGGAGTTTTTGTTGGAGTTTACTGCATGAGAGGCGGAAGGCTGCTGTTCTAACATGGCAAGATGGCTGAGCGAGGTGTGCCTAATGAGCAGTTCTCTTCTTTGCCAAAAGCTCCTGGATCTCTTGGTTGTTTTCATCAAACCAATCTTGGTTTTTCTTGCGGGAGAACCCAAGGGATTCTTCCGCAGACTGCAGGATACTGTTTTTAATATGTTGCCAAAGCACTGTGGTGTTCAAGTTTTGATTGCAGATTTGCCTGCAAGTTATCTCTCATGGCAGCTTGTTGAAGACTGTTGACTTGGAGTCTCCTCTTTAAGATGCCACCCCCCTTAGGTTTGAGCTTAAGATGAAGATTTAGTTTGCATCTTACAAGGTGATGATCTGTTTGACATTCTGCACTGGGCATCACTCAAGTATGATGGACATCGCAAATCTTTCTCTGGCGCACTAGAACATAGTCAATGAGGAGCCAGTGTTTGGATCAGGGATGCATCGAGGTTGTCTTCAGGCTATCTTTCTGCTGAACTACGGACTGGCCCCTCCTTACTTGTCTGAACTTCTTTCTCCTCACACTCCTTCTCATACCCTCCATTCTGGTAGTCAAGGTCTCCTGTCCCAGCTGAGAATTTCCGCTGCCCTGTCCCAGATTTGTCCCTTCTCACTTGGAACCTTCTTCCCCCACATGTGCACCCCATCACTTCTGTAACCAGATCCAAAATTAAGTTAAAGACTATATTGTTTAGGGAAGCATTCCCAGGATTGTGTCATCTGCCCCAGGATGCCTCCTTTTAACTATGTATTAAGAAGTCGTGCCCTCCCTCCAGTCCATCTGCCTTGGTCCTGGCCCTAGAGGGAGAGAAGAACCATGGGACCTCATCCGCTTCCCACCACCTTTCCCTTTTGTGTTGTCTCCTTTAGACTGTAAGCCTGAGGGCAGGGATCCGTCTAAATTAAGATTGTATGTACAGCACTGTGTAAATTTACAGCGCTATATAAATAAAATTAATAATCCTTCGAGCCTGTGCAATGGATTTTTCTGGTGGAGTGCAGCGTGCACAGATTTGGCCTCTCCCTTTAAACCAGAGGTTCGTCTGCCGGGGCCAAGCAAGCAAGGACGGTGGCAGTGAGATTGTTGGGTCATTGGTTTGGTTACAGTTTCCTTCTCTTAGATGGTTTACCTTACAGGGTTAGATTAGCACCATCTGCCTGCATTTGAGACTGGAGTTTTCCTTCTCTTAGGATGGTTGCCATAAGGCTAAAGAGCCCATCCTGCCCTTTGACGTTCTTGGTCAGACCCTTCAGTTGAGACCTGTCTGGCATGGGAGGCCCTACCGGTGGCTGTTTATGCCACCACCAGCATAGCTCACAGCTTCATTAGGGTACGCAAGCCTCTCCCCCATGACAAGAGGTCATCAATGGAAAGGATAAATGCAATAAATAAATAAATTTAAAGTATTCTTAATGTACACACACACACACACACACACACACTGAAAAGAGCTGAGGACCAAAGCTATATGATGCAAGACAGTCTTGGCTGTCTGCCATCCAGTAGGGATAGAGCTGCTAAGATTGGTCCTGTGCTATGAGCTAAACTGTTAAAAAACCAGCAAAGAATAGCGGCAGATGGAAAGGTGGGGAGCAGAAATGTGACATGCTCTTTGTACTCTGAAGGATCGCAGGCTGCAAAACTAGGCAGGGGCTGAGTCACCAACAGATGTTTCAGAAACAGCTGCTGTGCTTGAACTAGCAGCTTTTATTCTCTGCTAGCTTTGCCTGTGATGGCTAAAGGGCATCACCTTACTGTACATTAGTACAGGCAGTACTAACTGAGCAAAAAAAGACATATCATAGTTCTTTTCTTCCATCCCCCTCTTCTGCTTCTGCTAAAAGCTGCACAGATTTCCACTGCACAATTTCCATCTTTCATTTGGGCCCAGTATTCTTACTAGGTGATGGAATTTAAGCAAAACTTGTAGGGCTGGGAAGAAAAATCTATGCCCTAGATGCAACAGCTCACTTCCAGGGTTCATCTGGCTTGCAAACTTATTCTTCTGTTTCATCTGATCAGTGGCAAGACACTGTATAAAGCCCAAAATGCTGTTGCATGTAATTGTACCCTGCTTTGCAACTCAAAAAGCGCTGCTTTACAGCTCAGAAATCTGCTGCACAGAACTCATCTCTGGCTTGCAGTCAAGGGACATAATTGCATTATGGAAACTAGGCATCATACTAAGGGAAGAATAAAAGTGCTGGTAGTAAAACAAATGCAGACTTTCTAGAACTGAATGTCAAAGTGAGTAATGAATGGTTAACCCCTTCTTTGGGCACACTCATGAGTGAGATGCACATCTACTGCTGATGAGTTGTGCTTTATACTGTATAGAGCGAGTGAGTTGAGCTGTGTTTTGTAAATTTGGTACAGAAAATATCCAAACTGGTAAAGGTCATATCTGACCCTGCCTTGGACCTTTGGCCCTCAGAGTTGGAATGTGGCATCTGAGAAATTTCTCAAACTAGACTTAAGACCTCAGGCTGGAAAAAAAAAATCCTCAGCCCTCTTCTAAGCTTTCTGCCAAACAAATGGAAGACTTTATCAGAATCTTCTTATTCACAAGAGGTACATGAATTCTCCTCCTTTAACTGTTATCTCAGGGTACCATTTCAGACTGAAGTCTTCTTATAGTTTGAGAAGGACAGGAAATACCAGATAGGAGAAGGGAAAAAGGAGGAAGAATTGAAAATATGAGATCCAGATACCTGCATAGAAAATCAATTCCCTTCTCTACTTGTCAAGAGAACATTACTGCCCAAACAGCACATCCTAATTTTTAAAGGTAAATATGGAATTATGTATACATTCTTTAATATCAACATCCCCATTGGTTCTCCATGGCATCATCCTACCATCAGTTTTTGAAAGTGTCATTGGCACTGAAAAGAGAGCAACCAAAGCTGCTGCTGCTCTATTTATTATTATTATTCCACCTTTTCCCAACTCAAGGTAGCTGACAACATTTAAAGCTAAAATAGCTAAAATTTCACAACAAAACTTACAAATATAATTAAACTATAAAAAATAAAATAACATTTAAAATACATACGATTAAAAAGGAAACCAAGGTGAGGGCCAGTGATTCTATGGGGAGTGGAAAGTAGGCCTTTTCTCCTTTCAAATTAATTTTTAACTGGCCTGCTGGCATAAGTATGGAGTATTCAGTCACCCTGGGAGAAGGAGCTGCCAAGGGAGCAGCCACTGTAATATTAATAGGCAGTGGGAGATACAGTGTGAGGAGACAAAGCCATTAACATAGGAGAGGGGAGAGCCACAGTGTGCTGGTTGCTCCTAAACTGTCTCCCACTTCAAACTATCTGGAGAGCCTTGGCAACAGTCTCCCTGGGCTGGAACTGCTGTTGCTTAATACCAGGTTGGCAAATTGAAGAACATCCTTGATCCCCTCCCATGGGAGATCTGGATGGCCCCTTCCCTCCTGTCTTTCCATCTTCAGGTGAAAACAGTCTTATTTTGGCAGGCCTTTTAAATTTTAATTGTACAGTTGTTGGATAGGGTAGTGTGCAATGTGGATGTGCTGCACTTTTAATCATTTTTGTCAGAATCCTTGTAGTATTCTTCCAGATATGGGTTAGTAGAGGTAGTTGGGGATGATGGTACATAGTTAGTTGCTAGATAGAGAGTAGGAGTGCATAACGGTGCCAGGAGGATTTATCAGTTGACCTTGGGGCTGCTCGGCTCTGAGCTTGGAATGCAGGAGTTTCTGGTGGGAAGCATTGTGAAGGGGGGAGATAAGGTGGAACCGAAACCTATGGAAAAAAACTGGAATAGATCTTTCGCGGGCTTTTGTGAGAAAGAGGGAGGTGTGGTACTTTGGAAGATATAGGGGTGCTGGGCGGGGACTGGTCAGTCTCAGCTAAGAAGCTGAATGGTGTGGTTTTGCTGATCCTGGAGCATCAATAAAGTTCTGTTTATTCTACATAAAGCTGACTGGTTGATTGTCTGGGATTCTGGACCCCTGTTCTGACAGTTAGCTGAGACTGACCAGTCCCCGCCCAGCACCCCTATATCTTCCAAAGTACTCACAATCTTGTCTGGCAACCCATGATACTTATAAATGTGGGCTATGAACAGGTCGGCAAGCCCAGGGGGCTTCTGCAGCCGCTGCCCACCCCTGGGGGACCGTGGAAACATATTGCCATGAACTTTATCACCGATCTGCCTGAGAGCAAGGGGAGAAACACTATTTGGGTGGTTGTGGACCTTTTTTCGAAGCAAGCGCACTATGTAGCTTGCAAGGGGATGCCTAGTGCTACCAAGCTTGCTGACCTGTTCATAGCCCACATTTATAAGTATCATGGGTTGCCAGACAAGATTGTGAGTGACAGGGGTAGCACCTTCACTTCAACCTTTTGGAAGGTGCTGCAAAGAAAATTGGGGGTAGAAGTGGCCCTGAGCACCGCCTGGCACCCCCAGTCTGACGGGCAGTGCGAAAAAACGAACCAGGCTCTCGAGAAGTACCTCCGATGTTACACTAATTATTTGCAGGATGATTGGTATGACTTATTGCCCCATGCTGAAGTGGCGTTCAACAGTTCAGTGCATCGGAGCACTGGCAAATCGCCTTTCGAGATTGTCTATGGATATGAACTCAGGACCCTCCCGGCCTTGCCAGCTGACCCTTCGGACCCTGTGACTGTGACTCAATGGGTTCAGAGGGTTCAGGCGGCTTGGTCCCAGGTTGCCAAGGCTCTGGAGATGGCTAAAACAGACTATAAGAAACATGCTGACCGTAAGAGATCGGTGGGGTGGGACATCAAGCCTGGGGATCGGGTGTTTTTGTCCACGAAGAACCTGAAATCTAGGCACCCGTCTAAGAAATTGGGACCCAAATTCATAGGGCCTTTCCTGGTGAAAAGACTTGTCAATGAGGTGACTGCGGAATTGGACTTGCCTAAATCGTATAGACATTTACACCCTGTATTTCATTTTAGTTTGCTGAAACCGGACCGAAGCACAGAACGTTGGAGACAGGACAAAGAACCGCCCCTGCCCATGATGGTTGAGGGGGAACAGCATTTTGAAGTCGCTAAGATCTTGGACTCTAGAATGCACAGAAACAAGTTGCAGTACCTGATTCGCTGGAAACACTTTTCAGCGGATCATGATGAATGGGTGTTAGCTAAACATGTTAAAGCCCCTGCTTTGGTTATGAAGTTTCATCGTCTGTATCCTGACAAGCCTAAATAGTATTTTGTTGCCTTTGCTGTTTCCTTTAATGTACTGTGTTTATCATATGTAGGGGGGGGGGTTTCTTTTCGGGGGGCCGACTGTCAGAATCCTTGTAGTATTCTTCCAGATATGGGTTAGTAGAGGTAGTTGGGGATGATGGTACATAGTTAGTTGCTAGATAGAGAGTAGGAGTGCATAACGGTGCCAGGAGGATTTATCAGTTGACCTTGGGGCTGCTCGGCTCTGAGCTTGGAATGCAGGAGTTTCTGGTGGGAAGCATTGTGAAGGGGGGAGATAAGGTGGAACCGAAACCTATGGAAAAAAACTGGAATAGATCTTTCGCGGGCTTTTGTGAGAAAGAGGGAGGTGTGGTACTTTGGAAGATATAGGGGTGCTGGGCGGGGACTGGTCAGTCTCAGCTAAGAAGCTGAATGGTGTGGTTTTGCTGATCCTGGAGCATCAATAAAGTTCTGTTTATTCTACATAAAGCTGACTGGTTGATTGTCTGGGATTCTGGACCCCTGTTCTGACAATTTTAAACTTTTACTAAAATTATGTTGTACACATGTTATAAATGTTTTAAACTATTTTAACCATGATTTTAATAATACGGGTATTTAAATCTCTTTTAACTTTGTAATCAATTTTTCAGCTGTCTCTGTTGTTTAAAAAGGCCACTTGGGAACTCATTTTGTGAAAAAGGTAGGATATAAGTGAAATAAATAAATAAATAAATAATAGAAAATCTAGCACATTATTTCCTTCTGAGCAATCAATCTTCCAACGCCTTCTGAAACAAACAAACAAACAAACAAACATTTACCTGCCTGCAGAAACAGAACAAGGAAAGTGCCAGTCTAACTTCCTTGGAAAGGAAGTTCCAGAGCCTAGGAGCAGTCACCAAGAGGGCCTTTGGCCATGTTTCCACCATATACATCTGTGAGGGCAGTGAGACAAAGAATAGTCTCTCCATAGAGAATATTAAAATATGGGCAGGAGGAAGGGAATGATACTAGAAACTTGGAATGAAATGAGTGTATGGTATAACTTTACACTTTGTTTTTATTAAATGAAATAAAATTTTATAAATAGAAAATACAAAAAAAATGGGCAGGAGGAATACAGTCCTTTAGATAATTTGAACCATGTTAGGCTAGCAATTACTTCCTGCTAGTGATAAATAGGGTGTGGGGATGGTGCCTGTATTTTGCCTTTCAGATTATCCACATGGCTCTTGGATGTAGAAGGTGAATCAATGGAATGTACAAAGGCATTGATTTTCCAAATTCCCGTTGATTCAACAAATGGATTTCGGCCAGAGTCTACTTGATGATGGGCTTTGGGGATATTTTGGCTGGACAGGAGGAAGCATCACTGCTGTGATAGAATCAGCACTTCAGCAGAACACAACAAGAACTTGGGGACGCTCATCATGGGTCTACTACATCACATTTAATTTGGCCCTCCATCTGTTGAAATAATACAGAGATGATTCACATCCACTTGTTTTACCCAAGTGAGCAAAACTGTAATAAACAAATGTGTTGATCCTGGATATTCTTGCTCCTTTCCTCCAATTCTAAGAATCTGCTTAATACACTGCAAAGGAACAGAACTTAATTGAAACTGAATGCACTGGCACAATAAGGCCTGCCAAATGTGATGAAAATGACTGAAATTTCATGCAGGCACTGGCAAAGGGGAAATTATGTAACTATCCTGATGCAAACATTTACAATTGTAATTTTGATCCTTTTTAACGGGTGAAAAAAATAACCATCTTAAGGTTTTATAAGGCCCTCTAAAGAGCCCATTGATTTAGGCACATCTGTCTTCACTTGCTCCATAATACAGAATTCATGCTGTGAAAGTATAATTATATAACTACGCAAAGGAAATTGCTTAAATCAGACAAATATATCAATACGATAGTCCAAGGCAGCAACCAGTTATATGTAAATAGATGTGTGGGCTGGAGGCTTACAGTTCAGAGGAAACAATTAATATGGAACCTAAGGTGATTCCAAATCTATTGAATGTCAGAGTACACAGTGATCTCACTGCCATGAGAGTAAGGGCATCTGACACCTCCTGATCCAAGAAAAGACCATGTCCTTTATGTCCTGTTGCCACTTGCAAAACAATAATTCTAGACCAGAGCTAAGGAGCCTGTGGCCCTCTAGATCAGAGTCTGAAGATCTTACTTTTTTTGGACTACAGCTCCCAGAATTCCCCAGCCAACTGTGACAGCTGTTATGCTGGCTGGGAGTTCTAGAAGTTGTAGCCCCAAAGAGGAACTTCCAAGCTATACTCCAGATGTTGTTGAACTTTAGTTCCTATGAGCCCTAACCAGCCTTACCTGGTGGTGATGCAGGATGGGAATAGCAGTTTACTAATTTCTCAAGGGCTGAAGTTTCTTTATCCTGATCTGGGCCTAAGAGGGGAAAATGCCCAGTGGAGAGAAGCAAGATGTGCAGATTTAGATTTAAAACAATAGTTCTTTATTTATTATCCTTATTTATTTCTGAGATGGACCACAATCGTGAAAAAAGAATCCAGCATAAATTGAATATGTTAAAAAGACTTTTTAAAAATTATTCTGATACCTCAATATGTCACCTCCTTACATACTCCCATTTGTTCTTGATTTCAGAACTCCATGGGAGGTAGACTAGGAATGGGTCCCAGTGGGAGGACACAAAGGGAAGGTACAACAGGATGTATCTAACAGCCCAAAGGCAGATCAGGCCAAACAGAAACAGGAAAGAGGAAGTCAATGACACCAAGTTCCCTCTTTGTTCTACGGTGAGACAGGATGGGCAGGGACTGTGTTAGATCTGTCATCCATTTGAAGCCAGGACATAGACAAAAACAGAGACGAAAATGTAATGATTTGCCAATATAATTTAATGATGGCTTTCTTTGACATCATATCACAGGAAGTACCATGTGGATTTTTTTTAAACTTATCTTTTAGTGATATTAGGCTTCCTTATATTTGTGAACAGCAATGTTGTCATAAATCTGGGACAATTTCAAATTTGATTTCACCAGGCCCATTTCAAAATATTCACTATACTACATTGAGGCAATATGTAGTTTATCTATGGAAAAAGGCAGAAGAATATGAAAATGAAATGTTAAGAACAGTTTAACATTGTATGAGAGAGTGCCTGAAAGAGTCACTCAAGACTCATTAGCCTGCAGGAAGAGATGTATGGAAATAAAGTCTTCAACTGATTAAAAGAAAGACTGGATTATATGGTACTCATTGGCAGATTTAAATACAACATTGGATAGTGTACTGTGTGGTCTTTGGGGCTTTGGCTAGTTGCTGTTTGGACTTCAAAAATTCCAGTTTGTGTTTATAAGAAAAATATGTTTCTTGTTCTCAAGACTCCACAGATAAATTTGAAAATATAATACTGTAGTACACACCATGTATCATCTTGGTATTGAAAATCACTTGGAAATGATAGGTACAATCCCAATAATGTTATGGAATTTTAAGTGAATGAGTTGTTCCATATAACTATAGGCAAGTTCATCTCCTTTTCATAATAATAATAATAATAATAATAATAAAGTTTATTTGTATACCGCCCTTCCTGCGATCAGGGCGGTGTACAGCATAAAAGTAAACAATAAAAACAATCAACTATATTACAACATTAAAACAATGTTAAAACAGTGTAGGAGTTATAGTAGCGGTCAGTCAGGGTATAGAACCAATATGGGAAGGGGGATCAGATGTGGGAGAGTGTCAGGGGTATGCTTGATTAAACAGATGTGTTTTTAAACCCCTTTTGAATACATCAAGGGAGGCGGCCAGACGGAGCTCGGTGGGCAGGGAGTTCCAGAGGCTAGGGGCAGAGGTGGAAAAGGCTCTTTTTGAAGTTGTTGATAGTTTAGCCTCTGGAACTCTCAATAGCTGTTGCCCAGTAGATCTGAGTGTGCGGGGCGGATTGTGTGGGGAGAGGCGGTCCATTAGGTACCCTGGACCTAAGCCATTTAGGGCTTTATAGGTGACGACCAGCACTTTGTACTGAGCCCGGAAGCGAATCGGCAGCCAATGTAGATCTTTTAGTATTGGTGTTGTATGGGTGGCCCTGGGAGCGCCAGTGACCACCCGCGCTGCCATATTTTGTACCAGTTGTAGCTTCCGAGTGTGATACAAAGGCTGCCCCATGTAGAGCGCATTGCAGAAGTCCAACCGAGAGGTTACTAGAGCATGTACTACGGTTTCAAGGTCCCTCCGGTCCAGGTAGGGACGCAGCTGGCGAATCAGCCGAAGCTGATAACAGGCGCTCCTGACCGTCGCGTCCACCTGAGAAGTCAGATGGAGCGACGAGTCAAGGAGCACCCCCAGAGTGCGTACTGTGTCCTTCACGGGGAGCGTGACCCCGTTCAGGACGGGTGGAACCACCTCCATCCCTGGACCGGGAGAACCTATCACCAGTATTTCCGTTTTCTCTGGATTCAGGCTGAGTCTGTTTTCCCTCATCCAGTCCATTACCGATTCCAGACAGGCCACGAGAGGAGCGACGCCATCCCTGGTCACTGCATCAGTCGGAGACATAGAGAAAACTATTTGGGTGTCATCAGCGTACTGATAACACCGCGCCCCATGCCTCCGGATGATCTCTCCCAGCGGTTTCATGTAAATGTTAAAGAGCATGGGGGACAGAATGGCTCCTTGAGGGACCCCAGATGTAAGGGCCCTCTTGTCAGAGCAAACGTCCCCCAGCTGCACCATCTGGAACCTCCCAGAGAGGTAGGACCGGAACCACTGGAGCGCAGTGCCCCCGATTCCCACCTCTGCCAGGCGCTCCAGAAGGATACCATGGTCGATGGTATCGAAAGCCGCTGAGATGTCCAAGAGCACCAACAGGGACACGCTACCCCTGTCGATGCCCAGACGGAGATCATCGACCAGGGCGACCATGGCAGTCTCAACCCCATAGCCCGCCCGAAAACCGGTTTGAAATGGATCTAGAAAATCCGTTTCATCCAAGATCGATTGAAGTTGGAGTGCAACCGCCCTCTCGATCACCTTCCCCAGAAATGGCAGCAGCGAGACTGGCCGATAATTATTATGAACCAGGGGGTCGAGGGAGGGCTTTTTTAGTAACGGTCTTACAATGGCCAATTTAAGGTGGTCAGGAAATTGACCCTCCCTCAGAGATGTATTAATAATTTGGCATAACAACAAGGTTATCGCCATTCCCCCCTGGGCCACTAGCCACGAGGGGCAGGGATCGAGAGAGCAGGTTGTCTTCCGGACACTTCTAAGGATCTTGTCCACATCCTCGGTACCGACAGACTCAAACTGATCCAGTACAACAGAGTCCACGGAAGCTCTAGACGCCTCTATTCTGGGTTCTGCTTCAACTCTGGCGTCCAGACCTTCGTTTATCCGAGAGATTTTATCCGCAAAGAAATTGTTAAATTGGTCACAGCAGGCCTTGGTTGGTTCAAGGATCTGGTTCGGGGCAGGGGGGAGCTGAGTTATCTCCCTCACTACCCTGAACAGCTCTGCTGGACGCGACTCCGCGGACGCGACACGAGCAGCAAAGAACGAGTTCTTTGCTGCTTGTATCACCTCTCCATAGTCCTCTAAAAGGAGGTCTAGGAGAGCCTTGTCGGATAAACGCTGGTGTTTCCGCCAGGCGTGCTCTAGTTTGTAGTTAACGCTGAGGTGACTGTTGGTGCTGAATATTTTAACCACTTCTGATGGAGGAGATATTCAAGAGTCCAAAGCCCAAACTGATGTATTCTTGGCTCAAATAGGCTTCATGAAGAACAGAAAAAGGTTAACCCCAACATATGGTACTTGAACACTGGGGGGTGCTGATAATTACAGACAGAGCCTGAACAAAGACACCTTTTTGAATTAAAACTCCCAGCAATAATCCTGAACCACCAAAGTCAAGCACAGAGTGCAAGTCACCACTTCCACACATACACGGTTGCCTTAGAGGTAGAGGTTGCTTCCTTTTGCCATCCCCTGTCCAGCTGAACAACAACAACTGATGGGGTCTTGTGGGTACAGGGTATGCACTACCAACTGTTGTGGAAATGTGCCACACTATGTTCTGTCTCCTTGCTTCCCCAGTGTAAGGCTGCCCTTTCTTTGCTGGATATGGGAGGGGAGCTAGTATGTACCTGGGCACAATCATCGTCATCATCATCATCATCATCATCATCATCATCATGTTTATGCCCCATCATGCCCCTCTGTAAAACACTCAAGGTAGGCTACAGCAAGATTTAAAAATTTTTTTACAATTAAACTAATTCAATGATCCCATTCCAAACCTTCCACCCCTTAAAATAGAATTAAACTAGCTGAGTTTAAAATTAGATTTCAAGAATAAAACAACCAACATGTTATACACATAACACCACAATGCTGGCCACAGCATGGGTAACAACAAAGTACGGGGGGGGGGGGGGGAGGGGACAGAGAATAGGCTGGGAGGACTGTAGATAGTAGAAGCCGGGTAGATTATACAGTTTCTGGGAAGGCCTGCTGGAAGAGATACGTCTTTAAAGCTGTTTTGAAACAGTCTAACGTTATAATAAGACATATCTCATCTGGCAGGCCATTCCATAGCCTGGGAGCAGAAGCTGAGAAGGCCCTCTGGGAGGTCTGTGCTAACCTGGTCTTCATGGGCTGCAATAGGTTCCTCCCAGAGGACTAGAGTGTGCGGGGGGGTTCATATGGGGAGAGGCGGTCCCTGAGATAAAATGGACCCAAGCCATGCAGGGCTTTAATCTTGCCACAAATCAATGGTATCTGTGTATATCCTGTTGCTGTTGTGCACCAAGAGTAAGGGGCATTACACAAGGACATCTTCTGCAACATTTTTTTTAAAAAAACTGCAGGTATAACAAGGTGTTACAGCTTCCTATGTCACCAGCAGAATACTAGCCATCATTCAAGGGGGGGGGGGGAGATTTCCAAATGATGGTGATAGCCATCATTTTTTCATTTTCCTTGGTTTCAAAAAAATGTGGGGCTCATTAGGGAATTAAAAGCCCCCTTGAATAAAAATTTCTTTGCCTACAGGCAAAAGAAAAGCAAGGAAGGGGCCAACCTGCACTGCCATGGAAAGGAAGAGGCTTTAAGCATTTTCTCACTTATCTGAATTTACTGATTGGTGTTAACAGCTGAAGAAACTTGCAGGGCAGGTGGGGATCCCCACCCATACTGTAAGTTCCACATCTGTGCATTAAGGTATCCTGTGTATTCCCTGGGCTTGACAGATACAACTGGTATTTTCAGGAGGATGACCAACATTCCCATAAATGATTCTGATTCCGATTACTACTACACAGATGGGGGCATTGCCACCCTAACAGTAGGAGCTGTTCAGCAGTGGAACACACTCTCTTGGAGAGTGGCGGAGTGTCCTTCTTTGGAGGTCTTTAAACAGAGGCTGGGTTGCTATTTGTAGGGAGTGCTTTGATTTTGAGCTTTATGATTCTATTATTCTACTCCATGAAATTTTACTTCACTCCCAAATTCCTAACACTGCAATAACTTAAAAGTTTAATGGAGCATTTCAAAATATATTTTCAACATCCAAAGAGAAGGGTCTGACTTTCACATTTCCCATTACCTGGAGTACAGTATGTGAAAGCAGCAAATAGAAGAGTTATAGGTGTGAATGATTTTCAGTGACTCTTTGTAATGTTAAAATTGGGGAATGATGGAAAAAATCAAGGGGAGCAGAATTCTTATTTGGAGAAATGCCTTCATTCATCCTCTCCCTATAGCTACTACTACTTTGACAATGGATGGTTTCAAGTACCCACATTTGATCTCCTTCTCTCTGTTTCTGTGTGTCTGTCTGACTCTCTCTTTGGCTGCACTTGAGATATTAAAAAAAACTTGTTTTATATGAAATTCATATTGCAAGCTATCTTGAAGGTCTTTAGCTCTCAGATAAATATCACAAGTACTGTATGCAGATCAAGCATCAAGCATGACATGAATGCCACATATATTTGGAACAGATGGCAAGACATGGGCATTTTCCCCTGTTGGAGAAATGCAACGTATGAAGCAGCTATCAGCCATGCTTGTTGTTTAATCTGTCTTCCTCTGCAACGAAATATTCTTCTTTTACTTTCCCAGACAACTTGAAATGATTTAGAAAAGGCAGGGCCAACTTTGCTAACTTTTTTGTATGCAAACTTTGGAGTATTAGAGAGAAAAACAGGAAACTAAGTGGAGCCTTTGAAAAGAAGTGTCTGGAGAAGATGGAGCCAAAATGTTTTTATTTCATGTAAATATGAAGTAAATATGCAGTTCTTTGTAAAAAGAGAGTAATGATTTATCATTGAGGGACTCTATTCAAAGTGCTTATTTTCTTTTCAAAAATACAGTCATATAGCATCCTGTGTGATTCAGATCTATGTCTATAAATGGTTTTCTTTTGCCTTCCATTCCTCTCTGTGGCATATTCCTTGCACCTCAATGGAAACCTCAATGGTCAAGTAATATTAACTGAAGAATAGAGACAGTAAGGTGTAAAATCCTGTTGCTCCACTGTTCCTGAATACTGAATTGGCAAAGTCCAGTTTTACAGAACACATTTTTTTCTGTTTGTAGGAGTTCTCAATTGGAGGAATGTCCAATCCAGTTATAATAAAAACACCCATAAGAAATAAAGAGAATCAGCATGGTGTAGTGGTTTGATTGTTGGACCATGACTATGGAAAGCAGGATTCAAACCCTGCCTCAGCCATTAAAAACCTACTGGGTGACCTTGGCCAAATCATTCTATCTCAGCCCCAGAGGATGGCAATGGCAAACCCTCTTGGAAGAAACTGCCCATGATAGGTTTGCCATAAGGGTCAGAAACAACTTGAAAGCACACAACACACAAGAAATAAAATCAGGGGTCTTGAATTTACTCACCAGAAGTTAGCAACTGGACAACAAACTAAGCAGTGTCACATAGCTTACCTGACCATAGTCTTCCATTGTCAAGAGATGATGAGGATGATCTTTATTTTTTTTACCCACTTCTCTTCAAGGCACAAGGCAGGGTACAACAGAGATTAAACCGTTTTAAAATTAATCGTTTAAAATTGACTGGGTAGGCCTGCTGGAAGAGATAGATCTTTAATCTTTTTTTTTTAAAATTCAGACATCATGTTTCACTATCAAATCTCTGCCAGCAGGTTATTCCATAGTCTAGGGTTGGCTGATGAAAATGTTCTCTGGGTGACAATTTGCAGTTAGTTCCGGCTAGTTGATGTAAATGTCCCCCAGACAACCTGAGTGTACAAGAAGACGTGATCCCATAGGTAACTTGAACTCAAACCATGTAGGATGTTAAAGGTAATCACCAGCACTTTGCATTTTAAATTGCTATCTATTAGATGACAGTTTTAATTGTTGTAATTATTTCTCAGTATTTCTTTGAACAACACAGATGTGAAAGCTGTTGTCTTTCCTAATCAATCATCTTCATCATCGAAGGGAGAGAGAGGCCTGCCACCTCCATCGGGCCTGGCCTACAGTAAGCAGATGAGCCCTCCCTTCACCATCTTCGTCATCGAAGGGAGAAAGAGGCCTGCCACCTCCATCAGGCCTGGCCTACAGTAAGCAGATGAGCCCTCCCTTCACCATCTTCGTCATCGAAGGGAGAAAGAGGCCTGCCACCTCCATCGGGCCTGGCCTACAGTAAGCAGATTAGCCCTCCCTTCACCATCTTCAACATCGAAGGGAGGGAGAGAGGCCTGCCACCTCCATCGGGTCTGTCCTGAACTAAGAAGAAGAACCCTCCCTCCAGTCCATCTGCCTTGGCCCAGGCATCAGAGGGAGAGAAGAACTGCTGGACCTGATCCCCTTCCCCATTGCCATTCCCTTCTCCTTTTGTGTCGTGTCTTTTTAGATTGTAAGCCTGAGGGCAGGGAACTGTCTAATGAAAAATAATAATTGTAAGCTGCTCTGATAGCCTTTAAGGCTGAAGGGCGGGGTATAAATACTTTAATAAATAATAAAAAAATGTTGTCTTGTGCTATGTCTGATGTACAATAGCCATAGTGTAGTCATCTTCACTTCTAATGACTAAACTGTGGCTACTGTATTATAGACATAACTCAAGGCAACATGATTGATTAAGAAAAACAACAAAGACCATATTACAGATGGATTGACTCAATAAAGAAAGCAGTGATCCTGAGTTTACAAGACCTGAGCAGGGTTGTTAGAAACATGATCTTTGGGAGATTTCCCATTCATATGGTTGCCCTTAGTCAAAACTGACTTGGCAGTACATAGCAACATCAATCATTTGCATACATATAAATTAATATTTTATAATGTTGGCAAATTTGTGTTCTCTTGTCTTTTTTAGCATTGCATAAGTGACCATCTAATATTGACAATGTAATCCTTTTAAGTGAAACAATATAGTGCTGAAGTTATAAAATAATCTGAATGTTATGCAACATGGCCTTTATGTCTAGTCAGGGGTAACTTTCCTTTAATTCAATGAGATTTAGCCCTGGACGTAACTTATAAAGAATTAGGGGTGCAGCCTCCAGCCGCCCCTTCTTCAGCTGGATTAGGGCTGTGCCAACTGCATGCCATTGCCCCAATCCAGTCTTTCCATGGCACAAAATTGAGCTCCAAAAAGTGGCTCCTTTTTGTGCCCTGGGAAGGTTGTGATAGCCATGGCACCACAGTTATACAATGCTTCTTCGGCACTGCATCATGCGGATGCAGTACCGGAGAAGTGCTGTGATGCTGTGCACTGTTTGGAGCAGTGTGTGGTGTCATGGCACCCTGGGGGACTATGCATTATGTGGACACAACACCCCCACTTCGCCCCCCAGGCCAGTCTTAATGGCCACTCTAAAGAGCCCCTCAGTCAGGACTTTAACAACATGAAGGCAAATAAAAATAATAAAGTCCTGACAAACTCTTGTTATGTGTCTTTGATTCCAGTTTATGGTGACTCTGTCCTAGGGTTTAATTGGCAAGATTTCTCCAGCGGTGGTTTCCTATTGCCTCTCTCTAAGGCTGAAGCATGGGACTTGCCCCAGGTCAACCACCATGAGTGAGTGAAGATTTGAACATTGGTCTCCAAGAGTGCTAGCTTAACACTGAAGCCGCTATACCACACTGTCTCATGT
Organism: Urosaurus nigricauda; assembly: GCA_034509955.1. Classification (NCBI taxonomy): domain Eukaryota; kingdom Metazoa; phylum Chordata; class Lepidosauria; order Squamata; family Phrynosomatidae; genus Urosaurus; species Urosaurus nigricauda. The sequence continues at coordinate 67,700,777 of JAOEGL010000003.1, forward strand.
GTACAGGACTGCAGCCTTAATCAATGAAAGGGTTGATTGTTTTTTTACAAACCATAAGCCTCCTGTTAATAGCTGTGCAATCCATTATGCCACACAGTATAAGCTTTGCAATGTATAAAGCTATAGCACTATGAGCAATTATTGTGAAACAGTGTGGTCATAAAACTTTGCCTTCAAATAGTCTCATAACCTTTTCTTTTCTCCTTCTGTGAAGATAAGGCTTTTTGAAAAATATGAATGCTCACAGCTAAGGAACAAAGTCTGTCTATAAGACTAAATGTGTTAGCTTAAAGCCAGGAATAAAGAAGTCAGTAATTTGTGCTTTGTAAGAGAACTACTTCCTTCCCATTTGTTTCTCAACAGATTTTGATTCAATGTTTTTGTAGAACATTTCATTATCTTTAACAACAACAACAAAAACAAAATACTGCTGTCATTTAAAATACAGCACTATTGGGTGCCTTTTCTTTAATTGCACCAGTCTTTCTGCCATAAATTCTGTTGCAAAAGAAATGAGTGAGTGTAGAATTTATGACTTCAGCTGCCTGAACTGATGCAGCAATTTTGAGGAAGTTTTTATTTCTTATACAGTGGTCCCCCAGGTTACGAATCCCCCGGGGAACGAAAATCCCGGGATACGAAAGAGCCGGGGCCGGAAAAATGGCCCCGGCTTACGAACGTATCCCCGGGTTACGAAGGTCTCCGCCGGCTGAGAGGAAGGGACGGCCCGATCCGCCGGATCGGGCCGTCCCTTCCTCTCCGAGGAGGCCTCCTCTCTGCCGGTTGAGAGGAAGGGACGGCCCGATCCGTCGGATCGGGCCTTCCCTTTCTCTCCGAGGAGGCCTCCTCTCTGCCGGCTGAGAGGAAGGGATGGCTTCCCTTTCTCTCCGAGGAGGCCTCCTCTCTGCCTCCTCTCTGCCAGCTCCCTTTCTCTCCGAGGCCTCCGGAGGTCTCTTTTTTTTCCTCTCTTTCCCCCGGGTTATGAAAATTTTCGGGTTACGAAAGGTAATCCGGAACGGATTACTTTCGTTACCCGGGGGAGCACTGTATATACTACTTTTAGGGTGAGTTGGGGGTTTGGAATGGAAAATTCAATATAGAATTGTTTTATCTCTTTCAAACTGGAAGTTAATGAGACAAAGGGGTTGTACAGACCGCCCAAAAGGGGTGGTCTGTTGGCGCCCAGAGAAGTGCCAGAATGGGGCCAGGGCTGCCTCACCGGCAGCCTCAGAGACCCCATTCCACTGCTTCTCCAGGCCATGGAGAAGAGGCAAACTGCCGCTTCTTTGTGGCCTGAAAGTGGGGTGCAGCAGGCACCTTGGCTGCCCGCTGCACCCCGCCATCCCCGGCACTCCTGAGGGAACAAAGGGGCCACTGCATGGAAGCAAGCTCATGTGGAAAAGGTTTTCGCCTCCTCCACTATATACAAATCACAAGCCCAATACAGACGGCCCAAAAGGGCCGTCTGTGGGGCGTGAGTAGGGTTAGAGAGGGTGCAGCATTTATACCCACCCTAACCCTACCGTGTATGAATGATGCCATATTTTTTGCGTGCCATCCATATGTGTGCACCATGATGACATCATGGCACATGCTGCATTTAGACAACGTGCCTAACGTCATGGCACCACAGGAGGATGCCTAGGGTGCCCTTTCAGTGGCGCCAAAAGGAGCTCCAAAATGGTCCTTGGCGCAGCACTTACACGGCTGCGCCAAGGACCCTGAGGTGAAAGGGGCCGTGACGGCATCTCCATTCTCCCCTTGAAACTGCCGGGTATGGCAGGGTGCAGCGGGTGCCCAGGGCACCCGCTGCACCCTGCTTTCAGGCCACAAAAGTTCACCACTTCTCTGTGACCTGGAGAAGCGTCAAGATGGGGCGTCTGGGGCTGCTGGTGAGGCAGCCCTGGCCCCATCCCGGTACTTCCCTGGGCAGCTACAGACCGCCCCTTTTGGGTGGGCTGTACAGCTCCACTGACGGGCAAAAAGGGGTGCTTTCAGGCTGGCCTGAAGGCATGGCATTTAGATGACATATGTCTTGAAGACAGCAGGAAAGTGCCCCCTAGGCTCCTTATGCAGAGAAAAGCCGTTTCAAAAAGAAACAGTTTTTTTCTGCTTCTTCCTGGTTTGAAGCCATGTCATGTGGTCATGATATGAGCACTCCAGCTGCCTTGGGAGTCGGCGGTGTGGTTGGTGGGGTTTCAATGTGGTTTCAGAAAAGTCAGCTTCAAGCCACCTTTTGCTTCCCATCTGTTTTGGCTGACAGTTGCTGTCCTTCTGGTGTGCAAATGCAATGTATAAATGGATTTTCACCTGTGATGCGGCCTGTACATGGACTACTCAAAGTGATTGTCCTTAGACTGGTGCCACTCCCTGAGTCAATGGCTGCCAGTCCCTGGTGAATTTCCAAGAAAGAAAGAAACAATTTTAGCTAATGGGCACAAAGACGGTGTCAGTCCTTGACACACTGGAAAATAGTAATTGTCTGTCCTATACACCAGGCACCCTAAGAAAAACTGGCCTATACAATACAAGAGTTTTTTCTGATATATGTTACCAGTTTCCTCTATCCTAAGGTGGTGGGAGTGGGCAAATATCTGTCATGCAAACTACACAGCATCTCTTCCCTGGCCATTTCTGCCTCTTGCAAGCTGCCTGCCACTGTTGCCAATATCCCAGTGATTTTGTGGGAGATACAGTGCACACCTTGTTTCCTGGAGGAAATATACTCTTGAAAAGCTGCTTGTGAAATTCCCATGTAGCATGTGACATGATTCTTGGAGAGCAATTTTACTGGGAAACAATGTACAATTGGGATTTTGGCAGAAGCAGCAAAACCCATTGGCAGTTATAATCAATAAAAAATCTATTGGCATGTTTTAAGTAACAGCAGCAGTGGGAGAGTACTGCTCTGACATAGATTATTTAGAAGCAGGGGCAATGTGGCTCCCAGACCTGAAAGGTTCCCCACTGTTGTTTTAAAATATAAGGTGATCTTGCTCTGCTAGGAAGAAATGCCACCCCCTACACACACACCAAACTATAGAGCTCAAAAAGCAGGTGAGGGTCTTGAATATGCACTCTGATTTGCCATGGCACAGTAACCACTTACCTCATTGCTAGAAATGCAACATCAAGGGCCAACAACAAAGCCAAATTTGAGTTTAGAGGTCATAGTGTCAAATAAGATGACTTTATTGCAGCTTCCATCATTGCCACCATTGCCCAATTCCCGGGTTTCTTCCTGTAGTTCCAAGCCACATTGCCACACAAAGAGAAAGGGCAATCAAAAAGGCAGCAATGGCTCCTTCTTGAACCAGTCACTCACTGAGAGCAGGTAAAGAGATAGCTATGGCAGAAAAGAAAAGGACCAGGGTAAGGGCCCTGGGAATTACGTAACAAGTGGCCTTTGCTGAGATGTATGAGTTTTGACAGGTGCCTGACTCTGTTCACTTCTGATTTCCAGATGCTGGGGACTAACAGTATTGGATGAATATTGCCATCATGACCAGCTTGTGAACTTCCTGTGTAGCATCTGGCAGGACTCTTAGAGAAAGCAAAATGCTGAGCTGGATGGATTTAATATTCTGATCCAGCATGGCAAATTACAATCCTTACTTATCAGAGAGATGACCCCCCCCCCCCAAATCATTTTCCATTTGGGGCATTTATAGCACATGCTGGGATTGACATGATGATGAGAGTGATGCTGTCACTTGCTTTTGTTTTATGTGGATGGTGTTATGCATTTTCTCTAAGATATCTGTGAGCAGGGCTGTCAGAATAGCTTGCCTTGAGGCAATATATGGCTTTCCCCTTAGATGGCTATGCATAGATAGTCATGAACATTTTAATGATGTGTCTAGTAGTTAATGTTGCCCAAGAAGGTTAGAAAATCAGTGGTGACTACTCATCCAGCTCTCCCATGTAACATGGGATGAAAAGAATAGACAATAAAAATAATTTTATTTATCTGTTGATAAGAAGACATGGGGACAACAAATTGAGTCCAGGATCAGTAACCATGGAACACAGCGACTGGCCATATTATCACAGTACCAGGGTTGGGGAGTAGGAGTAGGAGTAAGGTAATAAGTTTTTAAAGGAGTAGGAGTAGGAATAAGGAGTAACTAAAAATATTTGTTACTCTTTATTCCTGTTATTATACTGTACATACAAACACTGAAAACAATTTTATCCTATTGTACTAGGGAAGGGAACTCTGATTAGTGGTTGCCATATAATCCGAATTCTGAAAAGTAGCATGGTGAGTCCTGTGGCAATGATGAAATATTTTTTATTGAGAAGTATAATAGGAGTAGGAGTAACATTAAGAAAAAAGATGTTACTCTGGAGTAGGGCAAGGAGTAATCCCAAAATCACCACTACTCCCAGCTCTGCACACTACACTCTTATAGTGCTGCTATTCCACTTTTACTGCACTATAAGAGTGTAGTGCAGTAGAGGTAAAGTGAAGAAAAAAAGGCAAGGCATAACTACAACTTATAAAGTGTGGGTTAAACATCTTGAGCAGCAAGCAACATCTGTACTGCAGGCCCATGGTAATTAAAAACAATATATTCTTCTAAGAAGCAACTCCAAAGAAGTAGAATATAAATGCACCAGAATGGCAAACATCTGACTTTAGCAAACTTAATAATTGTCCTTATGTGGCACCAAAGAAGCCCAACTGCTGACACAGGCTGCACAAAATAAAACTTTGTTTATAAAACAAGAAGAAGATGTTTGGAGCTTGTAAGTGCATGACCTCAGCAAGCTTAAATCCCACATTGTTTCATGCAAGATTTGTACATGTATACTGCTCTACAATTTCATGCCTACTCTTAGAATTGCCAAGTAGTGGTTGTGTGTTTTCTTGGATGTGTTCTTGTAAGGGTTATGGCCAAATAATACTGAAGGGACTTTCTTGCCTGACACAAACCATTATCCTGATTCATATTTCAAATAAATAAAATTGCATTAAGAGGCCAGAAGAAAGTATGTTCTGGAAACAGCTATTTTGCTCCTTTTCTTTTTCTTTCTTTCTGCAATGATAATAATTCCTCTATTGCCATCATCCAGTATTGGGTACTCCCTTAAAGGAGAAAACAGGTGCACCAACCAAGAAAGTGGCATTGGCTCTTAATTTGGTAATGATACAAATCCAATGTATTTGTTTTCATGCAGAAAGTCCTAAATACCTCGAGCACTAGAAGGGAGCCTCCTTTCCTACTAGTGAACTGAGATAGTATAATTTTTGAGTTACACAATAATCTAACAAAATCTGGAAGCCTTGGCAGCACCCTCCAAGAGTTGAAGACTCTCTTTCTAGAGGTTGGACTGACATCAGCTTTGTTTAGCTTTCAGTACCAGATGAATACACACTTTTCAAATAGGCCTTTAGATTAGAATAGTTGGGCCTATATGGTAAAGTAAGCATGGGGTTTGGGGATGGGGAAAATATCTGGAATTTTTGGTGCTAGCTGCCTGCTGAACATTTTAATTGGTTTTATAAATATATATTGATTGCTGGGGAGGGGAAAGCACCCAATGAAACACATACACACCAATTGGATGTAAAGGCCACAACTTTATTAGCACAGCACAAAGGTAGGGTTGGCCCAAAGCATAAGGTCTGGATCTGGACCATCAAACAACACCCCGGTTGATTCATGCTAGGTAGCTTGGCCCTCCAAGCATTGGGATGACATAGGGGCAAAGGAAATGCTTTTACACAATTCCGCAATTGAGCAATCCAACTGTTTTATCTGTTAATGCCCCTAGTCACCGGGAGCTAAGCAATGTGGCCCCCGCAATGGCCACATGGCACTCAGTGTTCCCGGGTCCAAAGGACTCCCAACCCAGTGCTACAGAGCCCTGGAAACCGTGCCCGCCAGATCCAGGACCTATGCTGCCACCCACAAAAGTTGTGACAAAACACTCTAGCCTAGGGAGGGTGGGTAGGAGAGCTGAGCAAAATGGCTCCAAGACATATGTACCAAGGTCTTAAATAGACCTGTCTGCCAATAGGGAGCCTGGAAAGATGGTGGCACCACCCCCCAGGCTGCCCACACCAATGGGCTATAACCCACCCGTCTGGGCCAGTCAATCAGCTGCCACTGCTGGCAGCAAGGCAGGCTGGGAGATGTAGTTCCAGCTGCCAGTGAAAAGGCCACCCCTTTCACCCCAGAATGCCAACACCCAGCCAAATGGGCTGCTGGGACAGAAAACCCCACCAGCACAGGAGTCATTGGGGCCCTCCCACTTCAGCGCTGGTCCATTGATTCTGGTGGCACCATATAGTGTGACCTGCCCTAGGATTCTTGTGAAAGATGGGGTATAAATACAAAACATGCAAACAATCATCTAGTCATCCTTTTATGATGCTCTTTGCAAACTCACAGTCTCAAAACTTGTCCATGGAACCTTTCTGTGATTTACAGGCTAGGCTCCTTCCACTAATATTTCCTAACTCCTGTTGAGAACCCTCCTCTGATTCCCATCCTGTCCCACACTCATTTTGGGATGTGCGTGTGCTTTATTTTTAATTTTTATATTATAGACTGAGGATATTAATAAGGAAACCTGATGACATTGACTTTTGGAAAATGGCATCTGAAAATGTTAAAACAGAGATGGATTATAAAACATACCTGCATTTAATAGAAAATGTACTTAGTGGAATAGTAATGCTAGTGTTGCCATAGGCTCTGTTCAGACGGCAGGTAGGGGTGGCGAGATGCTGCCCCTTTCTGTCTTGAATCATTGCTGCAGTGACTGCACAGCTCTGGAAACTATGCGCTCCAAAAAGGAGCTGTGAAACATGGCTCCTTTGTGCACCGCTGCCAAGGCACCATTAGCACCCAGCACACGTGGCTTGTCATTGGCATGCACGTTGTCTAAACGTGCACATGCCCAAAATGGCACCGGGAGTGTGTGGAGTGTGCTAAGTTACTAGTTGCTAATTCAACCTGATTTTTGTAGAATCTATTTCCCTGCCCCCAGGAGTACAACTCTATTCAGAACTAGTTGAATACTTATTTTCCATGATTATAATCACCTACCCACAGCTTCTCTTTGTTTGTCTAATTAGATAATGGTTGGGTTTTTTTACAAACATATGACCATTTATATCAAAGAAAGAAAACCCCACACAGTTTCCAAAATTCATAGTGTTTATTATCTCTAGCATATTATATTGCATAAATACTCTATCCTTGTTATACGTCTTCTTTTTAAAAAAGTGATAACTTAGGAGATCATATTAGACAAGAAATATAAAAATAAATAGGTTCATTATATGCATTTATTACCAATTATAACCCTTCTCAGAAGGGAATTTAAAAATACTTATAAAGTATGTATCCCCTATAGTAATATATTTTACTATATACATATGGAGAGACATATTTTCTCATTATCTATAGCCTAGCACATACATTTTAAAAAATATGCAGGTATTGGCATACTGCTGTGGATGGACCTGCTATCCATCAGCTTCATCTTCCCTGCCTTACAAGTGACTTTAGCAGTGTAAAATGGTTGGGTGCTGTCAATTAAGAGATTTTGATCCATCTGTAATACACAGTGTGTTACTGAAGAACAGTAAGTTACAGATATCAGTACAAAACAAGGGTACAGACTGAAAAGGTGTTACTGTAACGCAAATGGCAGCATATTAAGATTACATTTTCATGAAGAACCTAGATTTCACAAAGAAACCAAACACATGCAAGTGCTCCAATGCTAAACATGATTTCACTGGAGTGCTTTTGAGCAAATGAGGCATGAAGCAGACACACACACAAAAGGAACATAAGTCCAGGCCAACAAGAACAGTATGTGGCTTTGGAGTTGTTACAATTTTAACTCTGCAGGAAGAGTGTAACAGCTGAAAAGAAAAGACATCTCATTAAATCAAATCATTAATTAATTGTTACTTTAGCCATTCAGGGCACTACATTCTAATCATCAGGAGACTGAACAAGCAGCCATGACTGTACTTGCTTACTTCCTGATGGAACCTATAACCTTACTGTTAAATAATAAAAAACCCTATTCTCTAAAATGATAGCAGCCATGAACAATATAGTTAAAGTTGTGGTTTTTTTTTCCAAATAGTGTGGTTGTGTTTTCTTTGTGAGGTAGGCAACACCCAACTAATATTTATGCTTGGAGAAAAACTGTCTTTCCCTCTCCTACTTTGATCAAGAAAATGATTTTATCAGTACCACAACACAAAAAAACAGAAGTTTAAAAAAACAAACAAATAAGAAGGCTAAACCCAGTCCTCACTAAGAGATCAAAATGTTTGTTTAAACTTGCTTTTGCTGTTGCCTATATTTTGTTTAACTTTTAACAGACTTAAGATAGGAAACTGTAATGCTTCAGGGCTTTATCTGCTAAAGATGAAACAGCTAGTGACTCTCTTTTCAATTGATCAGATTTTCAGTTAACAGGTTGGTTTGTTATGATTCAAAACTATCTAACATTATTTGCACTGTCCCATCTCAGTAAATCCATTGTGAATTTTCCCATATTAATTACAGTTGCTACTCTCATTTTCAGTGCTTTGGTTTGAAAAATAATAAATATCTTTCCCAACCTTTCTGGTTTAGCTGCAGTTTGTAACATTGCAAAAGTCTATCAAATGTTTAGGTTTTTTGGAAAGTTCACAACTTTCATGTGACATTACTGCACCATCAAAGGAAAGACATTTTACTAATCTCTTCTTGAAACCTTTTCCACATGTCTTAGAACATGGTGACCAGTCTCCCAGCTGCCACCGTGGACATGGTGTGTCTGCACACGGGCGGACATCACTGGGCTTGAGTTCTTTTGCACAGTCAGTGGCAGGCTGTCCACTAAGGTCTCTACATACTACAGACCTCCTCTGCCAACCAGTACCACATGACTTAGAACATTCCCCCCATTCTTCAAAAATCCATTCAGATGAAATTGTCTCCTTGATAGCATTGAATGATTCAATCTTCTTACTGGAAGGTTTCTCAGACCCTGGCTGTACCGATTTCTTCATAAAGTAAGTATATTTGATTTTAGGTCTAAATGAATCGCCCACAGTAAGGACTTGTATTGTTAATGGTTCCTTCAGAGGACTGAAGCTACGAATTCTTTCCAAAGAGGCAGATGAGCCACTGTATCTTAAAACACTGCCTTTATGGGTAATGTCTTGCTCCAGCGTTGATAGTGTATAGTCACCATTGAGAATATAAGTGCCATCAGCAGCTTTTATAGCAAGGAAGCTACCATCTTGTCTTGCACCCCTGGGATTGCGTTGCTTAACTTCCACATTTGTTGCCCCAGCTGGAATCACCACAACATCATGATAACCAGGTCTACAGGGGAAAAAGAGCAGCAGCTGAGTTTCCAAGCATTTTATTGTTTATTCAAAAATCACAACAAATACAAGAACTTAGATTGGATCATAGTTCCTTTCAGAGCCCCATTATAGCTCTAAGATCATTGGCAATGCTCTTCTCCCTGTCCCAGCAGCTTCTCAGGCTTATTTGATGGGAAAAAGGGAGAGGGCCTTTTCACTAGCTGTTCCCAGACTTTGGAGCTCCAACCCTAGAGAGGCCTAGATTGCCCTGTCTTTGCTCTCCTTCTTTCAACAAGTCAAAATATTTTTATGCCACCAGAATTTTACAAACTTACTTGAGTTGGGTTTTTAATGCTGTTTGGTGCTGTTTTTAAGGTTTATATTTAGACTTTTAATGAATTTTAATATTTTAATGCCTAATGTTTTAACATTATCAATTGTTTTAATTGCTTATCTTTAAATTAAACTTTTTTATTCCATAAAATTCCATTTACAATTAATGAGTACATGTTGTATTTTACCTCCAATACATAATACTGTAAAGTTTTTGCACAGTTTTTAATTTGTATTGTTTTAAATTTGTTGTTAGCTGCCTTGAGTCTCATTATTGCTAGATAGGCTGAATGGAGGAGGAGGAGGAGGAGGAGGAGGAGGAGGAGGAGGAGGAGGAGGATAGGTCTATCATCAGAGTGTTTTGTGTAACAAGCCTTTTCCAACTTGGTCATTTCCAGATATTTCAAGATACAACTCTTATCATCCTTGACCATACTGCCAAGAGCTACATATAGTCCAAAGTACCTGAAGGCCACCAAGGTGAGGAAGACTGCTGTATACCTCCACTATGTGGTTAATTTTAGAAGGCAACACTTACCGTATATACTCATCTATATGTCTAAAAGCTTATGCGCAAAAATTGACCCCAAAATCCTAAGTCAACTTATTTATGGGTCAGTATGGGAATGTGACAGTAGCGCTTTCAGATTGTCCCATGCAGTTTCTATCTGTCCTGAGCCAAGCAGATAGTGTCTTTGGTGACTGTTGGATTGCTGTTTGTTTAACAGTCCCTCTCTCACCACACGCTTTGCTGTCATGGGAGTAAAGGCTGAAACACTGAAACCTCATATTGATTGCTGCTTCCCTCTTGCTGCTTCCATATACACATTGAAGAAGCCTCCAAGTTTTACACTAGACCTATCCATGGGTCATGTCAAAATCCATCCTTTTGGGCCCAAAACGTGCCTCTACTTATACATGAGGTAGACCTATAGTCGAGTATATACAGTAGTTTTTAAACTGAACAAATATAAATGTTTTACCATTTTAGTGAAAATACATATGCATGCTATCGAGCAGGTTCAAAGAACACAGCAAAAGTATAAAAGTGCACCTGGAACTAGACAGGATCCCAGACACCTTCTTGCAAGAAGATCCATTGCCTCCACAGACTCCACATTTATCAAACTTTTTACTGGAGCCTATAATGCGATCACATCCAGCTTTTACACATTGTCCCTGGACACAGACTGAAGTGGAATCTGGGCTACATAAGGTTCCATCCACCACCTTTATAAAAATAAAAAGAAAAGAAAAAATCCACTTTATAGAAGATGTGAAAATATTATCACTGTGTTTAAAAACAGTTTCTGGTTTCAACAGAAGTTCAAGCATATAATTAACTGGTCCACTAAATTAAAAAACAAAACACTTTTGTACCCATTGACAGTAAAATGCTGCTGTTTTCTCTCTTTCTGTAGTTGTTGTGGTTAATTGGTGTCCAATATATAAAAAATAAACCAAAACTAAGGTAGTTTATAAATACAGAACAGAAAACCTCACAGATCCAATTGAGAAAAAGCTGAAATAGATTACCAAACCCCATATCTGAACACCAGACATCAGATACAGAAGGAGTGACTATGCATGCAATTCTTTTTACACTGTTTAAATTAAATTGCAAGAGGAATTACAAGAGTACAGTCATTTTAATGAAAAGTTAGGTTTAATATTAGACTGCCTCTTTCCTCAACCTTAACAGTGATAAAAGACAACACCATATGTGACACTTTTTATATGTATCATACAGACATCCACACTTATACCCACCTTAGGCTGAAGAACAAAGAAATAGCCAGTGCCTTTTGCAAGACAAACAAGTTTGCACCTGTCTTTGGGAGACACTCCAGCAAACTTGGGTGTCCATTCCACTGCAGGCCCAGTTCCAAAATGAGATTTGGAAATATCATTGTGGGTCTCACACTGTTCCTCCCTGAACGTTTTGCCTGCAAACAGAAAATACATTTTTTAAGGCACCGGAAGGCCATCTTTCATTTCATTATATTACATGACTTTTTTTAAACCCATTATGAAATTCCCCATAAAAATTTACCTCCATTGTCTGGACAGTCTTCAATATTACAGGATCTGTATTGTACTCGCTTGCCTTCACAGTATTTCCCTCCATTCCTCGGAACTGGATTGTCACACTCTCTCAGTGAATACTGCACTCCACCACCACATGACCTTGAACACTCTCCCCAAGGTCCCCATAAGCCCCAGCCTCCATGGACAGGAGTCTACATTTGGAAACACAGAAACAAAACACACATTTTAAAATATTTTAAAAAAGCATTAAAAATAAAAAATGTTGGACTGTATTTTTATTGTTTATTTATTTTATAGTGCCATTAATCCACATGGTGCCTTATCATAGCTTATAACAGTTATTTGTTTAAACTACAGCTTTCAGAATTCCCTAAATAGCATGCTCTATGGCCAGGCTCACTGGTAATCTTTGCACTTGTTGTCCAAACAAGTTACTTTCCAAACTCTTTGTCCTATCAGGTATGAAAAGTCCATGGAAGAGCTTATAACCGAACACATACACATCAAAAGAAACTATATACAGCAAAACCTCAGAAATCTGTAGATGATTTACATTTGTGTAACTAGCTTATATAAGCAGTAAGTAACCTGTGTAAGCTGATTTCAGAGAACCTCTTATGCATATGCTTCTGAAATGCAAGAATGCATTTGTTGTGCAAGAGCCCAAAATGTGCTAGAAAAGTGTAAGGTTCCACTCTCTCCTTTGGTTCTCTTACAGTCCTGTGAAGCATTCAAAATAATGCATGATGCTGCACTATTTCATCATGTATTATCAGACTACATACTATACACACATACTAGCAACTAAGACCCACTGATTCTGATGGAACTTTGGGCAAAACAGATGGCTCTGAATGAATGGTGTCACGCTGCCCCTTTGATTGCTAGATCAGGCCCACAGCAACCACATGCCATGGTCCTGATCCAGCATTTTCCTGGCTCACAAAGAAGCAGCAGAAAGCTTCCCCTTTTTGAGCCAAGAAAAAGCCAGCTTTGCTGAGGCAGTGGCGGCTTTTCAGTGTTTCTGAACGCCGCACCACTGTAAACGCCACACCACTGAAACTCCGCGAAAGCACTGCATGTGAGGTCAGATGTGCAACTTCCTGGAGGCATCAGAGCATGTGGCATCTGAACACTAAGCTCAGATGCCGCCTCCACACCCGCACAAAGGGGGGGGGCTGCTTTTCCCCTTTGTTCTGAAAAAAAAAACCAGTTACACTCTTATGTTAGGCTAAAATTACCAAAAATGCTTAGGTTGATCAAAAACATGGATGGCCCAGAATATCTTTAATTTTTTTTAAAACTTACATCGTAATGCTTCTTGTCTGTTTTGTTAACACACTTGCCATTCACACACCACTTTCCTTCTCCACAAGTGGTGCCATCAGCCCAAGGGAAATGTTTAGTCTGGCACACAAGTAATCCACCAGAGGTGCCAGTACACCACAAAGTTGTACATGTGCTGGCCACATCAGGACAATGCTTGGAATCTTCTCCAAATGTAAACTGACACTGCCTGTTGGCATCGTACAATGTTCCAGGAAGATCAGAAGGGAGCTGAATAGGTTTGTGAGGCTTGTCCAGCAAACACTCACCTGAAAAACAATGAAAAGAAACTTTGTTACAAAATTAGCTTGTCACATAATCACAGTTTGTGGTTTTTTCAAATAAGGGTAGAAAAAGTGTAACCTGCCATATGTTGTTGGACAAAAGCCACTATAGAAATGCTGGACCAGGGACAGCCTGTTTTAAGGTCAGCGGGGAGGGCAGACTCAAGACTGTCTAGATTTTGTATACCTGTATGTATGTTCTTACAAAACAGTAAAAGTACAGAGTACAGAGAATCATAATCATAATACTGGCAAGTAAAACAGTTAATAATGTTGCTACCATAAAGAAAATTACAATATAATAAAGGAAAAAATATAAAATTGTATAAAACATAAAATTAATGCATCATGGAAAGGATAAAATATATAAGGCCCTATTAAGCAAATGCAAATAGGGCTATAAACTAGGGCACTCAGTGAGCTCAACTGCACAAGAGTCTTGATATTCTGATCCTTCGTGCCTGATTTCAGGGAGTGGAGGGGGGGGGCTCAAGCACCCTTCCCCTTGTTCCATGGTTATGGATTAGAGGAAAATCATCTGGGGGGGCTGCATTTTGCCCACTCTTGTTTATATAATACAGTATGATGCTGTGAATACAGTATCGGATTTAGATATTATAAAATTCCAACGAAATGCTTGTAAGGGCCATGAATTCAGTGGTGGCTGTGATCTAGCTCTTGATTTTGATATTGCATTATGCAACAGTGACCAGCCTCAAGGCATTGTTGTGAAAATCAGTGAGAGAATGAGTGGACTTGGCTATAAACCAAGTCAGATTATTGCTCCATTTAAACTCTTATTATTATTATTATTTAACCTTTATTTATATAGCGCTATAGGTTTACACAGTGCTGTACATATAAACTTATAATTAGACGGTTCTCTGCCCATTTACTGAAGTATTGCCTACCCTCAGTAGTACCTCTTGAAATTATCAGACAGAATCTTGCAGCTCTACCTGGGAACACTAAGGACTGACTCTAAGATCTTGTGCCCCAAAAACATGAAAGAGGAGATGCCCTTTCAATGAAAGGCTGTCCCAAGGCCCAGCCTGTATACTTTGTTATCTCATTCTGTTGGCCAAATGCTTTCAGGAACTTTATCGATAGTACATGAAGGTACCAATGAATACCTTAGTATTTAGTATTCAGACACACACTGCACATGAATGACTCCCTTTAGCTACCATAATAATGTAAAAATTACTTTAGTTAGGGATTTTTTTTAAACTAAAACTCCCAGAATCTCCTAGCAGCATGATCAGGGATTCCCCAGACACAACAGGAGATTCTGGATGTAGAAAAATAAATTTTCAAAGTTCTAAGATTACAGAAATAAATTTAAAGTACAACTTACCATGTCCATTATCCAAAAATGTAGTAATCATATAAGCACTGCATGGAGACCAGGGCTGGCTTCGATCCAAATTGGAAAGCATAGATGCCATCATGTGGGAGTCTCTGTTTATGCCATTAATACCAGCACATTGCTTTGCATCATCATGGGGCATATTAAACACATGGCCTTTAAGAAACAGTAAAGGTGAGGAAAATTGTAATATCCAGCATATGCATTAAGGTTCTTTGAAATCATATGCTCTTGTCTTATCTACCATTCATTGTATCCAGTCATAATCATAAGCATATGCTTCTCTTTTTTCAAACACTGCTCCAATGAAAACAAAACAACAGACGAGAAAAGCACTGCTTGTTATAGAGTGTACCCCCAAATCAAAGTACATATGCACAGAATGGCAACCTAAGATTTTTTCAAGTACATATGCACAGAATGGCAGCCTAAGACTCTGACCCTAAGTGAATCTATCTGGAGTCAATTCCATTCATATCAGTGAAAGCTTAATTGTACTTTAGATCCCAGAACTAAGTACATTTATTTACCTTCCCACAGAGGAAACACCATCTGAGTACTAAAATTAAAACAAAAGTAAATATACCTCCCTGGTTTGTGTGTGTGTTGTTTTTGTTTTTTGATGGGGGAGGCAAAGTATTCTTTGTTAATGTTAAATAAGGCTATTCATCTGTTTTGGAGGGTTGGGTAAGGTGAAGGAAATGAAGGCTTATAATCTGAATGAGTTCATTTGAAGAGGGGCTTTACTTTTTTAAAACACTCAGGTGCACACAAAGCTTGTGGGGTGGAGGAAGAAGAGAGGAGTCCTCAGAGTTTTTGGAAAGGTCAAGTGGTCAGCCACCACCTGGTCCCAGAACTGAATCCATAAACACCTCATTCCTGAAAATCATTACATTATGTACCTCATTGAGAAGCAGACCACAGTAACAAGAGGAACTCTGCTGATTTAATGCCTTAAATATATAGCAATCTGTATAATACATGTTTTAAAATAAATAAGCTTGCCACAGATCTCCCTTGAATCTCAATTACCTAATTCATGAGTGGTTGTAAAAGCAGCTTGCAAACCATCATCTTCTATGACAGAGCAACTGCGGTTTGGATCACAAGCAGTTCCCACATCAGCCATCCCAAGTGTATCACATGTCTTGGCACCACAGAGATCCTACATAAGGAAAAGAATCAGTTCCATTATTAATTAGGTCAGGAGTTTAACTTTGGCAGGAAAAAAACTTTTACTTTGGCAAACTGTCTCTCCTTATGGAAAGAACATTAATGTGCAGTATTTCAACAGGTATGGTATAAAGATAATTCTTTCTTGGAAGACACACAAGGACTTGCATAAGGAATAATATCACTTTGCTGTACCAAACAACTGCAAATTTGCCAAAAATTATGTACTGTAATTCAGTAGTGTCTGGTTCCTATTGAGATATTTCCAATTATCTGTTTGGTTAATAATCCCTCAATTCAGTCAAAGGCAGTCTTTCCAACCTACATCTTACACTTGTGTGCTAATGAAGACCTACCTGTAACATCTTATGAATTCAAGGTGGATAAATTACTTCCCTTAGAGCAGAAGTGGGAACTATCTGGACCTGTAGCTCTCAGCATTTCTCACCACTGGCTATGACAGCCACAGCTGACTGAAGTTACAGTCCAACAGCTTCTAGGTATGGAAAATATTGATAGCTTCAGCTAGGACAGACCCCTTGAATAGCAAGTGTTGTCTCACTATTCAACAATTGGTTTAATGGATCCATTCTAGTTATTAATAGAAAGAGGATTCAGCCCCTAGAGAGCCACAAAATTCCCCTCTCTAACTTACTGCATTGCTATTTTCAATAGGAGAAAACTCTGATTGTTGAATTTGGCGTATTATACATTATTTTTGTTTTGTTTTGAAGTGCACAATAACATCTCAGGAAAATTCAGCTGGTTAGAAAGCTGATCTAACCTTGGAAGACATGGATTTTAGTTGTCACTAAGAAGTGAAGCTCACTGGGTGATCTTACTTCTCTCTCTCTTATCCTGTTCTATGTCTCCAGGTGGTTGTGAAGATAAAATGTGTGTGTATGTAGCTGGGAGCCATGCATGTCATCTTGAGTTCATCTTTGGAAAAAGCAAGGTATATATGAAATTAAATAAGCATAAAATAAAGTATTACATTTAATTTGAAAATGTTGGAAGAAGTGTGAACTTAGAGTGTGCCTGAACTCTCTGGTGCTGCAGAAGTAATTCTTGTGAATACTATAAGTGAAATCAGTTTATTTTAGAACACCATTTTGTTCTAAATGTTATCAAGATTTTTCCAAAAATATATTCACTGAATGGGTGGGTTGGGCAGCAATTTTATTTGTTACGTTTGTTCAGAGATGAGAAAAATTAATTTCTTTGACCACAGCTTTCAGAATCCCCTCGCTGGTATGCTGGTTAGGGAATTTTAGTCCAGCACCAAAAGTATGCTGCCTGCAGGGTCATTGGGCTTTCCCATTCAATTAACTTACCTGTCTGGTAAAAAGAATTGCAGTGTCATAGTGTTCTGCATGGCGGTCACTGGGAGGGTTGTGCTGCTTTTGCCAGTTGCAGAAGTTCCTTAAGGTGAGAGCAGCATTGGAAGACACGTCTGGCCCCTTCTGCTCATCATAGATGACCATTATTTTCACAACAACCAGGCTAATGGAATTCCGGATGCTGGGATGCTTGTACAATTTGGCAGCCACAGACAGGAGTGTAAGTAGGTAGTGCTTCAATCCACTGCCATGGAACTCTGCCATAGACTGGTCTGCTACAAGCAAGGTTTCCACATAGCGAGGGCTTGACACAAACCTTTTTTTCCTTGTGCTTCTACTTCCTGTTGAGAACATAATTATTTTTCAGAATCTATAAACTGACAATTAAACCAGCAACAAAGCTCCAAATATAAACAATTATTAAAGGCAAAGATGAGATAGGAATTTTAAATGGGAGCTCAACAGTGTTGCATTCTTGTGTGTGTGTGGCTTCTTAACTGTTAACACTTTACGGTTTACAAAGTCCAATCCTCTGATTGGTTACCCTGAAATGTTTCCACTGAAGACTGCAGTATAATCTGCTTTGCTGCCACCAATAAATCTCCAAGTACAAGTTTGGGCAAAGATTCAAATCCTTAGAAAGAAAGACTCTCCCTGGACTAGACCAAAGCCTCACCATTGGCATGGAGCCACTTTATTTATTATTTATTTATTGCACATATCCATCCTGGAGCCAGGTATCAGATTCTTTGCCTTACACATACATATACATCTGGCACTTTAGAGATGCTTCCTCAAGTCACCCTCCCTTTACAATATGGAGATGTTCCAAGTATTTCTTTCTTTAGCACCTGACAGGGGTATAGCTATAAGGGGGAGAAAATGAGAACATTCTCTCATAAGAATCCAATCCCTCCAATTAAATTTTCCTTAGGTCTTTAAATTTCTAGCACTGCAGAAAGTAAGACACTCAAAATTTTTGACATCTAGAACTCTTCTATTTGCTGTTTATGTATTTCCTTGGTAACTTTACTGCTTTTTTGCTTTGAATGTCTAAACTGGATTTTAGATGCTTAGGTGATGGTTCAAATTACTGGAATTTGAAAGAAATTTGAAATTTGGGGATTTGAAAGAAAAATGCATTGGTGGCTAGAATTCTTCTCACTGGGTGAACCTTGGGCAAGTCGCACTCTCTCAGCCTCAGATGATGGCAATGGCAACCCCCCCTGAAGAAACTTGCCAAGAAATCCCTGTGAGAGGTTCACCTAAGAGTTGCCTTCAGTTCAAAATGGCTTGAAAGCACAATAACAACAAAGTTGCACTTTTGAAAAACTAACAAAAAACAAAATTAAAAACTAACAAATTGGAATTAAAGAAAAGAAAAAGAATGCGTGTGGAACCAGGAACAAACATTCCAAGAGGAACCTGACATAGAACTAAAATGGCAAGGCTAGCCTTAAATCTCCTCTCTGGCTCGTCTCTCCCATCATAAAACCGTATAGATTATGTCATGCTGGCAGCGGGTATCACAAACTCTTGACTAAGACTGTTGGGGCTCCACGTGGAAAGCAGAGTGCAAGAATAACTGTCTCTGCCAAGCCCTTGATTGCTGGTGTGACCTAGTTCTTGTGACCTCACTGCGCTGCTTTCTATGCTTCCAATAATGTGCCCTTGTCTCACTTTAACTGTCTTTTCCTCTGCCTTCTCATTGGCTGCAGGAGATATTAAACAGCCTTCATTCACAAGCCCTTCCTGGGCTGCAACTTCCTTTGCCTTTTCCGCACCTGGGTCAAAGGCATTGGCTGTGGATGTTCTTCTCAATGAATGAACTTAGTGTAAGGCATTGGGCACTATTTAAGATACTTTTGTATGAACAAATAACAGCTTCTCGCCTCCATATTCTTAAGGATATAATAAACTTGATTCAGTACTGATTCCCCCCCCTCCTAGAATAGCTTTCAGTGGATTTTTTTCATCATAAAGACCATGCAAATTACTGAAACAGCAAAAAAAATCTCGGGTTATTTATCTTGGGATAGATGCTGCACCTTCTCTTCTCAGCCACAGAACTAAAAAAGGAGAGGATTTAGACTGTGGGGAGACAGGAAAGTTTGTTTTATAAAGTACTTATTGCTAAACGTATTCTGGGTATTCTGTGAGGCTGTAAAAATGGAGTCACCTATCAAAATCTGCTGGGGAAAATGAAAAATATACCCGAACTACCTCTTTTCACTTATATCTTGGTCTAAAACTGGGTGTTGTGTCAATAAGACAATATGTCCATTAGTGAATCCTATGAAGCATGTGGATGAGACTTCTGAGTAAACCTGCAAAGACCCTGGCTGCAATCCCATGGACATTTCCTTGGATTTTTAATGGAGTTGTCTATGACTCAAAACCACTTCTTTGGACTTGGAATTGTCTATGTATCAAAGCATTTAACTTGTATTGTCTGCAGAATTCATGCAGCTCTGCAGATGTTGTTGGACTGTAATTCCTAGCCTCCTTCTTCACTGGCTATGCAGGCTAAGGCCAATGGGAGTTGTAGTTCAGCAGTATCTCAAGGGCTGTATGATCCCCACCCTTGTTTTTGAAAAGGTGCTTAGGTCTACAAACTGTACCTTTCTTAATTGTGCCCTTAGAGAAAAATTCTGTATTAAATCTACAATCCTATCCACATTTCCTTGGAAGAAGGGTCTTATTTAAATCAGTGGAGTTTATTTCCCAGAAACTATATACAGAACCAGACTTTTGTGTCCTGGTATGCAGTTCTACATTCCACTTTGCTGCTCTCTTCAAACTGCTGAATGTTACGTTAGAGCCTTCTCAATACTTTCATCTGAGATTATGTCCCAAATTAAGAGATCGGTAAATTATATGTTTGAACTGCCTTTAGGATCTCTGTGCCTGCCCTTTCCAGTCATACTCAACATCCTTACAATGGTCTTCCCATCAGATGAAGAGCATTCCTCTTACTAAATTACAAAGCACTTACTTTGCTGAAGGCTTTCCGTTGTGGAGGGGCAATGGAGTAAGTACTTTGGCTGCAAACCCCATGCTATAAACTCTGAAGGATTATGCTGGGATACATGAGCTTGAGTTAGTTTCTGCATTTTGTCATGCCAACAACACTCTGTACCAGGACGATGGTTGTAAACCATAACCATTTACACAAAAAACAGTCCACACACTCTGTTTGGGCCCCTCTGTTACAAGTGACACAGGGATTACAGCTGTGCAACTTAGTACTTTGCCTGCCTATTTGGAAACTGGTCCTAAAACTGCTTGGAAATTACATTTATTGCAACACGTGGGACTTTGAAACCAAGATACTTAGGATCACAGACCAAGATACACTTTGGAAGATCTCACTCTGTCCTGAGTTTGGTTTGACAGTTGTACATAACGGGAAGCAAAGTGGAAGCTACTGAAAATAGACACTCCCCACTCACCGACACCACAATAGCTTTTTTGTGGGTTTTTTGGGCTGTGTGGCCATGTTCTACAACATGGTCACACTGCCTGAAAACCCACAAAAAAACTATGGATGCTGGCCATGAAAGCCTTTGGCTTCACATTGGGCACCACAGTGTTGATCTCACCTCAACTGCCAGAGCTCCATCTGACAGAATGCTGGGACCTATAGTTTGGGGAGGCAGAGGTGTCTGCTGGTTCAGGGCCATATGAAACTAAGTCCTTTGCAAATTCCATCTTATTATTATTATTCCAAACATTTCTAATCTACTTTTTAAAAAAAATCCACTTGGGGTCTTATCTTGGGAGATATGAAAATGAAGTCAAACAAACAAATAGAGAAATATATGAAAGGGAGCCAGCGTGGTGCACTGGTTTGCGCATTGGACTAAGGACATTGGGAGACCAGGGTTTGAATCCTGGCTTGGTCAGGCAAACCCACTGGGGGACCCCTCTCTCTCTCTCTCTCTCTCTCTCAGGGTGGCCATGGTGGCAAAGCCCACGGATGGAAACTTGCCAAGAAAAACCCAGGAGAGGATCTCCTTCTCAGCCCCTCAAGTCAGAAACGACCTGAAGGCACAGAAGAAAAGATGAACAAGCCTGGGAGAAAGGTGGCATAAAAATGAAGTTAAATAAGTAAATAAAGAAATGGAGCTGTGGTCTGGCTACCAAAGTGCTTTAGCTGCCCAGGGCTGCAAGCCCCCCCCCCCTTCCTTCCCTTCCCTGACTCCAGACTCTGACCAAGGCATCCCTGCAAGTCAAAAGCTAGCCTTTGGACCACTGAAGACTTCACAGGAGGGGGGGTGCTCCTCTCCGCGCATGCGCGCCACGCAGCAGCAGCAGGCTCCCACTGGGACGCCCCCCTTCCTCCAGCTGCAGGCGAATGGCCCTCCTCGTTATAATACTATACGAGTATTTAATACGAGGCTTTAGCAGCGCAGCCTTCACTCAAGGAAGGGGCGAAAAGTGCAGGGAGAGCCCTGAAAGGATAGTTTGTAATTATTCACTATTTCTGAATTATTATATAACAATTCTGTCGGATAATGGTTTCAAGACGTTGACGCCCACCTCGAATAACCATTTTATCGTAATAGTAATTGTTGAATAATAATAAGTTGAATAATATAATTAAAATATGGATGGATGTCTATGAGAGTGGTTGGGTCCTTGTTGTAGTCAGTTGCAGGAGTCCCTCTGTGGGAGAAAGGCGGGAGGTTACCCTGAGGCTGCCTCCACACTGGAGAGAGAACCCGGTTTGGCAGCGTTTTACCTCTCTGTTTGGCTCAATTGCTATGGAATTCTGGGAGTTGGAGTATGTTGTGGGCCCAGAGCGGAGCGGAGCTCCGCTCTGGGCCCCACAACATACTCCAACTCCCAGAATTCCATAGCAATTGAGCCAAACAGAGAGGTAAAGCGCTGCCAAACCGGGTTCTCTCTCCAGTGTGGATGGAAAGAGAGCAAAGGCGCCCTACCTGGGCGAGGGATGGGCTTCTCCACCTCCAGCGGCTCTTCCTCTCCTTCCCTTTCTCCTTCTCCTTGGCCCACCACCTCACACTTGGCCCGAGGAGGAAGAGGAGGAGGACTTCTTGGAGGGGAGCTGCTGCTGCTTCTCCTCCGGCGCCGCCTCAAGACGTGGAGCTGGGGCTGAGCCTCTCTTCCTTCTCCTTCTCTTGGGAGGCGGGGAGGGGCGTCGGAGGGCTGGAGGGGCTGGATGAGGAACTCTTCCCCTCGGAGGGAGAAGGCCCCCCGCATCCCGCCGCAGAGGCTGAGGGCCACCGCCGAGGCCGGGTCTCCGTTGACGCTGCCCGAGTAGAAGCAGCTGCCCAAAGCCGACAAAGAGGACTCTTCTTCCCCTTCTCCTTCTCGGCGCCGTCCCAAGTACTGGAGGGTCAGCCCCGGCGCCAAGAAGCTGCTGTCCGGCTCCAGCTCCAAGCGGAGGCTCTCCCCGAAGGCCTCCAGGAGGTAGAGCTGAGAGTCCGGCGAAAGCCGCAAAGGCACCACCAGCGCCTCCGTGGCTTCTTTTTCCCCTTCTCCTCGAGCGGCCAGGCAAAGCCACAAGGAGGAGGAGACCCCCAAGAAGAAGAAGCAGAAGAAGACCCCTCGGGCTTTCATGCTTTTGCTTCCGAAGGAGGACGACGAGAAGGAAAAGTCCCGGAGCGGGAAAAGGAGAGAGAGAGAGGTGTTGGGCTCGGACCCCTGCCTTCGTCCTCTCTTAACAGAAAAGGAAAGGAGCAAGGCTCGTCCTCCTTCCCTCCCGGAGCTCTCTCTGCCCCCTCCTCGACTAGTCCTCGAGTGCGAGGGAGAGCTCTCCAAGGCGGCCCTTTTATAGCCCTCGCGGCCCCTCCTCCGCCGGCAGCCAAAGGAGGAGGAGGAGGAGGAGGGAACGAGGCAGCAGGCCAGCCCCGAAAAGGAGGGGAGGAGGAGGAAGAAGAGGGGGAGAGGAGAGAGACCCGAGAGACAGACCTCAGTCCCAAACCTCGCCTCCCCCTTCCCCCCGAGAGGAGACTTCTCTTGGGAGAAGGGCCCCGAGGAAAGGCCGAGGAGGGAGAGGATGAAGGCCAGGAGGGGGAGGAGGAGGAGGAGGAGGAGAGGGTTTTCCTCTCGCCTCTTCTGGACTCCTCTCCAGCCCCAGCCCCAGCCCGGCCTCTCCTCCCTTCAGCCTCTTTCCAAGCCTTGGCTTTCAGTCAGGACAGAAAGGAGAGCCTGCCTCACTGAGAGCCTCGTCCTGGCTGGGCTGGGACCGAGGACTGGGCTTTTTCTTTTCTTTTCCCCTCCCCCTCTGGCCCATTGTAAGAGCTCTTGGTGGGTGGGTGTTTATTTTATTTTATTTTTATTTATTTTACTCCTCCTCCTCCTACCCATTGCAACGGCTCCTGATGGGTGGGTTTAAAAAACAAAACAAAAAACAACCAGGCTTTATTAACAACCAGGTCTAATTATTTTCCCTTTCCCTCCTTAGTAATATAAAATTTGTATTTCTTCTGGCCCTGAGAAACTTTCTCACTCCTTGGCTTGACCATAAATCATTTTGGAATAGGAACACCAAAAGGATGAAGAAAAGCGGTGTAATGTATGGTTTAAAGGGACAGCGTGTCCCAAGGATCCTTAGGAATACGAGTTGTAAGGAATGTGTGCGCCTGTAGTTACCTCACTGGCTGGTCTCACCAGTGTCTTCTTCTTTGACACTTCCTATGTCCAGTTCAGCCTCTCATACACCTGTACGTCTAAGCAGTTAGTGCTCCTTTAAAACCATTGCAAAAAAACAAAAAGCACATTTGCGTCAATGCTGCCAATAAACGTATCTCAAAATCCCAACTAAACGTTAGCAGTACAGCTAATCCAACACATTTGTGTGGTCCACCAATTCAGCTGCAGTTTCCTTGGCTCCCCGACCCCTTTTAGAGACCTCTGGACTAAGCAATACTCCTGACTCCAAAGGTCTCTGTTACGTCAGAGATTAAACTCCCTTTCATTTGGCCTTTGCACAATGACAACATTTCAAAACTTCTCGCTATCCCTTAAATGTTTTTTTGCTCCCCAAATCGAAAGACCACGCTGGAAGACATGTTGCTCTCAAAAAGACATTTGGATATATTTAGCCTATTCAGTATATGTAGGGTATAGACTATATTCTTGCTAAAAGTGTTGCTTCCGGTAGCTGGAAGATGCCAGCCACAGCTGCTGGTGAAATGTCAGGAATAAACTTTTCTAGAACATGGCCTCATAGCTCAAAAAACCCACAAAAAACGATGGCTGCCAGCCGTGAAAGCCTTCGATGTCACATTTTGAGGTTTCTTTCAGATGTGTATTCTGCAGTATTGCATCTGATAAGATTTACTTGGCTTTAGCTCACCTGTAATTTTACTCTGATAAGTCTTCTCCCTTGGCACATGAAGAGATCCAAGTGTGAGAATTTTTTTTTTAGAATGGAGCAGAGTAGCACTAACTTTCTATCCACTGAACCAACGTGGAGGCCGGGAGACATCAGAATGACCTCATGGACCAATTCATCTGCATCAGGATAGAAAAGATGAATTTCTCAAAGTACCAGCCTTGAATGACACTTGGTCAGTTCTTGGCTTTGCTCATTCTTTGTTTCTTCTCATAGAATTATCCATATTAGAGAATTCTGTGAGAAGAAAAGGAAAAAAAAAAAAGAAAACATGCACAGATCTGCTAAATCTATTTAACAAATAATGCTCAGAGACTGTATGTGCCCACCAAAATTCAAGTTTAATCAGTAGTTCTGGTGAAATAAAAATGAAATAATTTACTTTACTCAATCCGACGGGAGAGGCGGGAAATATAAATAAAATTATTATTCCTCTTCACTTTCTCTAGAATTTCTTATCTGCAAGATTAATATAGAATTCTGTCTTACGGATAAGAAATTCTGGAGAAAGTGACAAGGAAAGTAAGTTATTTCAAAATAGGTATTACACGTTCATTTCACCGGAAGTGCTGATAAAACTTGAATTTTGATGGGCACATACAGTCTCTGAGCATTATTTGTTACAAAGATTTACCAGGCCTGTGCATGTTTTCTTGGGTGTAACATGCCTGTTAACATGCCTTAAAAGTAATATGCCTTTTCCTTGGAAGTAATATGTTTCCTTGGGAATTTCTCTGAACCCACAGCCTTATGCTGCTGTTCACAGCATCTTTCTACTAGGAAAGAATCTTTTCATATTTAGGACTAATTTACAGGAATATTGTTCTGTGTTTTAAATGAAAGGAAACAAAGAAGCAAAAAGGAAGTTATTTACAGTTTCAGAAGTGTAAGATCACTGTATTTCTTAGCAATCAGTATGCTAATAATTTTACCTGTAAGCGTAGGTGTATATGTGCATGCCTTCAAATTGCCTGTTGATTTGTGGCAATCCCATAAATTTCATAGGGTTTTCTGAGGCAAGGCATACATAGAGATGGTTTTGCCAGTCCCTTCCTCTGAAAATAGACTACAGCTCCTGGTTTGCATTGGTGGTTTCCCATCCAAATACCAACCAGGGCTGACCTTGCTTAGTTTCCAAGATCAGATGGGACTGGATATCAGTATGGGTATGTCGTTGTTGTTAGGCTCCTAAATTAATACACCAGTCAAAAATCTACCTGCCCCAAACTGTAAATGGGACAATTCTCCTTTGGTTAAGCTTAATTGTTATAGCATTCTATTTTTTTTAGGTTGACTTCAACTTTTTCACTTTTTGATGTTTTAAAAAATTACAGACCACCTTAAAACATGCAAAAATCTAATAGTTTCACCACCAGGTGGCACTCTGTTATTAGAAATCACTCTCAGGCGAGATATTGAAGGTTAAAAAATCTATTGCAAGTACGAAGAAGTTTGGTATTCTTTGCATTTTGTTATCATTGCCTTTATTGGTATCTTGTTTGTTTAGTATATGAAAAAAATCTTTTTAAAAATAAAGAAGAAAAAGTCAGATATATTCTTCATGTTTGGTATAATTTTAGCTATTCTAAGGGTGAATCCTATACCTCCTTCCTTGGGGGTAATCTCCTTTTAAATCAGTGGATACTTACTTTTGAGTAAGTATTTATGAGATTATGTTGTAAATTGGGCAATGATGGTAACATGAATTCATCTGAACATGCCTCACAGAAATTTACATTTTGGTTTAGAAAGTAACATGGTTACTTCTCAGCCTAGTAAACAACCTGAGACTGTGTTGATCTGTCTCATAAAGAAGGAGGCTGCCATAAAAGGATCTCAATTTTATGTTTTGCCTCCAAATATACTACTGGAATATAGTTCCATTAGTCTCAAACAAGTTAACTTCCAAATGTTGGGTTGGATCCAGATTAGTCTTGTTGAACTAGCTGCGTTGATTGATCTCAAAGGGGCGGAGTATAAATAAATTTTATTATCATTCATTATTATGTGGGTTAACATATTACCCATTGAGTTGGATCCAAATTCATTCCCACTGAGCTTAATACAGAGTCAATTGCTCATGGACCAGACCGTTGAATTTGGTGCAATAATTTAGCTAGGATTATATTCCATTGATTTAAATGGATCCAGCTGAAGAATGACTGTTCAGCCCATGGCTGTCATTGAGAGCAAAGGCCAGCTGCATTGTGCTTAGTGGGACCTAGGTCCAGGTTGGTATGGGTAGGATTGGAGATTTGTTATGAAGCTATCCTCATGTAGTTTGGACAAAGACTCTGGAGCTGGTCCAAACAGCTGTGTACAGTGTGGAGGAGGTTGTATATTTTGGTCATTTTTTTTTTCATTTCTTGATAGCTATGTGATAAACTAAACTTCTGAAAGTTTTTTGTTATCAAGTGTTAATATGATATTGACTATCCAAGCACATGAATAGTGAGGGGGAAATTGTACTAGTTTTTCATACCACAAAAACAGCTTTATAAATTAGTTCTGCATCCATAATGTTCTGGGCTTATTTTACAAGATAGATTTGAGATCTTGTAAAACAGTCTGGGATAAATTTAGAGCACTGTACATTCTCTTCTTCACGGGATATTAATACATGCTAGTTCTAGTACTAATTGTCCAAAACCAGTTCTGCTGATGGAACTCAAGCCACAAGGGAAGAAATATGGAGACAATGGTTGAAGTGGTTGCTGCTGTGACATTCTTACTTTACCAGCTGTGTACCATTTTGGAAAACATTTTACTGAATGCCTTACAAAGCTGGCAATTGCTATTTTTTGGCAGGTGGTGAGGGAAACTACTGAAAAAAAAAAAACTACTGAAAGAAAGAGTGCTGGAACTAGAATGAAAATGAATAGTACACACCACCAGATGGCTCACTTGTATCAGGCAATCATTTGGTGAAGAAATATTTTAAGACATTTGCATTGATGTGTCTTTTGTGTTTGCTGTTTATGCAGGACTCTTTGCCAATGTGAATGTGCATTGACAGGATAGCATTTTTGGTTGATAAAATTCAAGTTCAGATGATAGTATTGCATTAAGTGAAGAAACAATGATTTCCACCCCCTGCCCCAGTACTTAACAATCTCAGTCCAGATATACTTACAATCAAAAGTAGTGCCAGTCCATACTGCCGTGTTCAAAAATCTTTCCCAGCCAGCAATAGGAACCCTGGTCCCTCAAAGTATGATGACAATCACTTCTTAGGCAAGATTGAACTTCCTACTTTTAGGGGATCAGTATTGTCAGGTGTGGTCTATACAGACTGTAGCAATCTCATGCTCACAATTTTCCTGATAGTGAATGTGGAATCCTGTCCAGAAGAGATATCTATCTGTACATCAGTGCCAAGAGAGAGAGAGAAAGAGTTGTGCAGTGGTTTGAGTGGCTAGGCTACTGAGAGATCAGGCTATGAATCTCTGCTCAGCAATGAAACCTTTCGGCTGACCTGGGGCAGGCCACAGTCTCTAAGCCCTAGAGGCAAACCTCCTATGATAAATCTTGCCAAGAAAACCCTATAATAGGTTCACCATAAGCTGGAGTCAACTTGAAGGCATATAAATACTACTACTACTACTATATAAAACAATGTTCTGGATGTATGTTTTCCTTGCTTGCTCCTATTTGCCTTTCCCTATGTGGCTTCATTTTCACTGCTGATTATAAAATTACATTCTATTTTGAGTATTTATAAAATTAGTATCTGTTCTGAGATCATAATAAAAGGTTCTGCATAGTCTTTCATGATACCAAGGTATGGAAGGTTTGTAGTGAACAAAGGACCTTGTTATAGATGTTTCCTTGGCTTCAGAATGTGGTTGTTTTCAGAAAGCTTACCAGCTACCCATTCTCAGCCTTTTAGAGCCAAGCAAGAGCCTTCTTTTTTCCCTGGGTTTTTAACATTTATACTGCCTGTATATTATTTTCAGAGCCTGGAAAAGTTACCTTTGATTTCACTCCCTAGAATGCAACAGAATGCACAACCAGCATGGCCACTGTCCCTCTGCAGATTCAGTTTTTAAGGTGGTGGTGGTGGTGGTGGTGGTCCTCCTCCTCCTCCTCCTCCTCCTCCTCCTTCTTCCCGCCTGCCTGCCTGCCTGCCTTTTTCTGAGATTGGGACTACAAATGACTTACAACAATTAAAAAAGCACATTGTTAAATGCCCACAGTGAACAAAAGTTAAAACAAGTTTAAACACTAACAAATTAAAACCAGATTAAAACATACATAATTAAACACACACACACCAGCAATATTAGCAATATCCAGCACATTGTGTAAGACAGGTCTTACATAGTTACTCATCAGATGTCTGTTAGAATAAGAACATAGTTAACTTGTTTACTAAAAGAAAGTAGGGCGGGTGCCAGCCTAACTTCTCTGAGGAGGGAGTTCCAGATCCTTTGGGCAGCTGCTGAAAAGTCTCCCATATACCTATGAGATATATCCCATCAGATTTACCTGTGAGTATGTGGGATGAAGAGAAGGACTTCCCCAGTTCCCCAGTTCATAAGGGAGAATATGGTCCTTCAAATAACCTGGACCTGGGTTTTAAAATCAGCACTTTGAATTTTGCCTGGAAACAGGCCAGCAGTCAGTGGGACTGTTTCAACAAGGGTGTTGTGTCATCCTTGTAGCAACCACATGTTAGTAATCTGGATGCAGCTGTTTGGACCACTTGAAGATTCTGAACACTCTTCAATGGCAGTTTGATGTAGTGCACATTACAGTGATCCAGCCGGAATATACAATAACTAAGGCATGTGTCACCATGGCTAGCTCTGATGTCCCATGGAATGTACACTGCTGGCACACAAGCTTTAATTGTGCCAATGCACTCTTAGCCACAACTGAAATCTGGGCTTCCAGGCTTAGAATTGAATCCAGGAGCACATCCAAGTTGTGAAGCTGTGTCTTTAGGGGAGTGTTACCTCACCTAGCACAGTCTTAATCCTTATTCCCTGATCTGCCTTCTGACTGACCAGAAGCACCTCCATCATCCCTGGATTAAGTTTAAATTTGTTTGTTCTCATCCAGTCCATTACTGATGGCAGGCACCAGTATAGGACTTTTGCTTGTGGGGGAAAGGACTAATAGAGATGGAACTCATCTGTATACCGATGGCACCAAACCCTAAAGTTCCAGACAGCCTTGTCCAGCAGTTTCATATACAGTGGTCCCCCGGGTTACGAATCCCCCGGGATACGTAGTCCCCGGGATCCAAAAAAATCCCCGGGTTGCGGGGGAAAAAAAAGCAACCCGGCCCCTTTAAATCAGCACGCTCCACTGCGCTGTGCATCAAATAAAGCGGTCCCCTGGGTTACAAAGACTTCCGGGTTACGAAAGGTAATCCGGAACGGATTACTTTCGTAACCCGGGGGACCACTGTATATGTTAAATAGCAAGAACCAAGCCTTGAGACACTCCAAAGGCCAATAGCTAAGGGTTCAAACATGAATCTCCCAGTACCACCTTCTGGGTTCACCCCTCTTGGGAGGAACATAGCCACAGTGAAACAGCGCTACTAAATCCCATCCCAGCAAGGCAACACAGAAAAAAACCATGGTCAGTGGCATCAAAACCCAGCGAGAGGGCCAGCAGAGTCAACAAGGACATACTCCCCATGTCTAGCTCCCAGCACAAGTCATTCACCAAGGCTACTGAAGACATCTCTGTCCCATAACCAGGCCTGAAACCTGTTTCTATATAATAATTGAAATGGATCTATATAATATATATTTTATATATGTAGTTCTTCTTTTATTGTATTTTAAAATATTTTAATGCAACCATAGTCATGATTGATCAGGGAACAGATTATACATTTTAATAGCAAACAAATGAAATGGTAATATACCAGTCATCAAAGTGTACTATATGAATATTCCAGCATTCTAGTCACAGAAATTAAAATGCTGCAATCACGAGTGGCTGGGTCATGAATGATACTGTGTTTCCCCCAAAATAAGGCAGTGTCTTATATTAATTTTTGTTCCCAAAGATGTGCTTGGTCTTATTTTCAGGGGATGTCTTATTTTTCCATGAAGAAGAATTCACATTTATTGTTGAAGAAAAAAATGAACATTTATTATATATTCTATATAATTTTTATGCAAAAACTTTGCTAGGTCTTATTTTCGAGGGAGGCCTTATATTTAGCAATTCAGCAAAATCTCTACTACATCTTATTTTCAGAGGATGTCTTATTTTCAGGGAAACAGGGTATTTCAAGTTTGATTCCACTGGCAGGCTATAGTTAAAAGCATTTTTATGGAGCCTTATAAAATTGGGATAGCCTAGATAAATACCCAAATCTAGAAGGGCTGTCACCATGTAGAAATGTAAATATGTCAAAATAATGATGGCTGGAATCGTGCTGGTCACGTATACAAGTGTAAACCCCTGTTAACACTTGCTTAACAAGATCACTATTAAAGGTGAAATTACTCCACATGCCCATTTGTGTTTGGCAGCATGTTTAAATGTGACTTACAGATATGATGTCTGGGAAAACAGGGTAACTGCCAGTGATGTAACCTCTCATGACATCATAGAAGAAGATGATGAAGAAAAAAATTTCAAGTGAAACCAGATTCTAAATATGCACAAAAATGGTGCCCATTTCTTAATAAATTTAGCACAGATGCATGTGCAGCAGCCATACCTTTCATAAAACTGATAGAAAAATATTTATTAAAAATGGGTTACGCATTCCTGGGTTGTATAAAGGTTTGAAAATGTTCCAAATCCCCTTCCTTGGTTGAGTCAAAAACAATCTGGATTAAATATTTGATTGGGAAGATAAAGAAGCCTACTGGAATATGCATTGAAATAAATAAGAACAGTATAGGAGCTGTGTTCGGTCAGACCAGGACCTGGCCTAGTTCTGTTTTCTGTTTCTACATTTCTAAACAGTGCTTGTGAGAAGCCCTCCAACTACCCAATACCACCCTCTTACATACGCCTCCCGCAATTGGTATTCAAAAGTATACTGGATATCTATCACGACTAGCACACACTAAAGTCTTGTCCTCCTTGAATCCTCATTTCCAGCTGTCCAACTTGATGGTTATCACTATAACTTATGGTAACATTCCACAGTTTGAGTATGTACTGTTTGAAGGAGTACTTCCCTTTATTAGTCTTGGGGATTATTTGAGGCAAGACTTTTCAAGAAATGGGTAAAGTCAAAACTCTGCTTTTTCAACTCCTCCTTTTTAGTACTGTGTTACATATTTGATTTTTCTTTGTATGTTCTGCTGTGCATTATAATGAATATTTATTTAATTATTAGATTTATGCCTTGCCTTTATAAAAAGAATAGTGCTCATAGGCAGGTAAGAATTATGAAACCAAATAAACCAAATGATTTGATGGAAACACATTAAAGCACACCAATAAGAGGGAATAAAGCACCTGGCAAGCCAAAAGCCCCTTCCACAGCAACCAGCTTAGTTGCAGATGAAAAGGTCAGAACGGGGTTTTAAAATTATTTATTCTAACCATCTTTTTGTGTAGATTTCAATTTTTTTCCTCTGTCTCACCATCTAAATTAATAGACTATTGATTAAATTGCACTTTATAAAGATTTTCCTGTTTAAGGTGCACTAACTTTCAATGAGAACATACCTTAGTCTAGACCTATCATGTCACAATGGCAGTGTTGCCACACATTAACCCTCAAACAAATGGCATAACTAAGAATACAATATCATTTGTAGGATCACTGAGGAGGTGCAGAACACATCGATGATACTGTATCTTTTAATAGAATAATCTCCAAGAAGATGGATTTGAGCCATTGTGTAAATAGAAAGACAGCTGACTTGGATCTAAAGAATGATTCTAACAACTGCTAAGGTCATGTATGCATAAAGACTCTTCTGGATCTAATAAAAGGGGGAAGAAAAAATATCATATACTGTACTTGCAAAATTGCTTGAGCTAAATTACAACGATAGAGTTTTATTTTGATGTCTAATGTAATGTACACCAACCCATACCCTTCAAAATCTCACAGATGAAGAATGGGACATTCTGTGGCCAGGTAATAAGAGGGCAAAGATAATTAATGTGGAAGAACTTGCAACATTAATATTATTAACAGAGAAACCTTGAAATATAATGTACTTAGTTTTGGAAAACCTGAAAAAAATACATATAGTACTCCCTTTCTCTGTGTACACAGCATGATTAACAGTACATATAATATACATGCAAATTTCAATTTACAGTACCCTCATTTACAACATTTCAAATCTACAGGATTTTTCTCCAGAAATAAATGACTGGAAGTTTCCCCCCAAATGCATAGTTCTTCTATTGTAGCCGTGTAGTTAAGTGAGGCAGGGGAGAGGAGAGGGTGAGGTGACTTGGAGTTCTGATTATAAGAAAAGCTAACTGGATTGGACTTATTTTACCTATTGGAGAAAGGGCAAGGAGGAGAAAGCAATTGTGGTTTCCGCATTGCCAGAAGAAAGGTGTTTCCTGAACCTACCTAGAATGATGTGTGTGACAGGAGGAAGAAATTAGGATCTTGCAGTTTTTGGGGTGACTGCAGGAAAGGTCTTGAGATGGAGGAATCATGATGGGGAGAAAACAGGTGAGTAACACTAACAATGCCAAAAGGTGTAACTTGTGTTAAACATGGTGGAATAGAAATAAAAGAACAACAACCATGTGGCATGTTAAAGCCTGCTTATTCTTGAGGATTGAGAGAAAGGGAGAAATCAATGGGTGATTTGTTCAAGAGCTGTTATGTTTGTTTGTTTGTTTGTTTTGCTTTTTTAGTGCAGCTGGCTACTTTACAAGAGATGGGCTGTCTTTTTTCTTATTGTGCCCATGGCACCTGCTGTTTTAACTTGACACAGAAATGAAGTCTATGTTAGTGCTAAATTGCCTTAAGTGAAGGCTATTCCATAAATGGGGTGCTACAACAGAGAAGGCCCCTTTTAACATCCTCGTGCAGTATATTGTTCCAGAAAGTAAATACCCCCCCCCCCCCACTTTAACATTTGTCAGAAAAAAACCCAACAAGATATTTAAATAGCCTTACTAATAAAATGGAAATTAGCTTAAAGAGCAAGCCATGTCCAAGGACACTGGATAGCATTCCAAATCAAATATTTTTGGAAAAAAAAACCTTTAAAATATGGGTTTGCTCTCCTAATGTATTATTATCACACATATTATACTCCAAACACTTGCATTTTCAAAATTTCAGAAAAGAAAAACTTCAAGATCCTAAGTAGAACAGATGTGTACAAATGTTGTACTTCAATGATGGTATCTAAAGATAAAATATACATGTGCTGATTGTACGTTTTGAGTGGAGTATGACACTGAGAAGGCCCTCTCCCAATGTCCCACCAGATACAAATGTGAGGACGGGGGCAGGAAGGGCCTCAACATAAGATCTCAAAACATGGGCATACTCATATGGGAGAATATGACATTTCAGGTAATGCAAACCTGAGCCTGATAGGGCTTTATACAGCTTCAAATTGTGCTTGGGAATGGGCTAGCAGCAAGTTGCTGAACTCTCTTCAAAGGCAGCC